>JARFIW010000932.1:2797500-3997500 GCA_036346225.1 Platerodrilus igneus | reverse complement strand
TAACATCACGTGCTTAGTGTTACCTCATGCCTAGCAGTATAAATGAATACATTGAAACATTGTTTTGTATGATATGATTAAATTATATGTAACCTGATATTTGAGAGTTTTACTAAATAAGCGCCTGAATTTTAATAATGTTGTTATTATCTTAGTTGGAGGTTACTTTGAACATATTATATTTACACGTATGTCCCTGTAACATTAATTTTTCTT
Source organism: Platerodrilus igneus (assembly GCA_036346225.1). Classification (NCBI taxonomy): domain Eukaryota; kingdom Metazoa; phylum Arthropoda; class Insecta; order Coleoptera; family Lycidae; genus Platerodrilus; species Platerodrilus igneus. The sequence goes on along the minus strand of JARFIW010000932.1, from coordinate 3,997,284 downwards.
AATTTTAGTAAAATATGTAAAAAGCTCTTATATTTGGGATAATTATGTTATGGAACATGCATCTTAATAATTCACTGTTATTAATTCGTTAATTATTTTAAAAGCTTTCTTAAGGTAACATGATTACGCTATGAAAATTTACTGTCATAATTATTCTGTTATCTACTAACTCTGGTAATTATTCATGCTTAGATCTTTGTCTTCAGCTTTCTAATATGTAATATTGAAACATGTTTTCCCTTTTTTTTTTGCAGTTTTTGGAGCAATTCATTCTCCTGAGTTATGTTCAAATATGTATTACACAGAAATAAAATTGTGTTTTTGTGGGTGTAAGTTTATGGCCTGAAATTCTTTTAATAGAACTAAACATTTATTGGAATATCATGCTTAATGAACACTACTATTCATGAAATCAGAATATACAGGATATATTCATATTTATTTTATTGATTTATGATTTATTTTCTCCTTTTCCATCTGGTTTCTATTTAACGTAACGCCAACACTTTACAACTTCTTTTAAATTCATTGAATAAAATGTTAGGCCTTGAAGCATTTTACTTCTGGTAGTATGATCGGTGATTAAAATTCATACAGCATAGTAAATTTGGACAGTATGGCATGTTTAAATTATGCTTGTTTGATATTATCATGGTCATGAAAGTGACTCAATATGTAAACTCTTTGATAAGGCCTTTTCTCAGAATTGACAGTAACGAAATTAATTAGAAATAAGTTGTAGTATGCCATGACGAATCACACATGTAATCGCCGCAGCACAATAAAAAACATTAGCAACTTATGTATATAGTAACAAAAGTTTACCTTAGCATTGCATTAAAATAAATCAAGAAAAAGGAAACTAAAAATAAAATAAACGTAACAAGCAAAATTACATTTATATATAAGTTGTCATTTTTAATTTTAATTTGAGTTTGAAATCAAATTTAGGTTAATAACTACTAGTCAAATAAAACAGTTTGTTGATGCATATAACTTTTATTGACCTATAAAACTGTTTAAAGTGTTAGAACTAAGATAAAGATTTTCGTTGGACATCAAATATAGGACCCAGTATTACAAAAATTTTTATGAAAAGGGTTAACACAAATATAACAACACATTTATTAAGCTGTACATAAGCCTTGACCTTTGATCTATTGATTTGTGTGTCTTATAATAGATCATTCGACAAAGTTCATTTGCTAGATACTATTGATGCATTAGCTAACCTCCATATGTTGATTATATATACAAGTTAATTATAGAAAGCTTATGTAAGAATGATTATTGTATAATCGGAAGAATTGTATAAATATAACAAATTAGTATAAAATATATAATAATTTCTTGACATGCAACAACAAGAATGTGAACTGTAATAAAGAATTAAATTGTATCGATGCTTGACTCTATGGTTAAATTTTCTTACCAAAATGATAAAATTTACTTCTACGATTAAATATGTTTGAGCTATTTATTTAGAGAAACCATTCTTAACATCATAAAGCTGTTCTATATTTGTACTACTTTTGAAGTGCAGCAGTACAGTATTTGTAATTCCGTTAAGTTGTGTTTAAAAACAGTTAACTATTAATAACAATTTGAGAAGAACAAAGGAATTATCAATTCTTTTGTTGTTGGCTTCTGATAGTGCTGGTGATTCAAGATGGTAATAGGAAAATAAAATCAATAGAAAATGTATGGATATAAAAGGTGCAAAGGTTTATAATATTAATTTATCAAGCAAGGCAAAAGTATAAACAAAAAGATAATAAAATTACAATCTTATCACATTATGAGAATTTCAGATCTACAGTTGCCTTTGTCTGTAATATTAGTAGACTGCGGGGCTGGTTATTATTATTTAAAATAGTTTTTACGGTACTAAGGTGTTTATTTGAAAATAAACAAAGGTACCTTGCTTGGGAAAAATGAACTTGAGAAAGGTTGTTACGCTGTTTTGGCATCAAAAACCTTATTTCAATAATTAAACACAGGGAATATCCAATCGTAAATTGGGAGTGTATGTTTGATCATAACTTAGCTAGTATAAGTAAGTCACGATGCATTAGAATGCGACTTGGCATTCCTATGCACTGTATGACAATAACTTATAATTTATCATATGTAATTAGCCACATAAAATATTTCTCATGCTTTGAAGAATGTACGTCATTGGTTCAATCAATGATAACAGCGATATAGTAGACGAGTTTTTACAAGTTGATGTGAATGAACGCCATGATCGTGGCAGATTATCTTGGGCTTTTTTTGCCAAACAGGCATGGTGGCGGTTACTGCATAAAATGTGGTGAACTTGCTCGCGAACTACTTTACCTTTCTTGTTTGTAGTACCTTACACGTTCCATGTTTAAATGTTGTAGGTATCGACAACAAACTTCACTGCAAATTTGAATTAAATTGGCCGTAGACTGTAATAGGGCCCGAACATATGTGTGAAAGGATTATAAATAGCATTTATCATGCATAAATGGCTATATTACGAGGATTCCGTAATTAGCTATTTAGTAGTTGCTTTGGATATAGTATTTCTCATAGAGGTTGTTGATGTGAAAATATTTTTAGCAATAAAACTCATTTTCAAACTTCAAAATACTCATTTTAAAATGAGTTTATTGAAAAATTAAAGTCAATAATTTTTTACAGGTAAAATGAGTTATGTTAATAAATTTTGCCCTGAAAGGATGAGGACCCCCATAATGATATAAAGAAGTGTTGGCTAATTGCAGTGGTGCGGGAGTGGGTTCATACGGAAAATTTATTAAAGTGGCAAAAAATTAAGAAATAAAAAATAATTAGACGACTGAAATGAACACAACTACGTTACAAAAATCTCTTACCCTGAAAGGCTTTTTTGTCATAATTGAGGGGCCCCAAACTGTCTGTCACAGCAATCCTTTTTGGTATTATTCTGCATAGGCCTCCCTTGCTTCGGTTTACTAAATTTCACCACATCATATTTACCTTTCTCTAAAATATGTTAACACACATTATTAAATTTTTCGTAATATTTGAAAAAATTTTCAAAAATAAAATGTCTTCCAAATATGATTCAATCACTGTGGTAGCTGGATATCCTTTACAAATATGTCTGTTTACTTAGTTTTAAAATAAATTCAAACAAAATTCAACCTAAACTTAAGTTCTATTAGCATAAAATAATTTCAGTATACACACAAATATATTTAAAATAACTCGGTCTTCTAACCTCACTCTGGAAAGGTATTGCTAAAAGAAATTCTAAGTAGACCTTAAATCTAATTTATCAATAATCCTATCAGCGATCTAAATATACCCGTTTCCTTTATTAAATTACGTGACATTGATAAATTCCAATTTCTGAAATGCCTTTATAACCAACATAGAAACAGCTGAACAAGAGCTTTTTGTTATATCATTTCATTGTTCATTCAAAAATACTATTTTTTTTTCATTAACATTAAATTTTACCAATAAAGGTTAATGAACGTTACATTTAAGTATACGTACACATTTCTTAATATTTTAAGATGTTGCAAACTATTCAAATTTCTTTACACAATAATATTATGCTTAATTTTAACCAACACTTTCTGTCGCGAATTCATCGTTCAACAAAATAAGTAAACTTTCATGCTTGCTTCATTTTCTGCTACATGAATACCAACCACTTTACATTTACAATTCATATATACATTATCACAAAGTATAAACGTAAAGCTCATAATATAACTCACTGTTTTAAATTCCCCATTGTTTTAAAAGGGTTAAGGATTTCTAGAACCCGCTAGGATGTCCATTTTTAACTAACACAGCTTTCTTAACTAATCACTACAAAATGCCAAATTAATGGAGAGGTGAACTCTCTAGAGCTTAACCTCTTTTTGACCAGACGCAACGATAGTTCCACGAATTCGTGAATTGAAATCTTTTACCTTGCCCGTGCAAGCGTAAGTTCAAATAAATTCAATTTCTCGCCACGTTTTTCTTGCGGGAAATCTATAGTCACATTATAAAACTGTTTTTCTTCACTCTTAAACTTCTAATCTCTCCCTTTACTACTATTCGTGCGTTTGGCAACATTTGACGTTTTCTGATTAACTCTTCACAGATAATTCATTCGGTTTTTTCATTGGATCTAATTATTGTCATTTAATTTCCCCCCTATGACCATAGTGTAAAATTTAACATGTCTTTTTGAAGAGATTTATGAATTATTATCCTATATCCAAAATGAAGACAATTTTCTTGTATAAATAGTAAATGAGGAATTTTAAAATATTTTTTTAATGTCAGGACCCATATTAATCTCCAACCAACCAGACAAGACACTTTCCTTTATTTTAGAAAAAACTAAAGCTTTACTTGCTTCTATTGCAACTTTTGTATATGGTATGTAAGGAGTATCTAAATAGATGAAGTACAATTTCTAATTTGGACTTCTTGCTATTTGCAACAAAGACATGGCATCTGCTTGTGGAATTTTAGATCCTTGGCGATATTCTAATTTTTTTATTCTGAAAATATGAATTTTAATACAAATATTTATAAAATTCCTTTATGCCAAATATAATTGCCAAAGTGTCACGATGCAGCTGACTATAACTCTTTTGTGTCGCATTTAGCGTTGCTGACTTGGAAGCTATGGGATAATCGACGTCATCTATTACGTGTGCTAACACAGCATCTACCTTATGGACTAGAGTCGACCGTTAGGAATACTGGTTTTGTAGAATCGATCCAAGATCGCAGTTTTACTTTTTACAAAAGCCAAATCACATTTCCCAGACCAGAATCAGGTTACAACTTTTCTTAATAAATTGTATGAAGGTTCTAACAAATTTGGACACATTGAAATGAAGTTTCTATAATAATTAAGCATAGTGAAATAGGATTTTAGCTGGGTAAGATTTTGTGAAGTGGGCGTAGGCATGATTTTCTAAATTTTAGACCTTGAAGGACTTTTACCTTGCTCTGACAATACTTGCCCTAAAAATTTCAAAAAATTATCAAAAAACCGACTTCTTAATGTTGATTTTTCCATTAAAAAAATCTTATTTTTCTAGCACCGAGTTAAGAGTACTTCCGCTTTCAGCACCAATTAGAATCATGTAAATATATTGCACAATGTTCTGTGTTACCTAGTATAGAATCTATCACTATTGGAAACAATGCGGGAGTTGATATCAATCCAAAAACTAATCGATTATTTCGTTCAATATTTATTGTTAAAAAATCGATTTCAAGTTGAAGATATACGTTACACAAACCTATTTGGCAAAAGATCGTACAACCAGAAAATTTGTTAAAAATATCCTCCTGTCGTAGTAACGGGTATTGATCCACACGAAGTTAACAGCTAACTGTTCTTTTCAAATCTACACACAAATGTATTTTACCAGACTTTTGTGCACCACAAATTATGGGTGGCACCCATTTGCTATATCTGACCTTTGATATGATACCTTCTGCCTGGAATCTATTAAGTTTGGCCTCCGCATCATTCCTCAAAGTGTATGGAAGTAGCCTCGATTTCATATTTAAGTCAACTTTAATTTTTTTTATTGGAAGATGATTATTTCTTAGCAAAAACGCATAAGGAAATTTTTTGATAGTGCGTTCAACATTCTGGCTTTCTATTATTCTTGACTCGGTATCCACCTCTTTGATCATCTGCATAGTCATGAACTCCATTTTCTTGACTAAATGCTTTTGACCAAGATGGAAAAAGTATCGGCAATCGGTTCCTATTCTCTATTGCGGGATATTATAAGCGATTTGTTATAATCAATGTAATTTACCAAAACTCTTTATTTTTTAACATTGCATTAATAATGCCATGGTCTGCTAGACATTCATTGTTTATAATTTTGAATTGTCTCCTATAAGGGTGGACTTTTACATAAGAAAATCATTTTAAAAAATTGATTTATCTATAATTGTAGTAGAGCACCCAAGTGTCTATTAAAAATGAAATCATTAGATCATTATTCATAATAGAAATATTGATCATGTCTGAAGAGTACACAAACATTTTACCTGATACAGTACTTAATAAATTAACATTGTCTCTGAAACAATATTATGAAGTGCTCTATTTTGCGACAGGAAAAACATTTACATTCCATAGCTGAACAATCATTTATTTGATGCTTCTTCATGCAAAAGTGACACTGTTTCTTCTGCACTTAATATGATTTTCATTGATTAACCGCACGATACTTTGATGAACTACAATCGGCGAAGAGGACTACATACTGAGTTACCCATCATAGCAGCTCGCTGCATCTACCTAGGCTTAGATTGCGATTCCGAAAAAGTATTTTTTATCGGACCGCCTCATAACACGAAGTTCATTTTGGGGTTCATTAACTGTTTGCCGTATTTGGACCTTACTTTTTAAAACAGCTCCCATATCTACCACTAACTTACAAGCAGCATCAAAAGTAAGTGTTGCATCCTCTGCTGTTGTGACTTTTCTTAGAAATATATATAATCACATTTTATTTTAATAGTTTCTGAATTAGGAAATTCCACCAATGGGATTGGGTTACCCCCTTTAAGAAATATAATTTTTATGTTACTATAATTTTGATCTAAGGTAAAATGATTTTGTATTATTTATGATCCATATTCAAAGTTGTCAAATTCATGTCAGTTTTAAAGGTTAGAGATGATAGCAATGTATTTAGTAACGTTCTGATTCAGTTGTTTTGATTATTAAGACATTATGCGGGCGCCAGATGATCTCATCGTCTGTGTGCAAAGACAGGTCATATACAGTTTTGTGCGGATGCAAATAAAGGTAAAAATCCCAATTTCTGATTCTAGGTTTAAGATATGTAAATTTAAGTAAATATATATGTTGATAGCGGAAAACGACACGAGGTGTGTACATTTTATACACTTAATTCATTCACCTGAAGTTTGTCGAGGGTGTCTTGAATGAGTTAGAAAAGATATTCATTTTTCATAAGGCACTTCATACTTAACATCCAAGTCATCAATTGACTAGAGGTGATAGAACAAGACTGAGTACTCTTAAGCATGTTTGGATAATTCTCTGCCAAGTGGATCAGTTTTAATTTTAGATGCGCATTGGTTCCCATATAATCAACCTTTGTGTTGGAAGTGTCCATGTTGGGAAGGACGAAATCAATAGCAACATAACATGGAATGATAAATCAATCACTCGTCGGGTGTTTAAATAGAAGAAAATTCTGAAACTATGCCAGAGTGAAGGTTTTTAAATAAACAATTATAAGTTAATGCATGAAAGAACTGAGCATTCTGATAGGTACGTCTGTGTTTGGATCAAGTTTTTAATTGAAGTAGATGTGCCATATATTTAATTTTTAATGCTTGCTTAAGACTGTATTATGTATTTGTAATGAAAACGTAAGTGTGCTATATAATTCGAAACAAGTTCTGTATAATTGTGTCAAGATATGCAGATAATTGGTTTCATTTTGTCATTGTTGTAACGGTATAGTTACAGTTTTGCTGTTATAAATTGTTGTGATTACCTAGAAGCGTGATTGAGTATTTCAGGTATTTAACATTTGCGTAGGAACCTTCTTTGCAGTTAGCAGTCTTAAATAGGCCTATGTGTTTTTAGGTTTCATATTTATTTTAGGTTTAAAGTAATATTGTGTTTAATGAATTTTCAGGTATATTCTAAGCCAGAATCATTCTTCAGATATCAGATTTTGACACCCTCTTGTTATTTTTTCTAGGGTTTTTTCCTAGCAGCCCTGCCAGATTTGGTGACATTCAAGGCATTTCCCGATCAAGGCCTGACAGTATTTTGGAACCCTCTTCAAACACTTACACCACCCGTCTCAATAGTTGGTTAGCAATCAATTTTGTTTAGTACAGTTGAGGTTTTCGGTATTTTACTGAAACGTTATATTTAACAGAGAACTTCACTGAAGTTTCTGTGCATTACCAGCTGGATATTCTGAGGTGCTGAAACTGAACGTAACAAAGTCTCTTTGTCATTGCCTCATTTAATAGACCTCAAGTTAGTTTATCCCTAGGTGCCTCATCGAGGAATGAATCAAATTTACATTCTAACAATAATCATTTTATTTCAGAAATAAAATCAAACAATGTTTCTCCAGGAATCTGGTTACGTTTAAAAAATTTAAAGCATTTTCTGCTATTGTGCTTTTTTAGTTGAAAATTTGTTTGCCAAACAAGGGACATTCTTCAAAAATGCATTAGGAAATTTGTTTTAGACGAAGGTTTCACGTTATATTTTATATTTATCAGCAGACAAAAGCAATAATAACATGCTTACCTGTTCGGTTTCTGGTATCGGAGAAACTTGAAAACAAATTCGAAGTCTTTTTAAAAAAATAATTAAATATTCACCGGAATCGGAATATTTTTTGTAGAGACATTTGTGACATAAGTTACTCCTGATGAGTTAATAGATTTTCAGACCTAGACTTTCCAGCTTTACCATTGCTGGTAGGTTTCTGATTTTTGCTATTTGACATTTTTCAGGGTGAATAAATATCACATCCTTCATCACCAGTGATATATTTGACTATTTGACTATGACTTTTGACACTCAATCGGAACTCTTTTAAAAGAATATTTCAGTTTATAACATTTTATTAGAATCGTTATAAAATGGACAGGACTATCAATCTGACAATGTAGAACAAGTTCAACTAAAAATATCATAAACCAGTATGTAGTTTATATCAGTATATAACTACAACAATGCATTGAGCATTATTCAGACATATAATCCTGCTGGTTGAATATTAAATGTAACTGCATTATTTTCCTTTTAATGATATAATTCACAAAATTATGATCAGTACAAATTTGTACTATTGTTCTATGGATGGCTTTTATTAATTCTACTTTGATTTTATAAGTTTTGTAGACGCTGTATCTCAGATGCCAAAAGTTTTTGAAACGAGTAAATTAACAGTACATAATACTTCTAAATAGCATTGTAATTTACTATTTGAATGTTACCAAAGTTGAAAATAATTTATGAGAATCGATGTTCTAAGAATTGCAAAATTACTAGAAACTGAATGTTAAAGTACGATTTCGTATTCCTAGGTATGACTGTTACGTCTTGTAATACCTTGATAACTATTTACATATGTTACAGAATGAGGAAGTTTATAACTGATATTTGCCAATACCAAAGTAATACCTTGACTTTTCACAATTGTGGTCGAATGTGTATTAAGTGCAAAAATTCAAATGTTTAAAAATATTTGTAATGCAATTTTATGAGTCATTACACAACAGAAACAGTAAACATACTTTTTTAATATAGATTAAATATTGGCACTGAATATTTAAAAATTGCTTGGGCTCGTAAGGTTATTAATAAACATTACATAACGATTTAGAATGCAAGGCAATAATTCTAAAATAGTCAAAAGCCTGTATGCTATAGGCTGAAATTTGGCAAGTAGGTTTTTGTGGTAGCTAGAAATATTCGGGAAAAACTTGAGAAAAAAAAATTTTGAAGATCGTTTCTGCTATATTTGAATTATTCGAAGTAAACCTTATATTCATCGTTAATAGGATGTAGACATAGAACTAATAATTGTTGAAATTCAATTTTCAATGACATTTTTTGCGACAGAACTTGACGCAGTTATCACCTGAAGTAGGTCTTTAAGGTGTTACATAATTAAAAATACTATTTTAGAAAAGACACCATTCAAGTTTTAAGGCGTTACACAACAAAGTTTTAAACGTAGTTAATTAGCCTAGTTAAATATTGTTCTTGAACTACATATTGGCTTATTTGAATACTGGAACATAAATTGTATAAAACATAATTTAGATTAGCCAATTATGTCTCGTGTCTGTCTAATAAAGTAAATAGCAAATTGCATAACCACTTAAAATTCTTCATTGAAGTAATATTTTGAGCGCTAGTATAGTGAACAAGTGATTGTTTTCAATTTATGCTATTAAACTATTAACAGTAATTAAGAAAATAACACTATACAATCAATTGCTTATTGAGCTTTTCTAAATATTTCAGAAGAACGATCACCTGTTACTGATTAGTCTTCGCAAAATTCTTTTATTTTAACTCCCATGTTTTATATTTAGTGCCTATGAAACCCTTTGGTAATGCACAAAATCAGCATGACACATGTTTGACCAGCTTCTAATACTAATAATAGAAGCCTAATCACATTTGATTGTCACGGATATAAGTGCAGATATACCTTACAATATTATAACATCCTTATACTTCGAGAATTTTTATTTTATATTTATCAGTTTTTTATTGTTCCACTAATTGCCTACTGCAGTTAGTAATATTTGACTCATTGGACCTCGCATTTATTAGTCTTTTTTGTTGTGCATGCGTGATTATTTCTCCCAACATGATGTTATTTTGCTAAATTGAAACTGAAGTAATTATTATTGAAACTTTTAGATTTAATGCCTGTTGTATGTTAATCCATTTTTATCTACACCAGAGTTAAAACTTAGTGTAAATTTATGAATAATTGTAAAAGCTTTAGATAACCTAGATAAGTTTAATCTTTTTAGTACTGTGCTAAATATTTAAACAATTACATGTAATGCAGTAATTCTTCCATAATAAGCCATGCTTTTCCGTTAACAGTAAAATTTCATAACCAAGCACTGAATTGTTTGTGTTGTGCTTCTAAACATTCAATATTTATCCTTCTACCTATTGTTACTCATTAAATCGTGTCCAGCAGTAAATTTGTTCTATTATCTTTTCGACAATTTTTGCTGATTTGGCTAATTTTCATTATAATTAATACAAGTGTCTGTCTGTCATCGATTATTACTGCAATGTGCATTTGTATTCAGGCTGCAGATAGTATTGAGAAAATTTGGAAAACCAAAGTTATAACAGTTGTTTCGCCAGTTTATCTACAAATAGATCAATCAGATGATAAAAATTATAACTTAATTATTGATTAGTTCTTAAAATTCATTCAATGTAATAAATATTGTTATCTTACTATCTTGCTTACCTTGAACAAAACTTTAAATTTATGATGTATTTGAAATTTCTTCTCTATATTCTGTGGCTTGCAATTTAGACTTTGACTTTAAATCATTAAACCATTTAATATCACTGTAAAATCGTCTACCTTAGAAAGTTTAAAATGTCCCTGAAGTGATGACTATCTCATTTTGTATATGAGCATAGATTGAATTGGGAAGGGTGGCAAACGACAAGTGCGCTTAGGCCTTCTAGTGGGCCCATTGTGCTGCCTTTCTCGCTTTAAATTAGTTCTTCATCGCTCATCCGCCCAACCTTGCAGGTGAATTTGGCGATGTTGAATTATAGGTTGTCTCTAATTATGTTCTTATCAGGCTAGAGGTCCCTCAGCATTGATTCTTATGCTGGTCGCGTGACGACCCATCCTGTGCAGATACTTCTTTAGTTTGCAGTACCCAAACAGAATACTGACCAACAGCCATAGTTTCTGCCTAGACAAACATATGACAAAATTTTTGATTTTAGTCATGAAAGACCTAATAAACATTTTTGTGGATTGTACAAGCCCACCTATCTTCATGATGGCGGTGGATTGTTTACCTTGTCATGGAGAACATCGCAGATGGCAATATAGGAACCATTGGCCTGGGACCCAGAGCATGTGCCTGTTCATTACCATGTACTCCTGAATTTTCCTTGACCCTAGCTAGCTCAAGGACATTAGTGTTAGATACAAGCTCAAGAATACGATGGCGTTGTGGTACCACCCATTAGAGGAGCTTCTGCTTGTTTAGACTCAGAATAGCTGCTCCATTATCACTTGTAATGCATATTTTGTTTTTTTCTTAATCTTTCTTGGGGAGCATTGTCAAAATAATAAAAAAATTTAAGTTTGACATTTGGTGTCATAAATGTCAAACTTAAATTTTTTTATTATTTTACCATGATCCTAGGTCATGGATCGAAACGTAAATAAAGACAATTTTAAAACCTCTAAATGGTTTATTACCCAAGAAAGATTAATAAAAATACAAAACAAACCACAACAGACATACAGGGAGCATATAGTTTTATTTTTGATTATACGTTCCAGAACAGCATTTGCACCATGCACAATGGCTATGACTTCAGCTTGGAAGACAGTTGTCAGCTCGCCCAGTGTGACTCTTTCATGAGGACTAGTTCATCCGAAAAGATACTTGCCCCAATACATTCATTTGTTTTGGAATAATCTGTGTAGATGGAGATCTCTGTTGGGAACGCATCGTTAGTGTTAATATAAACCCTGAAGCATAGATGAGCATATTTTTATAATCAATTTATTAGACAATGTATAAGTATGGATGGGGTGCGGAGAGGTGGGGGGGTTGAGGGCACTTTAATTGCAATTCAACTTTATCATAATTTTTGAGTTTATATGGCAAACATACGATCTTAAGTTTGCCATATTTGTTGTGGTTTACTATAACAATTGTTGTTGTAGCTCTAAAAATTGTTATTTATTTGAAATCGACCTATTCTTTTAATACATTTAAAATTGTGAGCAGTCTTTTTATTTGTAACACTAATATGTTTACTGACCACAAATGGGTATACAACTAGCAGAACTGGCGTTTTGGCATACTCTTTAATAGTAACGAGTGTTTCAAAAAGAACGTGATTTGTTTTTTGATGACATCAACGTATTAGAAAAATATTAATGTTAATAAAATATTTATACAAACAAAAATATTCAAATTATAATTTACAATAGGTGTTCAAGATGATTTCCTGTGATCCTGATGCACATTTGTAATGTTTCATAACACTGTGATGTTGTCATGTACACTGCATTGTACTATATTTATTAATCAAACACGATGTTATTGGCTTATTAGGAACTAGTGTAACATGTCAATTTGCCGTTTCCTTGCCATGTTACATTGTGGTCCTACTTCCTTCAATATAAAAGTATTATTCGTTTTAATTTTATATTAATACCGTTTACAATCACAAGTTAATTTTGATTTGTGTAACATTTCTTTTTAGTATTATAAAATAATACATTAAATACGTCGAACTTTAGTCTTAATTTAATATTCCTTCTTTTGTATAAATAATAAAAATAATTATGATATCAGATGTAATTTTCTAATTGGTAAACCTCTGAATAATGTCCATAAATACACAACTGGTGTATACATGAATCTGTCATTTAGGATGGTTTTCTTGTTTGTCCCTCTCTCAAAATGTGTGGTTATCTTCAAACCAGAATATATTTTCGTGCTTTTGATATCTGATCGCCTTCTAGTGCACATGCCGTTTCCTGATCAAGATGTCCTTTCTAAGGCCAAGATGTCGTACCTGGTATGTAAAAACGAGTCTTTTTTTATTCTTGTTGAAACTCAAAAATATCGTTTTAGAATACTACTAAAATGTGTATGCAGAAAGTCTACCTGAATTACCCGTTCAAAATGAGCATAAATGGTAAGTTGTTAACAGATAAACTTTCAGATGGTTCCTCGTGGCGTATTACAATACTTCGTTTTTGTAACACGTTTATTTTCTAGGGTTCTCTGGTGAAATATCCTCCGGTAAAATATTCTCTGGTGGAGTATTTAACTATACATGCTAGGCTATTTAAGGCTAATGCATTAATTCTACTACCTGCAAATGTTATCTATTATCGTACAAGAATTTTATGTTGCCATTTATTTACCTTCTAAAATAAATTAAATGTCCGTTAACAAAACATATTGCTGTAGAACAAAGGTTTGGCTCTTACAAATTTGAAGTTTGAGGTTAACACCAAACTAAATATGGATGGTGTTTGTCTTAACAAGCAGTAAGAAGAAACTGAAACTCTATAGTTCTATACAAGCCGGAGCTCAATACTTACATATACGTTTCTTTCATATTTCACGAATACATGTATGAGTTTTATCTTATTTACTTTTGTGACGAAACAATGTGCGTGTTACGTTTTAAATCTCAAATATCTAGAAAAATGATGCATGTAAAACATAGTCATACTTTTACTTACCTATTATCTTAACTAATTTAATATTACCTTTGCTTTTCTGGTCTAGCCTTACAAGTGTAAACATAAAAGCTTTCATGAAAACTTTTTGTGGATTTTGAGGTTATGTTCAATTTAAATGTTTAATTCAAATTTTCTTAACTAAGTTAAATACAACAAAGAGTATTTATGATTTCTTTTTACTTAGAACGTTAACTTGAAATTGTGTCTAAGTACAGTAATAATTTTAGATTTTCTAATATCTTATCTGGTAGAATTTAAGGCAATTTTGAAATTATGAGAGTGTAGATATATATACTACATTTAGTGATTTTGTCGCATGAAAATTTGGTTGTAAGAAAATTAGGGTATACATTTTGTTTTTTTTAATGTTATTAAGTAAACGTCAATATATAAGTTATAGTAAGGTATTCTCTTTTGTCATGTTCTAAATTGCATCCCTGTAACTTGTCTGGGTGAAATTTAACTTTGTTCTCAAAATATCTAAACGTAAAAACCCCTGAGATATAGTCTTTTGCAATCTACCGCAGCCACAAAAGGTCAATGCTAGTCCCGCCAGAGTTTTGTTTAGACTCTATAGTACACCCAATTCCTACCAGTTGAAAGGAAGGGTGCACTGTAAAACTGAGAAATTTTAACTGAGATTCGTCTATTGGTCGTATGTAGGAAGTATGCTCAGAATAAGTTTTAGTAATTAACATATATTCATTCATGGAAAATGATATACTTGATACAATAGCCACAAATCAATACTAGAATAGCGTTCGTGCACGAGTACTACGTTTCAGCTGTTACAAGCTGTTAACCTTGAGTACAGTGTTGACAACTGACATGTGTGAGAAATAAAAATTTACCCTCTGCGTAATGTTTATCTTCTTAATCTTAGAGGTTTTTCCTGCGGTAGATATAATTTTTTTTTGCAAACCAATAATGATAAAGACTAAGGCAGTTTCATAGTAATTTATAGAAAATTATATGCATTAGAACTCTGTCAATTATTATGTTTATTTTCTACTATCTGTGATATGAATGTAGTAATCTAGTAAAGTAATTTATATTGACAATTCACAGAAGTGTTGATTTTTACAGATAAGCGTTGCCCCAGACGTTTCAAACGTCCAATTTAACAAACATTTTTGATATGTTAGTTTTATTGTACTTGTTACAAAAAGCACTTAGATTTATTTTCTTGTAATGTTAGATCTTTTGACAAATAAAAATCACTTCATTAACAACGTGACACCATAGATTAGTCATTCTACTGTCGATAAACTCTAGTAAATAAATAAGTGCATATAAAAGAATGATTCATATCTCAGTCATGAAATTGATTTCATATCTGTATTGATGGAAACTAATGTTATTTTGCAGCTTTTCATATAATGGTGGTGGGTATCACATAGTTAAGTTTACATAATGAGAACTGAATGAGATGGGAGCGAAAAATTCGAGATAATACCACTACTCGAAGTAGGGCAGTATCTTTTTTGGGATTTTTGTTGCAGGTAGTATGACTTTCGGTTTGATTGGATTGTTATGGTTGTATGAGGTGTTAAATTATTAAATTTGGAATTGCCCAGAAGGGACAAGACTCCTGTAAGAAGAAGTTAAGGGTGCACCGGCTAACTACAATGGTGTAGAAGTAGGTCCGGTCCCTATAGAAACAATTAAAGAAATGGACCAAAAGTCGAAAAATGTTACAATTAACTATATTTAATTTAAGCTTCGTTATCAATAACACTAACCTTGAAAGACTTTCATCCTGTCTTAAATTATGGGCGCTAACTTGCCTAGTCTAGTCTAGTCTAGTGAGAATCCTGTAGACGACGAGTGTTTCTAAGGATTTTAATTATGTCGACCTCCCGGTGGAGTTCTTTTTACAAAATGCTACACTATATGTTTAAACAAAGAAAACAATTACTTTCAGATCACTGTGTTACCTACGTTAATTTTAATACAACATGTAACAATTTTTTAAATGGAAAAAACCGAAAAAAATATTAGTCGAA
This sequence comes from Platerodrilus igneus, assembly GCA_036346225.1. Taxonomy (NCBI): domain Eukaryota; kingdom Metazoa; phylum Arthropoda; class Insecta; order Coleoptera; family Lycidae; genus Platerodrilus; species Platerodrilus igneus. The sequence continues at coordinate 3,981,269 of JARFIW010000932.1, read as the reverse complement.
TTATTTGTTTTCAATAGTAAATAAGATTTCATATCCATTGGTAATGTTATTTCCAGGTGGTAAATAATAAGCAATCAGTTATTTCCTATTAATTTTATCGCAAGGTTAAGTTCCATACTTTACTTATACAGGGTGTCCCACGAGAAACCCGTCAAACTTCCAAGGTGGTTTTCTCTCATCAAAATAATGAAAAAATTCACATAAACATACGTTGGAGATTGGAATAAAAGAATCAGCAATTAAAATGTTTTGTTTTTACGTAGAACATTTATTTAATAAACTGATGTTGCATTTTCTCTCTTATTTTTCGAATGTGTTGATTTAATTAAACATTAATTTTTTAAACTTTGTGTTTGTTTATTATTGGCCTATTTTACATCATTCTCTTCAGAATTAAATTCACTACAAGTCTTGTTTAACAAGTTTGCATGTTTATTAGCCATTTAACGAAGTTAATGTAATTCAAATCTAAACGGAGCATGGTTTTCGAGACCGAATTTTGCGTATTTTGTCTGATATCTCAGATAGGGGTGATTCTAGAGGTCTTAGACATGTTTTATTCAATTTTTCAGTTCATTTTACATAAAATCCAATAAATTTAACACGTAATTTAACGCCATAAAAAATCAGTTTGGCTTTATTTCCGTCCTTTTCCAGAAAATCGGGCGAAATATTTCGCTAGCCGTAACTTGCTAACAAAGCATTTCCAGACATGTTTATATTAACTTTTTTCATTATTTTGACGAGAGGAAACCACCTTAGAAGTTTATCGAGTTCCTCTTAGAACACAATGTATAATAGATTATATGCTTCAGGTGCATAGCACTAGTCCGTAATGTTGATGTGAAAATTGTCAAAACTTCGAGGGTATTGCTTTAGATAGCCATTTAACATTAGATATTGAGGGTAAATACTTTATTATTCTTAAATATTTCAGAGTTATTTTATAAACACCCCATGTGGTCTATCTTAGTCTTGTTTTATTACACTATAAATTATGTTTTCCATGTACAGTGACACCTAAAGAAACAAAACAATATCACGTATATCATTAATGATTTGTAGGAAGGGTCCAGATTGTAATGATTATAAAGATGATGCAGGTAAGCTGTTGTTGCAAGATCTGCGGAGAATGCTAATTTTTGTTTTTAAGAAAAAAATCTGGACAAAACTGCCAAAGACTATGAAATTTTACAGGGTTGTGTTCTTAATATAATAACGTTGTTACATACAGTTTTGGCCCCAGAAAACCAAGCTGGTAATCCACATAGAAACTCGGTGAAGTGTCTTGCTAAAAATTTCGTACTTCGATAAAGTACCAAAAACCTCGGCTGTACCAACAAGAACGATTGCTAAGTAACTCAGTGGGAAGGGTTGGTGTCTTGGAAGGGGGTCCCAATAAAGAAAGTCTTTACTCTTATTACACAATTATGTTTTCATTGCAACTACAAAAAACCAAATATATCAAGAATTATGTAGCCTAATGGAAAACATTTTCAACCAACAAAATTACTATAAGTTCTTAAACTAATAACAAGAATGTTCTGTGGGAACGTTTATAAGTTCACACACTTTAAAAAAATGTTCATTAGTTAATTTAAAGTAGGTTATAGTCTCAGAAATTTTATCATAAATACCTGCAGTAATTTGACTTACGTACCTTTGGAAACAAGTAAAATCAATGATATTCTAGACTAATCAGATCCTACAGGACTTCTGGAACTTTGTTAAGATGTTTTTGTTATTCTTAATTAACATGCCTTGTTTTCAACGTGAAATTGTCTATTTATGAAAACCAATTGTTCCTAAAATTAAGTCATCCGCCTGGTAGGGTATTATTTCGAATTTCATTGACTAATCATATTAATCAGTTCGATACTTTATAATTCAAAGGTTAACTGTACCTATGTTTGCATGTTATGCCTTTCAATGGTAGTGATAAAGTGTTCTATAAAATATCTTTCCTTCGTAAATTATTCGAAATTATATTTGGCAGAGTTGGACAAATGAAGTAAGACCGTGAATTGAAATTATTTTTGGCATTGTGCTATATCTAAAATATGTAAAATTATCTTACTGAAACATTAACTTGAACCAGAGAAAGTGCCTCAATTTTCTGAATCAACACAATTTAGCGTGTGAACCTTCTTTGTTCCAAGTTGGTGACGTCATAGGCGCCAGCGTTATACATTATTAATCAAAACAAATGAATCATAAAGTTGCAGTGCTTTAGAATACAAAGTCGCAATGATATCATTTATAATTTTAAAAACCACCATAATAAATTTGACAACGTTGGAGTATAAACAAAAACATAAAAATAACCCTATCCCAATTGGTGAGATCTACCAATACAAAAACTATTAAAATGAAATATGATTACAAACACTTCAAAGGAATGTTACATGTTGTACAAGAAAACTGGTAACAACTCAGTTAATGTAAAAAGTGAATGCAATTCAAAGATAACAGAGATATCGTTGTGCTTTTTAAACTCCTTGCGAAAACATATTGTGTATCCTCAAGAAATCTGGCCTGTTTATTAGCATGGTTGTTGTTTGGAACAATCAATCCAAATTTGAAACTAATGTGTGAGATACAATAGATAGTTTTTCGTTGGAAATGGAAGAATATCCTACTGACTGTTTCGGCTAAAAAGTAAAATTCCTGGTATCTAGAATGATCTGGAGATGTGTGTTGGCTCAATTAGTTCGTTGAGTGTATGTTATTAACGATGCCGTTAATGCGTTAAAATATATAACCATTCTTCAAGAAGAGTTATCACCTTTAATAAACAAATTTGTAAAAAGCTTTACCAAACGATGCCTTATTCTATTGACACAGTTTTGAGTCAGAAACGTAGTTGCACACTGTAACGACATAATCATTAAGACCTTTGTTCATTATTTATGTACCTTGAAAGTGAGGGGTTTACTATTTATGCGATAAGATCAATTTTCTTTTCTTCTGTATGTTGGCGTCTATTAATAATAATTTAGAAATAAAGATTTACAGTAACGTTTATTTTGTAATTCATTATTATATAAATCATTTTATACGCTTTATTAATTTTAAATGATTTTGTTGGACAATAAATATCGGCCTTGTTTCAAATTTGGTGTTATTTCAATACATATGTAACCGGGCTTGTGCTCTTTTTTTTTTATTGAAACGTTTTCTATTTTTGAAATTTCTTTTATTTTATAATAAAATAAAAACATGTTCATAATTTATGTACATGTAGTAGTTGTTTTAATATTCAATTTCTTAGTTTTTTAAACTTCTCATTGCGATTTTAGTACTTCTTAAATTTTTAAGGAATTGTTAAAATTATTTCTATTTTTAATAGAACATAAATCTAAGTGAAGTAGAACCGAACAGAAAACATGCCAATTATATTGTGTTCCACACATACAAAATTTTTACAAATAGTTTTATATACTTCTGTTAGTCATTTTCATTGGGTTAAGATTGTTTTTAATTGAAATTTTAGGTATCTCCTGCTACTTTGTGGATGCTGACAGAAGTTGGGATTGTTTTTGTATCAAAATATGATGAACGTCTATTTTAAGTAAGCGTAATTGTGTAGTTAATACTAGAACGTATTGCACTTGTTTTCATATTCGTATCTGAACTTTAGCAGTGATATGTCATTGCATGAACAAGTTTTTTTTGTATATGTATAAGCATTGTCATTTTGGTACAATATGTGTGTATATACTAAATTATTTCTATAGCGGGCGTTTAACTATTTTTTTTTTTTGTTCTAGGCATCAACAATCGATGGACGACGAAAAGGGGCATGCCTTTTTTGTCAAGAGTATTTCATGGATTTATATTTATTGGCAGAGTTAAAAACTATCAGTCTGAAGGTAACAACAGTGGATATGCAGAAGCCACCACCAGATTTTCGTACTAATTTTGAAGCTACGCCGCCTCCTATTTTAATTGACCGTGGTATGGCAATATTGGAAAATGAGAAAATTGAAAGACATATAATGAAGAATATTCCTGGAGGTCATAACCTTTTTGTTCAGGTAGTTTAGTCTTACATTTATGAGAACATCTACATGTGCTTATTTTTTAAAAACGTATTTATTATTCATTACTGTTTGCCTTTATACCACAACACTTGTTATAAAGCTATGTGAAGTGGAGTCTATATATTTATTGTGATTCCCATAAAATCCCTAATTTAATCACGTGGTTGGGTAAACTCACATTTAACAAAAAAGTATTGCACTTTATTAACGAATACAGAAAAATACCTAGAAAATCGTTCCTACCCTTCCAACAGTCGGTGTCTTCGCGAAAAACTAGCCTCAACGGAAATCGATTCCTGTTGATTCATGCCTCACAATTGAAACGAACTTAGTCCTTTCTCTCATCTACAGTCATTTTGTTTCTCATACTTCGTTATTACGAATCCCACTCGGATATGTGGCCTCTCTAACTTTTAACTGCCACGCGTCTACTTGTAACATCCAATTATATCTCTTAATTTCTCTCCCTATTCTAAATCGATACAAACATTTTCTATCTTACTCTTGCTTATAGTTAATTTATCCTTGTCCCTTTGTTCGTTACGAAGTTCAACCGATATTTGACATATGTATCTCCTTCCTTTGTATGCTGTAATAAAATCCATCTTTGTTTGTGATATCGATCCGTGTTTCCCTTAACGTTTATTTGTATTTGTAGAAAATATTGATTTTTTCTTCCTATCTATAACAAACTCGTGTTTTGAAATGCTATCTTATGGTAAACGGTATTGAGATGTTTTTACTTTACTAAAAGATGCTTTTAAAATTTTCGATCCTACACTAAAGAAATTGAAACAGTTTTTTAACCATTGTACACTATTTATATTATATTTATAGCTGCGTTTTCATTCAGTACACTTACTAATTGACCCTTCTTGATAGATGTATAATAATTATTATCGTTCTAAATATTATAATATTTTCTTACAAATAAAATGCAAAGCTGAAACTATATTGAAACTGACTCTAAAATTCCTAGATTAAATTTAATAATCATTACCTTAAATTTTTATAACACCTAATTAACTTTTGAATAAATGGTATATACACACACTAGCTTGACCTATGACCTATCTATCTATTTCTAACCTTCAAATTACAGTGTGTGTGTGTTATATATATATATATATATATATATATATATATATGATACTATTCTCAGCTTATGTTCAGGTCGTTATATTTTATTGTGGTAAAATATTCTTGCCCCTACATTCTTGTCACCATAAAAAAATTGATATGGTAACGTCGTACGCCGATGTGATAAACGTCCAGCTGAACGCCACCGCTCTGTGTTTTTCTCTAATCTTCTAATTTTTATTATGCCATGGCTAGCCCTTTTTAATTTACACAGAGTGCACAACGTTACTATCAATTTTCATTTACCCCTTTATGGTTACCTGTTTGAGTTGATAAAACGAAGTCAATCAATATTCATACAATGAAAGGAAATAATATTTACACTTCACCATTTTTGTAATCCTTTAAATACACCCTTCAATCAATTAATATTATATGGATTATTTATCCCAAAATTTATATCCTTTTAATTTAATTTAAAGTCACCAAAAACGACACCTTTTACAAAAAAAATCTGGAACTTTCAAGACCCTTTTATGATTATTACGTAAGTTTCAACGTATTCAATATTTTTGTTGACTCCTTACAAGCTTTAGAGAAAATTAATATATTCAGTGTTAAAATTTAAACTTGAAAAGATTTCTTAAAACTAGGTAGCTCTGACCTGTGATCTTCTGATGAATTGTTTTGTGTTGTGGATCAACACCCCATTGTTATCTTCAATCGAAAACCAATGCTTGGCTTTGTACTCCTTAACATATGTTTGAACCAATAATTCAGAACGGTTACCCCTTGTTTCCAAAATTCACCTCGTGTTTTATTCTATATTTTTCTGGATACGCTTCGAACCTCTTCACTTAAATACCACTTGGAATTCGTAGGTTTCTTAGTATTATGAATTTAGACTTATTCCGCTTATCATCGTGAATTAGAATTTCTGAATACCAGACTTAGGATCGTGAATTAGAAGTGCACTAGAAGTGGACTAGCATCGTGTTAGAAGCAGATTAGAAGTGTATTAGAAGTTGATTAGCAGTGGATTAGAAGCTGTTTTTGTAAAAATGGCCAAAAGCTCTTCATATGTTTTTAACGCAATTCTTACACAGCACTATTTTTCACTATAATATAAAATTTATTTATCTGACGCGTAAATATTTAATTAAGAGCATTGTGGATTCGACGTGCTTCAAATTGAGACTGACTCTTTCTTATCACCTCTGGGCATTATATAGCGTTTGCCCTCTACATTTGGATTGGTTTTCCAAGCAGCCTTGCAACCAACCATACTTGTTCTAGACATTCCTAGTATAATTTCAAGCCGATTTCTGATGAAACTATTTTGGAATTCTGTATCATGCTGTTATTTACAATTGCTATTGTGGCTGGACTTTTAACTTATGTCCGTTGTTTTATGTAGTTAAAGCTTTTGGAGAATTGTACAAAATAAATGATGTAACACGAATGCTGTTTTCGTTTATGTATTTATTTAAACTCATCTTTGAAAGTGCGTTTTCTTATCAAAGCGCTTATTGTTCCTTCTTACAAGCGTAATTGCATGAAGATTTACTAGGTTTTATTTTATCTTCTGCGTATTTATTTTATAACTTAGTGAACGCTTCTTGACGTACCTTAATTACATGTTTGATTATTTCTCTGCTGAATACGCTTTCTATTATTGGAAGATATGCTTACTGGCATTGATTAAAGGTAATTACGGTCCATATACAGGGTGTTAAATGCCTGCTATTTACATAATGTGCGAATTATTTATTTTCCTGCTAAATAAATGCAGTTTTCTGATTCCCATTGCTATTTGCAGTTACTACGCGACCTTTACTACTCAATACACTCCTACACAACCCCTTATCACAGCAATATCTATATAATATATATATATATATATATATATATATATAACTAGCTTATGCAACTTACAGCTAATCCTATATGTGAGTAAAAATTCCATTGATTCTGAATTAAGTTTCACTTTGCATGGGTAAGTTATTTCCTCCTAAGTGGGATTGGAATCAGTCTGTCCATATTTTTATCTTTGTTCCATGAATATCACCATGTTTAACTACCGTTGGCTAATCTCATAGCCCAGGGATTTCCTCGACTGCCATATCAACCTTACTCTCTATATGTGTTCTCATCAGTGGTTTTATGAGTAATTAAATCAATTGTTTTTGTGCACAGTCTAGTTCCTGCCGTTCCTTCACTTTGTATGCCTTCGAGGGGTATGCCATTGCATCACGGTCTTCATAATAGATCACTTGAAAAATGCATAATTCCATATTGTTTGATGTATGTTTATTATTATCTTATGTATTCAGCTATCTGTACGTGGGTACTTTGTAACATTTAACATTGTATTTATTTCTGTCTGGTTAGACCATTCGTAGCATGATATCTATATATTTCACTAAATCATCGGCTGTAACTAAGTGTTTAAACTACATTGTAATAATATCACTTTTATCTTGGCTGTTCTCTAATTACGTTGTTTACCTGTAACTTTATTTGTACTCCTTACTACTGAAAGTGTAAAACCTTTCCTATTTATGAGGTAATTATTGTATGAAACATGAATGTTGATTATCCCAGTTTTTTCTCATTCATTATTCTAAAAACTTTCTTAAAGTAACAAGATTTCGTTATAAAAATTTACCGATGCAATTGATTTTTTACACAAACTAAGTATGATAATTAGCCTTGCTTTTATCTTTGTATTCAGATTTATAACGCTTTTCAGTTTTTGGCAAGTTATTGACATGATTTAAGTTTCTGGCCTGAATTCCCTTTATAGAACTAAAAATTTTTGAAATGTCATACTTAATTAACACTATTCTTTGTGATATTATAATATATAGGGTACATCTGTATTTATTCTACCTGCTTAAAATTAATTTTTCTTACCTCTCTGGTTTCTATCTAAAGTAACACAAACGTGCTACATGGAGTTGTTTAAAGTTAGAAATTTTAACATATCGAACCATTTTTGCTAATCAGTAAAGCTGAATATTCCAGCTGTATCTAATTTTATTATTTAGTATGCTACATACATTTTGTATTATAAATTTTTCATTTCCTGTAATTTTAGGATAAGGATGTTGCCACATTGATTGAGAATGTTTACAGTAAGCTGAAGCTTGTATTAGTTCGAAAAGACGAACAAAAAAGTGCACAACTGCTGTCCCATTTACGACGAATTGATGAACATCTTAAAAAAAGAGGAACCCGTTTTCTTACTGGTGATACAATTTGCTGTTTTGACTGTGAACTAATGCCACGTCTCCAACATATTCGTGTTGCTGCAAAATATTTTGTTGATTTTGATATACCTAAAGAATTAACAGCTCTTTGGCGTTATATGCATAACATGTACCAACTGGATGCTTTTACTCAAAGTTGTCCTGCTGATCAAGATATCATTAACCATTACAAGCTGCAACAAGCTGTGAAAATGAAGAAACACGAAGAATTAGAAACACCAACTTTTACTACATCAATTCCTTTTGATGTTAGCAACGAGTAAATTGTTTTTATTCGATTTTATGCAAACTGAGAATGCTTTTGTTTTTATTTTAATCTCTAAACAGTAACTGTTATTACATACTTACTAATCTAAATATGAAGGTTGTTTTCTTCTGTGTAAAGTGAGAACAGGTTATTTTATTTTCATGTTGAGACCTTACTTTTTGTATTCGTTTCTTGTGTTATATTAGTTACTTAATAAGGATAAGTATTTTATTTTTGATAGATTACTGGCTTAGAATAAATAGTTATGTAAAATATTCAAAATTTGGCTTATATAAAATGTACGTATGTTTCTTCATATTAATTATACAGGATTTGTATTTAAGTTTCTCTTTTTTTTTGACAAACATTAGATATGGTTGTGGTATTTTTAAGATGTTAGTTGGTTTTGTAGGACATCTTTGTAGTTTGACATTTGTAAGAACCCACAGAAACTTGTCTTTTGTGTTAAGCACAATAAGGTAAGATAGGTAGCATGAGTGCAATTTAATTAAAATTTCTTGGTTAGCTTGTTTTGTCTTTTGATGCTCTGTATAGGCTCACTGCTGCAATCCTGCGCAGATATTCAATTTCAAATGACCTTCATACTTGGTTTATCTGGTATTGCTCTAAGTGAACACTGAAAGAAGTGTGATGCTGCTTCAGAGTGCTCTAAAGTAGTAAGGGAGATACATAAATATAAATTTTCTTCATGGGACTGTGTAGGATTATATTGACAATTGTGATTATCTTCATTAGTACGGTGTTCTGAGCACTATAGCAGTGACAGCTGGTCACATAAGGCAAGTGAAACACCATTTCACAATTATAGATTTTTTTCAATCAAAGAAAATTCTAATTGTAACTTGTACAAGTTTCCCTTAAACAATTTCAATTTTAGCCAAATATATTATGTCGATTAATAATCATCATCATACGATGAACGTTTGTAAACCAAGATACATTTCTAAATTTATGCATGATCAAATTTCAAATGCAAGGAATTTATTATTGTCACATTTTAGTTATTGTAAAACAACCCTTTGTAAACGTAATACACCTCTACTGGGCAAGTTTATGAGCAAGATTAATGCCTTCCTATAGCAAAAACATCTTGATAGTTTGTGTACCTTTGGGTCGTTCTACGATTATAAAGAAACGCTAAGGACTATGTTTTTAGACATACTTAGATGCAGACGTACCTTTAAAATCACTGTTTGTCAACCGAGATAAAAGTTGTCGTTTTTGATCATAGTGCTTGACATCCGAGCTGATGCTATGAATCTTTCACTTTACAATAATTAACTCATTGTTTCGTCAAGAACCTGTATTCTAATCTCATGGAATGATCAGAGGAAGAATTAGCTTGTAGATTTTTAGTAATTAATTTGTAAATTGTTGCATCCTTACAAATTTTATTATGATCTCCTCATCCTCAACATTGCTCTTGTCGGGATCCAGATAAAAATCTTTTGCCATATAACTAGATGCATTCTCATCTTATAAAAATCTAAGAGAGCATATAAATGCTGGTGGAGGTTGTCTATAAATCTAAGAGATTTTTATAGACAACCTCCACCAGCATTTTTATGCTGTTATTTCTAAAAAGAATTCAGGGCGTGTTGAATATATAGAAGACGATGCAACATCCTTACATCCAAGATAATCTTGAACATATACAGCCATGCCTATGCAGTGTTTTCGTTTTGCCCTTTTTATTTATTTATTTATTTACGGCAATTGCCATTTTACATTCAATTTATATTATATATGGTAGAGTAGAATTTATTTAAGAAGAGCCTGTAAGTCATCATGCGCACACGGCTAAAATGGTGTCAGATTAGTCCATTGTTTGTAAATAGGCATGTTCGTTCAGCATTTCAGCGGTATAGATAATTTGTTGTTAGATGTCAATTGACTTTTGTGACTCCGACATTCTATATTTATTTTAGGAAACGCTTACTTGCTGCTACAAAGCACAATGTAGCAGGTAACATAATCCACAAAAACTAATTTCAATTTAAACGCGTATTTCCTATGTGAGTTTAAACCACCAACATAATAAAACTTGATTTCGGAATATTTACCCTATGGGTGTTCCGTTTTTAGGTAAATAATTTAAAACTAAATTTCATTTATACATTGAGTTTGTTGGTTATTTTAAATTCGCCGCGTGTATATTTTAAATTTGTTGTTGCAAAACCCCCATGTGCCTACTAAGCACGCGCCAAAACATTGTCGTGATTGGTGAACGTTGTGTTAGTGCGCATCTGCAAACAAGTATCGATTGGAAAAACCATGAAACCAGAAGAATATAGTTTCATCTGTCGAATGCATCGATCGCATCGCCAGTTTTTACACGCTCAACATAGTGGGGAATCGATTTGTATTTCAACCGGATCGCATCGCTAGTGTCCATGAACCACTTGTTTGTAGAACACCGCTATTGTTCTAACTGTGCTTCGATCCATCCACCACAAAGACGAGTAGATGCTACATCGTTGTTTGCTTGGATCGACTTTGTAAACCACAAGGTGAGTGCTTATAGTAAACGCTCTGCTTTGATTTGTTTAAGAACATTTAATTATTTGTTGTTTGTCACAATATCATTTAAATTTAATACAGTCCACTTTTTTTCTCTCCTAATTAGCTTTTCGAAAGTTACACCGCAATTAATTACATGGGAGTGTTGTCATAACCCTAAAAAATCATTAAATGTGCTACGTCACTGACTTTCAAGGTTTGCGCATGTCAAATGATATACAGGCTCTTAAATAAATTCTACTCTACACAGTGAACAATAGAGGAAAAGAATACAAAATATCAATATAGCAATACAAATAACTACAAGTTTTACAAAATAATACAACACAGTTGACCCCACCACACCACAATGCCCCAGTTTGGAATACAACTCCTGCACACTTACACATCACCCAGTCACAGAAATTGACAATTCTGCATTAAATGTATGTAGAAGTAACTATAGTAATTTATTTAAATCTAAGAATATTGACTGCATTCTTAAAAGATTCCATTGAAACATTAAAAGTATCAAATTGCCTGTGATATTTATTTATCAACCGACACATTCTAGCCAATGGAGAAAAATATGCATAATTGCTCCTATGAACGGAATATAAAGAAGTTGATGGTCACGGAATGTACGAGGAGAGACAAATATTAATTATTTGCAACAACTGTGGACAATTAATGAAGCTGTTCAAAATGTTGTAAATATAACACATCGTTAACGGTCCTTCTATCAGACAGTGAACGTAAATTTATCAATGATGACACTCTCACGTGAATGAATTTATTTGTAGAAACACCCAATTTATAAGCAGCATAACCTAAGAATTTATTTTGAACACTTTCAATTGCATTTATATGACACTTATAATTTGGGTTGCAAACTGGGGATGCATACTCTAAGTGAGATCTTACTAATTATGTATAAAGTAACTTAATTGCATTTATGTTGGAAAATTCCTTGGAGTTTCTTTTGATAAATCCTAACATTTGAGTAGCTTTAGTCATGACACTCATAATGTGAGGTATAAAAGACAAATTTTTACAAATGACACCCAAATCTCTAACTTCAGTTAAGATCTCAAGTACACTATCTTTGATATTATAAGCAACCGTAATAGGATTTTTTATTTTAAAAAACTTAACGCAATAACACTTGTTTAGGTTGAGTTGTAAATCATTCTGTAAACACCAATTATAAAATCTATCTAAATCAGACTGTAGGTGTAAAACATCAATAGAAGAGATTACTGCCATATAAATTTTTATATCATCTGCAAAACTTGAAGTTTGATTTAACATCATGTATAAAAAGTATAAAGAGGATTGGTCCAAGGTGTGATCCTTGTGGAACCCCAGATTTCTCCATAATCTTGATAAATAATTTTTTATCTTAATAAACTGACTTTGACCTTTTAAATAGCTACTCAACCATTCTAACAGTACATCCCCAATTCCCAATCCCTCCAATTTAACCAAAAGAATCACATGATTTACTCTATCGAATGCTTTTGTAAAATCGCCAAAAATGCCATCTACCTGATAACCTTGTTCAAGAGCATTTGCAATGTGCTGAACGTATAATAAAAGATTTGAAGTTGTAGAGTGGCCAGCGGAGAAGCCATGTTGCTCATTAATAATAGCACATTTAAAGGCAAATGATAACTGATCAGTAACAAGACTTTCAAAAATTTTGGAAATACAACTGATGATGGAGATAGGTCGGTAATTGGAAATATTTGACTTATTACCTGATTTATACACGGGAGTAATAAAACTAGACTTCCAACATGTAGGAAAAATGCCACAACATAACGATAAGTTAAAGATCATGAATATAGCTGCTATACCACCAGGACCAGGACTAGAGCTTACATCAAGATTGTTAAGTTTGGTAAATATATCTGCCAACTTTAGATTGATGCAAGGAAAATTAATATTTGCATTTGTATTAATATCATGACTAAAATAATTCTTCTTATCAGTGTCAACATAAACAGACGAAAAGTAATGAGCAAATAAATTAGCAATCTCTTTTCTATTTAAACCTACATCACTCTTGTAATACATTGAATTAGGAATGCCCTTATCACTACGCAAATTATTAGTGTAATTCCAAAATGATTTTACATTAGTGTAAATTGAATTTTCAACTTTATTGGTATAGTTCGTAAGACAATAAACGGTCATAGCCTTATGTCTATTTCTTAAGTCTGAAAATATTTAATAATCATTGTATTAGTAAGCTTATATTTCTTATGAGACTTTCATAAGTTAAAGGTTTCAGTTCAGGTAAGTACCAGTAAGGAAAATTTGAGGCACATACAGCTACATGGTTTCATAGAAAATCTCATAAAATAAGCTAACAGCATCATCCAACTTAAGACCAGTTAACATCATTTCCCAATTAAATTGACTTAAACATGTAGTCATCATGTTGTAATTAGCATTGCGAAAATCAAAGAAGTACTCTTTATATTCCAAACGTTCGTTTTACAGTTATTGGTACTAATACATTCATCGCACGGTAATATCACATCACCAGCTGATGATATTACAATGTTTTCAATATTAGAGAAGTTCCAACAAAACATTTTTGGAATTACTTATATTATTCTATTGATGCAAATTTAGAAAACCAAATTGTTGAATAATGTGATAAGAAGTCTCCCATAGTTGGTGGTCAAAACTTACAATAAACGCCAAACTCGTCATTTATCCATCCTGTATAAGGAAGATTATAATCACCAAATAACATCTTACTCCCAGAATACATATCCATTGTATCAGTATTTTGTTACGCTAAGTTTAACCAGCGAATCGGCCAAAGACTGCTTTAGCCAGGTTTCAGATATAGCACTGCAATGGGATAGACTTTATTCAAACGTAATTATAATCGTCCATGTGAAGCAAATTGTATTTACAGTATATCCTTGATGTTTGTATGTAGTTCTGTTGCAATACTGTAACATTCGTGGTAATTGTTAGCACGTAAACCTTAAAACACATGAATTTTCTATGGTTTATGGCTGTGTTTTCTTAATATTGTTGAATACACTTTTAATACATTGAAACATAGTCTTGGTATTATCAGGAGGTCCTTTGGATCTGGGGATCGAAAGAATAACAACTAACGTCAATATCCCTAATCTTAATAAGAATTACTAGGTCTTCAAAAATAGAGGGTTACTTTATTTTACATAATTATGTTCCTGATAATTGTTTTAGTGGTTACATACCAGCATATTCTTAATCTAGTATTAGCGAAGCGATTCGAACTTACTTTATTGTATTAAAAATTGGACTTTGCTCGGAAGACAGTTGACTGACTGCCCACTGCAGTGCTGTGGATACACTACTCAGATATGACTATTTGTAGTCTGAATACTGTCTGCCTTCTGAGTGTCCGCTATTTTGTTATATAGCAATTTGGGTGGACTCTTGGAAGGTTATTGAAAAATCCAGAGGTCTATCTTAGGAGGCGTCGCCATGGATCAATGTAGTAAGCGTAGGACTGCGGATCCCATGGTCCTGGGTTCAAATCCCGACACAGTCGACTGCTTGAAAAATGGCAGGTGAGCATTTTTCACAAAAATTACGCCCTCGTTCGAATGAGAGGTTAAATGGAGGTCCCGTGTGTGAGTGTTGTCATGCACGTTAAAGATCCCTACCTTGCCTTGAACGGCAAGGGTTCGGCAAAATTCTAAATTTCCAGGCAACAAAACACTCGCCTCCTGGCCAATGTAGTACCTTTGGGTGGAGCATTGGAAATGTAAATGAACGGTCTATCTTAGGAAGTTCTGGTGGTGAAGTGAACCATGTGAAAGTTTGTGTTACGACATTATCCAAAGATTTCTTAAATCAATGGAAGCTTGAGAGATTTGATGTAAGCAAAAGAGATTATTGAGGTTTTCTCACGAGTATAGCTACAAAGTAGGAAGTGGAATAAATTAACTAAGGAGGCTGAGGTTTCCTATCTAATATGATAATAACAGAGTACTGAGTAAACTAAGATCGAAAATAAACTTAATGGAATTGAATCATTAAATTTTCATAATCTATTCATAAATGCATAATGTAATAATAACATATCTTTAAAGTTATGTGCTAACAACCATAATTCATACAACTTGCCTTATTTAAACATGAGGATATTCTCTAAAATGTGCCGTGACAATATCCTTATTTAGAAATTCTCTATTTGCTTTCTACCCACGTCTAATGTTTTTCATCTATTACAACTTCCACATGTCCATTGTCTCAGTTACAGTATGGCAAATGTACAAAGATGTAACTCTCGATTATTAGAGTACCAAATTAGAAAAATCTCCACCATTTGTGCAGATTAAATGTATCCTTCCAGCATATGAGTGTGTTTTTTATTTGAAGACTAATGTATTTAGAAAACTACCTAACAGTCGTATTTTGATATTTGTTTCTTGATCCTGTATGATTAGTTTTCTTTCCATACTTCATTGTAATAATTGTTCATATATGCCAAAATTTACATACAGTAAAACGTCGTTTATTGGCACGTCAATCATCCGCAATGTCAATTATCTGCACTCTAAATGAATAGTAAGAAATTAGGTCACAGCTTTCACATCAAAGCTATACACTTATACGTCTTACAACGTTTACACGTTGATTCTTGGAATGACTTTAGCTGCGTAGGCGTTCACCCTGACCCAGCAAAGCATATTACATTTCCATGAATTGTGTCGACACGTAATTCCAAAAGTTTACTTGGTACATTATATGTAATTCATATTATGACATTGATGACATAATCGTAAAAATGCTTTAATTAATCATACTCAAAGTAAAATCATAAACTTCTTTCAATAAATTTATGTTCATTCTATGAACTACGATGATACATGTACTATGATATTACATATGTATGTACAAAACCAATCTATGTAGTGTTTTACATGCAGTTTGGATAAAAGAACGCTCCGGATATGAGCCTCTTTTGGATTGCCTCTTTTCCCGAATGCGCTCTTATAAGCAGATTTGACTGTACAGTAAATTAGTGTCTTGTAGTGAATTAAGTTTTGTGTTGTTTTTGGTTGATTTTAGTTTTTTAGTAGTCATGGCCTCTACAAGTAATAATCAAGTTAAACGGAATCGTAACGTTCTATCAATTAAGAAAAAGATAGAGATTATTAACAGACTTGACAAAGGTGAAAGTGTTGAGGCTCTAGTAACATGTTATAAGATTGGAAAAAGGACCATTTATGATATTAAAAACGGAAGAGAAGACATTCTGTATTATGCATCGAAGTTGGACAATGAGGAAGGTGGCGTAATGGTATGTGTGTGACTACTACGCCCAAGGTCTCGGGTTCGAATCCCGACACGGTCCACTTGAAAAATGTTAGGTGAGCATTTTTCACAAAAATACACCCTCGTTCTGATGAGCGGTAAAATGGAGGTCCTGTGTGTGTGTTGTCGTGCACGTTAAAGATCCCTACCTTGCTTGGAACAGCAAGGGTTCGGCAAAATTCCAAATTTTCCTGGTCAATGTAGTACCTTCGGGTGGAGCATAGGAAAATCACATGTAAGTGAGGAAGGTTCAAAAAGGAGAAAACTATGAGATCAGCGCAGAATGAGAATTTAGAGGAAGCAGTGTATCTGTGGTTCATCTAAAAAAGAAGTAAGGGAGACCCTATTTCTGGGCCTTTGTTATTCGAGAAAGCTACTTAATGAGAAACTGGGTGGTTCTCCTGACTTCAAGGCTAATTGGGTGAAGAATTTTAAATTCCGCCACGGTATTCGTGAATTAAATGTTCAAGGAGAACGCTTGTCTAATGATTCAACTGCTGCTGAAAATTTCAAAATAAGTTTCTTGGATTATTTGAAGGAAGAAAATTTATCTCTCAAAGACGTCTACAACGCTGACGAGACAGGTTTGAACTGGAGGTCTTTACCTCGCAAGTCACTTGCATCAAAGCGAGAAATGACTCTTCCTGGTTTCAAAGTCCGTAAGGAACGAGTGATAGTTAGGGTTTGTGCGAATGCGAGTGGTACACATCGTCTGCCTCTACTAATGATTGGGAAATTAAAAAAACATGATGTTTTAAAGATGTGAAGATCTTTCCTGTGTGCTACAAGTGTCAAGTCAACATACGGACGAACACAGAGTTATTTTATGACTGGTATAGAAATGATTTTATCCCAGAAACAGAGAAATTTAGAAATGAGAAAAAACTGGAAATCTGGTCCTCTTACTTGATAATGCGCCGTCCCATCCGGATCTGGAACTCTTAAATGCTGTTGATAAAGATTTTAAAGTAAGGTATTTGCCCCCAAATGTTACCGCTCTCATTCAACCAATGGATCAAGGGGTGATAGAGAAAGTAAAGCGAATGTACAAGAAAGACGTATTGCGCCGTTTACTAATGGCTACAGATGATGAGGAAAGTGTGATTTTTTCAAAAAAACTTAACCTAAAGGATTGCTGCTATATGATAGCGGATGCTTGGAACTCTTTATCACCTCAGAATCTTCGAAACGCTTGGAATAAATTGGTGGGAAGAAAAGATGCCGAGTGTGATTTGGATACTGCTGCCGAGGACTTAAATGAGATTACAGATGAGTTATTTCCTCAAATTCTTGGATTTTTCGATTGTGACATAGAAGATGCTGAAGTCTGGTTAGAAAGTGAGAATGACCTTGGCTTCCAGGTTTTAAATGATGATGAAATTGCTTTTGCAGTGCAAGTGTAATTAAAATATTTACCTACCGCGTGAGGGTATCCAATTAACAATAAATGGCAGGACCTCTAGCACTATCGTACCCTCACGTTTCGGGACATTGCCTCGCAAGCTGCAGCAGTCGGTGAGAGGAGGGGTTCATTAAACAAACACACTAAGACGAAATTCCGATTGTTTTATTAAATGGGATACTAACTAAAACTTCACCTAATTACATATGCATACAAAAATATACAGTAATTAACATTATTTACAATAGGGCGCCACCATGGGAATTAAACGGCCCATGGACCAATCGCGGTAATAGCTCTCGTCGCACTTTGTTCGTGGGCGATGAACCAAGATTGCAGGACAGAAAATAAATCACTTCACAGGGGCTAATATTTTAAAGTCTCCAGCTAGCACAAACACAACTTAACTAAACAAAACTAAAATCTTTATTTTATGAATATTAATAACAGTTCTGGGTGAAACCACCCCCAATACAATAATTAATTAATTCTACCGTAGTCTACTTAACTTGCATATGGCGACTACCCTCCTTTAACCACGGGGTCATCAACACCAGGAAAAATACTACCTTCTCAAGGGTCAAATAGTACAGTAACATGACTCTTGACCTGAGCTTTGCATACTCAGGTAATCTCGTGGCTTAGTGATTAACGGCCTCTGACACCGTCGAAACACAATATAATAGGAGACCCTTCTAAAGTGATGCGGTCTCTAAAACAATAACGGATCAATTTACTTGAACTGAGCTTTAACCCGGAATTGTATTTTATGGAAGTCGACAAGTACTGTATTTAAACAAATAACTGACTTATGCTGCATAACACAGCCTTGAGTTCATGGTAATACCACATATACTAATTACTTACTCAGAGAAATAACTAACTTAGAACATAACGGCACACACTTGAATTCAGAGAAATAAAACACTTCACTCAATCGTGCAAATAACCGCCAGCTTTAAACTCTAACGCGTCTGGAAATAAACAACCCCCATTGCACCCGGCTGGCATCCTTATATACATTTAAGTCAATTGAAAAATAACCCCTTGCTTAGCTCTCATACTCGACTTAGGATATGCCGGCCGTAAATCTTTAAGATTAATTAAACTGCCAATTGCACTAAGATAGCCACACAAGTAGATCTCGGGACTAATTTTTAGTTGGGTACTCCGCTAATTGAAAAATTCCTTCCGACCACCCAGACATAAATAGGGTCCTAGAACATGATTGACATCTAATCATAGATAGCAACTAATCTGACATGTTTAATGCCTTTCAAGTAAAGTGCCTTTAGAAAAATTAATTAACTCTTGGATTATATCTTCCTGGAACTTCGCTAGGACGCTACTTGGGTAATCTTGCAACCGTTTACAATTGCAGACATACTTATGCTACAAGACCTTCATTCTAATAATTAGGATACTAAAATTATACTAGAAAATAACTGTTTTTAGAAATAATAGAACTATTAGATCGTCATAAAACAGTATGTTACACAAGAAGAGAGTGAGGATGAAGAAAATGAAGACTCAGACTATGAAGAAGGAAGGAAACCAAGTCATGGAGAGACCTTCACTGCATTAGAAACTGCACTATTGTGGTACGAAAAACAGATGGAAAGTTGCACGACACAACTTCTTTTCTTAAAGAAGTTGAGAGACGTTCCATCTAAAAATAGACGATCAACCCTAGTACAAAAGAAACTTTCTGATTATTTTTCTGTTTAGATATGGTAGAGTTACATACATACTGTATTGTATTGAATATGTATTACAGTATTCTATAAGTCTGAATTTTGTAGTGATGAAAAAATAAAAAGAACTTTGTACTGTACGTGTTTGCCTACATTAAATAAACGTAAGTTCGATAATCCGCACAACCCTCCGTCCCAATTAATGCGGATAAACGATGCTCTACTATATGTTAATACCCATTGTAGTGATAGAGTATGTAACATGAAAAATTAATGTCTCTTTAATTATAAATCATAAGCTTATAATTAGTTAGTTTTTTTAAAGGTAAATAAAGTATCCCATAAAGTAAAAGTACGTTACACAATATTCTTTCCTGTTGACATTAATCATTACGACAACCTCAGGTGTAATTTATTACGCCCAAAATTTAGTTGTAATTGTTGCCGTTAAACAGGTATAGCAAACAATTAAAAATAAGTCAAAGGCATATCTATTTAATAGATTAAGCCAGAGGCACCCCTTGCTTGTTTTCAGGTGGATCTGGGTGGTGTGGGAGTCAGTTTCTTAGGTTTAACCAAATTCTGGTGGCGAAGTGTGTAAACCTTCACTTTTGAGGAACGCAAAATATTTATTAGGTAATTAAAAAAAAAGGTAAAGGATGCAAACAGAACGCTTCACCCAGAATTGACATGCGCTCATGTTCTTTTCCTCGAACTTCTTCGATAGATGGTAACAAAGTCCCTTCTTTTAAAATGAGTCGTTCTCACGAGTAAGTTGGTACCCCATCCATACAACGCTTCTCAAGGCTAACCGTGTCGACCACACATGTCTTTAACCTGGGAAACGCCTGCTTATCAGGAATACCCGCAATAAATTTGAGGTTTTGTCTTCTGATTCGTGAGAAGCTATAATCATAAACTTTACATGTAATAACAATTAAATTAGGGATGGGAAAAAGCTTTTCCTTTTTGGATTGATAATCTCCTAATTTTAATGTTAAAATGAAACGATGCAGTCAAAGGGCGCTACAATCGCGTCAAAGTTAAAAACTCTCTGCACGAGGACTCATGCATGGAAAACTTAAGTAATGTCTGTAGGTGCCACCTGGATTTTAAACCGTTGCAATACCAGGAAACGAAAATAAGTTGCCACCCGATATTCAGACTACATTATCTAATTGTGCAAAGGTCTTGTTTGCCACTGTACTGACCACACAAATTTAGCTGGAAGGCATGAGACTCGACCACTCAAAACTAATACTAAAATTCACTGTAAAATTAAATACAAAGTTCATTTCTCTCGTTGCATATTAACCAATTATCGCCCTACATTAATTAGATAACATCTACAAGATAATTTCAAAGATAAAGGTAAGTAGCAAATCATTTGTGGTTTGAAATATTAATTAGTCATAAAATCTTCAAGAAATTATCAAAGAGAAAGATAGACACTAAACATTAATGGTTTAACCTAATAATAAGATAAGATAATGTCTTATGAAAAATTTAAAGAAAGCACAACGTAAAAATTAATTTTTGGTTTGGAGGCTTTATCCTTGTAAAGGCCCGCCGCCTTCTTACAAATATAATACCAGAAAAGGGACTACAGAGGGAGCAGAATGGCTCAGTAGTGGAGTGTGGGAGCACAACTCTTATGTGATGGGCGGTTGTCTCAGGGCGACAGGTGCAAGCGGGGAAATATAAAGGTTGAAAACCGAGAGAAAGTGAAGTTTTAGGCTAAGCATCCTAGAGATAGGGCGGAGAATGTCTCTATTAAAACAGATAGGTTTGAAGGACCACCTGCAATGTTAGCGATAAGCCCTATACCAACACGTTTATAATTAAAAACAATTGGGCTTCAAATAAAACCTACATGAATCATTTGTACATCCTCTGACATGATTTCACTTTTAATTTTTTCAGTTTCGTCAGAGTGTAGAAGAGAGAATAAATTGAAGTGTTGTTTTAAATGAATTAAACGTGTGCAAATTCGTAACAATTCATTTCCTGTGGGTGGAGAACCAGTGAAATATGTAATAAGTTTAATAGCGTCAAACTAATCATAAATTATTCTAGGTTTTTACTAAATTCTAACTTTATGATACAGTGTAGCAGTATAGTCTTTTTTTAAGTTGGCATTGTTTTAAGTTATAATCTGCTCTCATTTTGGATGTTGCAGATAGAATATTGCGTGAAATAGGTTCCCACAGAACTTCTTTCGTTTTTAAATGTAGGTAATTCATATTGGTATAAATACGAAAGAGAATTAGGTTAAGAGTAGGTATTACAGTTCATAGACGCAATTAAATATATTTATTTATTAACTAAACGAAATTACAGCCTTTTTTGCTTCTAAGACGAAGTACTTAGTTTTTTTTTTGATAGTTATCCAAACCCGGTGGAGTGAAAAGCCTTTATAGCCAAAGTGTGGGACTCTCCTTGCGGCATACCCACTAAAACTACTCCCCCTTGCGGGTGCGTCTGCCAAACGTCTCTACCGCACTGCAGCCTAAAAGACTTATTGTGCTGACCCTGGTTAAGTTGATTAGTTTACAAGTCCTGGGTCTATCAGTGGATCTACTATATACAAGTGCCCCCACCGATTGAACTCAGTCCTAGCACCTTTCCCTTGCAAATCCGAGGTTCCTGGATAAGGGCTATATCGCAGTCCCACATCAGCTTACATAGTTAACGGGTTTGACTCCATTCAAGTCCCAGATTCGACTTTCTTGGTTTTCCTCAGCTTTCTAAGCTGAGCTCCGGAAAGCCTCTTTGCTTGCAGTCCAGTGCCTGCAAGTTTCTTTATAGTATTCTCCATGTCTGGTGTTTCAGACACCTGTCTTGCAAGCGAACTTGCATCCTGGGTCAGCTCCACCTCCACGGATACATTTTGGTTACCTGAGGTGTCCCCCATTGCTGGTTCCACCTCTTCAGGTTCAGTTTTACTAGTGGTACCAATATTATTCATGATTGTTCCCACGAGTATGGGGGATGTAAATGGTCGCCATGCCAGATGCCCCTGTTGGCATGGAAGGCGTGAATAAAACGGGGTGCCGCCCTGTTCCCCGAGTTTTGAACCGATTGAGACTGGTCAACTATCCAGCCACGCTTCCCCTGGGCTCGATCCTACACCACGGGATTTAGGAATTTTTAACGAGGTTGTCTCCTCTTGGTTCGGGCGGTTAAGCCGAGACCCCCACATCCTCTTGCCCGTGGGACATGACCACGACGGCAGGGAAGGCACGGTATGACAGTGTTGCAGAATTGCCCCACCGGCTTTGTTTACCTCAGTGCAGGCCCATTAGCTACGAGACTACAGCTTGGGTTGAGGGGTTTGGTCCGCAGGATCGTTTTCACTTGACTAGGAAGCGGGTTTTATCCCGCATCAGCACAGTCTCTTGCTCTCCACCATATTGTGGGTCTTATGCCACTCAGGTCACTGAAAGAGATAAGCTTATCACGATCCTTCCCAGAGTAAATAGCCAATCCCTTGGCCATATATCTTGGGATTTCTCCTATCCGCCACCTGGAGACGTGCCCAATGGGTAACCAACCACATGGGTAGTATTTAGTTGCAAATTCATACAATTAAAGCAGATCTATATTTTAAGTAGAAAAAGTGGAATATTTATAATAAAAGTTGACTTTCAGATAGAGGGAAAAATTACTGAAGGTACTTAAATTTGGTATTATTTCTAACAGTTTAACTTTGATTTACAGAGAAAGAAATATCTTATGTAAGGGGTAATTTGGTTGTAATTATTGCCACCAACCGGGTATAGCAAACAATTAAAAATAAGCCAAGGACTTACCTGCTTAATAGATGAAGTCAGAGACACCCTTTGCTTGTTTTCAGGTGGATCGGGGTGGCGTGGGAGTCAGTTTTCTAGGTTTAACCAAATTCTGGCGGCAAAGTGCGCGAACCTATTCTTTTACGCAATACAAGATATTTATTAGGTAATTAAAGGAAAGGTAAAGGATGCAAACAGAATACTGTCTGGAATTAACACACACACACACGTTCTTTTCCTCAATCTTGTTCGATAGACGGTAATCAATTTCCTCTTTTTAAATTGCATAGTGCTCACGAGCTTGTTGGTATCCACTATATTACGCTTCTCATGGCTAACCATGCTGACCACACCACATTGCTTTAACCATGGAAATGCTTACTTGTCAGGAATACATGCAATAAACTTGGGGTTTTGTCCTCTCCTTTTTAGGAAGTTGTAATCAGAAACTTTACACGTAATAACCACACGCACACATACGCGCACACACACGCACGCACGCACGCACACACGCACACGCCCACTAATAAGTGGTGTGGTGTATGAGTTATTCTACGAACTTGAAAGTTAAAAAATAATTTGTTTATTGGTTCAATAACATACAAAATGATTTATTGAATTTACAGTTGCCAAAAATAAGATTCATGATATATAAACTAAAATGTTCATAACTTCCGTTTTATAGATATGCAAGTATACAAAATAGTATAAAATCTTATTCGCAGTACCTTTTATTCAAATATGAAGTCATAACGGTACAGATTATTTATGGTTTTGACTGTCTATACGATGAAACTACAACATTTTTATTATTGTACCTGTGTACGTAAATTCTAAAACTAACCTTTAAGTATTTCTTTAATTTGCGAAATGTTATCAGGTTCTGCTTTGATAAGAACTTGCTCTGAAAAAAAGAGTACTTTTAGCAAATAGTGTGTGATTTAAATTGTTTAAATCGTTGACAATCATGTTCAATTATTGTTCAATATTGAGACTTAAAAATGAGTCACCTGACAAGCTACGTTAAATAAACGAATTCTTATCTAAACAAGTTGTTATGTGCCCGAAATCGATATAAAGCAAAAAACAATGTACAAAAGAAGCAACCTATTGGCATTTAGGAACACTGCAAGTTGCTATATATAGACAGTACGATAATATATTTGTTTGTAAACAACAACCAAATTGAAAGTCCAGTTTTCACCTAAATTTAATGTTATTCTCATAGCATGTTCATGTCAAAATTGAAATTCTTCAAAAATCAGATATAGTATCATGTTTAAAAATGAACACAGTAGTTGCTCATATTTGTAAAACCAGGATTATTATTTGGGATGAAGCTCGAATGATAAAAAGTTATTTATTAATAGATGTCAATCGTATCAACAATATGTTAAAAGTAAAATGAGTGTTATTTTTAGATGTCTTCATGGTGGGGTCCATAACAATTTAACGCTGCACAGACTAGTTACGGTGGTGTGGGGGTGGGTTCTAATGGAAGAAATACTAAAAATGGTAAAAATAAAGAAATAAAATAATAAAATCGCTGAAATAGAAACAAACTACATTACAATATTCACTTACCATGAAAGTATTTTCAATTTTCATAATTGGGGGCGCCAAACCTCCTGTCTCAGAAATCCCTTTGATATTATCCCTACACAGAAGACGGTTATTTTGGATAGGTTTCCTTTGCCTTCGGTTCCCTAAATTTATCACACTACCTTAAAAACACTTTTTAAATTTTTTTATAATTAAAGAAATTTTTTTAATAAAATTTCGCTACCCAATACCACACCATCACTGGGATGACTGAATGTCCTTTTACAATAACCTAATTTTGATATAGTCGGAGGCTTTCACGGCCCCCGAGTCATTATAACTGTCATTTTATAAACTAAGGTCGACTTCGACCTTAGTTTATAAAATGACACTGTCCCAACTCGGAACCATAAATATTTATAATTTTGATTCTAGTTCTTAAAAAATTTAAATAAAATTTAATTATTTTTTTGTTTAAACAAATATACAAAAATTTGAGCAATATAAAGTACGCTATAATGTTAAGCATACTGTTTGAACGATAATGAAAAATATTAGAAGAAAGTCAACTGTATGTAGCTAGTTGTTAGGTTCTAAAATTGATATGTTGTAAAACGTACTCATTAATGTTTTTAATAATCAAAGCACGACATATTGATTGCTGAAATAAGCTATAGTAAATTTGAGGAAGTTTACTTAAACTGGATAAACATTAAAATAAATTTTAAGAAACTTTTAGATTGAAAGCTATAATATAAACGTAATGAGCTTTTGATTTCAAAATAGACTTTTTTGTAAATGTTTTCAACCAGTCAATACATAAACTTTTGCAAATAATCAATTATTCTTAGATTCTATATAGATTCACTACAAACCTTCATGCTCACTCTCTTCTTTTAAGTCAGAACCACATTTGTGAAGCATGTAATCTGGAAGATGTAAAAGTGGTTGATGAGATTGTAAGTCACTTGTTGCCGAATACATTCCTTGTTCAAATCTTCGTTTTAGCATTACTGACTCTTTGTCCCTAGGATCAATAATGTCATCACGCAATGCACCAGCAATACGTTCTTGGTCCAAATATTGTTTTAGAGCATCTGCAGCTTTGGCATCTGGTGTAGGATAGAATGTGAATTCTCCTGTAAGTACTACTTGAATACTTTGTGTAGGTGTTTCATAAATAACTGGAATGTTCTCAAGTATTTTCAAGATTTCTTCTCCTTGTATCAACTGTCTGAGAAACCAAACGATTAAAAATATGTTTAAAAAAATAATAAAAAAATATGAGTATCACAAATTAATTTTATTGATATTGACTATTATTGAATCAAGATACATAAAAATATGTATACTGAAGCATTAGTTAGAGTATATGTGTATTGCAACAGGGTTTAGAGCAATTCTGGAAAAGTCAGCGAATATAACTTTATACCTGGTAGTCCTGGAAAGTATCGAAAGTACACCTGAAAGTCAGGGTATTGTGAAAATTACTGGAATTTTCACTATTAGCATTAAATTCAGCATTGTAAATTACACATTTATATTATTTGTACAAAAAGATATTTAGGCACTATCGGGTACTGCTGCAGTTAATTTCGTGAAAACAATCGTGGGTAATAAATCGAAAATAATTTCTTTAATTAGTTATTTTATTTACAATTTACATTTATGAAATTTAGGTCTATGTGTTCTTGCCCGATTTTTGTATTCTGGTTATACTTTGTCTTTACGTATCGTAATATTTTAAAAAATCTGTAATTTTTCAAACTTTAAATTCGTAGAGTTGTATATTTTTTGAGTTTTCTAGATATTGGCTTGGAGCTCAAGACTATTTTAACACGTACACTACTCTTTAAAGCAATTCTTAGGACCATATTTTTAATGTATTTATGGATACATCTTGATCTTCTATGGGAATTAAAACACTCATAGTTAAAATCATCTTTATTTATTCGATCCATGACCTAGGATCCTTGTTAAAATAATAAAAATTTCAAGTTTGACATTTATGACATAAATTGAAGGTGACTTTGATTTTTTTTATTAACGTTTGATATATTTGGTTTGAATATATTAGGTGAAAATTTTAAAGTTTAGAAGAATGAGTGCCTTCAATTTGTGTTGCGCCCTGGGAGCGACTTTGAGATAGCCAATGCGCTTAACGTGAAATCAGCTGATTAATTTTTTATAGTTAAATTTTATACAAATTCAATAACTTGAGGATTGGAAAACATTTTTTAAAACGCTTCTATTTATATGATTGAGAGGATGGTTATTAAAGAAGTGTGCGAATACATTACCATAAGACTTAAGCAGTTGTTTTTTTTATATTTATTTTGAGGTGGAAACTCATTATGATTTAGGCTACCTCTTTGGTAGATTTTAACATGGTTGTGAGGCAATTCTATGGCGGGTTTACACTTGTCAGGTTCCAAAGCTGTTCTATGAATATTTTATATGGTTCTCAGGCGACCCTAAGGCGGGTTTACACCTGTCAGATACCAATTCTGTTCAACGAAGATTATATATGGATCTGAGGCGACCCTATGACGGGTTTACACTTATCAGATACCAATAGTGTTCAACGAAGATTGTATTTGGTTCTGAAGTAACCCTATAGCGGATTTACACTTGTCAGGTACCAATGCTGTTCTACGAATATTTTATATGGTTCTGAGGCGACCCTAAGGCGGGTTTACACTTGTCAGATACCAATTCTGTTCAACGAAGATTATATATGGATCTGAGGCAACTCTATGACGGATTTACACTTATCAGATACCAATAGTGTTCAACGAAGATTGTATTTGGTTCTGAGGTAACCCTATAGCGGATTTACACTTGTCAGGTACCAATGCTGTTCTACAAATATTTTATATGGTTCTGAGGCGACCCTAAGGCGGGTTTACACTTGTCAGATACCAATTCTGTTCAACAAAGATTATATATGGATCTGAGGCGACTCTATGACGGGTTTACACTTATCTGATACCAATAGTGTTCAACGAAGATTGTATTTGGTTCTGAGGTAACTCTATAGCGGATTTACACTTGTCAGGTACCAATGCTGTTCTACAAATATTTTATATGGTTCCGTGGCGACCCTAAAGCGGGTTTACACTTGTCAGATACCAATTCTGTTCAACGAAGATTATATATGGATCTAAGGCGACTCTATGACGGGTTTACACTTATCAGATACCAATAGTGTTCAACGAAGATTGTATTTGGTTCTGAGGTAACCCTATAGCGGATTTACACTTGTCTGGTACCAATGCTGTTCTACGAATATTTTATATGGTTCTGAGGCGACCCTAAGGCGGGTTTACACTTGTCAGATACCAATACTGTTCAACAAAGATTATATATGGATCTGAGGCGACCCTATGACGGGTTTACACTTGTCAGATACCAATGTTGTTCAACGAAAATTGTATTCGGTTCTGAGGTAGCCCTTTGGCGGATTTACGCTTGTCAGATACCAATGCTGTTTTACAAAGAATGTTAATATGCTGATTGTTATGTAATTAGTTATTGTATGTATAAATAGAAATCATGTATGTAGGCTGTATTTCATATTAATACCGCAAGGAAAACCCAGGAAAAACTTGCAATGCTACTTAGATATTGGGGGCATTTCATTTTCATTTGTAATTTTTTTTAGTAATGGAATTCATTGTTTACTGAAGGTCCCGAATTAGTTTGCTACGCAGTTATTTTTATGTAGGGTTATATAAGC
This sequence comes from Platerodrilus igneus, assembly GCA_036346225.1. NCBI lineage: Eukaryota > Metazoa > Arthropoda > Insecta > Coleoptera > Lycidae > Platerodrilus > Platerodrilus igneus. Next base: position 3,952,602 of record JARFIW010000932.1, on the reverse strand, counting down.
AGCTTCCTCAATTTTGCGTTTTTGGTAATTTTGTTCTTTGTCATTAATTTTTGCCCCACCCATTTTATTTTATGACTGAAGCCTCGTGCATGTTGGCAAATCATGGATTTTTCAAATTTCCTATTTTATATATATATATATATATATATATATATATATATATATATATGTTTTATGTTCTTTAATCGAACTTCAAATGGTCTGGAACTTTCCCCTACATAAAACTTGTTACATTCGCACAGTATTTTGTAGATGCAGTTTTTTGAACGTTGTATTGTGTTTTTGGGTTATGTTTTTGTTAATTGTGTTCTTAGTGTATGGTTTTAAATACTGTTTTGATTTTGAATTTTGTTTCCTATTCTTTGGATTTTTTGGAGAATGCTTTTATGTATGGTATTGAGAGCATCTTTTGATGCGTATCAATTCTGTTTTCTTCTTTTTTATTTTTGGGACTTTATTCATTTCTTTCTCTATTATTATTTTAAGATATTTGTTTTTTATTAGTGTACATTTAATTAGGGTTTTCTCTTTTTTTAAAATGTCTTCGCTTGATGATATTAATTTTGCTCTATCATACATGGTTTTGATAATTCCTCATTTGACACAGGGTGGGTGGTTTGAATTGAAGTTTAAGTGTCTGTTTGTGTGTGTTGGTTTTTTGGAATTATTTATGAATAAATGTTGATCCAAAAAATTCTAAAATTGTAGGTTAATTTTGCGAGCCCTTAGTTTACGACATTAGGCTGCTACAAATTTCATACTAGTCGTATCTCAAACTTTTATTCTTCTTTAAAACGAGACCAAAATGGCGGTACCATATCTATTTTTAAATAATTGACTGAATTTTGCTTGTACTTTTACAAAAACTGTTGCTCATTTGAGCACGATTGCCTCCTTAGAATCAACGTTGATTTTAAACACGTTTTCATGTCATAAAGATCCTCATGAAGCCTAACATGTGCATTGATTTTCGACATTCGTGTCGTTACTTGATTTCATTTCCTACATTGAAATAAGTGTACAGTCTAGTTTCTTTTAATTTCCACCATAAATGTTCATTGATAGAATTGTTAAAAATAAAATGAAATTTCTTCTATTAAGGAAAGCTACAGAACCATTCATTGAAGAAAAATGCAAAAAGGTACAAACTAAGATGGAAATAGGAAAGACAGATGAAGCATACAAACCCATGAACAGAAATATAAGCGGCGAGTGAGGAGACATCATTATAGAAAATACAGTTAAAGTGGATAGGTGACAAGAATATATAGGGAAACTAAAAGCACTTGAACAGGTAATTGTTTTTTAAGAAACCTCAATTGTTTTTTATAACTTTGATATGCCCCTTTATAAATAATGCATAATCACGAAACAAAAACATTAGTTATGAAAATAAACAAATGACCGATTATCTACTTATCACTGGCGGATCCTCTAAGAACGTACTACACCCAATGCTAAACGAGGAAGTTGGTCAACGGAAACCAATAAGTTTCTAGTTAAATAGTAATGAATAAGTCTACCTGGCATTGGGAAAGTAATTTGAGCGTAGCAAACGAAAATTAATGTAAATTGTTAGTATTTTCTTTTTGCAAAATAACAAACAATTTACATCAATTTTCGTACTCTATGCTCGAATTACTGTTCCAATGTCAGGCAAAATTATTCATAACTAAAACATTAGTTTAAGTTATTTGGTGTGCATATTTTTCTGTATTTTTTAAACCTAAAGTAGAAGTTCCCTATTCTTGAATAATTAGAAAATGTGAGCCTGAAATTTACATTACAAGGTCAGGGAAAAACATGGAAATGTCGGAATTTTATTTTTATATATTTTTGAACCGTGTACAAAAATCAAATAAAGTAAAAAAATTGATATAATAAAATAGAACATTTATCTGTGATTATACGAACACTTTTACACTGATTTTTGTGCAACACGATGATTCCTAATATGAAACGGAATATTGAATTTCATTACTAAAGTGACATTGTTAAACAACAAAATAAACTAGTACTTTTACATGCACTATTATTTTACAATTAGTATAATTTGCAACATACAAGTTAACAATTATTCCATGTGTGCTTCTGTTGCAGGTGTATTCTTCCAAGACCCATGTCCTATTATCTCCCCGTGAACGCGATATACGCGACACAACAGCAGTTGGTAACAGTATTCCAATAAGTGGAAATTAACGCGCATATGTCAATGACGTCACACAATAAGCAAATTTAATTGCGCAATTAATATCATAATCGCAAACAGTTCGTGAAAAGTTAATACTCACATGAATAAGTCCCGCTTCCTTCTTGGTTGCTAGGACCCCCCTTCCGGGTTATTTAAAGATGGTGACTGCTCGGCTAACTCCTAGCGGGGCATGGACTCCAGCTCGTTCTAGGGTCGTAGACTGCTCCAAGGTCGTATCAAAATTCCTATATGTAGCGGGAACGATAAGGAACAGGTTTATCAGGTAAAGACAAACAAAGCAAGGGAAATCTACATAATAAAAATAAAGATACGACACCAAACACGACAACTGCACTCCTTGAAGTTCAAAGGCAAAAGGCAACGTTACCGAGTCCCCCGAAAACTTTCCCACTCTTGTTCTCCCGCCACTCGCGTCGCGCGATCTGGCGCAAACGCACTCTGACGTGACGGAAATACACGCCAAGTCTTTTGAATTTAAGGCGCGAAAACTCCCGCATATCAAAATTAAGCTAAGGAATGTTTAGTGCCAATTTGGCACGTAACAGTCCCTTTAACTACAAAACATATGCTCCAGTATTGTCAGAGGAGTGGCAAAGGTTTTTTAAAACTGGAGTTGGGATATTAATATAGGTCTGTTGAATCACAATATTTAACAATTTAACATCATATCTTACCAAAAACACAGAAAAAAGTAATACACGTAAACTTATCAGTAACATTCCTTTAGAAGGTTTTTTTTATTTATTCTAACATTACAATTAGTCTGCTACCTAAAAATTACAGCAAACCTGTTACTCCTATGAAATCTAACAGAATTATTTGCTACCTTAAGTTCTATTAGTTAGTTTTATATTATTTGCGTTTGGAAATACTCGTGTGTGTGTGTGTGTGAGTCTGTGCACGCGTGTGGGTGCGTGAGTGTGTGTGTGTGTTTCTGTCTGTGGTAATGTCCTTGGGACTGCTTTCCTTTCCAGCTTCCGGCCGTCGGCAGCCGAAAATCAGAAACCGAGAAGTTCGCATTCCTGTAAGTGTCCTGGCCGTCGACAGCCGGAAACCAGGGGGACCACGTACAGTCCCTTGTGTGTATGTGTGCGTGTGTGTGTGTTTGTGTTTGTGCCTGTGCGCGCGTGAGGGTGCGTGTGTGTGTTTCTGTCTGTGGTGTTGTCCTTGGGACTGCTGTCCTTCCCAGCTTCCGACCGTCGGCAACCGGAAATCAGAAACCGAGAAGTTCGCATTCCTGTACGTGTCCTGGCCGTCGGCAGCCGGAAACCAGGGGAAGTGTTGGAATCAAAGCCCAATATCGATGAATACTTTGTATGTTCGAGAAATTTTGTAAAAAATTCATTACTATTTATTTTGGCAAACCCCATTCATTATTTAACATATTATTTAATGTGTAAAAGGGATTTTACTAGAATACACTGCTTTAGGTATATCACTAATATTCTGCAAATTTAGGATGTTTGTTCATTTGCAAATTTAGTTAGTGTAGTAATTCCTTACAAAACTACTGCACTAATTTATTATTACGTCTTCTCGTACGAGTAACGTCATTTTGTTACGTGCCGAAAAATTCGGCACTAAACATCCCAATTAAGTTTTAATTTGTAAGAATTTCGCGCCATAAATTTGAAAGGACGTGCGTGTATTTCCATCACTTCAGATAATGCGTTGCGCGAGATTTGCGCCGACGCGGGGTGTCAAGAACGTGTCTGGACTAGCCTCCGAAACGTGAACAAGTGTAGTTGTCGGGTATCTTACCGTGTCTTTTTTCTGATATGTAAGTTTTCTGTGATCCCAATTATCGTGCCTCTACCTGCCTTCCCTACCTTATTTGTCTACATATAGGAAGAAGACAATTTGAATTTGCATTCAACCGGGCTCAAGAGTTCCCACGCCCGAAAGTTCAGCGAAGCAGTCGACGCCCGAAAGACTAGAGAAGCCGCCGCCGACGTCATGGAGTAATTCTGCAAGAAGCCCTACATGTTCACGTGAGTACCCCGTGGGGGTTTTCCTTAAAATTTGTATAATTGTTAAATTGTGCTGCAATAATTTGCATATTGTGTGACGTCATCTATAATTTGCGCGTCATTTTTACATTATCTAATATTGTTACCAACTGACGTAGTGGCTCGCGTACCGCACCCGCGGTGCTGTAATAGTGGCGCATCCAACGTGGTTAGGTTGTGAAAAAATTTCTTTTTCTTTCGGTTTATACCTTATAATGTATTAATTAACTATATTTGTAGCTTTTTCATTAAAAAAAATAAATAATTATTTTAATTTTTTAATATCGGTTAGTTCAAAATTTAGAGTGGTAGCACTGGAAGTTACTATATAATCATCTGAAGTGAAATGACAGCTGCTATGTTAATTTAACATCAGTGGCCATACTGAATATTGATTTTTCTGGTATATTTTTTACAATGTATTGCTAATCCAAGTAATTCTCGTAATATTATATGAAATAGTGTTTCTAATTTGAATTTTTTTAGATAATAACCTAATTTAATTTACTAAGAAGTCGAAATAACCTTTTCAGAAGGGTTAAACCAACATAACCTAACTTAAGAGTGTTTGGATTATACAATTTCGTTTGTAAGTACATTTAAATCTTGCTTTAATACCGTCCTAAAAGTGTTTTTTTTAGTAATTTAAACATTTAGCTATAACTAATAAATTCCTTTTAAAGAAAATTTCTTCCAAAATATAGATTTTGTAATTAACTGAGTTTTTACCATATCTCCTAAAACGTTATAGTAACGTAATCTTGTTATACCTGTTCCTTAAACACTATCTTATTGCGATATCGTGCTAAAAGTGTTTTCTTACTAATTTAAACAACTATCACCTACAAATCCTTTTTTTTTAAAGAAAATTTTGCCTTCAAATACAGTTAACGTAATCATTTGAGTTTTTAGTATACCCTCTACTTTTCAAAATATTATAGTATCTTAATTTTCTTATATTTGTTGATTGTTGTCTTAAATACTATCTTAAAATGAATATTATTCATCTCAAGTCATCCGAACTAATTTATGAAATTCAATCTAGGAATATTAAACCAGCATCTAACCAGAATGACAAACGTTTGCAACTTATAGCTATACTAGCCCAAGAAGCTAAAGGGGTGCCTATTTCGAGAGTAATCGTTTCTGATATACCTCAAAATATGTCCGAAATTAAACAATCCCTTGAAGATATAGCTAATATAGTAAACAAAATTGATCCAGACCCAAGCGAAATTGAATTAAAGCGTGTTGTTTCTCGCATAGCTCACCTTAAGCAACGAATAGAGTTGTGTTTATTTGACAATGAACAAGCGAACCAAGCTAAACAAACCTTCTTATCGGACATTCTGTTACTTGAAGGAATAGTTATTGATAGACTTAACCCAAATGTAGACACAGATATACCTGTACCTTTATCGAATCTCGCAATTTCTCAAGCTCCGTCTTTGGGGAAATCTATACCTGTCTATAAATGGGGTTTAACTTTCGAGGGCTTTGACCCCAAATTTCTTTAATGTCTTTCCTGATAGGATTAACGATTTCAGAATTTCTCGGGATTGCACAGATCAAGATTTATTTGTTTCGGCGGGTGAATTATTCTCTGGTTCTGCCTTAATCTGGTATCGTAATATAAGGTCTGATTTCTACGTGGGAGGAATTAGTTACGTGTTTAAAACGGGATTTCTTACCCCACGGTTATATTACCGATCTTTGGAATGAAATAAGAAACCGAACTCACGGACCTGACGAAAATGTAATTTCCTTTATTACCTCAATAGAAGCTCTATATAGTAGACTTGATAATAAACCATCAGAATTTGAAATTATCGATCAGTTGCGTAGAAATTTAAATCCATATTTTTCCGAACGGTTAGCGTTACAACACATTTCTTCTTTACCTCAATTCAAAGATTTATGTCGCTCGCTCCAAGAAGTAAAATTGCGGGTGGATAAATACCGTCCTCCCCCAGAAAAACAATCTGGCCTATTAGAACCCGATTTAGCTTGTCAAGCTCAATTTTCTCGTAAAGTATCTATTATTAATCTTCCTTCTACCTCGACAAATAACTCACTTACCTGTTGGAATTGTAAAACAAGTGGACATAACTATAACGTTTACATACCCCAAAAATATTTTTTGCTATGGCTGCGGTCGCGCTAATATCTATAAATCTAACTGTACAAATTGTAATTCTAACGTATCGGGAAACTCCCGTCAAGATATTCCTACCCGGGACGTGAATATCTCAAGGAATCAAAATCGTCCTCAACACCAACCATTCAACGGACCCAGACGTCAATAAATTTAAAGCATAAAACTACCTCTAACGCTGTACCTTTATCAAATATATCTAAGAATGATATCGCTACCTTGAATTTACAAAATGCCTTGCCTCCATTAACAGAATTATGTTATACTACCCCGTCAGAATGGTCGAGTTGGCTACAAACCGTTAAATCCTTTTACCATAGAAAGTCTGCTGCATTACAACCTAGGCGGCTCCGTGGCGTAGTGGTATGTGTGTGACTACTACGCCCAAGGTCCCGGGTTCAAATCCCGACACGGTCCGCTTGAAAAATGTTAGGCGAGCATTTTCTCAAAATACACCCTCGTTCGGATGAGAGGTAAATGGAGGTCCCGTGTGTGAGTGTTGTCACGCACGTTAAAGATCCCTACCTTGCTTGGAACAGCAAGGGTTCGGCAAAATTCAAAATTTTCCAGGTAAAAAAAAAAAAAAAAAAAAAAAAAAAACTCGCTTCCTGGCCAATGTAGTACCTTCGGGTGGAGCATTGGAAAATCACATGTAATGCATTACAACCTGGTAAAAAACCCTTCGATAATCGCCCTCATTTACCCATCTCGATTGGTTCCTTAAATGTAATAGCTTTACTAGACACAGGTTCCTCATGCTCCCTCATAATAAACGAAGGTCTACAACAATTATTTAAACAAAATATTAAAATTCAAATTGCTCCCGAAGAAACTTCCATAAATTTAGCTGACGATAATCAAATATATGTAACGGGTTTTCTTAAATTAAAAATTCGAGTAGAATCACTTGAACGTGAAGTTCCATTTTTGATAGTACCGACATTAGCTTATCCATTCCTACTAGGTGTAGATTTTTGTAAACTTTTTAATTTGTCGCTTTACTTCCAAGATTTTTCTTGGCAAACGTCCCTTAAAACAAACTCCTGTGCATCTGCAGGAATATCTAATAAAATTTCTCTTACCGATTCGCAAAATATAATTCTTAACTCTACAATCGACAAATTTCGTAAACTAAATACCTCTGAACCTGGTTGCGTCACTACTGCAACACATATTATCTCTACAGGTGATGCCCTCGCTTTTAAGCAACGTCAATATCCGTTATCGCCTGCATTACAAAAGCATTTGCATTCCGAAATAGATAAAATGTTAGAATCTGGTGTTATATCTCCCTCAAATTCACCATGGATGTTTCCCGCGTTATTAGTCCGTAAGAAAAATGACGAATGGCGTGTTTGTTTTGACGGCAGAAAGCTTAATCCTATAACTGTCTCGGACGCTTACCCTCTATCTCGAACCGATTCGATTTTAAGCAGACTTCGAAACGCTAAATTTATCTCATCTATCGATCTTAGACAAGCTTTTTATCAGATACCTCTCGACCCATCGTCACGTCCTAAAAATGCTTTTTGTGTTCCAGGCCGAGGTATTTTTGAATATAATTTTTTGCCATTTGGTCTCTGTAACGCACCACAAACCTTACAACGTACTATGGATCAAACGTTAGGTCCTATCTTACATCAGGAACGTGCCTTTGTATTTTTAGATGATATTTTAGTTATCGCAAGTTCCTTTGACAAACATATCGCCACATTGAATGAAGTTGCAGAACGCCTAAATGCAGCAGGTTTTAAGATAAATTGGGAGAAATGTCAATTTTGTTGTTCGTCCCTTACATTTCTTGGTTTTATTATCGATGGAACTGGTCTACGAGCAGATCCTGCTAAAGTCGATGCTATTACTAAATTTAAAACACCTAAAACTGTTATCGAAATTAAACGTTTAATTGGAATATGATCAGTTATTATCGCATCTTTTTACCTAACCTTTCAACTATATCTACACCAATTACGGCCCTAATTAAAAATAAAAAGAAGTCCCAAACTATCGAGTGGAATTTAGAAGGTCAACAGACTTTCGAACAAATTAAAACGTTAATCACTTCAGCACCTATCTTAATCTCACCCAATATCGATGAGAAATTTTATATACAAACCGATGCCTCACTTACTGGGTTAGGGGCAATGTTGTTCCAGGTGAGCAATGGCTTAGAACACCCAATCGCTTATGCAAGTCGTGCCTTAACTTCTGCCAAACAAAAATACTCAGCTACCAAACGTGAATTATTGGCAGTTATCTTTGGCATTGAAAAATTTAGAGGATATGTTGAAGGTACACATTTCACCGTAATTACTGATTGTGCAGCTCTCACGTGGCTAAATAACTTAAAACAACCCGCAGGTCGTTTGGCAAGATGGAACTTGCGTATCTCTCAATTTACCTTTGATGTTAGGCATAGGCCTGGCAAATTAAATATCGCACCTGATGCCTTATCTTGTGATGTCGTCTCTCTTAATCTTCCAAATCTAATTCCTGATACTTGGTACCTTAATATGATTAAAAAGGTTTCTGAAAATCCCGATAAATTTCCTACCTTTTGTGTAACCAACAATAGATTATATAAATTTGTATCTTCTTCACCTTGTAAAATATCTAACATCCCTGAATGGAAATTTGTTGTCCCTACCGCTAATCGTAGTGAAGTTCTTAAATTGTGTCATGATGATCCTATAGCTGCTCATATTGGTGTTACAAAAACTCTCGCTAAAATATCTGAATTATATTATTGGCCCACACTAAAACAATCTGTCTGTCGTTATATTAGGAACTGTAAAATTTGTGGTTCTCAAAAGAGCTCTCAAGGGGCTCGTTCTGGCTTAATGGGTAACTTTAAACGTGTATCTTATCCTTTTCAATTAATATCGCTTGATTTATTAGGACCTCTCCCCCGATCGAAAAAAGGTAACCAATATCTTTTAGTTGTCACCGATTGGTTTTCTAAATTTGTTATGGTGCAACCCTTACGTAAAGCTACATCTTTCGCTATAATTAAATTCCTAGAACAAAATGTATTTCTTATCTTTGGTGTTCCTCAGATTATCCTTTGTGACAATGGGGCACAATTTATTTCAAAAGATTTTCAAAATTTCGTCAAGAGCTACAAGGTACAAAAAATTTGGTTTAACGCAAAATACCATCCCCAAGTAAACCCTACCGAAAGAGTAAATAGAGTTTTAATTACCGCTATCTCTTCCTATATCGATTCAGACCATACTACATGGGATGAATATATTTTTAAAATTGCTCAAGCTTTGCGTACATCTAAACACGAAACAATCCAATTCACTCCGTCATTTCTTGTTTTTGGAAAATATACCCCAATCGATGGTACCTATTATGGTTCATTTCCTGACGATACTAACGTATTTGAATTTGACGATAAAGTACGCTGGGACAAAGACCAACAATCAATTACCTTCTATCTTTAACGACGTTAGAAAAAATTTGTTAAAAGCTTACGAAAAAAGTAAGGACCACTATAATTTACGTAAATGAAATATTTTCTTCGCCTTGGGCGAACAAGTTTGGAAAAAGAATTATGTCTTATCGGATGCAACTAAGAAATTTTCTTCAAAATTAACCCCTAAATTCATTCTTTGTAAGGTCACTCGTGTCGTTAGTCCACTTATCTATGAACTTCAAGATGCTGAAGGAAAACGCCAAGGAAGGTGGCGTATTAAAGACTTTAAGCCATTCTCTGCTGACTCAAATGCTAGTTAAGTTTTCACATTCCATTTCCTAAACGATTTACCTAATATTTTTTGTTTTTACTACCAATTAGTATCTTTAATCTTTAATTGTGGATGTGTTTGTATTCATGCCTTTTTACCAACATTAAAATATATCTTAATTTTATTCTTGACTTCATACCAAATCTTGCATTTTTTGGTCCTTGACATTACATGTGATTTTCCAATGCTCCACCCGATGGTACTACATTGGCCAGGAAGCGAGTTTTTTTTACCTGGAAAATTTTGAATTTTGCCGAATCCTTGCTGTTCCAAGCAAGGTAGGGATCTTTAACGTGCGTGACAACACTCACACACCTCCATTTTACCTCTCATCTGAACGAGGGTGTATTTTTGCGAAAAATGCTCGCCTAACATTTTTCAAGCGGACCGTGTCGGGATTCGAACCCGGGACCTAGGGCGTAGTAGTCACACACATACCACTACGTCACGGAGCCGCCTTTGGTCCTTGACAGCTAACTTTCGCAAGCCAGAAGTACCATTTCCTCCGAGGACTTGCGTCCTCTCTGACTTCAGAATATTTATAATACTTTCACCTGGGCTTAACTCTCCTTTTACCAAAATGCAGCATTTCTGGAGTATACACGGTATACTGTGATGCACCCTATTTAGCCAACCTTCCACGTCTCTCATATAAAAACATATTTTATTTCGCAAAAATCACCGACCTTTATTTCTGTGGTATAATCAAAGCCACAAAAATAGTTACTAATATTTTGTTTTATTGAATTTCAATAATTTTGTGCATGATCCAATTTCTTTTTAAAATATTGAACAATAAGGGAAAATGTTTTAACATTACCTTTATTGGATGTATCAGTTGCTATCTGATGTTTGTTGGCTGTCGCTCTAAATTAGATTTTTAGATTTTGGGCCCAAAATATTAGTAACTATTTTTGTGGCTTTAATTATATCACAGTAATAAAGGTCGGTGATTTTTGCGAAATGAAATATGTTTTTATATGAGAGATGTGGAAGGTTGGCTAAATAGGGTGCATCACAGTGGTACCATGTATACTCCAGAAATGCTGCATTTTGGTAAAAGGAGAGTTAAGCCCAGGTGAAAGTATTATAAATATTCTAAAGTCAGAGAGGACGGAAGTCCTTGGAGGAAATGGTACTTCTGGCTTGCAAAAGTTAGCTGTCAAGGGCCAAGAAATGCAAGATTTGGTATGAAGTCAAGAATAAAATTAAGATATATTTTAATGTTGGTAAAAAGGCATGAATACAAACACATCCACAATCTGCAGGAGAATTATGCAAAATAAAGAAATGAGTCTTGCCATATAATGGTCCATGTACTATTGTAGGAAAGAGGCAAGCCAATTCGTATGTAGTTCCTTTGAATGAAGGTAATGTTAATTTAAGAATTCAAATTATTTATAGTCTAAACAATATGTTCCTCCTGTTAATGTTCTATAATATAACGGCATGTATCTATTGTCTTCAATATTGTTAGATTATTTTTTAGTAGAAGATGCTGCGTGCAATGGTATTGATTTCTCTATGTTGCTACTCATCAAAATCAATAGGAGGTAATGAAGCAAGTCCATTATTTTTAATAGTTTTGTATTCTGTAGTTTACATATTAAGTAAATAGTAGGTAGTATAATAGGACAACTGATGTAGAGTGCGTAATAATCAAGATGCGTAGGTAAAAGCTTGATTATTTGCCTGCATTGTTTATTGTCATTTTTATTTTTACTACTTGTAAGTATAAATGTCATTGCGTCGATTATTATAAAGATACTTGATCAGTACATTTGTTTATGATTATTAATGCATTTCGTGTACATGTTTGGTGTGGTCGGTTCTAGCATCCTTATCTTTTGAATGATAAAGATGTTTGTGATTCTAAGTTCACAATGTAGATTTGGTGTGTATAATAATAACGACTCACATTCTTACGCTTGGTCAGTAACTTCTTTATTCTTATGATAAATAATAGTCTCAGGGTCATTTACATCTATACCTCTACACAATCAAAAGTGTTGAGTTCCATTGGTCTATCTCAAATGTAGAGATCTAAGCTTCTGCAAGCTTAATAAAATTACCATAGGTAGTCTACAAGAGTACATAATATCGCAGAATTACTCAAGATGTGCATGTAAAATTCCATATGTATTATTAGTGTAAGAAACTCAACTTGTTAATGAATATAAATTATGAAATACCGTTCCCTTATTGCTTTATGAAGAACTAGACGTCACCTATAGTTTTCGCTACAATACAGTTAAAGAATGCATTTCTGAGGATAACGTGTAATGTTTCTTGTTGTAAACACTTACCCAAACGCAACATACTTATAATCCATCCATGGAGTAGAATCGAGTGTTACAAAAAACTGCGTTGAATTATTTTTATGCTTTCCATTATGGCACATTGATAAAACTCCTCTTTGATTGTGTGAGAAAATATAATTTTCACATGGCACATGACGATGCTTTAAGTTCCAACCACCAAATTGTATCCAGCTTGGTTTACAAATCCTATAATACCAAGACAGTCAATAATCTTCAATGTAGTCAAAAGTCTAACCTTTGAACGGAAGTCTTTGCATAACCACCGTGTTTTTGTTTGCATCGTTTTAAAAAAATCTCTGATATTTGAGGAACCAAGTCTGAATATAGCTACAATTGCTAAGTATTAGTATTTGAATTGTTTGTAATTTGCATACTTGAAATAACAGAGAACCAATCACCTTGTCATCAATGGCCAATGTAAGATATACAAAATTACGCTGAAAATTCAGAATAATTTATTTGAAATTCAACAACATGGGTGTTTTTTAAGCAGGTTGTATTATTTTGGAGGTCTTACTGCTAAATGAAAATGAAACTAAATTTTAGAAAAATAGCAATTACAGGAAATAGGCTTCTAAATAATAAAAATAGATTCCAATCTTGCTGGCATTTTAGGAAAGCTTTAATGGAATAAAATAAAAAGGTAAAATACCACAATGAACACTTTTTTTCATAAGAACCTTTATTGGTATCAACTTTGGTAAAATGTCATAATAAAAATCAAAATAAATTATTTTTAGAAATCTGAACGCACATAAAATAGCTAAATTGTCTTTAAAATAAGTCAAATTGGATAGATGCTCAACAAAATATTATAACGAAATTATAAATGATTTTCGCAAGTGATTTATTTATATAAAAATATTTTTAAGTTTTGGAAATTTCAAGTATTGCTTTGAAGCTGAAAATTCAAAGCACTTGTATGCCTTAGATCGGCTACATTCGTGGAGTTGTTGATGATTCAAGCATGGGAGTGGTAACAATCTCTGTGTTATAACATGAAGAATCAGTATTTGAATGGTGGACAATACCCACTGGTGGCAGATTAAACTTTTAAAAAGCAAAATGGTCACCGCTCTGTTGTACATGAGTATGGTTTTTCTCGTAAATTACAAGATTCACGACAAAGTGACCTATTGCAAAAAGTATTCAGTATTAAATTCTATACAAACAATGTTCTAGGTCATGGATTGAAACGTAAATAAACATGATTTTAAAAACTATGAGTGGTTTAATTCCCAAAGAAGATTAAGAAAAATATAGTTAGTTCCATCCGGGCACATACTGTATAAGCACACCATCTTGAAGACTGGTTCCACTGTTTTTCTATAACTCACAAACCTATTAAATTCTTCAACTATCCCATTTTCTTTAATAAAAGAGACTACTGCATCATGATTTTGTTTAATGTTGGTCTGATTGTTAGTGTCAACTCTTTGCCAGTTCATCTTACTAGATAATACAGGCTACAACAAGATAAATTTTCAGAGTTTGTTACGTACCTTCCCTGCATGTAAATATTTTTGTGCGTACTTAATTAAATTTTATATTCTTTACTTTATTCACGGTCATTTGCGAATCTTCAGTAACAATTTCAATTGCTTTCGGTTGCTTATTAATCACCCTGTAGGTTTTATTAATACATGTAATTATAATTTAAAAGTGCTCGAATCTATTCTATTTCAATATAGCCTTCAAATCTGGATTTTTCTTAAAAGATTGTAGTAAGTTTAAAACGTGGTTTGGTTATCAGAACATTTGTTTTTAGAGATACTACAATGTGGCATATGCGTTTCTGCAAAGTTATTTTCACTCCGCTTATCTTTATGTGATATTATCATTGGTTTATATTACATTTTCTATAATTTTATACGAAAAGATAGGCAACTTTTTACATGCTATGCATAAGTCTTTGGGTCGATGCTTTTGTATTGTTTTAGAATGTTTTACAACCGGCTCCACTACATAAGGTTAACGTGGTTTTTCCATAGTATCCATATAGCTTCGCTTGTTGAAACAATCGGTTACCAACGGGCTTTTCCAACATAAGTTCAATGCAATTAGTTTTGATATTTCTAACGTCAGCAGGTGGATGTTTTGGAAAATACCTTTTTTGTGGTTATTTATTGATAGAAAAATGTTTTAAAAGAAAGTTACGAGACGAATTATTAAGGATTATTATGTGCACCACCGTCGCGAGAACAGCACTGAATTGTTTTCAGTTCTTGCAAAATGAAATAAGTGATGGTCTAATTAGAAATATTGTATGTTTTTTAATAAAGAGGAATGTGAGTGTGCAATGTTCAATGAAACCGTTCAATCTGTTAAGAGCTGTCAATAACATACGCGCTCTCATTGTATGTGATGATGGTATTAAATTCCGATTGATAATAAGTAATGTGATCAGAAATCTTTAATTGGCTGTTTTGGGTTATTGTCTTGTGCTTACTGATGTTACCCATTTCTGATGTGATAAATCAACAGTTAATGTGTATCTTGTTGTCCTGTCCATTTGGTTAGTTCAAACTTTATTCTTGTTGTTAGCGATAATAAGAAATGTTCAGACAAGTTTTTGCAACACAGATCTCGTGGGTATCAAGATATAGTTTTGTTATACAACGCCAACGACGTTTGCTTATTTGTTGTTGATACAAACTTTTATTTAATCAAGAACAGTGGCAAAATATTGTAATTTTGACTGGAGCTAAGTTTGTGTGATGATGCTTTCCTAACTTTATCAGTAACGCAGATAAACAAGTGCTGATAAAATATGCAAAGGTTTGTGAAATTAGAAATGCAGTGGTCTCCTGCAGTTAATAAATTTATAACACGAAGTTTTGAAATTTTGTTTGTACCAAGTTGTTCCTTTGAGACATGGAATTTTTCCCACAACTAAATTATGGTAAGCAGAACATCATACCCAGCTGCGGGATTGCTGCTTCTTCTTTGTCTCACTTTGATGGTGTTCCCCAGGATGATTTTGGTCTGGATTTTTCAGGTTACTCGTTGCTCAACCAAGGGTGTTGAGATTGGACTTGCATCACGCGGATCGTCGGAGTGTGCTTAGGACGTAGCTGTGACGGTTTGGAGTTACCCTAATGTTTAGACATGGTATTAGTACATTTCCCGGACCACCTGCAGCAGAAATGCATTTCAGCTTGTAGATGGTCTCCTTTATTGCAGTATCTATGTAAGTAAATATTTTTTCTATTAACATTTAAAAATTTTGGTAACTAAAAAGCCGAAAACAGTGCCACTATAGACTTTTGTTTAATTTTTTACTATATGTACATGTTAAAATTGAAGTGGAGGATTTAGTTCTAGAAGAATATATATTATTTTTGCGATAAATTATTATTTTGTGTAGATATTTTTTATACTTACATGTGATTTTCCAATGCTCCACCCGAATGTACTACATTGGCCAGGAAGCGAGTTTTTTGTTGCCTGGAAATTTAGAATTTTGCCGAACCCTTGCCGTTCCAAACAAGGTAGGAATCTTTAACGTGCGTGACAACACTCACACATGGGACCTCCATTTAACCTCTCATCCGAACGAGGGCGTAATTTTTGTGAAAAATGCTCACCTGCCATTTTTCAAGCAGTCGGCCGTGTCGGGATATTTCTTATACTGTGTAAATCCTTCAGAATACGTTTTGGGTCAATGTTATTTTCTACGGGCGTAGATGTTCGTTTTGTACCATGTTTTTGTAACTGGAGGTGTTGTAAACGTTCTTTTTGGTATCATGTTTTTTAACTAGAATTTTGTAAATAAAATTTCTTTAATGAGGTTTCCTGTTGCTTTCTTTCTTACTAACCCCTCTTTACGACATTTTAGATAGCACAGCCTCCTTGGGATTCCTTATTTGTTGCGGTGTTCGATGCGGATAATTTTTTTTGATTGCTTTACTTTTCTTTCTTGTTCGTGCAGAATACCGTAACAAGTTGTTCCTCATCAAATTCTTCTACAAGAAAAATATTTAATGTGGTTGTAGTTATTAAATGGGCTTCAATAGCTCTTCTTATGTGTCTTCCCTTTCATAGTCACTGAGGAGTACAAATCGTATTCCAACCACAGCTGTGGTATTCCACTTCCATATATGAACTCGCCGATTGTTCTGAGATATTATGATATGCAGCTCTCCAGGCTTCAATATTTATTTGCCTTTGCAATCTTCTTTTGCTATATCAAGCTGTTTTAAAGGTCTATAAATTGCCATGTCAGCTATAACAAAGGCATTTTGCCGTTTTATTCTTGGATGCGTGTAGCTTTCAAGAGAACTACTACTTAGAGGCTATGAAAATGCTGGTAGCAGCTATGGAAACCCATTTCACATCTTATAAATAGCTGATATACTCAATCTATGTGGGGAGGAGATAAATATATCATTATCATTCAATATAGATCTTTGTAACAGGTACCAAACATGGTCAAAATATATTGCTTTGTGAAGTAATTCAATATTGTGAGACAATGTTTAAGACGACAGGTTCTGGACACTACATTTGATTTTTCCAAATAGTTTATGTTTAAAAATACTCAAAAAAATCGATGAAACTCATCTAGGAATAACCAAGATGAAAAACAACTTGCCCGCCGGTATGTGTATCGATATAATATCGATCGAAATTTAGAAAGACTAGTTAGAAGCTGTGAAAATTGCACATTAAATTAAACAAATCCTCCAAAGGTATCAGTTCATTCCTGAGATACACCTAACGAAAACTGGGAAAGAATTCACATTGATTATGCTGGTCCACTAGAAAACTATTTTTGCTTGTTATTGATGCAAAATTAAGGTGGGCTGAAGTGAAGATTGCAAAAGAAGCTCGTACCAGTGCTTCGACAATCTGCTTATTGGAAAATATTTTTGCAACACATGGATCCCACAAATCATTGTGTCAGACAACTCATCAATTTTTCAGAGCGAGGAATTTCGGAATTATTGAAAGTCCAGTGGCGTATTTCAAAAATGAATAGCTCCAGGTCATCCTGCCACCGACGGTGGTCTAGCAGAACGGAATGTGCAGACCATGAAACATAGATTGAAAGCTGCTGCAAGTGACAAAGCGTTAATCAGGGAATAAGGTTCAAATCATTCTTTTTCGTTCTAGAGCAACACCTCTTGCCTGTGGGATGTCACCCCCAGAGAGATACCTAAATCGCCGGTTAGGAATTCGATTTTTCCATACACACCAAAACCCTTACCGACACTTGAAAAACAATGCCACGCATTCAAAGTGGGTGATGGGAATCAGGTTGCAATGTTTATAAACAATCAATATATTTATAGTAACCACATAACACTGATGCTGTCGAAGAACAGGGTATTCTAAAATATTTTAATTACAATAGTTTAATAATTTATTTATTACTAATTAACTAACAAATAAAATATGAAAGGTAACTAGTAAAAAATTAAAACAACATGGATAACAAGAAATAAATGATTAATGTTTATAATCATTAGCGAGTTTCAAGTTCATAGAGTAGGATATACGCTTTCCCACTCACTAGTGCTGTGGAAGATATACTGTTCACCATGGAGTCATTGTATTTATGCCATGCAAATGAATATGGGTGCGGACAGTGTGCTGTATAATGTCCTCTATACAATCAATAAATCAGCAATTTGGACAATCAAAAAGAAAAAGGGAACACGACGTTATCAAGTTTTACTGTACTCTGGAATGACGTTAAAACGTCATATCAACCAGTTTCGGCCTACACTAGTTATCAAAGCAAAAAAAAGAGTGTAACGTTTAGTCCTGCTCAGTCGTTTGAAATTCCTAGGATACTAGAGATATCTTAAAACCACACGCCACCTAGAGCCGTTCGGAAACCAGACCCGTCTTTACAAAATGGTTCTGTCGCAGGTGACCTTGCTGAAACAGATAATGATCCAAACACAAAACCAGCTTCGCACCCAGTAACCGAACGACTTCGACAAGATAGAAAGCCACCTTCCCTTTATAACGATTGTCATGATCTAAAAGAAAATGCCATAAATTGCAACTAAGTGTGGGAGAAATTGTGGTGACCAGATTTAGTTATATAAGGAAGAAATGAAAAAAGAAGTCTGGCAGATATGCTTGTCAATCTTACAATACAACTTCCTTGTATATTTAAGTTAATAAATTCTTTAATTACATTCCATTTCTCTGCATTCATGGATAAATATACTGTCCCCCGTGAAAACATGTATTGTGTTGAAGTTGGTCTAGGATTGGCAAATAGGTACTATTGAATTGTATGATTTACTTTATTAAGTGTCCACTCAAGTAATGTAATAAAAAGAAATCGGTTGTTGTCTTAATACGACCTGCCAAAAACAATCAAACACCTTACTCCTATATCACTTTGCTTGGATATAAAGTAAACCAGTTCTTGCTGTGCGATAGCTTCAAAATCCCGTACTATTGCCATATGATAATTTTTAGAAACGTGGTCAAGTAATTGGCTATCATCTCCTAAATATTCATCATTTTAAATACCATCACAAAATTTCGGTTGGCCCAAAGCTTTTCTCCTCCAACTCTTCTTCGCATCTACATTATGGAAGCAGAAGTAAGATAATCTAGTACTATTTGCAATACTAACAACTTACCTTTACTAAAAAAAGTTCCCATTCTACATTTAAAAGGGGTCTTATATCAGGCTCTTCATATTCGCGAGGAAAACTTCTAAACAATTTTTGAGCGTATAAGCGACACAATTGAAACTCTGGACATGATACTATTCCTATTATCTTAAAACGTATCTTTGGTAGTTCCAATTCTGGTTCAAACATATTATTTATAGTGATATATTGGAGCAAAAAAAAATACGACATATGCCAGTTGCTTGTGATTGACATTGCACCTTTGATCTCTAGCTTGCAATGCGTATGAACTATTATTATCAATGGACCAAAAGGAGACCGAATGTAAAGGCTTTGGGGATTGTTTGTAAACCTTAAAATAAAATATAGAAAATGGTTGGACATAGCTGCATTCCTAACAATTTTCACAGGACGTTGTGTTTTTAAACCGATTTGATGGTACGAAATATACTTTGAATAAAAAAACTTTCAAAATTCACAAATGTTGTTGGTACTAAAATTATGTAGAAACAAATAAATGAATGTTTTATGAACTCCAGGTGTTATTGCAACTTACTTACTTATTATTAATCCTTAATGTTTATATTATAGATTTGAATTACCGAAATTTATTATTTGTTTGGAACTGAATTGGTTTCCGAAAGAGAGCAGCGGCTCTTTCGGTACTTAGATTGGCAGAGACCATAGGGGTCGGTATGGCATTCTAAGACACACTACCGCAATCTGGAAGGTAACGGGAAACCATCACATTATCTCCCAAGTACAAAGCGTACTTAAATTGTACTTAAAATGATGGCATCCTCTGAGGTAAAAGATTTCGGAGGTAAAATAGTCCTCCATTTGGATCTTCGGGAGGGGACTGCTTTGGAGGATGTGATCGGAAAACTTAAAAAAAGAATCGCGAACATTCTGCGAGTCGGAGCGTGAAATGTCAGAAGAATGAAGTGAAGACTTTAGGGTAATTCATACAGGATCAGAGAAAGGAAATTCTGATGTGGGGATAATTAAGCGAAAAAAGATAGGACAACGTGTGAAAACTACCTACAAAAGAACGAAAGAGTACTCATGGTTAGATTTGAATCTAAACCAGTAAATACCGTAATAATACAAGTATACATGCCCACCTCTAGCTACAGTGAGGAAGAGGTAACGATTTACAAGGACATCGATGACATACTAAGATACGTAAAGGGACATGAAAATTTAATAATTACAGGGGATTTTAATGCAGTGCTAGTTGAGGGTAGGGAAGGAGCGGTAGTAGGTTTATTTGGTTTAGGCACGAGAAACGACAGGGGAAATAGGTTGGTAGAATTTTGCAACAAAAACAATTTAACCATCTCAAACGCATTATTTCAACATCATGCCAGAAGACGATACATGTGGAAGATGCCAGGGGATATAGGAAGATATCATATAGATTACATTCTTATTAGACAACGGTTTAGGAATCGAGTAAAAGACTGTAGAAGCTATCCAGAAGCAGATATAGACACTGACCACAACATCGTAATTATGAAGGCCACTTTTAAATTTAAAAATTTGAAAAAAAGGAATGGAAAAGGAACTTTGACTTTGAGAAACCAAAAGATAAAGATATCCACGAAAGATTTGAAAAAGGTCAAATGAATTGCTGAAAGGTATCGGGAAAATTTCTGATACTGAGGAAGTAGAACAGAATGGAATAACATTAAATCCTGCTTAGACATGGCGGCCAGAGATATTCTAGGGTATACACAAAAAGAAAATAAGAAACCATGGATAACAAAAGATATCCTGAATTTAATAGAAGAAAGACGAAAATACAAAAATAGATCAGACGAAATGGGAAAACAGATACAAAGCCATAAAATAGAAAAATATTCGCAAATGCAGGAAAGCTAAAGAACAATAGATTGATGAAAATTGCAAAGAGGTATAAACTAATGGAAATAGGACAAAACAGACAAAGCATACAAACTAACTAGAATGAATTTTAGGCATATATAAAACCGCATAGCATAAATATAAGAGACGCGAGAGGAAAAGCCATTATAGAAAATGTACAGAAAGTGGTTAGATGGCAGGAATATATAGGGAATTTATATGCAGGAGAGGAACTAACAGCATTAGAACAGGAATCAGACATTGAAAATTATGACTTGGGATATTCTATACTGCTACACTTCGTTTACAGTTTTACCTGGTCGGTAATGCAGTTAACAAAATGTTACGCTTAGATTCTGGTACATTGAAATGGCGATAGATGGCTCTTAAAAGCCGGTAATACAATTACCAAAGTTCATAAGATACACATGACGTCACTGATAATTTATATTGCGCCATAATTAAGAGAAGGTACATAAAATTTAAACAATAAAAATTAGATAATCTACTCACGTAAAGGATCAGCCAACCGGCAGGAAATCCGCCACCGTAACCTCGGCATCGCTGCTGGTAGAGTTGGACATCCAAATTATCTCGGGGTCATGGGATGCTCCAGGGTCATCTCCGTTCCTATATGCAGTGGAAGACGGAATAGGGAATTAAGGAAAGATACTCAAGATAAGGAAATCTACATAATAAGATAACACGACACCCGGCACGACTGTTCACTTCAAAGTTCGGCGTAAAAGCCACGTTTCCGCGCGAGAACCGCGGAACTCCCTACTCTTTGTAGCATTGCCTTACCCTATGGGGATAATTCACACTTGCCAATTGCACTATTGTGACGTACCGGAAGCCCCGCCCAGTTCATTTAAAAATGTTCGCGCGTCTTGCGTATTTAAAATTATGGCGGGAAGCTTCCGCACATTAAAAACTACTTAACATAAAATGTTAAAGTGCAAATTCAGTTTGCACGTAACAATCGCGACAAAGCCACAAAAGAAAAACTTAAAAAGAAAAAGTCTGTTAGCACAGTAACAGCTTAAAATCTAAGTCCTTACTACCCTACATAAACCCTAACTTAAAACCTACATAATGTTTATATAAGGCGCCACCTGGTTTTTCGACCGATAGCACGTCTACCGAAGTACCAGGAAACGGAATAGGTAGCCCGATAGTCTTTGACTACACTACTTACCGACAGCACAAATTTGTCGGGGAGCATGAAACACTGCTTAAACTAACACGGGTGCGACAAGTCGCCTAACCTATCTAAACCTATCTAAACTTATCTAACGAAAGCTAACATATAGTTCTTATATGCAAACACACATGAGTGTCGCATCAAACTATTCTTCTTTTTTGGCAAGAAGTGCCCAAATTTAAAAATGTTCATGAGAGTGCGTCACCTTGCACTCTGGCAAATTTTGTTTCTGGTACTTTGGTTTCTTCCGATGCACATTTAACTTGTCCATGACACAGTTGTGAATCCACAAATTTACCAAAAGTACCGCCTACTAAATCCTTATATGCTAACCTGACAAATTACATTTCTAAATCGGGTTAGCTTTTCACTTAAATTTCAGAAAGATAATTCCCACGTCTGGTCATATATACCACACGTTAGGACGATAAAAGATAAGATAAGATCTCAAATTGATGTTAAAGATAATAGATAAGGTAAAGATATTAAGCTTAAGTTGTTATCCTCAAAGGTAATGAATAAGATAACGGTATTAAGCTTTAGTTATTATTTGAGATACTCGATAAGATAACACGATATTAAGTTAAAGTGATTATAAGAGATAGTAGGTAACATGAATTTAAACAGAAGTTATTACTCAAGATAACCGGTAAGATAACGCGAAATAACTCGAAGTCATTCCTAACGGTAGTCGGTAAGATAACGATAAATTAAACCAAAATTATTACTAACGGTAATTGGTAAGATAACGATACTAAACTAAGGTTATTACCAAAGGTAATCAATAAGATAACGATATTAAACCTAAAGGTATTGTCAAAGATAATAAAGAAGACAAAGATATTGGCCTAGTTATTACCCAAGACAATGATAACAACAAAAGAGTGGCTCCAGTAGAGCCGTTTAAATGGGATTGACCCTATAAAACACAGCGTAGTCTGAAGGACCACCTGCGATATTAATCCGACAAGATAAGATATACACATTTTAAAATTCACTAGACTCCTAAGAGAACTAGTACGATAATTTTCCTAACGAGTGCTTCAACTACGATAAGAAAATCAGACAAAAGTTGACACAACAACTTACAAGTATCATTACAGATACAAACACACAAAAACAACTGTTTTAAGGTAGTTTTTTAAAACGGTAGCACCCTAAACACACAAAAATGCCCAATTATAAGCAGTTAAATACAGATACACTGTCCCCATATGCTAAAACAACCGAGAATTTAATAAGATAACAATAAGAAGCGATAGCGTCTCACCACAAAGTTCAATAAAAAATAACGAAAAAAAGTTTATAAGTTATGTAGATTTAGTAGAAAAGGAAGGAATAATGTTGTAGTATAATGATGTAGTATAATGTGGGCGATTGCAATAATTCAGAGGAAAAACACACGGAATAGATAATCCTAGTTCTTGCAACTGCGAATATGAACTATTTCTTTCAATGGCATAGATCGCGCGTGTCCTATGTGAGCCCAAAGAAGAAAGCATTCACTCAACATCAGCCAAAACCAGTCATAAAAATTCAATGGGTTATTTCAACCAAAGTTACGACAATTACCTTTCAATTAAACCATATAAGAGAAATACTAAAGACCGAACAATATGTAGTAGGAAAATTTCAAGGGTTAATTAAATGAAACGACAGAGCTATATTGGGGGGGTGTAGAGGATGAAGTGATATATATCTAACGGTATGGTGAAGGAAAAGTCAACCAGAAGAAAAAGATAGCTAAATTAAGGTAAGTAAAGTTAACGTGTAAGAAATTATATACTATATGAGAGAAGGAATAAGTAATTAAAGATACTAATTGAGGGTGAGAACAAAAAATATTAGGTAAATCGTGAGGAGAATGGGGCATGAAAAACTTAATTAGCATTTGGGTCGGCAGAGAATGGCTTAAGGTCTTTAATATGCCACCTGCCTTGGCGTTTTCCTTCAGTATCCTGAAGTTCATAGATAAGGGGACTAATAACACGTGTGACTTTACAAAGAATGAATTTAGGGGCCAATTTTGAAGAAAATTTCTTAGATGCATCCGATAAGACATAGTTCTTTTCCACACTTGTTCGCCTAAGGCAAAGGAAATATTTCGCTTACGCAAGTTATAATGGTCCTTGCTCTTTTCGTAAGCTTTTAACAAATTTTTCTAACGTCGTTAAAGATAGAAGGTAATGACTGTTGGTCCTTGTCCCAACGTACTTTATCGTCAAATTCAATTACGTTAGTATCGTCAGGCACTAAACCATAGTAACTCCCATCGATTGGGGTATATCTTCCAAAAACAAGAAAAGACGGAGTGAATTGGGTTGCTTCGTGTTTAGATGTACGCAAAGCTTGAGCAATTTCAAAGATATGTTCATCCCATGTAGTATGGTCTGAATCAATATAAGACGAGATAGCGGTAATTAACACTCGATTTACTCTCTCGGTAGGGTTTACTTGGGGTGATATTTTGCGTTAAACCAAATTTTTGTACTTTGTAACTTTTAACGAAATTCTGAAAATCTTTAGAGATAAATTGTGCACCATTGTCACAAAGAATAATCTGGGGACACCAAAGATAAGAAAGACATTCTGTTCTAGGAATTTAATTATTGCAGCGGAGGTAGCTTTACGTAAGGGTTGCACCATAACAAATTTAGAAAACCAATCGGTAACAACTAAAAGATATTGATTACCTCTTCTCGATCGAGGAGAGGTCCTAATAAGTCAAGCGATATTAATTGAAAGGGATAAGATACACGCTTAAAGTTACCCATTAAACCAGGGCGAGCGTCTTGTGAACTCTTATGGGAACCACAAATTTTGCAGCTTTTAATGTAGCGACAAACAGATTGCTTAAGTGTGGGCCAGTAATACAATTCAGATATTTTCGCGAGAGTTTTGTAACACCAAGGTGTGCAGCTAAGGGATCGTCGTGACATAATTTGAGCACCTCACTGCGATTTGCAGTGGGCACAACGAGTTTCCATTCAGGTATATTCGATATTTTATGTGGGGACGAGGATACAAATTTATACAGTCTATTATTAGTTACTCGAAAGGTAGGAAATTTGTCGGGATTATCGGAAACTTTTCTAATCATATTGAGGTACCAGGTATCCAGAATTAAATTTGGAAGGTTAAGAGAAAAAACATCTCGAGATAACGCATCAGGTACGATATTTAATTTGCCAGGCCTATGCCTAACGTCAAAAGTAAATTGAGATATACGCAAGTTCCATCTTGCCAAACGACCTGCGGGTTGTTTCAAGTTATTAAGCCAAGTGAGTGCTGCACAATCAGTGATTACGGTAAAGTGTGTACCTTCGACATATCCTCTAAATTTCTCGATGCCAAAGATAACACCCAATAGTTCTCGTTCGGTAGCAGAGTATTTTTGTTCGGCAGAAGTTAAGGCACGGCTCGCATAAGCGATTGGATGTTCTAAACCATTGTTTACCTGGAACAACATTGCACCTAACCCAGTAAGTGAGGCATCGGTTTGTATATAAAACTTATCATCGAAATTTGGAGAGATTAAGATAGGTGCTGAAGTGATTAGTGTTTTAATTTGTTCGAAAGCCTGTTGGGATTCTAAATTCCACTCGATAGTTTGGGATTTCTTTTATTTTTAATTAAAGCGGTAATGGGTGCAGATATAGTTGAAAGGTTAGGTAGAAAAATGCGATAGTAGCTAATCATTCCTATCAAACGTTTGATTTCGGTAACAGTTTTGGTGTTTTAAATTTAGTAATAGCATCAACTTTAGCAGGATCTGCTCGTAAGCCTGTCCCATCGACAATAAAACCAAGAAATGTAAGGGATGAACGACAAAATTGAGACTTTTCCCAGTTTATCTTAAAACCTGCTGCATTTAAACGTTCAGCAACTTCATCTAATGTGGCGATATGTTCATCGAAAGAACTTGAGATAACTAAGATATCATCTAAAAATACAAAGGCACGTTCTTGATGTAAGATAGGACCTAACGTTTGATCCATAGTACGTTGTAAAGTTTGTGGAGCGTTACAGAGACCAAATGGCAAAAAATTATATTCGAAAAGACCTCGGCCTGGGACACAAAAAGCAGTTTTTTGACGAGAAGATAAGTCAAGAGGTATCTGATAAAAAGCTTGTCTTAGGTCGATAGATGAGATAAATTTTGCGTTACGAAGCCTGCTCAAAATTGAGTCAGTTCTGGGTAGAGGGTAAGCGTCTGGAACAGTAACAGAATTTAGCTTCCTGCCATCAAAACAAACACGCCATTCGTCATTCTTTTTCCGAACTAGCAATACGGGAGAGGTCCACGGTGAATTTGAAGGAGAGATAACACCAGATACTAACATTTTGTCTATTTCCGCATGTAAATGCTTTTGTAAGGCAGGCGATAAGGGATATTGACGTTGCTTAAAGGGAAGGGCATCACCTGTGGAGATAACGTGTGTTGCCGTTGTAACACAACCAAGTTCAGAGGTATTAAGTTTGCGAAATTTGTCGATTGTAGCGTTAAGAGTTACATCTTGGGAGTCAGTAAGAGATTTTGTTAGATATTCCTGTAGATGCACAGGAGTTCGTTTTAATAGAGGTTTGCCATGAAAAATCCTGAAAGTAAAGTGACAGATTAAAAGTTTACAGAAATCAACGCCCAGTAGAAAAGGATACGCTAATGCAGGGACAATCAAAAATAAAACATCACGTTCAAGAGACTCTACACGAATTTTTAACTTAAGGGAACCGGTTACATGTATTTGATTATCGTCAGCTAAATTTATGGAAGTTTTTCAGGAATAATTTGAATTTTGATATTTTGTTGAGATAATTGATGTAAACCTTCGTTATTTATAAGAGAACATGAAGAACCTGTATCCAGTAAAGCAATTACATTTAAGGAACCAATTGAGATAGATAAGTGTGGACGGTTATCGAAGGGTTTTTAACAAGTTGTGAAACAGCGGTAGTCTTTTATGATAAAAGGAATTGACGGTTTGTAACCACTTAGACCACTCGGCTGGAGTAGTGTAGCATAATTCCTCTAATGAAGGTAAGGTATTTTGTACATTAATAGTAGCGGTATTATTATTAGATAAATTTAATGACGGTACAACGTTAGAAGTGGTTTTATAATTTAAATTTATTGGCGTCTGTGTCCGTTGAATGATTGGTGTTGAGGGCGATTTTGGTTTCTTGAGATATTCACACCCTGATTTGAAATATCTCGACGGGAGTTTCCCGATACGTTAGGATTACAGTTGGTGCAGTTAGATTTGTAGATATTTGAGCGACCACAACCATAACAAAAAATATTTCTAGGGTAAGTGCAGACAGTATAGTTATGTCCACTTCGCTTGCAGTTCCAACAGGTAAGTGCGTTATTAGTTACGGTAGAAGGAACGTTAAGTGTAGATACTTTACGGGAAGGTCGAACTTGGCAAGCTAGATCAGGTTCGAGAAGACCAGATAATTTCTCGGGTGGTGGTCGATATTTGTCAATCCTTGACCTCACTTCTTGAAGAGAACGACATAGGTCTTTAAAATGAGCTAGCGAAGATATGGTCTGTAATGCCAAACGTTCTGAGAAATAGGGTTCAAATTTCTAAGTAATTGATCGATAATTTCTGATTCGGAAGGTTTTTTGTCGAGTCTGCTATATAAAGCTTCTAATGAGGTAATAAAAGACACAACATTTTCGTCGGGACCTTGAGTTCGGTTTCGGATTTCGTTCCAAAGATCGTTAATGTAGCCATAAGGTAGGAAATCTCGTTTTAAACAGGCAAC
This sequence comes from Platerodrilus igneus, assembly GCA_036346225.1. Lineage (NCBI taxonomy): Eukaryota > Metazoa > Arthropoda > Insecta > Coleoptera > Lycidae > Platerodrilus > Platerodrilus igneus. The sequence goes on along the minus strand of JARFIW010000932.1, from coordinate 3,924,709 downwards.
TAACTCATTCCAGGTAGAAATTTGGTGTCGTATGTTTCTATACCATATTAATGCTGAGCCTGCGAACAAATCACCAGCTGAGATAAATAGGTCCTGGTCGGTACACCCGCGAGAAATTTTAAAATCGTTAATCCGGTCAAGAAAGGATGATAAAGAAACCTTCGAATCAAACCCTTCAAAGGTGAGACCCCATTTGTATACAGGTATAGGTTTTCCTAATGGTTTAGGTTCGGCAAGCGCAAGATTTGAAAAAGGTAACGATATATCTACATCTGTGTTAGGATTAAGTCTTTCTAAAGAATTCCTTCAAGCAATAACACCTCGGACAACAAACTTTGTTTAGCTTGAGTCACTTGGTCATCGTTATATAAAGATAATGAATCAACTCGCTGTTTGACGTGAGTTATTCTTGAAGTCAATCTCCCTAATTCGATATTAGTAGCCGCAGGATCTGTTTTGTTTATTATACCCGATATATCATCTAAAGATAATTTAATTTCTGATACGTTGAGTATCCATTCGCCAACAGGGTTCTTTAAGATAGCAACGCCTTTGGTTTCCTGTGACAAAACAGCCCTAAGTTGAGATCGCCTATCATTCTGATTGGTCGCAGCTATGATACTTCTGCACTCCAGCTCGTAGATCAATTCCAGCGATTTTAAATGTGATACGTTCATTATGAATACAATATTCAAGACACGATATAAAAATATGCGATTTTGACGCAGGTTAGAAGGTAAAAACACGTTACAGCTACTTTAAGGTAATACGATACGATATTTAGAGGTAAGAACTTGTTAGAACGTCACCGATAACACCAAAGAAACACATTTAAGGTATATGGAAACGAAATCAATGTTCAGTTAAATACATATTTTATAGATAATGACAGACAAGCCTTCCAAAATGGAAAATGGGCGCAGAGGATATGTTATTTAACCTATAAGGCAACAACGTATAGTCAAACACTTCTTAAAAAAGGTATACTAGCAATTTATTTCACTCAAGTGTTTTTTTAAACACTTAATTTTCATGTAAAAGATAAATCATAATGCAATTTTAGAATGTAACATAAAGATGTATTTAAGTTTCAAAAAACGGCCTTTCAAAGTTAAGGAAAGCAACTAAAGATATTTTAATAGGTAATTCTATAATACTGTATTTAAAGACATAAGGTAAGGTAAATACTTACATGAATAAAAGTAAAGTTCTTTAAGTGAAGAAGCTATTAATGCATTGTATCCTTATAAAGGAAATTATTCTAACCTAAAAACAAAGAAGAAGCCCCTGAAGTTCATAGCCTGAACAGGTTGAAGGCGCCATCTGCTACACTTCGTTTACAGTTTTACCTGGTCGGTAATGCAGTTAACAAAATGTTACGCTTAGATTCTGGTACATTGAAATGGCGATAGATGGCTCTTAAAAGCCGGTAATACAATTACCAAAGTTCATAAGATACACATGACGTCACTGATAATTTATATTGCGCCATAATTAAGAGAAGGTACATAAAATTTAAACAATAAAAATTAGATAATCTACTCACGTAAAGGATCAGCCAACCGGCAGGAAATCCGCCACCGTAACCTCGGCATCGCTGCTGGTAGAGTTGGACATCCAAATTATCTCGGGGTCATGGGATGCTCCAGGGTCATCTCCGTTCCTATATGCAGTGGAAGACGGGAATAGGGAATTAAGGAAAGATACTCAAGATAAGGAAATCTACATAATAAGATAACACGACACCCGGCACGACTGTTCACTTCAAAGTTCGGCGTAAAAAAAAAGCCACGTTTCCGCGCGAGAACCGCGGAACTCCCTACTCTTTTGTAGCATTGCCTTACCCCTATGGGGATAATTCACACTTGCCAATTGCACTATTGTGACGTACCGGAAGCCCCGCCCAGTTCATTTAAAAATGTTCGCGCGTCTTGCGTATTTAAAATTATGGCGGGAAGCTTCCGCACATTAAAAAACTACTTAACATAAAATGTTAAAGTGCAAATTCAGTTTGCACGTAACAATACTGCGAGATGAGTTTGAATTAGCATTAAAGGGTCTGAAAGATGGTAAGGCACTGGGTACAGAAATGATGCAAGTAGAAACTCTAAAAGCCACTGGACATGCAGTAACAGAATGTCTCTTCCAACTTGTAAGCTATATGTATGAAACAGGCGAGATACCCAAAGATTTCAAATGTAATATCATAGTAACTATACCAAAAAAGAGAGGCGCCAATAGATGTGAAAACAATAAGTCTGACAGCACACGTGTCAAAAATATTAACTAGAATTATACAAAGACAAATGGAAAAACAAGCTGAAGAAATACTAGGAGAAGATCAATTTGAGTTTAGGCGAAACACGGGAACATGGGAAGTTATTTTAGCTCTGAGAGTGATAATAGAGAAAACAATAGAAAAGGGGGAAATCCTGTACAAAGATTTGTAGATCTGGAAAAAGCATTCGACAATGTAAAATGGAAAAAAAATGTTTGAAATACTCAAAATTATTAGAATGAGTTATAGGTATAAACGGATAGTACATATCTTATACAAAGAGTAAACAGTGGTAATAGAATTAGAGCAGGGACGTATAGAAGTAAATATTAGGAAAGGGGTGAGACAGGGATGTGCTTATCCCCATTAATTTTTAACTTGTATATAGAAGAGGCAATGAATACTATCAAATGCAGGAGGACATTTGGAATTACTATGCAGACATAAAAATTGATATGCTTAGATTTGCAGATTATGTAGCGGTATTAGCATCTAGCAAAGATGAGTTAGAAAGCTGCTCTTAAAGAAATGGAAACAGTTCTAACAGAGAGATACGGTATAAAAATTAATAAAAATAAAACTAAAGTTCTAGTATGCAAAGGCGGGGAAAATAAATCAAAAACAAGAATACAAATAGGTAACAAGAACTTACAAGCGGTCAAGGATTTTTGATACCTAGGAAGCCAAATAACGCAAGATTGAATCATTAAATTCTTCTTCATTTCCATTGAAATTAGCTTCATTGATAAAAACCTGGTTCCATTTCAAATTTTAATTAATTTTTCATCCGTTGAAGTATACGTTTTAGAAAATACATTTATTTGTAATAGATTTGGATACAGCCGTCCTAACCAATAAAAATGCAATGAGTATTAATTGAAAAGATAGAATGGTATGATGTGGATTCTTACCTTATTTTGACTGCTTTCTCTTGCTAGCTCAGCGATAATTTAAGAACAACATTTGTTTATGAACATTCAAAACATTTTTCTTCTACACACATTATCTAAGAAATCTACTTACACACACAGATATAAAGAAAGCTTATAAATGCAATTTTCAGCTTAAGTTTAGAAAGAAACATTTTATTACTACTTCATATTAATACAATTTTCACCTAACCCTTGTTGATAATTAGAACATCCCGAAACATTTCATATGTAAGTCACAAGAATTTCTTTAAATTTTTGGATAATTTCAATATTTTTCTGTTACCCCGTCTCAGTGCAGTGGATCAGAAACCCCAAACAAAAATTTGGTATGGGTTAAAACATCTTGAGCTTTGACCTCAAAATTGCTAAAATAAAAACTATTCATTCACAAGTAATATTCTGTATGCAAAATAAAAACTAATTCTAGCTTAATCTACTTAATAACACAAGAATTGTTTCTTTAGGTCTAAGACACACGTATGCTTGCGCTTTTAGATTTTAAATTTTGTTGGTATTCTTGTCTCTATCGCTACCTAAAAATTGTTTGTATTAAAATTGACTGTATGGTAAGATTACTGGTTCCATTTTTAATCTTCATACGTCGAAGTATCAATTTCAAAAGTACTTATATATTTAATAGATTAAAATAGCCGGTGATCTTGCACCAAGGTAACTTATCATTTATATTGGAGCAATAATTTAATCGTGGTTGCATCAATGATCTAATACTACTTATGTTCAAATCTTAATTGTTAAATTTTGAAAGATCTATTCTTATTAAATTCCGGATTTTATATAATAAAATTCTAAATATGTCATACTTTTTCGAATTTCGATCATATTCTGGAAGTATAAGTCATCTTCCTGATGTAATTAACCACAATTTCGCGTGTTCGTATCTTTATTGACCCATCAGTTTAAATTTATGGCGATCATAAAAATTTTCCATCCTTTACAATTAATTCAAACAAGAGTTGGTTATCTCTCTCCCTTACAAATTTCTGTAATAATTATAGCCATTAAAACTTGTTATCCTATCTGGTTTATAGTCTTTCTCGATGTTATCGCGTTTCGCCAATTGTGCCGTTTATTCCCATTGCTTGTTAACATAAATATAATGCATTTGAAGATTCTGGAACTATTTGTCTCTTAAAGCATGTAAATAAATGCAGTACATTACGTTTATTAAACGATGTTTTTAAAGAAAATTGAAATGTTCTTAAAACGGATGGATCTTTTCCTTCTGACTTATTTCACGGTCTTTTCAGTCTGCATAATCATTAAAATTATTGAAACCAAATAATTGTGTAGGCAACTTAATTATAGGTAATCTTATACTTGAGACATGAATATCCACTGAAAAAGGCTAATATGTTCAGCCGAAACGTATGGAGTTTAATAAAGAATGAATCATCATATTGAATATTTACATAGTTAATTAGACCTTAATACCCAAGAAAAGATTTAATTCTTATATTATACACACACACACACACACACAAATACACACACACACACACACACACACACACACACGTTTAATTTATTTTGCCGTGCTGGAAAAGGCAGTTTAGTTAAAAAGCACCATCTATAATCAAAACCTAAATAAAGGAAACTTCCATACTAGTAGCACTCTATAGTTTGTTGAAATGCTCATCCCGATCACCTAAACATCAAAATTTTATATTGTGGATTTTGTTAACCATAATACTTTATACCTTCTAATATCACGTACTCGTGTTTTGTATAGTAATTTATTCAAATTTTCCTTTTAATTCCACACGTATACAAACTTGTTGTTCTATATTTTGTTTATCTAATTTGCTAGGTTTTATGTCAATTTTACATTGAAGATCACGTGGGCGAATTTTATAATGACGTAAATTAGGTGCGTTTTTTTACTTGCTGTGTTATGAGACATGTTTGTTTTGAAAGGTTTGTTTATCGTGGGCATGCATGATTACTTCCTACACTAATGCATCAGTTTTGAACAAGATTTGTTTCAGTTTTGTCTTACTTTAAATGCTCCCGATTTGTATTTATTTAAAGTTTATGAATGTGTTGCTATTTCAAAAATGAATTGGATTGCGTATAAAGTTATTTATCTCACTAAATGTGATTGAATTATTAAAGAATGAACCTCTTTTTATTGACTAAAGTTAGTTGTGAATTTTATACAACGTGTTTGATATTTGCTTTTTGCATAATTGGCGATTTGTGTACTTTTTATGATTCAAATGTTTAGTTTCATTGACATTGGTGTTGTTTACATGAAGTATACTACCCTTGTGACCCTATATAACTCTATTATCATAGCAATATATATATATATATATATATATATTGCTGTTTATATTGCGTTTATATAAGAGCGTTGTCATTTACTTTCCTGCCTAATTATTGTATTTTTCATTTTCTTCGTAAAAATGTCTAGTTTTCTGAGCCTCATGTTGTTTTAATGAAGTGTATATATGATATATATATATATATATATATATATATATATTGCTGGGTTAATAAGGTGATTTAGGGGTAGATAGGACCACTAGTGTAGTGCACTTCATTAACACAACATGAGGCTCAGAAAACTAGACATTTCTACGAAGAAAATAAAAAATACAACAATTAGGCAGGAAAGTAAATGACAACGCCCTTATATAAACTATAGTCATAATTAACTTAAGAAATGAAAAGTTCTTTAGAAGATTTCATTAAATAAACGATTTGGCAAGTCATAGGACAACGTGGACAGAAGGTGAAACACAATACGCATGAATAATGCATCATCATTACGCTAAGAATCTCAACTGAACAAGCCGGTTTAAAAATGCGTAATAGAAAACGCATATAATTTAATACATAAATTATATTAAGAATACGTGACCAGAAAAAAATCCAACACCTGATAAATTCGAAATAAACATAGCATGGTGATAAATGCAAAGTTCATTGAATTTATTGTACAAACAATAACTTACGTAAACGAGAGTTGAGAAAATCCAATAAAACGAATGCAGTAACTTGAAGTAATACGTGCCGAAAGTAGCGCATCAATTTTGTGTATACAGCAAAATTCTATATAAATACCCAAAACATGGTATGTAAGAATCACGTACCATAGCGTAATCGTTGAACTCTGTGCTTGTCAATAGGTAGGCAATCCTTTTAAATACGACCGGATTTGTAAACAAATCAGTTCAACATGAATTAAGACATAGCCCACATCACTTAGAAGAAAAGTATTTACGTGAAAAGATTTAGAAGTAATTTATTGTTAAGTAATAAATAGTACAATGGCGCTTGTGAAAAATTGAACGCGGTAAGTCGTTTTAATCCTTTAAACACGTAAGTAACTATAGGTTGTTTTAAATTAAATTCTAATATTAACATTAATAAAAGGAGTCTGAATAATTACTGGATCCGATGTGGAAATTTAACAAATATTTAACTCAATTATTAATCACTGAATTCGACTAGGAAGTTTAGCAAAGCCGCTGAAATAATTCATGAATTAATTAAAAGAAGCTGTACCAAGAAATATGCACGCCATATCTAAATTCGACGTTGGGACTATATAAATCAATAAGCTGGCTACGGGAGCAGTTGGAACAGGGACTGATTCGAGCTTGAAACAACAGTTAGCCAATCTGAATGTTTTGTTATTTTTATTTGTGAATATTTTGTTGTATATTCCTAATTTAAATAATTTAAAAATTGCTTTCCTGAAAACTTTATGTGAGGGTCAACAAAGATCGTTTTTACTACAAGTTATTACGTAAATTTTGAAGGATGTTTAATAAACGTTCATGGGGCTTCAGATAATAATAATAAGGGTAATTTTTGCTGGATTTTGATTAATTTTAGGAATGATAATTATTGAAAGAATTTTTATTCAATTATTAAAAGGAAGTTTTATTTAGAGAATTCTTAAACATTTCATACATTGTAAATATTTTTGGGAATATCACAGTAATTATGCTTAATGGTGTTTTGGCTTAAAGAAACAGGAAGTAGAGGTAGAAGGAAAACTTAAAGGCAGTGTTGTCGTATTGCCGCAAGCTCCGTGCGTGGTTAAAACTGAGCTCGCCGAGGTATTCAAAATTAAAATTATAAATTTTAACCTTTTTATTTCACAAAAAGGGCACCGGGTTATTGCAACCATATCACAACAATATATATTGTCGTGGAATTATAGGTTAAATAGGTCCAGATAATAACATTTCAACCACTGTGTATATAGGAAATACGAGCAATTTATTTACGCGCCAAATTAATCAGTTTAGGTAGTGAAGACGAACGGTTATTAATATATTTTGTAATTCTAAATTAGAATGTTAAAATTACATAAAAGGAAGAAACGTTAGAGTACATAAAAGCTCAAGGATACGCAAATTAATTGCAATAATTTTAAAGCAAGCGCATGGGATAGGAAACGGAGCTTCTAAGTATATAAAATCAATAATTTAAACTCAAATAATTCCATTTAAAAAACGAAAACGTTCGTTTCACAAATTCTAAGAATGGTTAAACTCGGAATTGTTATTTTAAATGGACGGTTGCTTCGAAGAACACCTGTTAGGTAAAATGTCGAGTTCTGGAAACTTAAACGAAAGTTAACACAAAATTCTATAGAATTTTGTTTGTAACGTTCAGTGTATAAGCTACTAAAATAACAAGTGCCTTGAAGACTGGGTGACATGAACGATCTATAATATAAAACAGACAGAGAAGCGTATAAGAAAGCGTTGGTTACAAGTCACGCCTAAAATACAAGGAGAAATGTGAAGGCCAACAACAATATCGACTTTCTGTAGCTTAAGTGGGATTCTAAAAAGAGACAATAAATATGCGTAGAAAGGAGAAAGGTTGCTAGGAGGTGTAGCGTTATAACGAGGCAAAGCAATATCATTGGTCGAAAGATAGCAGTTTTGGAGAAAATAAGCTTTTCAGTGGAAATAGGTTCCATGGGGGTACTGAAAAGCATATAAATACTCTGAGAAAGATATTAAAGCTCTATTAGCTCTAATAGCTCTTATATCTTATATCTGATATCGCGCTTAGATCTCTAACGTAATTGTTTGTACGGGATCTTAAGTTGTATTAATTATTGTTTATTCAGTACAACATCCTAATTCAAAGTATGTAAAGCAGTTTGTAACGGATCATGAAAGTATTAAAAGTGATTTGCACGAGTGATTGCTAAAATTACAAAAGGTGCCGTTACTACTAGATACAATTGAATGATAGGATGGTACTTGATATGGAATGTTAACTTTGGACAAGACAAGTATCCGGGTAGAATAAAAGATGGTTGCAGAGAGTTGGATAGTGGGGATCAGTTGGATCCAAACATAATCGTTAAGTATATGGACACAACGACAAGGGTTTTTGGTACACATCTCCTGAGGTAACGATGGATGAAGCCTACTCCAGGTAAAGAAAGTTAATTTCCTGCTTTTTGCTTAAACATTTGTGCTACTGTTTTTGTGTTTGAGTGTTTTGATTTGTTGGGGGTGTATTTATTGCCATAAAACTCATTTAAAGGGGTATATGTACAGGACAATTAATTTTGATTCTTTAAAAATGTTTATTGATGATATAAAAATGTTTATTAATGATATATAATGTTGTTGTAAGGAGTAAACGGGTCTTTAGATTTAATTTTAATGAAAATGCGAGGTTTAACAGCATTTTGAAGAACTGGGTTATAATCAGCTCAAAATAGACAAGAGTAAAGTCGATCTAAGGTTGTATGACGGGCCCATCTACTCGTCTTAAAGAAATTTGTTGAAATAATTAAAATCATAAAATTTTGAAATATTTAAAGATTGAGATGGTAACTGTTTTTTATCAAACTGGATGTACAAGTGTGTCAATATTGTCTTAATCAAGGAAACTTGTTAATATGTGTAAATAAAAAGGTTGTATGTTTTGTTGCATTATTTGAGTGGTAATTTCATTTGACTGTGTTTGTGAAAAAGGAGGGTACTTAGGATGGTAAGTATTAAAGAAGAAGCCGATTGCTGAGCTAGCGAGTGTGCAGAAATAAGGAGGCGTTCCAAAAAAGTAGTGTAAGAATTTTTTTTTTATTATTTCTTTAGAAAATTTTATGTTGGCACAGGCGTGAGTGAGAGCTTAATCCGACAGTCCACAGCAATTTTATGACGGCCCAACGCTGGGGCTCGATTTAAGAACATAATCCAAACAATCCACAGCAATATATATATATATATATATATATATATATATATATATATATATATACTGTGGAAAGGATTCTGATGAATTTGGACTTAATGAAAATGAGAGACAATTAAATAAACTATCCCAAAGTGTTATAAACTTTGCAAACCCATTGAAAAGTCCAATCGCAGTATCACAGCAGATAACTACTTTTCTTCCCTAGAACTCGTTGGTGAATGATCGAATTGTAATCTAATTTATGTCGGAACATTGAAAAGAAACATGCGCGAGATACCATCGGAATTTCAAGCTAATAACGATAGGACGGTTGACACAACACTTTATGGATTTACTTAAAAAGAAACCTTAATTTCATATGTTTCTACAAAAATAAAACTGCCTTACTTGTCTCTTCTATGCATCATAGTAAATCGCAAGATTCAGTTTTTAAGAAACCAGAAATGATATAGTTCTATAATGCTAAAAATCTGGAGTCGATATATTGGATATGAAATGAGCTACTTATAGTGCGAATTGGAGAACAAGACGCTGACTTTTAGCTGTTTTTTATACACTCATCAGTTTTAGTACTGTAAATAGTTTTGTACTTTATCTTTGTTTTAAAGGCAATTAAGCCTCGTTTTCAATTTGTGAAACACTTAACAATAAAATTAATTGAACCTCCCATAAGACGACAACTCCAAACAACTTCCGCGAGAAATAAGAAAACTTATTGAGCACCATTTAGGAGAAAACGTACACTCTCAACTCCAACAGGATGAAAATGCATCCCATTAGATAAGCTGCAGAAAAGAAAAACGTGTGCCATCTGTCCTTCGATAAAACAATATATAAATGCATATTTTGTAACAAACCAATATGCTTGGAATGCAGCAGAAAGGGGTGCGTAGAAAGTTCAAAATCTATTCAATGTTAATAATTTCCTTTGATATACGAAACTTGTTCAATTGAAACCCATCTTTGGTTCAGAAAAAATTTATTGACAACTAAATCTACAAATAATTACCACTACGATTAAGGCACATATTCCATTGTTTCGTCAACCTATGTATATTCTGCCTCAATAAATCTTGTGGCTGCTGCTCGAAGAATTCTTTCACGGCGTTTTGTACTACTTTCTCTGACTTAAAACGGTTACCTTTTAACGCTTTTTTTCAGTAGCCCAAAGATGTGAAAATCGCAAGGCGATAAATCGGGACTATAAGGTGGATGCTCTAATATCCTCCATTTTTTCGCTGTCGAAGTTCTTTCACTACGTTAGCAACATGATGTCGAACATTGTCGTGAAGCAGAATGACACCACGTGAAAGCTTCTCTGGACGTTTTCGTCGTGTTGCTTAATGGAGCTTGTTCAAAGTTTTATTATACAGGTTTGCGTTGATATGCACCTGAGGTTCTGTAAATTTTATCAACAAAGGTCCTTCATGGTCGAAAAAAAATATCAACATGACCTTACCGGCAGAAGGTTGAACTTTAAACCTCTTTGGTAACGGAGAGTTTGCGCGTTTCCTGTCAAATGTATAGGAGAGAAACTGACCAGTGGGAAGTTTACAAATACCACTAACGTTGCAAAACGTCAGTTGAGTGTATTTAATGCACGGAAGGCTTTTATAAATTTGTATATCGACTTACCTCCGCGTTGTTCTATTGTTTCAAGGTGTAGTTCCTACTCTTCAACTAAGTGGACTGTATGTGAATTATAGTATGTGTTACGTTTGCACTTTCACTGTGTTTTTTAGGGGTATATCAATAAATTCGGCGGCACTATTGACTAACTCACTTTACCGAACCGAACCAACGACCTTTCCGCTTCGATGTTCATGAGAGAGTGTTTCTGTCACTACCCCTTTTTCAACTTAATTTTCACATGCACAAAAGAGGTAATACGGCAGGATATAACGGGGCAAGGGATGACAGCTTTACTATTTGATTTACAACTAAGAATTTAAAATAACTTAAAATTAACCACGTAAACGTGCCACAAAGAGACCGAACAGAGTGATTACAATTGTTTCCAAGGCTAACCTGACGAAAGATGGGTTTCAATTGAACAAGCCTCGTAGTTTAGTTTTAATAACGTCATAATAATCGTTTTAATGTCGTTGTATTTTAAATAGCTTGAAAGTAAAAATAACATACAGTTGTTCATCGGTCTCTCAGACCTCGTGTGTTGAATTATGTACAAAATGTGTCGGGTTAAGGGTTAAACAACACATATAAATTAAATCGATTAAAGATTTGTCTGTAATTCATACACACTCCTGTTGCGCCGCGTCCCTATATCAAATAGTAAGCATCCAGGCTATAACACTTCATAATTCCAGCCGCAGTTACCATCCCATCAGTCTATTTTAAAAAATATGGGCATAATTTCGAAATATCCCTTTTATTACTCTAGGCGTGAGTATTTAAACTTTTATTACAAGACATCAGACATTCAGCACAGTGTTTAAAAGGGTATAACGGTTGATTTATACTGCGGTATATTCGTAACACTTTGTCACGTGACGATTTGAAAAATGACCAATTCACTTTATATTTTAAAGCATTATTGTTACATCGTTTTTCCCACATATAATTAAAATTGTCAGCAAAGTTATATAGAAGAAGATGAGAAATGGCGCGTATAATCATTTATTTTCAACGGGGCGTTTTATGAATCATAAATCTATGTGGTCACAAATGTTTTATTGTTATTGTAAAATGTAAGTGAATGTTGTTCGATTTCTGTGCCGTTCGTTTAATGGATGTTCTGAATTATAGATTGGAAAGTCGCCATTTACATCGTAGTTGTAATCAATTGACGTAATTACAAAACCTATGACTGTTTGGATACGACTAGTAAAATCAGTTTACGCGCTTAGAATAAATTCTGTGACGGGTTCAAAATTAACATTTAATGTTTCTTGACAGGTAGCAAAATGTCAATTTTTTTTTAATTTACTTTTTTCTCCGGTAAAAAAATTACTACTTTTTTCCCGGGTATGTGCAAATACGTAACCACTCGCAGAATTAAATTGACAGATATTCGATTTCTTTAAAGGTTTCCTTAGCAACCCAAGTCTAACTGTCACTATAAGTACAACAACGTACTTGTTTGAAACTTCAAATTTGACATCGATTGATTTTTTGACTTTAATATATTGTAATATTTTTTCAATATTAAATCATCGTTTTTCCTGTCACAGAAAAAAATAGTGCATTATACACGGGTAAAAATGTAAGATTTTAACTCTCGGTGTTTTGTCTCCCTTCGTTTCGCGTCGGGAGACAAACATACCTGGAGCTAAAATCTAGTACTTTTTCCCTTGTATAATAAATATCTCTATTATTGCATAGGTTAAGTTTAATTTGGAACATGTTATCAAACAGTCGCGTAAAGATAGCCACAGCTACGAAGCGCGGGAAATATATTTACGCATCTTTTTTATAAGAGCTACCGTTATAACACTGCAAAGTTGCCGTGTATGTGTTATCACACGGGTTTCGGATACTTTTCCAAAGTATTAGCGTACACAAGAGAGAGTGTATTTACAGGAGCCTGTTGGAACCGAAATAAGAAGGCAATTTAAAACAAATTAATAGACAGATATACAGTGAACGTAAACTGCACGCACACGCGCGCTCACACACACATCCATATATAATATATATATATATATATATATATATATATATATATATTGCAGTGTCTCTAAAAATATCAGAAACGCCTTCGTGTCCCAGCGTTATTGGGCCGTCATAAAAATTTGCTAAAAAAAATATAAAAAAAAATTCTTCCAATATCTTTGGAACGCCTCCTTATTTCTTTCTGCACACCCCGGCTAGCTCTAATATCTGCGTCTTCTTGGATACCTACCATCCTAAGTTCATTCTTTCTCACAAATACAGTCAAATGAAATTACCACACAAATAATGCAACAAGACATACAACCTTTTTATTTACACATATTAAAAAGTTTCCATTAGCAAGAAAATATTTGCACATTTGTATATACAGTTTCATATAATGTTACCATCTCAATCCTTAAACCTTTTAAAATTTTTAATGATTTCTATTTATTTCAACAATTTTATTTTAGACGAGTAGATGGGCCCGTCGTGCAACCCTAAATTGATTTTTATTCTGGTCTTATGGTGAGCTCAGTATAACCCAGTTACTCTAAATGCGTTTAAACATCGCATCTTTGTTTAAAATAAACCTAAAGACCCATTTACTCCTTACAACAAAATTTTTATGTCATTTACTAACATTTTTAAATAATAAATATCAATTATACTTGACATGTACTCTTTCAAATAAGTTTTTAAGGTAATAAAATACACCCCCAATAAGTCAAAACACTCAAGCACAAAATAACAGCACAAATGTTCAAGCAAAAGCAAGAAATTAATTTCTTTACCTGGAGTAAGCTTCTTTCATCGTTACCTTTAAAAATGTGTTCCAAAACCCTCGTCGTTGTTTATACACTTCGTTGTTATACATCGATCCATCCCATGTTCACTCCCTATCCAAATCTCTGCAACCGCCTTCAGTGTTTCTACTCCGATAATTCTCTCGACCAAGCTTAACCTTCTGTAATCACTAAACTCCACACATTCTAGTTTTAAACTTCTCAACTTGCTTACCCTAGTACCATCCTTTCATTAGATCGTTGCGTGTAGTAACAGTACCTTCTATAAGCCAGCACCCACTTGTGCAAATCACACTTTTAATACATTATCGATGTACGTTACTAACAGCGTTTTACACACTTTTAATTTAGGATGTTGTATTATAAGTCAACGAATAAGCGACGTACAAGAATCAGTAAAGCGTAAGAGCAAGTAAGAGAGCTTTAATACCTCTCCTAGTGTATTTATATGATTTTATACACTCCTCACGGACCCTATTTCTGTCGAAAAGCTTATTTTTCAAAACCGATTCTACAAATTTTGTACGTAACGAACTTCTACTTCCACAAATTCCCAGTCTACCGTGCTTTTACATTGAAATTTGTTCAACAACATCTAACCGTTGCGAGCTTCTCAAAGTTTCTATCATTCGATCAATTATATTGCTTTCCCCCGTTTTTAACGTCCAACCCCTAGCTACCTTTCCTCGTCCAACCCATATTTACTATCTCTTTAAGAATCCCACTCAAGCAACAGAAAATCGATATTGTGGTTGACCTCCAATTCTACCACGTACTTTAGACGAGTATTTTAACCAACGTTTATTATATGTGTTCTCTGTTTGTTTTACATTATGGATATTCCGTTTCACTTTGCCTTCAAAGCATCTGTTATTTTAGTAGCTTGTACATTGACCGTTACAAACAATTCTACAGAATTCTGTGCCAACGTTCATTTAAGTTCTTTGAACTTGACCTTTTAACTATCAGGTGTTTCTATGAAGCAAACTGTCCGTTTGAAATTATAATTCTCAGTTTTAGCATTTCTTAGGATTTGTGTAATGAACGTTTAGTTCATTTAAATGAAAATATGAGTTTAAATTATTGATTTTCTATACCCAAAAGCCTCGTTTCTTATCCGATGCGCTTGATTTAAAATATTAAAACTAATTATGCGTATCCTTGAGTTTTCATGTACTCTAAAGCTTCTACACGTTATGCAAATTTAACATTCTGATTTAGAAATACACAATATGTTAGTATTCGTCCGTTTTCAATGTCACAGCTAGTTAATTTGGCGCGTCAATAAATTGTTCCTATTTCCTATATACACAGTTGTTAAAAATTTATTATCTAGACCTATCTATTCTTCTTAACCTATAATTTCCACGACAATATATATATATATATATACATATATATAATGCTGTAATTATAGGGTTAATTTAGGGGTAGGTTAAGTTATTGGGGTCATAGAATAAGCAAGGGAAACTCCCAAGCAACAGAAGCACGAAATTATAGATATTAGGAGAGTGAATAGGTTATTATAAAAATTATTAGTTGCGAGTACACTGTATATAGCAGCCACTAGCAGAGATTAGAATTTAAAAAGATAACGAAACGCATTAAAATTAAATCAGTAAAAAGCCTGCATGAAGTGGCTAGATAAACATTCATAAAGTGTGTAAAGATATTATCGTTAACGCACGCAGAAATTATGCTTTATTTAAAAGCGTACGTGATCTAAGAGAATCACAGTTGTTCGAAAATCCAATTTATTGGGAAATAAACAAATACCAAATTTATTCAATTTAGATTAGAATAAAGCTAACAAACAAGACTACGTGCTCGATATGTACGAAATTTCTAGGATTCCTGAAGTAAATATACGCTATAACAATTAAATTACGTGACTTCAAGCATCGCGTCATGCAATTAAAATACATACAATTGGTAAATTTTCCCAAACATAACAAGTGATAATATACTTGGCCTCGCCTAGCACGTGAAGCCAGCGAATCACACACAAGAGTGGGACGATCTTATAAATATCTGGAGAATTGAATATCAAGTGTGTATACTTTGAAACTGGGCAGTGACTATAATTGAAAGTGCCAAATATTTACGTGAATAATAAATATTTGTTAACAGTGAAATTATAAAGTGTGAAAATTGTGCCATATTTCTGAGACGGTTCTGAATGTCGATCTAAATTCCTCTGTGAATGTCGATCTAATGAATGTCGATCTAAATTCCTCTCTGAAGGTTGATCTAAATTCCTCTCGGAATGTAAATCTGAATTTACCATCTCAACTACCATCGGAATGACCATCTCAATTACGATATAAATTACAATAATAAATTACAAGTAAAATAATGTTACGATTCCTGTAGAACTTCAAATTACGGGACGCTACGATCAAAATACAATTTTGGAAAATGCTGCCTGTTTAAGAAAATTGATGATAAATAAACGCACCAATAACGATTTGGATATCGACTTCAATTCTTAGGAGCCCCCATGAAAATAATTCAGGTTAGAGATTTTGATATGACTTATTTTTGAAACTGTTTTATCTCAAATATTTTGATATGATTTATTTTTAAACTGTTTTATCTCAATCATAATTTAAAGTGTAAAAGCCGACAAATTGGGGATTTCTTGCGTAAATTCTATGAAAAGTTACAGACAGCTTGAAACGTTTCAATAAGTCTTTAAAGGTAATAAAAGGCTCGTTTTGCTGGCTTGGTTTTGTAATGGTTTGACAAATGTATATGATACAAAAAGGGAGAAAATAGTTAAAGGAGTTGTAAATATTTAATCATTATACTGTGTGTTATAGAAGTGCTTTATTTAATTGAATCAGCTAGTCGAGGCAAAAGAAAATTATAAATTAACATTTCACAAGTGTTTGAGTGGTATAAGGGGCTGTGAGAGAATAACAGGGGTTATCACAGCATTTTATGGGCTGCCCAAGCCGTGGGGCGAGTTAACACAGCAAATTATGGCACCCAAACCATGGAGCCCAATATAAGGGATATAATTAAGGTATATTATTTTTCCTACAGGAAGTAACACAGCAAATTATGCACCCAATCGTAGGGGCCGAGCGAGTTAACACAGCAATATATATAATATATTGCTATGACAATAGGGTGATTTAGGGTGTACTGAGTCATAAGGGTCATGCGCTACATGTAAATATCATTAAAGTTTAGAAAATCAAATAATTTCATCATAAAATGGGAGTAACTCGACAATTAAGCAAAAAGCCAATAACGAGCACACTGTATATAAATCACAACTAACTTTAATTCATGAAAGGAAGCTCATTCTTCGAAAAATCACATCGTATTTAGTAAGATAAATAACTTGTACGTCGTATAATGCATTTTAAATTAAATATACAAACATAAAATTGAAAAGCAATACGCAAGAATAACGGTTTAAACACAACGAGTTTTATTGAAATAAATAAGCAATTAATGAAAAGAAATAACCTGGTATGCTAGTTATAAACAAATCTCATTCAAAATATTAACGCATAAATAAACAAACGCATTCAAATACGTCATCATAGAAACTTTAATACGTGATCAACAACATTGTATTTTCATAAAATCCAACAGATTTTAAAGTACTAAATAACAAATAACAAATGTTTGGTTCCACGATAAAATTTGAATAATAGCAAATATAAATAACAGGACGTGACTTAAACGAAGTTAAAAGTTAGATTTTTAGATAAATATGCTATGCAAAGTACGTGCCTACGTGCGAATATACATCATTTCGACACGGGTCTGGATGGTAAAGTCCGAAGGCTGCAATGATAAAGGCAAAGTACAACGCCTCAATGAACAAAATGCGCGAGTATAACCAATAAGTACAGGTGGAGGAAGGAGTCTTTATATAGAACACAGACTTAGTAAACAATTAGTATATCTTCGACCAAGGCACAAACTATACCAATCCTAAGCCGAATATCACGCTAGTGAAAATAGAAAAATTGAAATAATTATTTAGTGATTGAAAGATTTTAAAGGTTGTGAAAATTCAAGTGCTAATAAATATAATAGAAGTTGCCGTTTACTGTGAAAAACGTACGTAATAATTATTAATTAAACCTAATATTAGTGTTTAATAATTTAGAGCTCTAAATACCCTCTAAGGATAGTCTAATTATCCTCTATAGATACGCTAAATATTCTCGAAATATCCACTAAGTACATTCTAAATATACTCTGGGTAAATCTACATAAACTACAAGGTGAACGAATTTAAGAAACGAATTTAAGTCGAAAAGAAAATTAATCAACAAAGGGTCATACTGGGAGAAGCTGTACTACTCAATAAGCAAGAGAACTTAAATGAAAACAGTCCAGGGGTACTGATCAACCACATACACACGCAGTTCCAAGTAGGGAGAGCGCGGGTCAAAAATAAAAAAATTATTTATTAGTATAAGGCTTAATTTCAATTTTTAACAACACTTACAATTTTTATATATTGAAGTATTTAACTTGTAAAGAGTCATCAAAAGTCTTTTGAAAATTTATATAGAGAGAAAGAAAGTCATTTGAACGTTCAAAAGTGCTTCTAGTAACAAACAGTGGTATTTTTGCTGGCTTTAAGGGAGTTATGATTTGGGCATAATCAAATAGATATTATTATTTTGATTCAGTGGTCAAAGTATCAAAGTTATTAAATTATAAAGTGTACATATTCATGATCATTATACAAAATTTGGTTTGTTTCGTTTATATCATTCAAATAGAAAGGAGCTAAAGAAAAAGGGGGATTAAACAGTCTTTGTTGTCGTATCAGCGTGCGCTCTGTGGGAATTGGACTGAGCTAGTCAAGGCATATAAGTAGAGGTTACATTAAAAATAAAAATAAGCATAGAGATGAGCACCCATATATCACAACTATATATATATATATATATATATATATAAAATGCTATGATAAGGGGCTTATTTAAGGGCGTATTGAGTCGTATGGGTCGTGTAATAAATGTAAATAGCAATAGGAATTAGAAAACTGCATTTATTTAGCATGAAAATAAATAATTCACATATTATGCAAAGAGCAAACATTTAACACCCTGTATAAGGACCGCACTTAACTTTAATCAATGCCAGTAAGCATATATTTTAATAATAGAACACATATTCAGCAGAGAAATAATTATATATGCAATTAAACTACTTCAAGAAGTGTTCATAAATTTATAAACAAATAAATAAGGTAAAATCTAATAAGTCTTCACGCAATTACGCATGCGATAAAGAAAGAATAAAAAGCGTTTTGATAAGAAACGCACTTTCAAAAATAAGTTTTAAATACGAGACATAAACAGAAACACGTGAATTTACATCACTCATGTTACATCAGTTATTTGTTTAATTTTCCAAAAGCTTTATCTACACAAACAACAGCCATTAGCTAAATTAAAGACCAGTAATAATAACAAAACAAGCGGTGAAAGATCGTGAAATAATAGAAATACAAGCATAATACGTAACCACAAAATAATTTCATCAGAAACAAAGTTTGTACACTCCTAGGAATATACAAAACAACCATGGTTGGTTACAAGATTATGTACAACGGTTCTGATAAACCAATCAAAATTTAGATAGCGAAAACTATATAACGCTTAGAGTTGATAAGGAGGCCCAGTCTCAAATTGAACCACGTGGAACCTGCATCACTTTACTCGAAAATTAACGCGTCGAAATAAATTTTAAATTAAATTATTAAATTTTGTGAAAAGTGGAGTTGTATATTATTTGATGACAAATTACATTGAAGACATATAAAAAAGCTTTCGTCGTTGTCTGAAAAACGTGAGTAGAAATTTGTAAACTATTATAAATTAAATGTTTATAATAATGTAGGGCTCTAAGTAGTATCCAGAAGGATCTAAGTTGTATCTAAGTGTGGTATTCAGAAATCCAAGTTATATCTAAGTGGAGAGGTCTAAGGTGTTGCTAAGTTGTATCTAAGTTGAGAGATTTATGTTGTATCTAAATTGGGATATCTAAGTTGAAAAATCCAAGTAAAGCACGAGGTGAATTTTGGAAACACGGATGAACAATACTGAATAAAATTATTGGTTCAAACTCACGTGAAGGAGCACAAAGCAGAGCATTGCTTTTCGATTGAAGATAATAAAAGGGGTGTTGATCCATCACACGCAACAGCAGACCAAGAGGAAAAAGGACTCACCAGGAAACCACAGGTCAAGGCTAACTAGTATAAGGAATCATTTCAAGTTTAAATTTAAACACTGAATATATTTTTTTAATTGGTAAGGAGTCAACAAAAATATTTAATACGTAGAATTTTACGTAGAAAGGATAAAACACTTGAATGTTCTAGACTTTTTTAGTAAAAGGTGTCGTTTTTGGTGACTCTAAATTAAATTTTTGGGATAAATATTTTTAATTGATTGAAGGGTTTATTTGTCAGATTATAAAATTGTGAAGTGTAGATATTATTTCCTTTCATTATACAAATATTGATTGACTTCGTTTTATCATTCCAAGCAGGTAAGATTTGAAGGACTAAATTATTTGATCATCGTAACGTTGTTCACTCTCGTTATAATATCAACATATATATATATATATATATATATATATATATATATATATATTACTCATATTTAGACCAGGGTAGAAAATTATATAATCACATCAAATAATTTTAATCACCGTGTATAAGGAATTTTATTAAATAATACGCTTTATTAAAACCTTGAAGCATAAATAAATGCGGTCGTTTCAGTAAAAATAAGAAATTTAAATTATGTACAAGACGCTTTATATCAAAAGAAACAGTATTAAAAAGCTCTGCGTGTAATGTAATTATTCCTAAACAAATGAAAATTACGTGCAAAATTTATATTAATTAACCCTATTTCAAGTAACCGGTATTGAACAAAACGTACAGATTTAATCTATAGAAACTTGTAAAAACCCAATAAAAAGCAAATCCTAGAAGTGTTAGTTAGAACTAGGATGTTTGAACACACCTGCGTATTTTAAAAGGCAATTTCAGTTTAATTTGTTTAGATAAACATGTCGATTCTAAGGATATTGAAAACGGTCAGATGCTTTAGCACGAAATACAAAACAGGGTTTATTTAAAAAGCTCTGAGAATTAATATTATTTTGAACACCTGCGTAGTTTAAATATCACGTACGGCGAAAATTGTGTAGATAACAAATGGTTTCAAAGAATCTTGAAGAAACCGGGGCTTAATATTCACGAGAATGTGCGATACGGGGTTATTTAACCCAGATAGTCCACATGGACTAAAATATAATCGATAATAAAGAATATCAATTTGCACCAATACGAACAGGTTAGAAAAGGAAAGAAAATGCGTCAAGCAAAGACACATATAGTAAAAGGCGTGATTTAAGCAACGTCACGAGGGTCACAATTGGTTGAAAATAGGATGCAAATATCAGAGGTAGAAACAACAATTTCTGTACAAAATTAATTAGTTTTTCTCGGACATGTTTGCGTACCGTGTGAGAATTTCTGAGATTTAAATGGGGCGAGTGAAAATTCGTAAAACCGACGCGCGAGCGACGGACTGGGAACATAGAATGAGAAATTCTTAGAATTGTCTGTTTTGGGGAACAGACCGACGTGCCGGCTATTCGCTATATATAGAGGGGTAATATGAGTTTCGGCCTCTTAGACTTTTGACTATTCGATGCGTTAAAAGCTCTTACATCCGCGACTTGATTGAAGATGTTAAACAGTGCATTTAGTTTGATAAAATAATTTAAAGTTTGCTTGTATATTTTAGTGATTCAAAATAGTTTGTTATTTACGTGCTAACATGAATGTACTTCAGTGCACTTAGATACAAGGTAATAAAATTTAGCATCACTGTACCAATTAGCAAAATTTACAACGACAAATGTATACACAAAAGTAGGCAGTTTTGGCGTATATTGGTGAAAGACGCATGAATTTCTTTGCTATTTTCGGGGTGTTAATAATTAAATGGTTCAAATACGTGTCTGGATCCACGAAACAAGGGTCAGATATACACAGATGAGTTCCGGAAAAGCCCAGAAACAACTTTAAATAAATGGTGATGGAGAAAATTTTAAAAGCGTTGAGAATTAGAAGCCGTAAATATAATCCTGTTGGAATGGTGTGATTAACTAAAGGGACGATGTACATTGAAGCTTCGAGGACAGTAACCTTCAGGTAAATTATACTATTTTGTTTGACATTTTTGTGTGTGTTGAATAACTTTATAATTGATTTACTTTAAATGGACATTAGTGAAATTGTACTAACCATAAAATCCGGTCTGCTTATATTGTTATATTAATTAGTAGGCATCCAACAAGGACTTTAATTCTGGATGCACGTTAAAGTGATAATAAAATTAATCTTGAAATTCTTTTTAAAACTGAATTTTATGCTGAAATTTAATTTGAAAATTTAATGTATTCTGAATATTGATGTAAATAGAGTTAACGTTGATGTTTGTGGTAGGAATGTGTTGTTTAATTTTATGAATGAGGAGGTTTATAAAATTAGGTGAGCAGCAGAGGCGAAACCAGGATCACAGCAGTTTATGACGCCCAATCGGTGGGACTAGAATTTTTTTGTTGAAAGGACCCAGTTCCCGCATTCAAAGGAGTATATCACAGCAATATATATATGTAATTTTGTGCTTTTGTTAACTGGAAGTTTGTTTTATTTATTCTACGACCCCTGTGATTTGACCTACCCCTAAACTACCCTATAATTATAGCAATATATATATGTATGTATATATATATACATATATATATATATATATATATATATACATATACACATATATATTTCTGTGATATTTGGGGTTTAAAAAACAGCATTTGTGTTCAATTTGGTAATTATTTCAGGATTCTGTATATAAAATACAAATAACAATGTGAAACGCTTTTCTGTAGAGTAAAAATCAATAATTGTACTAAATAATTTCAGTAAGCTAAAAGTCAATTAGAATCATCCTTTAATTATGCATATTGATTAAGAATAGCGTGTGTTATATCATAAACATATTTTTACTGTTGCATTTAAGAAGTATAAAGCATTGTAAATTTCGTATTATAAACCAAGGTAACCTTCAAAAGTTAAATTATAGCAAAGACGGAAGTGTAGTTTCTGAAAAATAAGTTGAGCATTTTAAATCGTTGACAGTTAATTTCGAATGAAGCTTTCTGAGTATCGTTAAAGATAGGAGGATACAAATACTAAGCGAATTCTTAGTAGGGTGGTAAGATGGCTGTCAATTAAAAATAAATTATAGTTTTGGGGGATCTAGACCGTTACAAATACTGTTTGACAACTACGAAACAAGGAGGAGTTAGTAGTTTGAATGCGTAGAAAAATGCGTTGAAAATAGGAAAATTTATCCACGTTTGACAGATCGTTATTAAGATGAACCAAGCTATCAAAGCGGTCAATAAAGGTTTCAAACAAAAAACCTTCCCCATCAAACGAAGGGGGGGGGGTCAGCGGTGGAAGTGAAACTTTCGACTTAAAAGTATCCATGGGATTCGACACAGTAGCTCGAAACGACGAAGAATTGCTCAGAAACAGCTTGAAATAGAGCGCTTTTATTTGAAAGAATTGGTTATCGAAGCGTTTACGAATAGCGTTTTCCGTTTTAAATTGTTCATCGGCGTCGTCGGCGGAAAAAATTACACCTACTATAAAATTATGGTGGACAAAGAAAGTTTCTCGTACGGTTTCGAGAGATTGGTACTGTGCACGAAATAAATCAAAAAGGTTGGTTCAACTGCAGATTTCTGAGCGATCTCAAACATTTCATGTAGCGTGTTGATCAAAATATTACGTAAGAAATAACTACGTTTTAATTTCTCTGCCATGGTTAAAAAAGCGATACAAAAAAAGGACAAACAAAATGAAACCGATACTTCGGTGTTTAAACTAAAGCAAATGCGGCGTTATACATATGTACGCCTCGTACAAATTCTGATATCAAACCAGATCTCAAGATAAACACAAAGACACGTATCATGCATTTATAAGCGGCAACCTACCGTGGGCGGCTTCGTGGCGTAGTTGGTATGTCTGTGACTAATACGCCCAAGGTCCCAGGTTCGAATCCCGACACGGTCCGCTTAAAAAATGTTAGGCAAGCATTTTTCACAAAAATACACCCTCGTTCGGATTAGAGGCAAAATGGAGGTTCCGTGTGTGTGTTGTCACGCACGTTAAAGATCCCTACCTTACTTGAAACAGCTAGGGTTCGGCAAAATTCCAAATTTTGCAGGTAAAAAAACTCGCTTCCTGGCCAATCAAGTTTGTATGCATGATATATGGAATGGTACTATGAGACGAGGCGTATAGCTTGCAGAGATATCAGATGGTAGAGGTTTGTAGATCCGCTGAGCAGCACAGTAAATGGAAACAACGCCGAGGGGTTTTCTGGTAATCATCTCCGACGGGAATGAATACTGAAGAATTCTCCAGGTAATTTATTTGAAATTTCTGTTTTATAAACATTTGTGGAATTTTTGTGTTGTGTGGTTGACTTTTGGTGGCATATTTATGGTTTTAGAAACTAATTTTAAAAGATACATGTACTGGACAATTTACTGATGTTGAATATTGAAAAAGGGGTGTATTTAGAATATATCTAAATTTTATTCAGGATATAAATTGACTTGTAAAAGGTAAACGGGTCTGTAAATTTGTTTTAATTAATGCAAGGTTTTATATACAAACAAAACTGGGTTATAATGAGCTCACAATACTCCAGTGTGAAGTCAATTTAGGGTTACATGTGGGGCCCATCTACTCATATTTAATAAAATTTGTTGAAAATCATTATAAAAATCAAGGACTTTGAAACATACAATATTGAGCTAATAATTTTTGTAGCTAACTGTTTGGAAACGTGTGTAAATATAGTTTATCTCTGAATAGGTGTAAAAAAAGATTGTATGATTGTCGTATTATTTTGGTAATTTTATTTAATGGTGTGCGAGAGGGAAACAGGTATGAATGTAAAATTAGGTATTTAAGAAGATGCCGATTGCTGAGCTAGCCAGGGAAGCAGAAGAAATTCGAAAGCGGCCTTAATAAAAGGGTAAAGATTTTTTTGTTATTTTTTTTGAAAATTTTATGTTGGCCCAAAGAGGGGCACGAATTTTAATAAAGACTGTCCCGACTTCCACGGCAATTTTATGACGGCCCAACGCTGGGGCTCGATTCGTAAACCTTAGTTCCCGACTTCCCAAAGGTTCCACAGCAATTTTATGACGCCCAATTAGTGGGGCTCGAATGATTTTTAGGAGCAGAAGCGAGTAATCCAAAAACTGTCCCAGCTTCCACGGCTATATATATATATATATATATATATATATATATATATATTGTCCTGTAATTAAAAGGAACAATAAAATACATAAGTTAACTCATAGGGGTAAGAGCGATTAGGTACAGTCAAATAAATTTATTGAGTTAAAAGTTTTTCAACAAGTATTTTCTAGCTTAAATAATGGATAGTAAGGAGATATCGATTTAGTTTAACGCGTGATTAAAGTAGAAATAATTTATTTTAATTAGATTTAGTTAGGTACCATGTATCATAATATTTATGTAAAAAAGTAAAGAAAATTATTTAAGGTTAAATTATAGCATAATAAAGTTCTATGGAACAGTTTAAAAGCGTTAAGCACGTTAAAAATAACGATTCTACGTTTTAAGTAACAAGGGGAAAAATGGATTTCTTGGTAGTTTGCTGCAAACAAATTTAATAGCTTAGTAGAACCAGCAATCGTTGAAATTAAAAGCAACCAAGGTCGTAAACAAAACCACACAGGATTGATGTAAATGCAGTATACGTTAGTTATAATATTGATTTTTAAGCTTAGATATAGAGTTGAAAAGAGCAATGAAAAGACGGAGATTGAATAAAAGCCTATAAGCATAAGAGAGATACATAAACTATAGCCAGAGAAAGAGAATTAAAAATCGATAATGTCAAGGATAGTTGTAAACAAGGCACGCATCGCTCAGAAAAGTAGGAAATTGGAGCCAAGCGAGTTGATTGGTGAAAGTTAAACAAGTAGGGCTAGAAATTCATGTGGTAGAAGCAGAGCACAAGGAAGATAAAATGATGTTTGTTTGAAGTTATAGGCGTGGAGTATATCCGAATCCGGAGAATTGGAAACGACAGTTGACACGTTTAAGTGCTTTACCGCGTACTGTTGTTGTTATGTTATGAAAATTACGAGAAATCGACGGTCGTTGGTGGCTTTCGAGAAAAATCAGACAACGGTTAAACAGATATACGTGCTATTTCTTGAATAGGGGGTTCGATTATATAATAAGTAACAGAGAGGGGTCTCGGTCTCTTTTGCTTCGCTCTTTGCTTTCTGCTCGTTGATTCCATCGGTGATACAGTGAGTTTACTTACAAGTGCACTCAAATTTAATCAAAGTTATGTAAAAGCTGATAAAGCGGTACTTGTGAATAATAAAGTTGAGATGTAAATACAAAAGGTTTTTGTTTGGATGCACGATAAGTACTAGAATTTGAAAATTGTTTGGATGTGAATCAAAGCGAAGTTTGGAATAGTAGAATGTATTTGTAACAAAAAGAACGGAATTTGGAGATTGGATATTGGGATAGAAATTTATAAAAGAAGAGTTTTGTTGGAGTAACGGCTTGTATGGTACATGGAATTAATGGATAGACGTAGGACCTACCAGACGGCAACATCTACAAGGGGCTAGTTGGTGCATCGCAGTACGAAGACAACTCCAAGTTGGAAATAGAATAAAACATTTCATGGTGAATATTTTCATAGTGTGTGTGATGATTTAATGTGTTTTATGATTATTTGCTTTGATTTTTATTTGCAGACATTTAAAGGACGGTTAAAAACGAAATTGATTTTGAGCATTATTCATTAATTTTCAGATAACCAAAAGTTGTAAAAAAGTATAGAGGGATTTTGATATTGGTCGTGCAGAGAATTTATATGCACATTTATAAAGTTTTAAGGTGAGCTTATGCTAGAACGAAGGGTAACGTAAGGTATGAGGAATGCCCTCTTACTTTAATAAAAAATTATGTGTTAAAAGGGTTGTCAACATGCAAAATGATTGTTATAAAATTTAGTATACAAAGCAATGGTATTTTAAATTTGAAAAGAAAATGTAATTTGGATTTCAGATAAATAGAGTGTGATATTTTGGTTAATTGAGTTATTTTTGAATGCATGATTGATGTGGATTTCTATTTAGGTTTACAGGGTAATAATGAAAGGAAGTTTGTTTGATGTAACAGGTAGGTGTAGGTAAAATATAGCAAGCATCGAATTAGGAGGACGATTCAGGAGCAGCCGAGGCAAGATTTGAGCTAAACTTCACAATATTATAGCAGCCCAATTTGTGGGGCATGATTCCAGAGTAAACCTCACAATAAATTATGGCTTCCCAAGCGTGGGACTCGATTAATCACAATAATATATATATATATATATATATATATATATATATATATTGCTGTGAAACCTACAAAATCCGGGTACTCCGCTTTTCGAATCGAGCCCCTACGAATTGGATGTCAAGAATGCTGTGAATCCTACAAAAAGCTATTCATTACCTTAACTGTGTTGGTCCATTGACTTTCTTCTGTTAATCGCCTCGACTGCTCCTCTAGATAACTTTCATCCTCATTCATAAAAAAGGACAAACACATTCCTACCACAAACATCAACGTTAACTCTATTTACATCAATATTCACAATACATTAAAATTTCAAAATTAATATTCAGCATAAATTTTAATATCGGAAAATTTCAAAATTAAATTTATTATCATTTTAATGTGCATCCAGAATTAAAGTCCTTGTAGGATGCCTACTAATTACTATAACAATATATGCAGAGTACAAAGGGAGCATCTACCACCCCTTTACGTTAATTAACCAGGTTCGTCTAATTGAGCTCAAAGACATACCCTAAATTTTCATCATAATTCAGAACATCAATACTAAATACCCTTTCTACTTAAACAAGCAAATTTCATCTTAAAATTAAAATTTTATGGTTAGTACAATTTCACTAATGTCCATTTAAAGTAAATCAATTATAAAGTTATTCAACACACACAAAATGTCAAACAAAATAGTATAATTTACCTGAAGGTTACTGTCCTCGAAGCTTCAATGTACATCGTCCCTTTAGTAATCACACCATTCCAACAGGATTATATTTACGGCTTCTAATTCTCAACGCTTTTAAAATTTTCTCCATCACCATTTATTTAAAGTTGTTTCTGGGCTTTTCCGGAACTCATCTGTGTATATCTGACCCTTGTTTCGTGGATCCAGACACGTATTTGAACCATTTAATTATTAACACCCCGAAAAAATAGCAAAGAAATTCATGCGTCTTTCACCAATATACGCCAAAACTGCCTACTTTTGTGTATACATTTGTCGTTGTAAATTTTGCTAATTGGTACAGTGATACTAAATTTTATTACCTTGTATCTAAGTGCACTGAAGTACATTCATGTTAGCACGTAAATAACAAGCTATTTTGAATCACTAAAATATACGAGCAAAATTTTAAATTATTTTATCAAACTAAAATGCACTGTTTAACATCTTGAATCAAGTCGCGGATGTAAGAGCTTTTAACGCATCGAATAGTCAAAAGTCTAAGAGACCGAAATTCATATTACCACCGGTATATATAGCAAAAGCCTGTCTGTCGGTCTGTTCCTCAAAACAGACAATTCTTAAGAATTTCTCATTCTATGTTCCCAGTCCGTCGCTCGCGCGTCGGTTTTACGAATTTTCACTTGCCCCATTTAAATCTCAGAAATTCTCACACGGCACGCAAACATGTCCGAGAAAAACTAATTAATTTTGTACAGAAATTGTTGTTTCTACCTCTGATATTTGCATCCTATTTTCAACCAATTGTGACCCTCGTGACGTTGCTTAAATCACGCCTTTTACTATATGTGTCTTTGCTTGACGCATTTTCTCTTTCCTTTTCTAACCTGTTCGTATTGGTGCAAATTGATATTCTTTATTATCGATTATGTTTTAGTCCATGTGGACTATCTGGGTTTAATAACCCCGTATCGCACATTCTCGTGAATATTAAGCCCCGGTTTCTCCAAGATTCTTTGAAACCATTTGTTATCTACACAATTTTCGCCGTACGTGATATTTAAACTACGCAGGTGTTCAAAATAATATTAATTCTCAGAGCTTTTAAATAAACCCTGTTTTGTATTTCGTGCTAAAGCATCTGACCGTTTCAATATCCTTAGAATCGACATGTTTATCTAAACAAATTAAACTGAAATTGCCTTTTAAAATACGCAGGTGTGTTCAAACATCCTACTTCTAACTAACACTTCTAGGATTTGCATTTTATTGGGTTTTACAAGTTTCTATAGATATTATCTGTACGTTTTGTTCAATACCGGTTACTTGAAATAGAGTTAATTAAGATAAATTTTGCACGTAATTTCCATTTGTTTAGGAATAATTACATTACACGCAGAGCTTTTTAATACTGCTTCTTTTGATATAAAGCGTCGTGTACATGATTTAAATCTCTTATGTTTAATGAAACTAATAAATTTTTATGCTTCACGGTTTTAATAACGCGTATTATCTAATAATATTCATTATACACGGTGATTAAAATTATTTGATGTGATTATTTAATTTTCTACCCTGGTCTAAATATGAGTATTTTCCCCCTATTTGAATACAAATAATCCCACTTATTTGAATGCAAATATTAAGCATTTAGCCAAAAAAAAATTACAAAAAAATTGCCTATCTCTCTCTACCCTTATCTATCTAACTTACCTACCTTATCTCCAATTCAAAAAAATATTTACACCTATCCTATTCCTAACTCTCACCTAATTCTATAAACTGAAATTATCCCTAACTTTATCCTACTCATCCATCTAATCCTATATACATCCTATATACCTATCCTATTCCTAACTTTTAACTAATCTTCACTATACTTTACTTCCCCCTACCTAATCCTATATGCCTATCCTACTCTTACTCTATTCCTAACTCTCCACTAATCTTCTATGAAATATCTACACTTAACCTATCTTATTTTCTTCCTACATTTACTCTTTATTCTCATCCTAAACCTATTTCTAATTATCTCCCATATTTATCCTATACCTAGCTTTATTTTCTATACACACCTACTTCTACTCTTCTATCTACACCTATTCTATCCCTATCCTATTTAAATCTAACTCTCTTCTTGACCCTCCATGTCTTTCTTCTTACCATCCTAATACTCTTCATCCCTATCTCTCCCCCTTCTATATCTATACTTAACATCCCTGTTATCTCACATACAATAAACTTATCATCCTATTATCCTTACTCTTAAATATTACTTCTTCTTCAGTCCCTACACTTGTCTGTTTCTCATTTATTATTGTTTTCTTCCTTTCTGCCGACAAACCAACCGATACTACCTTACAATTATCGATTTTTCCCTCTACGGAAAATCCTATGTACCTCCTAGAATTCTTATGTAATGGAATCCGCCAGAATGAATCCCTTAAATCTACTTGATTAAAAACAAACTTGCCACTTAACCTCATCAAAAATAATTCTGCCTTCACCTGCTCCCGATATGCTGCTGTTGCTTCTACCCCCACTAATTCTGCATGTTTTTGTACTAAAGCTTGAACCTCTACTCTCCTATCCTCTGGACATCTTATCGTGTTGATCTGTTTACCTTCATCATCCTCTACCTCTACTACATTAATACTAAACCCCGTGTCATCCTCTGTGACTTCATAACTGCCCTTCCATGGCACTACCCTATCCTTAATCCTTACTACCTTCCTTTTCATATCTATCAAAACCCCTAACTTCATCATACAGTCAACACCTAAAATGCTCTGAAACTTCAGTCCAGGCACAATTACAAACTCCTGTTCACAGCTTAAACCTCCTATATCTATCCTAAGCACCACAACACTATTTACTACAGCAAACTTCTTTTTATTTGGAGCTACTAAATGACTACGCTTTATAGGCATAATTCTATCACAAACCTTATCCCTAATTTTGCTGACGAATTCCTCCGATATTAAACTCGCCTCTGCCCCTGTATCAAGTAATATTTCTACATTATTCTCAAAAATTTCTATATTAATAATTGGCAAACATAATTTTTCCTCAGTTTCTGGCTCTACTTCCTCCTCAATTTTGAAAAATTCACGTGGATGTTCATATACATTTACACTGAAATCTAGTGGTCTGTCGCGTTCTAAAAATCCTGTCCAGGTCTGTTTTCTCTACTTGGTCCTGGTCTAGCCGTCACCTCAGCGTATGTCCTAGGCGTTTCCACTCGTTCCGTGTCTGTATTAGCAGTCCCGCTCATGTCTGGTGAACTATTCATTCTGGTAGGTCCCGGTCTCGGTGCAGGTCCCCTTCCTAAACTATTACTTCGAACGTATGGTCGTCGCTGTTCCCAATTCTGTCGCTGGTATCCGTAATTATTCCCCCTTCTAGCATAGTTGTCCCGTCTATTGTCAAACCTAACTGTGTTGATCTGTCTTTCCCTATTATCCCGAGGTCGTCCACTACTTACGTCGTCGTACCTCTGCAGGTATTCCAAAAACATTTCTCTGTCCTCTATGTTCTGTAGTGCTACGTGCTGTCTTATGTCTACCTCGAAGTGTCGTGATAAATACTTAATAATTTGTCGGTCCGTCAGTGGTGGGTTCAGTTGCTTTGCTATGCTATACTTGCGTATAGCATATTGCTCCTACTTCCTGAAAATTCTCCTTAAATTTCCCTGTGATTAAGTCGTCTCGTACCTGATCTTGTCTGTGGTCACTCCAGTAGTGCTTTAAAAATTTGTTTTCAAAGTCCTGATACGTGTCTATGTCCTGTCCTACTAAATTGTACCATGCTTCCGCGTTGTCCTTTAATAAAGCCTTTATCGTATTCAGTTTAGTCTGTTCGTCAAATAAATTTCCCACTAGATTTCTTACACTATTAATAAAAATTTGTGGATTTACCCTGTTATCGCCATAAAACTTCATGTGTTGGTCCAATGATACTCCACCTGTAGAAAATCTGGGACCATCCCCGTTAAATTTGACATGTTGTATTTAATACTACTAACTTCGCGTTCTACCCTGCCTAACTGATCCCTACATGAGTCCGTTACTTCAGTCATTTTATATTAATCTCTTCATCACAAAAATGCGTACTTCGGACCTTAAATGTCCCATTTCCTGTCGAAGACCTGTAATATCACGCTCATTTTTTCAACCCTATTTTCTACTTCCCCAGTTTCATGGTAAGACTATCTTTAAATTCTGTAAATTCTTTAGTATTTTGTTCAATTTTCCCGCTTATCTGCTCTAATTTTTGGTTGGACTCCTCCCTCGCTCTATTAGATTCTTCCCTAGCTAATCGCATTTCCTCAAACATTCTCATCATTAACTCATTTCCTTGATCCCCTGATTCCGTCCTCGACTGATCTCTACTGCCTCCAGCTTCTTCCATTTTCGAATTTTTCCCACACAATGCACTATCGTCACTTCCAATTTCCACTCCTTGACTCCTTAACCACTCTTTTCTCTGCATACGTTCTAATCACTCACCCACACTCTAAAATACTCCTAAATTTATACACACACAGAAACTCTCTCTCTCAGATCGCCAGTTTCCTGGAATAAAATCACAAAAATTTTATTTGGGACTCGAGCCTCACTTTTGGGTCGCCAAAGAATGCTGTGAAACCTACAAAATCCGGGTACTCCGCTTTTCGAATCGAGCCCCTACGAATTGGATGTCAAGAATGCTGTGAATCCTACAAAAAGCTATTCATTACCTTAACTGTGTTGGTCCATTGACTTTCTTCTGTTAATCGCCTCGACTGCTCCTCTAGATAACTTTCATCCTCATTCATAAAAAAGGACAAACACATTCCTACCACAAACATCAACGTTAACTCTATTTACATCAATATTCACAATACATTAAAATTTCAAAATTAATATTCAGCATAAATTTTAATATCGGAAAATTTCAAAATTAAATTTATTATCATTTTAATGTGCATCCAGAATTAAAGTCCTTGTAGGATGCCTACTAATTCCTATAACAATATATGCAGAGTACAAAGGGAGCATCTACCACCCCTTTACGTTAATTAACCAGGTTCGTCTAATTGAGCTCAAAGACATACCCTAAATTTTCATCATAATTCAGAACATCAATACTAAATACCCCTTTCTACTTAAACAAGCAAATTTCATCTTAAAATTAAAATTTTATGGTTAGTACAATTTCACTAATGTCCATTTAAAGTAAATCAATTATAAAGTTATTCAACACACACAAAAAATGTCAAACAAAATAGTATAATTTACCTGAAGGTTACTGTCCTCGAAGCTTCAATGTACATCGTCCCTTTAGTAATCACACCATTCCAACAGGATTATATTTACGGCTTCTAATTCTCAACGCTTTTAAAATTTTCTCCATCACCATTTATTTAAAGTTGTTTCTGGGCTTTTCCGGAACTCATCTGTGTATATCTGACCCTTGTTTCGTGGATCCAGACACGTATTTGAACCATTTAATTATTAACACCCCGAAAAATAGCAAAGAAATTCATGCGTCTTTCACCAATATACGCCAAAACTGCCTACTTTTGTGTATACATTTGTCGTTGTAAATTTTGCTAATTGGTACAGTGATACTAAATTTTATTACCTTGTATCTAAGTGCACTGAAGTACATTCATGTTAGCACGTAAATAACAACTATTTTGAATCACTAAAATATACGAGCAAAATTTTAAATTATTTTATCAAACTAAAATGCACTGTTTAACATCTTGAATCAAGTCGCGGATGTAAGAGCTTTTAACGCATCGAATAGTCAAAAGTCTAAGAGACCGAAATTCATATTACCACCGGTATATATAGCAAAAGCCTGTCTGTCGGTCTGTTCCCCAAAACAGACAATTCTTAAGAATTTCTCATTCTATGTTCCCAGTCCGTCGCTCGCGCGTCGGTTTTTACGAATTTTTCACTTGCCCCATTTAAATCTCAGAAATTCTCACACGGCACGCAAACATGTCCGAGAAAAACTAATTAATTTTGTACAGAAATTGTTGTTTCTACCTCTGATATTTGCATCCTATTTTCAACCAATTGTGACCCTCGTGACGTTGCTTAAATCACGCCTTTTACTATATGTGTCTTTGCTTGACGCATTTTCTCTTTCCTTTTCTAACCTGTTCGTATTGGTGCAAATTGATATTCTTTATTATCGATTATGTTTTAGTCCATGTGGACTATCTGGGTTTAATAACCCCGTATCGCACATTCTCGTGAATATTAAGCCCCGGTTTCTCCAAGATTCTTTGAAACCATTTGTTATCTACACAATTTTCGCCGTACGTGATATTTAAACTACGCAGGTGTTCAAAATAATATTAATTCTCAGAGCTTTTAAATAAACCCTGTTTTGTATTTCGTGCTAAAGCATCTGACCGTTTCCAATATCCTTAGAATCGACATGTTTATCTAAACAAATTAAACTGAAATTGCCTTTTAAAATACGCAGGTGTGTTCAAACATCCTACTTCTAACTAACACTTCTAGGATTTGCATTTTATTGGGTTTTTACAAGTTTCTGTAGATATTATCTGTACGTTTTGTTCAATACCGGTTACTTGAAATAGAGTTAATTAAGATAAATTTTGCACGTAATTTCCATTTGTTTAGGAATAATTACATTACACGCAGAGCTTTTTAATACTGCTTCTTTTGATATAAAGCGTCTTGTACATGATTTAAATCTCTTATGTTTAATGAAACTAATAAATTTTTATGCTTCACGGTTTTAATAACGCGTATTATCTAATAATATTCATTATACACGGTGATTAAAATTATTTGATGTGATTATTTAATTTTCTACCCTGGTCTAAATATGAGTAATATATATAAAACATAAACGAAACACTCATATTGGCAGACCGTCGATTGAAGGTGCACGAGATAGCTGAGACAGTAGGCTTCTCAAAAGACCGCGTGGGTCATATCCTGCATAAAATTTTGGGCATGAGAAAACTGTCGATGGGTGCCGCGTTTTCTTACTCCGGACAACAAGCGCAACCGCCCTAGCCGCGGCCAAATTGGTCGAATTGAGCTGCGAACTGCTGCCCCATCCACCGTATTCTCCAGATTTGACCCCGTGTGACTTCTTTTTGTTTCCAAACTTGAAAAAGTCATTCGCCCGGCAGAAATTTGAGTCAAATGAGGAGGTCATCGTCGCCACGGAGGCCTATTTTTCAGACCTCGAGAAAACGTATTTTTCACATGGGTTAAAGAAGTTTGAGCATCGCTGAATCAAGTGTATCGAGCTAAAAGGGGTCTATGTTGAGAAATAAATCGCCACTTTTCCAAAATTTTCGTTTTCCTTTTGTAGGCTAAGTACTTATCGGACCACCCTTATATCTACGTATTGAATTCGACTACGTGGATTAAACGTTCATATTTTTCTCACCATTGGCAGTGAAATTAAACCAACTGAAAAAATATATAAAATAAGTCTAGCTATATGTAAGGAAGGAACGACAATCTACAATCTAAACATATACAAAAAACAAATATTAAAAAACTCGTTTTATATTTATTTACAATAATTATTTACTATTTATCACTGAGACATGTACATATTTAAGAAGATTAAAGAACATCAAAAATAGAAAAATGAGCATAAGTATCTATACAATGTACGATCACATTGGGTGGTGGGCAGATTGTAGAAATAAAATAATTTTGCTTTTATAGTTTAATTTGCAACTTTAATTAAAAATTTTGGTAATCTGCCCAGCGCTATTTAATGAGTAGACTTGCACCGTCAGTTCTAGCTAAAAATACCCTTAACAAAAAAAATGAAACTGACAAAATTTAAATAAAAGTCCTACAGAGGACTGGCAGTAGAATAAAACTTAAACTTAAAATTGATTAAAATCGGAACAAGAGGACCACAATAATCATTGCGCGTCTACAAAATTATTCTCTACAATAGCACATTACAACATTTTACAGATACTAAAAAGTTGGTTTACAGTAATCAGTCAGTCTATCACAGTATATCTTAGAAATCTGAAATATTAAAGCACTATATTATACAACACTAAATAAAATATAACTTTCAGAACAATATGGACTGTTCAAAAACTCATTGTGAGCTTACCTACGTTACAATACGCTTATTCTAGCACATCGTAAAATCACACAACGCTTGATATGTATGTGTTAATAAGATAGAAAATAAAAAGTTGCATTAAGGGAAGATGGTTGCATTACACCCATTATTTAGAAATTTACTTATCGCCACATATAAACGTGTGCATTAACATGAAACTGCAAGTCAATGTCGAATGCAATTCATAAATATTGCGATTCGGTAGTTTCCGACAGGCTTCGTTCATATACAAATCTTAATGAAGTGGGATTGTTGTTTTATTTTCACACATTTGTTACTAAAAAATTGTGGTCCTAATAGAGTTCAATAAATTCAACCATTATACAACGCATTTCCAAAAGCATAATGACACCTATTAATTTAAATAGACGTGCAATAGCTGCAATAAAAAGTATTGCCGGTAACTGATATTAAAACCGGCGCGTTATCATGGACGACCAAGTCCTGTTGATATTTTAATAAATTGACATCTTCATCAAACATTTAATTAATGGTGTAAATAATGTGCAGTTTAAAACGTAAATTCGAAGGCTTTCTTATAAAATAACACACGGAAAAACGTAACACCTGCAAAACCAACGAATTAGGTTATGTAGCAAAATAAATTTGCTAGATTAACACCGTAGTTAAATTAGTTAAATAGTTTTTTAACCAACATATAGACACACACATTTTTGTTGTTTCCATAGAGCAAATGCTTTTACTTAAAAATATGTACAAATTGTGTTGTTATCTTTATCATCTGCCTGCATTGGTTAAGATTTTAAAGAATGTTGTGGATTAAGTCCGAACGCGAGTTACATATCCCCCAAATTATGATATATATGTAATCAAATCGAATTATTAAATCTTAAGTTAGATTGTTACAATGTATAAATTGAAGGACATAAATAATGAAAAGGTTAATGGAAGTTCATAAACCAGACATGAGAACGGATGTGAATACTTTGTATTTAAGACGTAACATGACACTGCAGGTGCAGGTCACAGTAGACAATAAGACAGCAATTATTAGAATTAAGATTACTAAGAAGTAATACTTTGTATTGTATAAATAAATAAGCAAACATGAGCTCTGCAGTTCCCACAAGCAATGTGAGAAACAGAGATAGCATAAATAGCCTCAGGAGCCCAAGATGGCCAGACAGTCTCAAGCTTCACAACTTTTACATTGTTGGTTGTTCAGCTACTCACCCTAATTTTAGTTAATTTAAAGTGAAAGTAAACTTAGAATATTTTTTGATCATCATACGTTACTGCACATAACGTACTTGTAATTAAATTAATATTGTAATTTCTGTTTTAAATAAATTGATAGAAGAGTTTTTTGGAAGAAGCCTTTTTAAAAAGCCGTTCCAAAGGGCCCAAAACCTATGTGGCGCAGTCGATAGGATTTCAGAATGGCACTAGAAGAATCCAAAATCGAGAAAACTGGTGGTCTTGAATTTCTATTCTTAATCTGAAACAAAGAACCAATTGGACGAAGTACAAGAATAGACCAAGTCCAATAACAAAGAGGAAAATAATATAATGGAACTGACAAACAAACTCTTGTAAGTACCAAAGTTCATTCTCCTAACCATCATCAACTGAATATTGATTTTAACTAGTAAGAAACAAAAAGAATTTCTATGTACCATTTTATTATCGCAATTTTGTCATTTCTAAAAAGAATTTACTCAGGAATCTTATTATTATAAAGACGTATTTATATGCACAATTATTACAAGTTATTAAGATAAATGAAACGATTTATTCATCAAAGTCTTAAACTTTAATGTATAATTAAAACGCAATTCTTTTATTACAGCAATTATTACGGAAACTATTTATTTAAAACTCGATTCTCATCACATTTTTCTATAATTAAACACTTTCAGTGCAACAAATTAGCGAACGTGTATAATTAGAAATAGCGTTTTATGTACTATATTATTGCAACACTTAACGAAATAATTACTCAGCACAAGTCTGAAACAAAAGCGTATAATTACAACGCAGTTCTTGCGAGAAACTATACAGAAAACTTAAAACTCAATTCGCATCAATTTCTAATCTCTGCAAAGTTATAAATATACACCTTAACGCTTCAGTAATTGACGAGACAATTACTCAGCAAAATTCTTCAATGTAATTATAGCACTTTATAATTACATATAAAATATACGTAAAAGATAAGTAATTCTTTAAATTACTCTATACAAACTAGATTTAAAAGTAACTATTAATTTATTACAACGATGAACTCTGATATGAAACTCTAACTCGAGCCATTTCCCTATATGACTGAAATCAAGCACTATTAGGTATCTTCATCACCGCGTGCGAGATATTTTTAAAATCCTTTTATAAACCCAGCGACAACGAACGCAACGTTTTACTTTTACGCCTGATAATAAGTAGAGCAATAACCTTGATTGCCAGTCGCGACGATCTCATCGAATGGAGCGATTTCAAATTTATATTGCATATTTCGGCGACCAAAAGAACATTAAATGTCTGGTCCGCGATTTAATAATTTTACGAATGGAAAATAACCAATCACCCCTATCAATTCGGTATAAAATGTCAAGACGTGCGAAGTTTAATTTTGACCAAACTAAAAATTGAAGAACCCGATCAAAATATACAACTACTGAAAACTAAGATGTACGACGAAATGGCTTTAGACACATACATCAACGCCTTACCTGAACGCCTATCGCAGAAAATCAGATTTCAAAATCCCTAAAATTTAGTAGAGGCAATGAACATGAGTGTAAAGGAAGAAAACGTTATGCACTACAGAAATAGACTGTATAACTCTAACGCAAATAAAAATTACGCACCGATGAAAACAATACAAGCCGCGAGACATATCCACACGACCAAAATTTACACCCTTCGAATTAACATTAGGACACTCAGATACCCGCAGCCCTTACGATATACGTTACAATAAAGAAGTATACCAACAAGAAAAATTAAAAATAACTTATGATAATGTAAAAAATTAATTAAATAACGATATAGAACACATTACAACAACCCGCAATAAGAATGCCAATATAAATAAATTTTCAGTAGGACAAACCGTATACGAAAGGAATTTTAAAAGTAAGAGACACAAAACGGCCCCCACAAATTTAGGTCCGTTTAAAATCAAAAGATATCAGATAAAAATGTAGCCGTAGAAGATAACGGAAAAATAGTAAAATATATTCACTTAAAGAATTTAAGACACCCTGTAATTTCAGATGGACAACCATCGCCCTTGCCGTCAACCTTCACCTTGGTAGAACGGACGACAACGACATAGTAGTCGAAGACATTAAAAACAACCCCAGTATACTACCAGTAAAATTGGGAAGTAGGCAAAACACAGCTACTCACCCTAATTTTAGTTAATTTAAAGTGAAGGTCAACTTAGAATATTTTTTTATCATCATACGTTACTGCACATAACGTACTTGTAATTAAATTAATATTGTAACTTCTTAAATAAATTGATAAAAGCGTTTTTTGGAAGAAGCCGTTTAAAAAAGCCGCTGCAAAGGGCCCAAAACCTATCTCGCTGCTCTGTGGATCAGGCAGGTTCGAGTATGACTGCTGATTATAAGATCCCGGGTTCGATTTCCAACACGAACCGCTGGAGAAATGTTAGGCCAGCATTTTTTACAAAAATACGCCTTCGTTCGGATGAGGGGTAAAATATGGGTCTTGTGTGTGGGTGTTATCACGCACGTTAGAGATCGCTACCTTGCTTGGAATAGCAAGGGTTCGTCAAAATTTCAAAATTTCCAGGTAAAAAACACTCGCTCCCCGACTAATTTAGTACTTTCGGGCCGTGCATTGGAAAGTTAAATATAAGGAATTAATACATAAACTTATAACGTAGATATCCTCGGTCGAGGCTTCTACTACTACGCCTAAGGCCCCGCGTTCGAATCCCGACACGGCCCGTTTGAAAAATGTTAGGCGAGCATTTTTCACAAAAATACACCCTCGTTCGGATGAGAGGTAAAACGGATGTCCCGTGTGTGAATGTTGTCACGCACGTTAAAGATCCCTACCTTGCTTGAAACAGCAAGGGTTCGGCAAAATTACAAATTTTCCAGGTAAAAAAACTCGCTTCCTGGCCAATGTAGTACTTTCGGGTGGAGCATTGGAAAATCACATGTAAGGCTTCCAATACAACAAAAATGCTTTTGCAGCTTCCCAATTGTTTTAATCTAGTTATTTAATTGTCTATTAACTCGATAGTAGATCAATTTGAAGGTATCTTAAGCGCAACCACATTCCTGAATCGGCCTTTTGTCCATAATCAGCTTTTACACACTTATCCAAAATTTTGGTTTTGGAAAATATCAACTTCCCATATTTGGAATAAACCAATGGTGCTTGGGCACTTCTTACCAAGTGTTTCCTCTGACAATTTTACTTCCGATAGCGCTTGTCTGTCTAAGAGTAATTCGCTACCAGACTTTCTGAGAACTTTTGGGGAAGATGTTGTCTTAAAATGAATTCTCCATGTGGGTGAAGACTCGAGGACATTGCCCTCAGAGAAGTGGCTGTGTTTTACTTTGTTACGTTAAATACGCACGGGTCAGGTAGAAACAGAAAGGAAAGCGAAGTAAGGGCCCGCTCGAATCACGGTGACGTATAAAAGATAAAGGAAATTTAGAAAGACCTGTCTAACTACAAATGCGGAGAGTGGGATGCTTCACAAAGACAAAAAAAGTATATCGCCACGAATTTTTATTGACAATAAAAATATAAAAATTCTATTTAAAAAAAAGCAATTATACTCTACGGACAAATTTTAATAATTGATCCACGAAGTGCGCATTTCGTAGCTTCACATGTGCAAAAAGCTAGTCGGCAATGAACAAAAAATTAAAGCTTAGGATTTCTTTTAGACAAACATTTTTAAGTTGAACATGTATATTTAGAGCGATTTTAATAGCAATACGCATGGTCTCTTTTAAAGCACAAACATCAAATGCTGACAAACAATAATCCCTTGGTATGCAAAAAAGAAAACAAGATAACATACCTCCAGGCGTCGAGATACCTATCCTGCATCTGCATCCACGGAGGCGAATCAGCAAAATATCCGCCACGCTGCGATCATAACTACAACAGCGGACGATGCAAAAGAGCATTTGGATCTACGTAAAAGAAATAGTCTGGTTTATGTAGAAGATTGATGCACCCAGAATATCAACTTCTCGTGAAAGACGTGCATCGCTCTTGGAGTAATAGAATTAATCACGTAGAAAGCACATGCTAGGACGGCGAAAGGCAGGATCAAAGTGAAAATCAGTTTAGGAAACGATATGATAATGGATTCAATTATTAAAGTAACATGTCAAAAGAACTCTTTTAAAGTCGTTGTAATGCATAAATAGATAACGAAAACGGGCAAATTCGACTACAATTGCCTTTATTAATCACATTTGTAGAAAATTTATGCTATTAAAACTTTATTACTATTCATAAATAAAGCGAACATATTCTTTCAGAAAACAAGGATTGTAGATAGCCGAGTACATTTTCGACATTTATCAAAAAATAAAGATAAATTGAAGTACTTTGACTTAAACTAAATACACTACTAACATTCTACATTCTCATTTTTATTAGGATGAGTTTTACACGGACAAATTAATTATAATGCGTGAATAGGGGCGTCTCCTATAACCTGTAATTTCACAAAATATTAAAGCGGATGCGTGGGGATACTTAAAAAAGATCCTAAAACGAACGAAAATATTTAACAGGGTACAATTGAACGTAAAAACTTGATGTCATACGGTCCAGCCTATATGACTGAGAATCACACGTACCGCAGGTTGGCGGTTTTAAACGAGAAAGCAACGTTCTACTCTCAGGTGCAAATAGGGAAACCCAAAGAGAGCGTAATATCAGTACAACGGGGTTTCAACCATACAATAGTGTTTAATGAATGACAAGGAAAAACTTGACAAGATGCAATGATATGACATTTATTTTGGACTTTCACTTAAGCAAGTGTGAAAATTAGCATTTGAATTGATCAAGGTATATGATCTGGAAAGACCAAGGTCACGAGAAAAAAGAATTAGCTGACGAATATTTGGTATAGAGCTATTCTCATAAACATTCGACGTCGTAATCTCGAGAAAATTCGAAAAATTCGAGAAAAAACAAATTACTAGTCATTTGTTTGTATAAAAAACGTAATTGCGAAGTGTCAGGTATAAAATGTAGCAATACATAAAAACTGTAATTATTAAATAGCTTCGGAAATGGGAAAAGATCAACGTACCTGAAGAGACCAAGCTTGTGCGAAAATGGAATTAGCCAATGAATATTTGATTCAGAGCTATCCTGAAGAAGAATCACAATTCTCTGTGATTTGTACAAGTAATCAGAAATTCAATATAAAAATGTAACCAATTAAATTTTCTTAGTAAAGTGATGTCTAAATAATTTAAAATTTTTTATTATTAAAATAAATAAGCTTTCAAACACGTAAGCTACTGAAAACTTTTTAATGAAACCAAGACGTATTTTGTTGAGACAATCGATTTTTCAACATGTATACTTTAAAATATATTTTATTGCCAGCGGGTGGGATTTTTGTCTCCATATTTCAAGAGATATTTCAAGAGATAAGCGTTCACAGAGACAATGTCGAACGATGCTTTTGCCCACAAACCCACTGAAAACGTGATTTATATAAGAAAGGGCGAACATAATTCACTCTGTTCTATTTGGATCTTCTTTATTTGAATTTTTGATGTGAACTTTAATGAATGACATTTATTAGCGGATTATTGGTCTCAATTTAATAAGGAAAATTGGATAGAATTAATTAGGAAATTAAGCAAGACTGCACCTCACTCAACTGCAAATTAACGAATTTATTAATGAAGAACGAGTAGTAAACATGTTGTATTAATCCACAAAAATAATTTTTCAGCGTCGCCGATAAATACAGTAGGAGATTAAACATGCCATAATGTGCTTCGTCCAATAAACTATAGGTGGAGGCGACGCCAAATAAAATTTTCATTATGTTACAAAAAGGGCCAGTAGTTTTTATGTCATTTTACAGTGTAAATTTAAGCTTCTTTTGAAACTTGTTACGTTTATTTTTCAACATAAATTAAATACCCTTTTTCCCTGGTTAATCATTACTCGCTGGAATAAATTCCATTTCTATTCTTAAATTCTCCAACAACACCCTATATAGTGTACCTGTTCAGAATAAACCCGCTTTAACATAATTTTAACTCAAATCCATTTTGCTTTTAAAACGAAAATTTATTTGATAAATTAAATAGTCAATACCTTGTTTTAGGTATCCGTTAATTTGTTAAACATTCCCAAAACGTATAATTGCTTTCTCTTGTGTTTCCCATCTAAAGACTTGTCTAAATAATGGATCCTACTATTATTTGATAGCGTGTTTTCCAGTTTCCTGATCGCGCTTTGATAACGCGAGGATTGCAGTTCGAACTCGTGTTATTTGAACCAATTTTTAATTTGATTCTGCAGCTTATGCCTTGAAATATGTTCTACATTACTCGTCCCAGTATTTCAAGAGCGATGTACGTTTTTTTGTTCGACAAGTAGGAAGTATCTTGCGAGTATCGGTGAGTTTTTCCCCGCTTACCCATCCTAATCAGATTCTCTTTTCAACTCTTAGCTGGAGGCCAAATTGGTTCTCTTTTTTATGAAGGCCCAACTGTTCTTTGCAACAGATCAACTGCCGTTGCCTGTAGATTGCAAGTGGCGTTATGGTAACAGGGTAAATAGATCCCTATGACCGTGGCGATGCGGTGCTGATTCACTCCCGATGGCGAGCAAGCTAAGTATCCCGACACTTGTTTTGTTTTATGTATATCAAGGGCATATTTCTTATCAGCGTTTGGTGTAGTTACGTGATAAGAAATGTGACACTGTAGGACTTTTGTTTGTTGCTGCGAATCGATACTATCGCTCTACAGGTGTGATGTACTATTGTTAAAAATGCTTGACAATAGCTCTCACACGTTAATTCTTTTCTACTGATTAGTTTATTTTACAAAAGATATGTGCAATTTTAAAAACGCTTGACAAAAGCTCTCACATGTTTATTTTTTACTGATTAGTTTTATTTTGCGTAAAATACGAGATGCGCACTTCGTATCTAAAGTACTAAATTGTTTGTATCACATTGTTACGCTCCCTTCCTGTTAACGTACTGAAAAATACATCGTTCTTTGAGATCGCTGTTTGTATAAAGGAAATACTTCAGAATAATTCAGATTTGTATGCAATTTAACTTGTCGGTATTAATTTAAAAGTAGGTAATT
Source organism: Platerodrilus igneus (assembly GCA_036346225.1). Taxonomy (NCBI): domain Eukaryota; kingdom Metazoa; phylum Arthropoda; class Insecta; order Coleoptera; family Lycidae; genus Platerodrilus; species Platerodrilus igneus. The sequence continues at coordinate 3,880,246 of JARFIW010000932.1, read as the reverse complement.
TGAAGATTGATTTTCATTAATAAAAATTGGATTATAAATAAATTGCTTTCCGACTTGTTGGAAGTGATAAACCGCGATAATTAAGTGTTGGATATGATTGCGGCATTTCACGTTTTGTATGTGGCCTTATGTGATTATCCAAGTCGAAATAATGTTAATTAGTCGGTACCTTGTTTCAAACACCTGTTTTGATACGGCACTATAGCGTGTAATAACTTCTTATAATGCCCAATCCTAAAGACTCGTGGAAATAATGCATCGTACTTATTTGATAAAGCTTTCTTCGAGTTTCTAATCAAACTGGTGTGTTGGATAACGCTGATTAGATTTAATTCTTGAAAACGACGTTTTCATTTTGATTCTGGCAGTCTGTGCAGTGTGTACCCAGTTTTCTGGATGGTCATTGGATTTTTGCTCCTCCTTCTTCCTTGACCATCACTACTCCCGCTCCGATCCATATTATTTCTGAACTTTCTTCCGACCAGCAACTACTTTTAGATTCTTTAATTTCCTCCTCTTTCTCCAGACAACCTCCCGGTCTCGGCTGTACTTCCTTGGTACAACACCATATCCGAACGTCCGCCGAGCCCATCAAACAACGATGGAGATAAGCGGACGAGGAGTTGTCGTTTGCTCTTCGTTCCGAGATTACGTTAAAAAAGAATGTTTCCTTGTTGCTTGACAAATTGTGTTTTTGAGTTCTAGTTTGTACTTGGTTTTCTAGATGTTAATTACGTTACGTTTGTAGTTTGTGGCTCGTTCCTATAGATTGTTTTACGTGGAAGTAAACGTTGTTTATTAACTGTATGCAGTGTAGTTCTGTTTACCATTTGAAGAAAGTATACTCGATATGTAACGTGTTTGACGTGCTTGTTTTACGGGACATTATTTTAGTGATACGCGTGTCCTCCTAATTGTTTTTAGTTGTTTGTCTTGTGAAATAGGAGTCGTAGAACTTGTTAAACTGACCGATTCTTTCTTTAGGATTAATGTGTGTGCGATCTAGTCTAGTGTCCCTTTGTTTTATCAGATTAGCGCATACTTTGGCTTACTTAAATGCTGTGATACTGTAGTTTTCTGAGTTTTCTTAACAACAAAGAATCTGAAATGGATCATGGCTTGCGTGAGTTTCGTTATTCAAAAGCATTAGATTTTTCTTTGTTACCAGATGTAGCAAATAAAACACCTCACATAACTGTTAGTGGAATGCAAGAACTTATCAGATGACATGCATTACATCGTGCCTTGAAAGCACGTGGTTCTAAATTCTTATTACTATTTTTCTTTACAACTTGTGTTACAAAATATTTCGGAATTATTGTCTCAGGAAATAGAATTACCAAGAAATTTACCAATGCTACATAGTTCCATCAGCGTGATAATGTCTGCTGCTAACCCCAGTGATTAGTGATTAGTATAACGTGTGCCAAGTTCTATCAACACCCTCACAGACAAGAGTGAAGTGCTTCGTTAGTGCCGAACATCGTTGAATCCCACCCTTCCGTTGCAAGGAAGCGTTCCTGAAGGACTTTCTGTAAGTTGAACTATTTCCTACTTGTTTTTACTTTAAATACCTGTCCGTTGCTTTGCCATACCTTTGGCGTTCTGAGACCTTTTACTATAGACTTACATGCTATTTTAAATAAAAGAAAAAAAAAGAAAGGAAAAAAAAATCAATACTGCTGACTTACTCATACCAATTGTGTTTTATCTATTTATCTGTTGACAACATTTTATCTGATTTATGTTAAATTGGTGTGTGAGGAAACGTTTCTGCTACTCCCCAATATTATCTCACTTTGTACTAAACATTTTTTTGGTATTGCTTTTACAGTTGTTATATTATATAGATTATCTAAACAGTTTCTTTTTTTTTCATTCTACATAGTACTAAAAATTTTTGTATTGCTTTTTCTTTATTTCAGGTTTGCAGGGCTAATCTTTTTTATTGCAGGTTTGCTATTCTAATTTCTTTTTTGCAGGTACCGTTACTAACTCCTTACCGCCCCGCATACATCATAGGTCAGTCTGCTTTCTACAACCCCCCCTACTCTCCGATTGAGCCGGGTCAGTGCTTTGATTTTCTTTGTGTTACGTAGCATAAATTTTGGCGCCCAACGTGGTTGCCACGAAAAAAACGTAACAACATAATTATTTGCTTTGAAATAGTAACGCTTTGTTTGTACAGAATCCTTTATTTATTCTTATTGTTAATAGATAATCATGGGCGACGTGCTTTTTTTTTGTTTTTTTTGGTATGTAGGTGAATCCCTCCACTCTCAACGTTTGGTAGTTAGCGTGGTATTAACGTTTCTTCCGGCTACATCTAGGTACGTAGCAAACTGAATGAAATTGTAATTAAAATAAGTTTCTTTGCGGTTCAAAATACATTTTGATGGGGTATGTTATAAAAAAGAGAGATCATTATTTTCAGAAATAATTCCTAAAGGTTCGAAATGCTGGTATTTTTTAAATTGGTGGTATGCTATCCATAGGAACTGTGGCCTGTTTTCCTGTACAAGCAAATTTCGAAGAAATAAGTATACGCTAGCTTCCTTAACGCAACTTCATTTTCCCATCAACTTATACATAATTGAAAATGTGGAAATATAATTTTTGGTTTACGTTCTCTTACATTTACAAAAATCAGTTCTTAAATACTGAATAGTGTGTATCTACTAGTAAGGTCGCCACACGCTCGCAGGATCTGTAACCGGCGTCCTATCCTCTTCATCAATATCTGCTTGCGTTTGATCTTCAGCTGTGTTAGAGGCACCTATTTCCATATTTCTAGATGGTAATAACGAAGTTATGGGGTCGGTATTAATATATTGCTCTAGTTTATCAGGACTACCATGAAGATGTAAATGAATTTGGTTTTGATTGACTGTGGAGTACAAATGAGGATACACCACCATTGTAGGACCTCCAGTATTCATATAAGTTTGTTGATTATTACTAGTTGTATTATAATAATTATAACTATTAGTATAATTTGAGTTCGTACCCCAATTATTAGGGTAGTAAGTGCTAGTGTCGCCATATCGAGGACTTCCATAAGAGATCGTATCTAATTCAGTGCTTGCAAGAGGTTTTGTGTTGGTGAATGGTGTAAACGATGAGCTGATAAATTCGTGTGAGGGAACTTCTGGCAAGACTGGAATAAAAAAAAATTATTGAAATTACACGTCCTTGTCCTGTGAACATTATACTACCTACCTGTGGGTAAATGAAGAGTGGAAGCATGTGCTGGATCTTGATGAGGTGGTTCATAGTAACTTGAAGGTTGTGGTGGACTATAAGGTGTATACGGTGCCGAATAATCAGACCAAGGACCAGGACAGTGAGGTTGAGAACCATTTAAAGGAGCATCTGAAAATAAATATCTAAAATGTACAATAATTATTGATACTAAAAAAGTTTAACTAAAAACTTAATTTGACTAAAAATACTATATATTTATATATATTGCTGTGATTCCTCTCATATCTCTAGGTACTGGCCCTTTAAAAAAAAAACATTCGAGCCCCACAGTTTGGGCGTCAAGAATGCTGTGAAACCTTTTAAATCACCTGGTCCGTTGATTCCTTCTGTTAATCGCCTCGGCTGCTCTTCTAGATAACTTCCATTCTTAATCATAAAATTAAACAACACATTCCTACCACAAACATCAACGTTAACTCTATTTACATCAATATTCAGAATACATTAAATTTTCAAATTAAATTTGAACATAAAATTCAGTTTTAAAACGAATTTCCGGATTAATTTTATTATCATTTTTCTGTGCATCCAAAATTAAAGTCCTTGTTGGATGCCTACTAATTAATATAACAAGATAAGCAGACCGGAGTCTGAGTATAAAGGAGCATCTACCACCCCTTTACGTTAATTAACCAGGTTTGTCTAATTGAGCTCAAAGACCTACCCAAAGTTTCATCCTATTCCCGAACATCAAAACAAAATACCCCTTTTTACTTAAACAAGCAAATTTCATCTTAAAATTAAATTTTTATGGTTAGAAAAATTCCACTAATGTCCATTTAAAGTAAATCAATTATAAAGTCATTCAATACACACAAAAAATGTCAAACAAAATAGTACAATTTACCTGAAGGTTATTGTCCTCGTAGCTTCAGTGTAATCGTCCCTTTGTAAATCACACCATTCCAACCGGATTCTATTTACAGCTTCAAGTTGTCAACGCTTTAAAATGTTCTCCATCACCATTAATTTAAAGTTGTTTCTAGGCTTTTCCGGAACTCATCTGTGTATATCTGCCTCTGGTTCAGTGGATGCAGACACATTTACGAACCATTTAGTCATTAACACCCCGCAAAATAGCAAAGAAATTCATACTTCCTTTTACCAATATTACCAATATACGCCAAAACTGCCTACTTTTGGGTATACATTTGTCGTTGTAAATTTTACTAATTGGTACCGTGATAATAAACTTTTATTACCTTGTATCTAAGTGCACTGAAGTACATTCATGTTAGCACGTAAAATAACCAACTATTTTGAGTCACTAAAATATACTAGCACACTCTAAATTATTTAATCAAACTAAAATGCACTGTTTAATATCAAGTCGCGGATGCACGAGCTTTTAACGCATCGAATCGTCGAAAGTCTAAGAGTCTAAGAGAGAAAACACATATTCCCGCCTGTATATATAGCGAATAGCCGACACGTCGCTTTGTTCCCTAAAACGGGTAATTCCAACGAATTCCTCATTCTACGTTCCCAGTCTGTAGCCTGCACGTCGATTTTTATGAATTTAGTCCTCACCCCATTGAGATCTCAGAAAATTTCAACACGGCCCGCAAAGTTGTCCGAGAAAAACTAATTACTTTTATACAGAAATTGTTGTTCTACCTCTGATATATGCATCCTATTTTAACCAATCGCAACCCCTTGACGTTGCTTAAATCCCGCCCTTTACAATATGTGTCTTTGCTTGACGCATTTTCTCTTTCCTTTTCTAACCTGTTCGTATTGGTGCAAATTTAGATTCTTTATTATCGATTATATTTTAGTCCACGCGGACTGTTATCTGGGTTTAATAAACCCGTATCGCACATTCTCGTGAATACTAAGTCCCGGTTTCTCCAAGATTCTTTGAAACATTAATTATTTGCCAAATTTACGCAGAATGAGCTTTTTAAAAATACGCAGGTGTTCTGTATTTCCTGCTAAAGCATCTGATCGTTTCCAATATCCTTAGAATCAATATGTTTATCCAAACAAATTAACTTGAAATTGCCTTTAAAACACGCAGGTGTTCAAACGTAACATTTTAAATAACCTTCCTACGATTTGACTATTATTGGGTTTTTACAAGTTTTATGCTTATTATTAATAATGGTTCAATTAACTCCAATTAAAATTGATTTCCATCCTTTCATTTTTAGCGAATACAAATTATTATCCGTACGTTTTGTTTAATACCAGTTATTTAAAATAGAGTTCATTAATATAAATTTTGCACGTAATTTCCATTTGTTTAGGAATAATTAAATTATCCACTGCGCTTTTCAATACTGCTTCTTTTGATGTAAAGCGTCTTATAGATAATTTAAATTTCTTATTTTACTGAAACGACCGAGTTTATTTATGCTTCAAGGTTTTAATAAAGCGTATTATTTAATGAAATTCCTGATACACGGTAATTAAAATTATTTGATTTGATTATTTAATTTTCTACCCTGGTCTAAATATGAGTATTTTCCCCCTATTTGAATACAAATAATCCCACTTATTTGAATGCAAATATCAAATATTTAGACTGCCAAAAAATCTTTACAAAATTTTGCCTATCTCTCTCTATCCTTATCTATCTAACTTACCTACTTTGTCTCCAATCCAAAAAAATATTTACACCTATCCTATATCCCTATCCTATTCCTAACTTTTAACTACTCTTCACTATACTTATATAAAATATCTATACTTAACCTATCTTATTTTCTTCCTACATTTACTCTTTATCCTCATCCTAAACCTATTCCTAATTATCTCCCATATGTGTCCTATATCTAGCTTTATTTTCTATAACCACTTACTTCTACTCTTTTATATACACCTATGCTATCCCTATCCTATTTAAATCTAACTCTCTTCTTGACCCTCCAAGTCTTCCTTCTAACCATCCTAATACTCTTCATCCCTATTTCTCCCCCTTCTATATCTATACTTATCATCCCTATTATCTCACATACAATAAACTTATCATCCCTATTATCCTCACTCTTAAATATTGCTTCTTCTTCAGTCCCTACACTTGTCTGTTTCTCATTTATTCTTATTTCCTTTTCTGCCGACAAACCAAACGATGCTACTTTACAATTATCGATTTTTCCCTCTATGGAAAATCCTATGTACCTTCTAGAATTTTTGTGTAATGGAATCCGCCAGAATGAATTCCTTAAATCTACCTTATTAAAAACAAACTTGCCACTTAACCTCGTCAAAAATAATTCTGCCTTCACCTGCTCCCGATATGCTGCTTCTACCCCCACTAATTCTGCATTTTCTTGTACTAAAGCTTGAACCTCTACTTTCCTTTCCTCGGGACATCTTATCGTGTTGATCTGTTTACCTTCATCATCCTCTACCTCTACTACATTAATACTAAACCCCGTGTCATCCTCTGTGACTTCATAACTGCCCTTCCATGGCACTACCCTATCCTTAATTCTTATTACCTTCCTTTCCATATCTATCAAAACCCCTAACTTCATCATACAGTCAACACCTAAAATGCTCTGAAACTTCAGTCCAGGTACAATTACAAACTCCTGTTCACAGCTTAAACCTCCTATATCTATCCTAAGCACCACAACACTATTTACTACAGCAAACTTCTTTTTATTTGGAGCTACTAAATGGCTACGTTTTATAGGCATAATTCTATCACAAACCTTATCCCTAATTTTGCTGACGAATTCCTCCGATATTAAACTCGCCTCTGCCCCTGTATCAAGTAATACTTCTACATTATTCTCAAAAATTTCTAAATTAATAATTGGCAAACATAATTTTCTACAGTTTCTGGCTCTACTTCCTCCTCAATTTTGAAAAATTCACGTGGATGTTCGTATACATTTACACAGAAATCTAGTGGTCTGTCACGTTCTAAAAATCCTGTCTCATCCTGTTTTCCGTGCTTGGTCCTGGTTGTCCTTCTACAACCTGTGCGTACGTCCTCCTCGTGTTAATATCCGTGTCCCTATCTCTATTCGGCGTGCTGGTCACAGTCCTGTTTACCTCCGGTAAACTGTTCTGTCGCGTGTAACTAGGTCTTGGCGTCGGTCCCCTAGTCGCACTATTGCTCCTGTATTCCTGTCCTCGTCGTTCCCAATTCGGTCGAAAATTTCTGTTGTAGTCAGGCCGTCTCGGATAATTCGGTGTCCTGTTGTCAAACCTAACTGTGTTAACGTTTCGTTCTCGTATCTCTTGTCCGTCCAACACATACATCGTCATATCTCTGTAAATACTCTAAAAATGTCTCCCGTTCTGTGATGTTTTGTAAGGCCACGTGTTGTCTAATTTCCAGTTCAAAATGTCGTGATAGGTACTTGATTATCTGTCTGTCCGTCAATGGTGGATTCAGTTGTTTGGCCACACTGTACTTGCGGATGGCATATTGCTCCTAGATCCTGCAAACTCTCCCTTAAATTTTCCTGTAATCAAGTCGTCCCTAATCTGATCCTGTTTGTGATCACTCCAGTAATGTTGTAAAATTTGTCTTCAAAGTCCTGATACGTGTCTATGTCCTGTCCTACTAAATTGTACCATGCTTCCGCGTTGTCCTTTAATAAAGCCTTTATCGTATTTAGTTTAGTCTGTTCGTCAAATAAATTTCCCACTAGATTTCTTACACTATTAATAAAAATTTGTGGATTTACCCTGTTATCACCATAAAACTTCATGTGTTGGTCCAATGATACTCCACCTGTATAAAATCTGGGACCTTCCCCGTTAAATTTGATATGTTGTATTTAATACTACTAACTTCGCGTTCTACCCTGCCTAACTGATCCCTACATGAGTCCGTTACTTCAGTCATTTTACGTTTATTTCTTCTTCACAGAAAATGCGTACTTCGGACCTTAAATGTCCCATTTCCTGTCGAAGACCTGTAATGTCACGCTCATTTTATCAACCCTATTTTCAACTTCCCCATTTTCACGGTAAGACTATTTTTAAATTCTGAAACTTCTTTATTCGTCTTATCTATTTTCTCACTTAGGGTTTCCCTAACTCCTGTTAATGTCTCATTCATTCGGTCAAATTTCTTATTCGCTTCTTCCCTAGCTCTATTAGATTCATCGCTTAACTGTTCTAATTTTCTATTGGATTCTTCACTCATCCTCTCTAACATTCTCAATATCATCTCGTTTCCTTGATCCCCTGATTCCGTCCTCGACTGATCTCTACTGCCTCCAGCATCTTCCATTTTCGAATTTTTCCCACACAATGCACTATCGTCACTTCCAATTTCCACTCCTTGACTCCTTAACCACTCCTTTCTCTGCATACGTTCTAATCACTCTCACACACTCTAAAATACTTTTAAATTTATCCACAAACAGAAACTCTCTCTCTCAGATCGCCAGTTTCCTGGAATAAAATAACAAAAATTTTATTTGGAACTCGAGCCTCACTTTTGGGTCGCCAAGAATGCTGTGATTCCTCTCATATCTCTAGGTACTGGCCCTTTAAAAAAAAACATTCGAGCCCCACAGTTTGGGCGTCAAGAATGCTGTGAAACCTTTTAAATCACCTGGTCCGTTGATTCCTTCTGTTAATCGCCTCGGCTGCTCTTCTAGATAACTTCCATTCTTAATCATAAAATTAAACAACACATTCCTACCACAAACATCAACGTTAACTCTATTTACATCAATATTCAGAATACATTAAATTTTCAAATTAAATTTGAACATAAAATTCAGTTTTAAAACGAATTTCCGGATTAATTTTATTATCATTTTTCTGTGCATCCAAAATTAAAGTCCTTGTTGGATGCCTACTAATTAATATAACAAGATAAGCAGACCGGAGTCTGAGTATAAAGGAGCATCTACCACCCTTTACGTTAATTAACCAGGTTTGTCTAATTGAGCTCAAAGACCTACCCAAAGTTTCATCCTATTCCCGAACATCAAAACAAAATACCCTTTTTACTTAAACAAGCAAATTTCATCTTAAAATTAAATTTTATGGTTAGAAAAATTCCACTAATGTCCATTTAAAGTAAATCAATTATAAAGTCATTCAATACACACAAAAATGTCAAACAAAATAGTACAATTTACCTGAAGGTTATTGTCCTCGTAGCTTCAGTGTAATCGTCCCTTTTGTAAATCACACCATTCCAACCGGATTCTATTTACAGCTTCAAGTTGTCAACGCTTTAAAATGTTCTCCATCACCATTAATTTAAAGTTGTTTCTAGGCTTTTCCGGAACTCATCTGTGTATATCTGCCTCTGGTTCAGTGGATGCAGACACATTTACGAACCATTTAGTCATTAACACCCCGCAAAATAGCAAAGAAATTCATACTTCCTTTACCAATATTACCAATATACGCCAAAACTGCCTACTTTTGGGTATACATTTGTCGTTGTAAATTTTACTAATTGGTACCGTGATAATAAACTTTTATTACCTTGTATCTAAGTGCACTGAAGTACATTCATGTTAGCACGTAAAATAACCAACTATTTTGAGTCACTAAAATATACTAGCACACTTTAAATTATTTAATCAAACTAAAATGCACTGTTTAATATCAAGTCGCGGATGCACGAGCTTTTAACGCATCGAATCGTCGAAAGTCTAAGAGTCTAAGAGAGAAACACATATTCCCGCCTGTATATATAGCGAATAGCCGACACGTCGCTTTGTTCCTAAAACGGGTAATTCCAACGAATTCCTCATTCTACGTTCCCAGTCTGTAGCCTGCACGTCGATTTTATGAATTTAGTCCTCACCCCATTGAGATCTCAGAAAATTTCAACACGGCCCGCAAAGTTGTCCGAGAAAACTAATTACTTTTATACAGAAATTGTTGTTCTACCTCTGATATATGCATCCTATTTTTAACCAATCGCAACCCCTTGACGTTGCTTAAATCCCGCCCTTTTACAATATGTGTCTTTGCTTGACGCATTTTCTCTTTCCTTTTCTAACCTGTTCGTATTGGTGCAAATTTAGATTCTTTATTATCGATTATATTTTAGTCCACGCGGACTGTTATCTGGTTTAATAAACCCGTATCGCACATTCTCGTGAATACTAAGTCCCGGTTTCTCCAAGATTCTTTGAAACATTAATTATTTGCCAAATTTACGCAGAATGAGCTTTTTAAAATACGCAGGTGTTCTGTATTTCCTGCTAAAGCATCTGATCGTTTCCAATATCCTTAGAATCAATATGTTTATCCAAACAAATTAACTTGAAATTGCCTTTAAAACACGCAGGGTGTTCAAACGTAACATTTTAAATAACCTTCCTACGATTTGACTATTATTGGGTTTTACAAGTTTTATGCTTATTATTAATAATGGTTCAATTAACTCCAATTAAAATTGATTTCCATCCTTTCATTTTTAGCGAATACAAATTATTATCCGTACGTTTTGTTTAATACCAGTTATTTAAAATAGAGTTCATTAATATAAATTTTGCACGTAATTTCCATTTGTTTAGGAATAATTAAATTATCCACTGCGCTTTTCAATACTGCTTCTTTTGATGTAAAGCGTCTTATAGATAATTTAAATTTCTTATTTTACTGAAACGACCGAGTTTATTTAATGCTTCAAGGTTTTAATAAAGCGTATTATTTAATGAAATTCCTTATACACGGTAATTAAAATTATTTGATTTGATTATTTAATTTTCTACCCTGGTCTAAATATGAGTATTTTCCCCCTATTTGAATACAAATAATCCCACTTATTTGAATGCAAATATCAAATATTTAGACTGCCAAAAATCTTTACAAAATTTTGCCTATCTCTCTCTATCCTTATCTATCTAACTTACCTACTTTGTCTCCAATCCAAAAAAATATTTACACCTATCCTATATCCCTATCCTATTCCTAACTTTTAACTACTCTTCACTATACTTATATAAAATATCTATACTTAACCTATCTTATTTTCTTCCTACATTTACTCTTTATCCTCATCCTAAACCTATTCCTAATTATCTCCCATATGTGTCCTATATCTAGCTTTATTTTCTATAACCACTTACTTCTACTCTTTTATATACACCTATGCTATCCCTATCCTATTTAAATCTAACTCTCTTCTTGACCCTCCAAGTCTTCCTTCTAACCATCCTAATACTCTTCATCCCTATTTCTCCCCCTTCTATATCTATACTTATCATCCCTATTATCTCACATACAATAAACTTATCATCCCTATTATCCTCACTCTTAAATATTGCTTCTTCTTCAGTCCCTACACTTGTCTGTTTCTCATTTATTCTTATTTCCTTTTCTGCCGACAAACCAAACGATGCTACTTTACAATTATCGATTTTTCCCTCTATGGAAAATCCTATGTACCTTCTAGAATTTTGTGTAATGGAATCCGCCAGAATGAATTCCTTAAATCTACCTTATTAAAACAAACTTGCCACTTAACCTCGTCAAAATAATTCTGCCTTCACCTGCTCCCGATATGCTGCTTCTACCCCCACTAATTCTGCATTTTCTTGTACTAAAGCTTGAACCTCTACTTTCCTTTCCTCTGGACATCTTATCGTGTTGATCTGTTTACCTTCATCATCCTCTACCTCTACTACATTAATACTAAACCCCGTGTCATCCTCTGTGACTTCATAACTGCCCTTCCATGGCACTACCCTATCCTTAATTCTTATTACCTTCCTTTCCATATCTATCAAAACCCCTAACTTCATCATACAGTCAACACCTAAAATGCTCTGAAACTTCAGTCCAGGTACAATTACAAACTCCTGTTCACAGCTTAAACCTCCTATATCTATCCTAAGCACCACAACACTATTTACTACAGCAAACTTCTTTTTATTTGGAGCTACTAAATGGCTACGTTTTATAGGCATAATTCTATCACAAACCTTATCCCTAATTTTGCTGACGAATTCCTCCGATATTAAACTCGCCTCTGCCCCTGTATCAAGTAATACTTCTACATTATTCTCAAAAATTTCTAAATTAATAATTGGCAAACATAATTTTTCTACAGTTTCTGGCTCTACTTCCTCCTCAATTTTGAAAAATTCACGTGGATGTTCGTATACATTTACACAGAAATCTAGTGGTCTGTCACGTTCTAAAAATCCTGTCTCATCCTGTTTTCCGTGCTTGGTCCTGGTTGTCCTTCTACAACCTGTGCGTACGTCCTCCTCGTGTTAATATCCGTGTCCCTATCTCTATTCGGCGTGCTGGTCACAGTCCTGTTTACCTCCGGTAAACTGTTCTGTCGCGTGTAACTAGGTCTTGGCGTCGGTCCCCTAGTCGCACTATTGCTCCTGTATTCCTGTCCTCGTCGTTCCCAATTCGGTCGAAAATTTCTGTTGTAGTCAGGCCGTCTCGGATAATTCGGTGTCCTGTTGTCAAACCTAACTGTGTTAACGTTTCGTTCTCGTATCTCTCTTGTCCGTCCAACACATACATCGTCATATCTCTGTAAATACTCTAAAAATGTCTCCCGTTCTGTGATGTTTTGTAAGGCCACGTGTTGTCTAATTTCCAGTTCAAAATGTCGTGATAGGTACTTGATTATCTGTCTGTCCGTCAATGGTGGATTCAGTTGTTTGGCCACACTGTACTTGCGGATGGCATATTGCTCCCTAGATCCTGCAAACTCTCCTTAAATTTTCCTGTAATCAAGTCGTCCCTAATCTGATCCTGTTTGTGATCACTCCAGTAATGTTGTAAAAATTTGTCTTCAAAGTCCTGATACGTGTCTATGTCCTGTCCTACTAAATTGTACCATGCTTCCGCGTTGTCCTTTAATAAAGCCTTTATCGTATTTAGTTTAGTCTGTTCGTCAAATAAATTTCCCACTAGATTTCTTACACTATTAATAAAAATTTGTGGATTTACCCTGTTATCACCATAAAACTTCATGTGTTGGTCCAATGATACTCCACCTGTATAAAATCTGGGACCTTCCCCCGTTAAATTTGATATGTTGTATTTAATACTACTAACTTCGCGTTCTACCCTGCCTAACTGATCCCTACATGAGTCCGTTACTTCAGTCATTTTTACGTTTATTTCTTCTTCACAGAAAATGCGTACTTCGGACCTTAAATGTCCCATTTCCTGTCGAAGACCTGTAATGTCACGCTCATTTTTATCAACCCTATTTTCAACTTCCCCCATTTTCACGGTAAGACTATTTTTAAATTCTGAAACTTCTTTATTCGTCTTATCTATTTTCTCACTTAGGGTTTCCCTAACTCCTGTTAATGTCTCATTCATTCGGTCAAATTTCTTATTCGCTTCTTCCCTAGCTCTATTAGATTCATCGCTTAACTGTTCTAATTTTCTATTGGATTCTTCACTCATCCTCTCTAACATTCTCAATATCATCTCGTTTCCTTGATCCCTGATTCCGTCCTCGACTGATCTCTACTGCCTCCAGCATCTTCCATTTTCGAATTTTTCCCACACAATGCACTATCGTCACTTCCAATTTCCACTCCTTGACTCCTTAACCACTCCTTTCTCTGCATACGTTCTAATCACTCACACACTCTAAAATACTTTTAAATTTATCCACAAACAGAAACTCTCTCTCAGATCGCCAGTTTCCTGGAATAAAATAACAAAATTTTATTTGGAACTCGAGCCTCACTTTTGGGTCGCCAAGAATGCTGTGATTCCTCTCATATCTCTAGGTACTGGCCCTTTAAAAAAAACATTCGAGCCCCACAGTTTGGGCGTCAAGAATGTTTTGAAACCTTTTAAATCACCTGGTCCGTTGATTCCTTCTGTTAATCGCCTCGGCTGCTCTTCTAGATAACTTCCATTCTTAATCATAAAATTAAACAACACATTCCTACCACAAACATCAACGTTAACTCTATTTACATCAATATTCAGAATACATTAAATTTTCAAATTAAATTTGAACATAAAATTCAGTTTTAAAACGAATTTCCGGATTAATTTTATTATCATTTTCTGTGCATCCAAAATTAAAGTCCTTGTTGGATGCCTACTAATTAATATAACAAGATAAGCAGACCGGAGTCTGAGTATAAAGGAGCATCTACCACCCTTTACGTTAATTAACCAGGTTTGTCTAATTGAGCTCAAAGACCTACCCAAAGTTTCATCCTATTCCCGAACATCAAAACAAAATACCCCTTTTACTTAAACAAGCAAATTTCATCTTAAAATTAAATTTTTATGGTTAGAAAAATTCCACTAATGTCCATTTAAAGTAAATCAATTATAAAGTCATTCAATACACACAAAAATGTCAAACAAAATAGTACAATTTACCTGAAGGTTATTGTCCTCGTAGCTTCAGTGTAATCGTCCCTTTTGTAAATCACACCATTCCAACCGGATTCTATTTACAGCTTCAAGTTGTCAACGCTTTAAAATGTTCTCCATCACCATTAATTTAAAGTTGTTTCTAGGCTTTTCCGGAACTCATCTGTGTATATCTGCCTCTGGTTCAGTGGATGCAGACACATTTACGAACCATTTAGTCATTAACACCCCGCAAAATAGCAAAGAAATTCATACTTCCTTTTACCAATATTACCAATATACGCCAAAACTGCCTACTTTTGGGTATACATTTGTCGTTGTAAATTTTACTAATTGGTACCGTGATAATAAACTTTTATTACCTTGTATCTAAGTGCACTGAAGTACATTCATGTTAGCACGTAAAATAACCAACTATTTTGAGTCACTAAAATATACTAGCACACTCTAAATTATTTAATCAAACTAAAATGCACTGTTTAATATCAAGTCGCGGATGCACGAGCTTTTAACGCATCGAATCGTCGAAAGTCTAAGAGTCTAAGAGAGAAACACATATTCCCGCCTGTATATATAGCGAATAGCCGACACGTCGCTTTGTTCCCTAAAACGGGTAATTCCAACGAATTCCTCATTCTACGTTCCCAGTCTGTAGCCTGCACGTCGATTTTTATGAATTTAGTCCTCACCCCATTGAGATCTCAGAAAATTTCAACACGGCCCGCAAAGTTGTCCGAGAAAAACTAATTACTTTTATACAGAAATTGTTGTTCTACCTCTGATATATGCATCCTATTTTAACCAATCGCAACCCCTTGACGTTGCTTAAATCCCGCCCTTTTACAATATGTGTCTTTGCTTGACGCATTTTCTCTTTCCTTTTCTAACCTGTTCGTATTGGTGCAAATTTAGATTCTTTATTATCGATTATATTTTAGTCCACGCGGACTGTTATCTTGGTTTAATAACCCCGTATCGCACATTCTCGTGAATATTAAGCCCCGGTTTCTCCAAGATTCTTTGAAACATTAATTATTTGCCAAATTTACGCAGAATAAGCTTTTTTAAAAATACGCAGGTGTTCTGTATTTCCTGCTAAAGCATCTGATCGTTTCCAATATCCTTAGAATCAACATGTTTATCCAAACAAATTAACTTGAAATTGCCTTTTAAAAACACGCAGGGTGTTCAAACGTAACATTTTAAATAACCTTCCTACGATTTGACTATTATTGGGTTTTACAAGTTTTATGCTTATTATTAATAATGGTTCAATTAACTCCAATTAAAATTGATTTCCATCCTTTCATTTTTAGCGAATACAAATTATTATCCGTACGTTTTGTTTAATACCAGTTATTTAAAATAGAGTTCATTAATATAAATTTTGCACGTAATTTCCATTTGTTTAGGAATAATTAAATTATCCACTGCGCTTTTCAATACTGCTTCTTTTGATGTAAAGCGTCTTATAGATAATTTAAATTTCTTATTTTACTGAAACGACCGAGTTTATTTATGCTTCAAGGTTTTAATAAAGCGTATTATTTAATGAAATTCCTTATACACGGTAATTAAAATTATTTGATTTGATTATTTAATTTTCTACCCTGGTCTAAATATGAGTAATATATATATATATATATATATATATATATATATATATATATATATATATTTTGCTATGATAATAGGGTTATTTAGGGGTATATTGGGTCATTAGAGTCGCACACTACACGTAAACAGTACTAGGAGTTAGAAAACTAAATAAATTTATCATGAAAAATACGTAATTTGCAAATTATGCAATAAGCAAACAAACATTTAACACCCTGTATAAGGATCACAATTGACGTTAATTAATGCCGGGAAGCATATTCTTCAACAATACAAACACATTCAGCAAGATAAATAACTCTGTACGCAATCAAACTTATTTTAAACCACAAAGCATTCATGAATTCCAAATAAATACGCATTAAATGCACCGAAAGCTAGAAAATCATGATACAAATTCTGTTAAAATTAAACAAGCGATAGTGAAAGGAGATAGCAAAGCATTCTGGAAAGAAACGCATCTTTCAAAGCAAATACGTTTCGGAAACGCAGGATGTAAATAGAAGCATTTTAGTTTACGCCATTTCATCTACGTAATTTTCAACACGGAGTTTACTCAAAACCCGAAACAATATCTTGACAAACAAGCAAAAGTTAAATACGTGAGAAGGCGGGTTAGAAATTCCTGCAATAACACCAAAACAGAGGGGTAAAAATACACATTCTAGAAATCCACTGCTAAAACTTGTATTGTACGTGACCAAGAACATTGTTCCGGCGGGCTATTATCATATGATACATGTAAAAGCCTAGGGTATTTACAACATCCTATGGCACGTCGTATACCTTGAACAAACAATGCCGATAACTAATGGTTTCCGATACGGACGTTGCTTTATATATTACTCAAATTTGATAAACAAGCAGTCTTCATTCAACCTTAGCACTATTCACATCAGTTCAACTCAAGAATTTACGTAAAAGTGAATATTGAAAATTAAATAATTATATATTTGTGAAAGTTGTGATAGAAAGTCTTTAAAGTAAATAATAGTGAAAAATATATGAGAGTTTTGCCGCTAGCTAGAAAGCGTGAGTAAAAGCTTATTAATTAAATAATTTTAATATTTATAATTCAAGGCACTTGAGATAACTTGGTGAAACTTGAGATAACTTGAGATAACTGGGGAAAACCTGGAAAAACTTGAGAATACTGGATAAAATTTGGGAACACTTGGACAACTGGGTAAAACTGGGTAATACTGAACAATACTGAATAAGATTGGGTAATACTGAATAATACTGAATAAAACTTTGGAACACTTGAAATAACTTGATAATACTTGAGATCCAAATCGACTCAAAATTGCATAAAAATATTGGTGTACATCTACGCTCGGAGCACAAAGATGGAGGTTTGTTTTAAGCATTGAATGGGGTTTGGCCAAACGGTGCCACAAAAGCCACAAGGAGACTCAACTGAAAGTGATTCAGAGGGACTGGTCAACAGCACGCAATAGCAGATCCAGGGAGAACAAAGTAAGACACGCAAGGAAAACTACAGGTCAGAATATCATAAAACATTGTTTTCTTTTTCATTTAAAATTTACTATATTTTTTTTATACCTGAATATTTATGTAAAGGGTCACCAAAAATTCTTTTACACGTGAAAATTTACGTAAAAGGGAAAGGTCATTGAACGTTAAAGGGTGTGTCCAATAGTGTACGGTGTCATTTTTGCCTGCTTTAAATTAATTAAAGGGAACTATAATTTAGGAGGTAAACAAATTGAGATTATTATTTGATTCAGGGGTTTACTTTGTCAAATGGTGAATCATATTAAGCTGTAAAGTGTATATAATTTTTCTTTGTCATTATACAAATCTTAGTCGATTTCGTTTTTCTCATTCAAGTAGAAAAGTATTAGATAAAAAGGAAGGCAAGTTCTTTGTTATCGTAACGTTGTGCACTCCGTGTGAATTAGACTAAGCTAGCCGAGGGATATTTAAATTTTAGGATATTAAGAGACACAGAGCGGTGGCGGGCAGCAGGAAACTGAACGTGAATTACATCGGCGTGCAGCGTCATCATATATATATATATATATATATATATATATATATATATTGCTGTGAAACCTACAAAATTCGTGAACTAAGGTTTTCGAATCGAGCCCCTGCGTTGGGCCGTCATAGTTGCTGTGAAACCTACGAAAAGCCTCCCCAGAGTAAAAAAAAATTATTCGAGCCTCTCGAATTGGGCACCAAGATTTGCTGTGATTCTCGCCCTGTTGAATCTCTTCTGATAATCGCCCCTTTACTCTTTCCGCCTCGGCTGCTCACCTAGTTAAAACTTTCATCCTCATTCATAAAAAAAACAAACACATTCCTACCACAAACATCAACGTTAACTCTATTTACATCAATATTCATAATACATTAAAATTTCAAAATTAAATTTCAGCATAAATTTCAGTATAAGAAAAAATTTCAAGTTTAAATTTATCCTCATTTTAATTTACATCCAGAATTAAAGTCCTTGTAGGATGCCTACTAATTAATTTAACAATATTTGCAGACCTGAGTCTGAATAAAAGGGAGCATCTTCCACCCCTTTACGTTAATTAAACAGGTTAGTCTAATTGAGCTCAAAGACAGACCCAAATTTTCATCATAATCAAGAACATAAACTGCTAAATACTCCTTTCTGCTTAAACAAGAAAATTTCACCTTAAAATTAAAAATTTGTTGTTTGTACAAATTCACTACTGTCCATTTTTTTTATCAAATAAATTATAAAGATATCCAACACACACCAAAACATCACAGTTCGAACAAAATTGTATAATTTACCTGAAGGTTACTGCACTCGTGGCTCCAATGTACATCGTCCTTTGTTAATCACACCATTCCAACTGGGTTATGTTTCCGTCCTCAGATTCCTGGTCGCCTTTTAAACTTTTCTACACCACCATTCATCTAAAGTTGTTTCAGAGCTTCTCCGGAACTCATCTAAGTATATCCAAAATCTTGTTTTGTGGATCCAATCACGATTACGAATAACATTTGACTATTAACACCCCCGAAAAATAGCAAAGAAATTCATACTTCTTTCACGCTATACCCCAAAACTGCCTACTTTTGTTTATTCATTTATCGTTACTAATTTCGATAATTGGTACAGTAATACTCGCAAATATAACTAGACTTTATTACCTTGTATCTTCTTTTCTAAGTGCACTAATGCATAATAACTTGTGTCGTAGCACGTTAAGAGCAAACTATTTTTAAAGTATTCAATAATCACCAAAATATAAGAGCAAACTGTTTAAAGTATTGAATCAAAATCGAAAATCTAAGAGAGCAAAACTGTTTAAAGTTCGGGTTTATATAATAGCTCGCCTGTATGTCGGTTTTGTCCCGCGACGGCCAGTTTTCAGAATTTCGCATATTATGTTCCCTTTTCGACAGTCCGGTACGCGGATCTATTAAATTTGCACACGCGCCAGTTGAAAATCTAAGAAATTTTCACACGGCTCGCAAACACGTCCGAGAATACTAATTAATTTTCTACCCTGGTCTAAATTTGAGTAATAAATATATATATATATATATATATATATATATATATAAATATTTTAGGTAGTTAATTACACAAGGTAAGTTGATTAATACTATCGTATTACATTGAATAAGATGAAATAATAACTTAGACTTTTATGCAAAGCCCAAATGATCGTTTCAAATCGAGCTAGTAATTGAAAGATGGAAAATATAAGTTCTTGGACAGGACTTGAACCTGTATCCTGGTTTGAACCAGCGTTTACAATTACGAGACGATGACGACAATTGGCAAATATACAAATCTGAAGTCGCGTACACAACTATACATAAACCTGTATAGTTGTGTACGCTACTTAAATTTGTAAATTTGCCAATTGTCGTCATCGGTCTCGGTGGCGTAATTGGTAAACGCATGGTTAAATATGTTAAAAATATGTTAAAAATAATGAGCTAGATGTCATTTTAGCAAGCGAGCGCAATAAAGCCTTAGTAAAACTTGGTGGAAGGATGGTGATGAATCAGCAGCGATAGCGATAAAAAACAGATTGCTTGACATAAGAGAGATGGGCAAAAGGGAGGATTACGCATGGGCGCGTCTATCATCCTCCGAAGTAACTATCTATAGTTGCTACTGCTCGCCAAATAAAACATTAGATTACTACATGAGGTTTTTTGAAGCTTTATGGGCAGACATAAGAAAGAAAGTTGACCAGGTTTCAGTTGCCGGCGATTTTAATGCCAAGGTAACCATGTGGGGCTTTAAACAGACAGACAATCGGGGCGAAGCCATCTTGAATTAGATCGCTAGCCTTGATTTAATGCTAATAAATGCGGGCAGAGTACCAACTTTTGTTAGAGGGGATACAGGATCTTTCCTATCACCATGACCTCACCATAAACGGTAGCGCTTATAAGACATTGGCAAGTGGTTGATTGTGAGACGTTGCTCAACCACAAGTACATTACATACCAGATTGAGCACAATTGTAAAAGAAAAGCGATCTGATCGCTAGGTTGAGCCCTGGGTAAATTTAACAAAGAAGTAATGAAACAGGAGTTTCTTAAATATCAAAGCAGCACAGAGGTCAGCTACAACAAATATGTCGATATCTTATCTAGGGAATGTGATAATATTATGTTCAGAAGAAAGTTTTTACCTAGGGGCCGTAGACAGGTTAATTGGTGGACCCAAGAGATCTCCAATCTGAGATCGGAGGGCAATGCTGACAGGGAAAGGAAAGGGAAAGGAGGAGAGCTCCCAACAGCTGTGATCACAAGAGGAGGCTCTTTAAAGATATAAAAAAGGAGCTCAAAGAATCCATAAAACAAAGTCAGAGGAGATATCGGAGGGAACTCTGTAGTGAGATAAATAACGATGCATAGGGACTGGGTACAAGATTGCTGCTCAAAAACTTAAAAGACCGGCTGATGAGATTCCTCCCTGGAGAGATGCCAAATGTACTCCAAAAGCATTATTCCTGAGTGGCATTGAAGAGGAACAAGTGGCCAGAAATTTAGAGGGTGAGCTTGGCGATTTTCCTCTTTTTACTTGCGAGGAATTGTATACGACTACCAAAAAACTCAAATTGAGGAAAGCACCAGGAATGGATGGTATACCGGTCGAGGCTGTAAGGGTCGCGGTTGATACCATGCCTGATGTCGCATTAGTTGTAATGAATGAGATCTTGACGAATGGTTGCTTTCCGCGGAAGAGGAAAAGTGCAAGGGTTGTACTTATTAAAAAGCCAGGGAAACCACAAGGGATTCCAACTTCGTACCGGCCTATATGTTTAATAGATACGGTAGCGAAGATGGCAGAGCATATAATTAACGCGAGACTTAAAAAAAATAGAGGAAAATAATGGCATATCCAACATCCACTTTGAATTTAGAGAGGTCGTTTGATTGTGGCGTTCGATGTACAAAATGCATTCAACACCGCAAAGTGGGAAGTGATACTGAATCCCATCAAGCAACTGGGGATTTCACAATACCTCCGGAGAGTTATAGGTAGTTATCTTCACGACAGGTCGGTAACGTTCTATCAAAATAATGGAGATTTGTTTATACCGCCGGTGACATCCGGAGTGCCGCAAGGCTTGGTACTGGGTCCCACTCTTTGCAATGTCATGTATGACCGTGCCCGAGGGTTAGAGCTCCTAGGCAACGCTAAACTTGTAGGTTTTGCAGATAATCTGGAGTTAGACTGTTGCCAAAAGTGAAGAAGATCTAGGGGGCATAACCAAACAGGCGATAGACATTGTCGAGAGTTGGATGACAGAATGCACTAACTTTAGCACTTTAAAAGACCGAGGTTGTTTTGATGGCAGGAAGAAGAAAAATTAAACCCATTCAAATAGAAGTGGGTGGTATGGAATTGAGGCCGCAAGAATCGGTCAGATATTTGGGCGTATCATTCGATAGAAGCTTGTCCTTTAAGCTTCATCTAGAGGAGCAGGCTAAAAAGGCGCAAATTGCTGCAAATGAAATCGGTAGGCTAATCGGGAATATAGGCGCGCCAAATGCCAATAAAAGGCGGGTTTTGGTTGCGGTAACAGACTCCATCATGCTATATGGGGTCTCAATATGGGCTGAAAGCATGTATTTTGCTAACAAAAGAAAGCTAATTCTAAATGTACAAAAACGCCTGGCGTTGAGGATTGCCAGCGCATACAAAACTGTATCTGCGGAAGTCATTTTGGTAATTGCGGGCGTCATTCCTATAGATTTGCTTGAGCGATGAGATCCTTTCATGTGGTCAAAAGTGAGGCCAGAGCCGAAACATTATGGGTGTCGCAGACCAGATGGAATGCATCGGACAAAAGTAGGTGAACAAGCACCTGATATCGGAGATACAGCCGTGGATCTCTCGTTTGCATGGAGAGGTTGGGTAATACCTAGCCTAGGCTCTCAGTGAGCATGGCTGTTTTGCCGAATATTTATTCAAGTTCGGCAAGTATTGGGATGGCCGATGTATTGTGTGTGGAGAGCAAGACGATGTGGCGAACCCGATTTTTTATTGTCCACTATGGTTACGGAAAAGAACCAGGGTCGAGTTGTTTCTAGGAGTGCAGTTATCATCAACAAAAATGGTCAGCACAGAATTGGGCGGAAATTAAAAGATTAATCACCTACGCAATAACTAGTAAGGAGCAGATTGAAAGAAATCTGCAGAATAGGAGTTAGTAATATAGTTGTGGAGATATCGTTTCATCATCCATGCCCCTCAAGCACCCTGAAGTAATACCTTACGGTGGTCTCAGGGTGCTTTATCACAAGAGGGAAGGGGGAAAGAAGTTTAATTGGTATCCCAGATAATTAGGTGAGTCTCACACTCCTCCGGCATTTGATGATGTCTCTGAACCAGCCGCAGGGTAGGCTACAAAAGCTTCTCCTACCCCAGGGAAAAAAAAGGTTAGGTCTTCGGTATTGAATTGACTCGATAGTTTTCTTAGACACTTGCATAAAAATTCCGAAAACGTTTAGGTTTAGTTGGACGCACAATTTATTTAATATTTGAAAATGCGAGAAACTATATAAAGAAGAAAAATAGAATTCGCTCCCTTTCGAGCTTTTGATTTGAGCTTTTATTAAAGCATTTAAAGTGTCTAATTTGATAACGTTTATGAAACACTCTTTCATAGTTTATCAGTGTATTTCAGATCACAATTGTTCAGCCGGGCACCAACCAGCCGCCTCCAACCCAAGAGGATACACAACCAGCAACAGTTCTGGGACTGCAACAACCCAGTGGCGCTCAACAAACACATCAAACCAGCAAAATTATCACAATCAAAGCGCTAGTGGAAGACCTGTACCACGTCGCCACAGCGACTTTCGAGGCAGAAAGACCTACATTCTCTGGCACCCTTCTGGAGGATCCTTCAGAATTCCTTCAACAGATAGAAGCAATGGACACGGATGTACCTACAACAAAAGCTCAATTCCGAGGCCAAGCAACCACATGGTGGAAAGCCTACAAGATGCTCCAACCCAGTTACAACGAATTCAAAAAGTTATTTCTGGGCAAGTGCGACAGTCCAACCATTAGAGCCGAAATAACCTCCGAATACTATGCACAGAAGCAAATGGCGTCTCAACCAGTAGCCGCCTTCCTCGGCACTAAGATAAGGCTAGTCCACCGCCTAAAGCTAGACATCAACCGGGACATGGAACTATTCACGAACCTTCTCCTGCCGACACTGAGGAACACAATCCAGTGTCACGTGTTGTCAACAGTATGGAAAATGGTCTCCCTCCTCACAAGAAAACGAAGAAAACATAAAAGAGGCAGCAAAAGAGGCAACCGTCCCCACGCTAGCAAACCAAATCTCCAAGAACAACGGAGCAGATACCAAGTTGCGCATTTTGTTCACAACGACATTGGCACCGAGACTGTCCAATCAAGGCGTCGGGAAACGACTCACCGGCCGAGCAACGCCAGACTGCAGCCGGTCGGGCGAAACGAACTGGCGCCACTAAACATTACCCACGATGACCCACTACCAAGGATCCCTGTCACCATACAGAAGATAACCTTCAACGCACTACTAGACACAGGAGCATCGACGTGCATGATTAGGGAAGATCGAATTCCTGCAGGTTTAGTAGACCCTATCATGCCTCCGCCTATCTAGCCGAAGCAGAGACAGAAATGGCAATCGAAGGCAAGTTGCGCACGCCATTCACCCTCGGAAAAATGATGGACCACGAAACCTTCTTGGTATTATCAAACTTCGCTGAGGATATCATTCTGGGTGAATCTTGGCTTCAAGGCCAGAAAGTGGCTCCATACATTTCGGAGCACATAACCGTAAGACGCTCCACTGGAACGAAACGGTGACGCCCGATACCGCCAACAGACGCACGTTAACTACTACTCACCAGCTTCCAGTTGAATTCTTGCCCAGCAAACTTCGGGAGGAATTCCAACCAGTAGTCAATAGGCCAATACAACCAACTACCACGACCAGCACTATTACCACTGGACACCGAAACATGTAGACTACGAGCTAACCACGCAGCCCTCGTCGATCTGTCCAATTATGTACAAGGCGCACAACCAGAAAGGCATACCTGTGGACGGATGTCCCAAGAAGAGGTACCCTTTCAATCACAACTATCCCACCCAGCAGCTGACAAGCATAGAAAGGTCCGATGCCGCCACAGAATGGTGACGTCCGTCATCACCAACAGGCCACCCACGCCAACTGCAACTAACCAGTTCGCAGATAAATCCTTGCCCAGTAGCCTTCAGAAAGAATTCCAACCAGTGATCGATAGGTCAGCACAACCAACTACCAACAGCCAGCACCAGTCTATTATCGCTGGACACCGAAACAGACCACGAGCTAACCACACAGCCCGCGTCGTTCTGCCCAATTATGTGCAAGGCGCACAACCAGAAAGGCATACCTGTAGATGGATGTCCCAAGAACAGGTACCCTTTCGACCACAATCATCCCACCCAGCAACAGGCGATCATGGAGAAGTCCGACGCCGCCCACTCGAACGATAACAGTACATGCAGTATTGATTAAGCGTTTAACCTAAAGAGAAGAAGACAGTTGTGTAAAGTCAATACAAACCTGATCAACACATAGATAAGAAGTCAAAATTTAAAAAAAAAATTTTTAAATAAAAAGTATAGCTAAGAAAAAATTGATTAAGCATTTAACAGAAAATTGATAAGGAGGTGATAGGGGTAATTAGGTCCATTTAGACCTAATCAGCGTTCGCACAAAAATAAGTATAGAGGTTGATGCCAAAATCCATAATATTGCACTGGAAGAAACAATATTAAAAAGCCCTTCTAGAAACCCTTAGAAGAAATCGAAAGTGGTAAACCTCAGAGGAAACAATCTACACTAGGGATTGATTAAGTGTTTTAGAGAAAACAAAAAAGTATACTCAAGGAAATTTGAGATAGATCTCTGAAGTAGAGCAATGGACTGATGATTTCCTCAAAGAATCATGATAACCGTAAGAAAATTAGAAGATGACGATCGTAAGAGAATGCACTAAATTTCACATGCATTTAAATAATGTTTTACTAAAATTAAATAAAACCACATCAAAAAGTAAAGGAACATACGAGAAGGAATCAGTAGGATTTTGATTAGAAAACGAAACGTAGCACTATTAGACTGTTAAGAATAATAAATGCTGGTAGATACAGAAAAGAAAGGTTGTCGTATTTGTAGATATAAAAAAACACTCGAGGTAAATTCTTTGAAATATCCTAATACATGTGTTAAAGTCAAACAAGATTCGAAGATTTGAACAAAAGAAATCTGATAAGAAACAATTTAACTAATGATTGACGTTAGAGTAGATACGATAAAAACAGATTAAAAAGACATTGTCCTTCACCAACTTCATTCGACATTTAGTTCGAACAAAGAAGTTTCAGTATGGAATGCGAGTTAATACTAAAAAAGAGATTAGAATAGTTCGGATTTACAGCTGGTACAGCTCAACTGAATATAAAACAAACCATATGCTAAGATATTTAAAAAATTCTCAAGAATAATATGGCAGGAAAATCAAAGTGAAGGGTCAAAAACAAAATAGTAGTGAAGATAAACAAAAGTAAAATAACGAGATCGTTCTTAGGACATTGGAACTTTAGGAAGTGAAGACGATTGGACGCGAAAAAAGTAATATACAGAAAAGATCAAGAAGATCTTTGACATAATAATAAGAATATTCCGCAGATCACTAAATAAGAAATTACAGAAAATAGATTAAATGTTGCGTGTTGGATGTAGAACTGTTTGGACTTTCAGAGCTGAAGTAAAAACAGCTGGCACTATTTAGAATGAGAAAATGGCGTACAAAGACAAGTTGTACAGTCAAGGTTAAGAAAAATTCCAGAAATAGCATACAAATAGCAACAGGAAAAAATGAAGCCGGAAAAGAAATAGACAACTACCTACAGAAAACTAGAAAAACTGACATCGCACAGATATAGGAAAAGGTTATACGCACGTAGTAAGTAAAAGTAATAACAGAATTTACAGGAGAATCGAACTACAAACTAGCAAAAATGTTTAAGAGTAGAACACAATCTCCTTAAAACACAATGAATTTTGCACAACTTCAATGTAACTTAATATATTTAATAACTCTGCAGTAAACTTCTTAACAAATTTGATTATTAGAAATCCCTAGGCATCATTAATATACTAAACATGACTAGCAGGTATATCCGACTGGAATATTCATTTCATGTTAATTATGATTTAAGTCCGGAAAATCAAAATCACACTATATTATTATACATATGAGAAGGTATTAATTAATAGATAAACAAATGTCAGGGACAACAACGTTTAAAATAAGAAATCTAAAATGTTTTACATAAAAGAGGGATTCACGTACTTTCCTACCTCAATTAGCAACTGAAACTTGTTCCCAAATTTCTGTTAAAATTATTTTAAAAGTTCTAACATCCATTAAATCTTTCAAGGATTTATTCATCGATAAAAAAGCGGCAGAGATACAAGAAAATTTTATTACAGTATATTTGGTTTGCAATGCCAAAAATTAAATAAAACAGAATATTTTGTGAAAGAAATTTTCCAATGATAAAAATGCAGGTTTTAAGATTGTTCACCTGTACATTTGCGGAAAAATTCAAATTAGATATTCCCTATGAAAGCCCCGAAAACATTGTTTTGTTTTACCAAAAGACTACATTTCTAGTTCAGATATTATTTTTGTTCCTTTTTTGCATCGATCGGTGAGGTTTTGAGTCTGACCGTCTTCGCAACGAAACGTTTGTGCATTTTTATTGCCATCATTAATTCCATCGCTATGATAGTTTTCTGTACTTAAATCGCAGTAACTAGGCCATCAACCTTCTATATTTGGACCAAGTAACTTTTAGTATAAAAATTTACCGCTATTGCACAGCGAAAAGAGAAAATTCTATGCTACCATTTCTGACTTTTTCTACCCAATTCTAATCCACAAAATTGATATTTGCAGTGTAATCGGTGACTTCCGTGCAAAAATTAGAGAGATGTCTCGTCTTTTAGCTTCCAACTGCAGCTAGTCAATTATTATTTGTGATTCTTTTTAATTGTTTGTTACCTCTTAAATTTGGGAAAACATTCTTGTAATACTTACTGCCCCTACGCAAATTATTTTTGCTGAAACGTTTCAACGTAAAGAAATTGATTAGCCAAGTTAGATATTAAATCCTTCTTACACAGGTATTTTTTATGTTATTTCTTTTTTTTTGCGAATGTAAATATCAAAGTTCCAACATTGCCTACTCTCATCTGACAACACCCCTTTTCAAAGGTTCTTTTGGTAAATACTGTTTTAATATTTTTGCATTTTTTCGCAATATTGAAATTTTCAGTTCTTTCGTACCTTCGAATTTTCATATTTCATATTTTTGAATTTTCATATTTTTGTATTTTCGCACTTTAGCGTTTCACATTTTCGTATGTTGGTACTCTCGTACTTTTTTATTTTGGTTTCTATATTTTGAATGTCAAAACCTTCGCATTTTCGTGTTTTCTTATTATTTGTTGTATGTTCTTAAGTCCAAATTTTCGCATTTTCGTGTCTTTGTATTTTTGTATTTTGATATTTTGAATTTTTAAATTTCGCACGTAATTTCGTATTTTCGGACAGTCGTATTTTTGAATTTTCGCATCTTCATATTTTATATACGTATTTATGTTATCTATAAATTGTCGTATTTTCGTATTTTTGCATTTTTGCAATTTTCTTGTTTTTCGTATATTCGCATTCTCGAATTTAAATATTTTCGCATTTTAGCGTTTCGTATTTTTGTCTTTCGGAACACTCGTATCTTCAAATTTTCTTATTTTCCTACTTTGTGTTTTCTGAACCTTCAAACATTGATAATGTGGTAATTCTTATTTTATATTTTTTGTATTCTCACATCTTCAAATTTTCGTGTCTCTATATTTTGTATATTGGTATTTTGAAATTTTCCTAATTTTGAAATTTTTAATTTTTCGTATATTGGATTTCCACATCTTCGTAATACCTTTTTTTTCTATTGTTGTATCTCCAAATTTTCGTATTTTTGTACCTTTATATTTTCGTAATTTCGCATTTTCTAGATTTTATAAATTTTCACACCTTCATATTTTATATACGTATTTTTGTATCTTTAAATTTCTTTTGCATCTTGCAATTTCCATATTTTTCGTATATCCGTATTCTCTAAACTTCATATTTTCGTATTTTCACATTTTAGCCTTTCGCATTTTTGCCTTTTGATACTCCCGTATTTTCGGATTTTCTTATTATTGTTTTTTGTATTTTTGAATCTCCAAACTTTCGTGTTTTGGTATTTCCTTATTTTATTTTTTTGTATTTTTGTATCTTCAAATTTTCGTATTTTGGTATTTTTAAATTTTCGTATTTTCTTGTCTTTGTATTATTGTATTTTGATATTTTGGAATTATCCTGGTGTCAAGTTTTCGTTTACGTAATCGTATTTTTGAATTTTCATATTTTTGTATTACCTTCTTTTCTATTTTGATATTTCTAAATTTTCGTATTTTTTATTTTCATATTTTTGTATTCTTGCATCTTCAATTTTTTTATTTTCGTGTCTTTGTATTTCTGTATTTTGGTACTTTGAAATTTTCGTAATTTCAAAATGTTTAGTATTCGTATTTTTGAATTTTCACATCTTCATATTACCTTCTTTTTCTATTTTCGTATCTCCAAATTTTCGTATTTTCATACTTTTGCATCTTTGTCTAGAATTTTCGTAATTTCGTATTTTTTGACTGTTGTATTTTTGAATTTTCACATCTTTATATTTTATACACTTATCTTTGTATCCTTAAATTGTCGTATTTTCATATTTTCGTATTTTTGCATTTGCAATTTTCAAATTTTTTGTACATTTGTATTCTCTAATCATCATATTTTCGTATTTTCGCATTTTAGCGTTTCGCATTTTTGCCTTTTGGTACTCTCGTGTTTTCGAATCTTTTGATTTTCTTATTATTGACTTGTATTTTTGAATCTCCAAACCTTCGTATTCTGGTCTTACCTTATTTTAATTGTTTTCGTACTTTCGTGTCTTCAAATTTTCGTATTTTGGTGGCTTTGTATTTTTGTATTTAGGTATTTTGGAATTTTCTTAGTTTCGAATTTTTCGTTTTCGTATTTTTGAATTTTCACATTTTCGTAGTGTTCTTTTTCTGTTTTCACATCTCCAAATTTTCGTGTTTCCATACTTTTGCATTTACGTCTGGAATTTTCGTAATTTTGTATTTTTGGACGTCGTATTTTTGAATTTTAACATCTTCATATTTTATATACATATTTTGCCATCTATAAATTATCATATTTTTGTATTTTTGCATTTTTGAAATTTTCAGATTTTTCGTATATTCATATATTCGTATTCTCGAATTTTCATATTTTCATATTTTCGCATTTTTGTGTTTTGAAATCATCGTCACTGCAGCTACGGCTGTTATTGCAGGCACGGCAGAAATTTCTTGAGTAGAAGCATTTAAGAAAGCAAGAACAGGTAAAATTTTGACAAAAACGGCAAGAGGCATTAAAGATACAGGTTCATGGACTTCAACAGGACCTTCGCTGACTGAATTAGAAATCATCGTCACTTCAGCGACATTTGTGCTTGCAGACACTACAGAAATTTCTTGGGTAGAATAGTTTATGAAAGCGAGAACAAACTCTCGAGAAGCTAGCTGCAAGTCACTAATTCGAAGTATGAGTTACAATGATGTGGAGGCACACTTTGGGGTGGAGGTGAAAACGTAGAATCCATTTGAACATCTTTTGAATCGCAAAGGACAGAGGAAATTTGGTTCTTGTTAGTAGAAGTTCGGTAAGCAGAGACGTGACAGCAGTAAAAATCAATATTACAATTCAAAGGCTCATATGGCTGTAAAGGGTATGAGGTGATGGTAGTAGGGCGAGCAGAAGGAGATGTAGAAAAGGATGTAAAACTAGAAACGGAAGAAATTTTGTTCGAAGCTATATTTGCCGAAAAACGGATATGTTTTGACAATAGTAGCAGGATGACCTGCATGACGTACAAAAGAGAACGTAGGGTGAGAAGCAGAAGAAATTAGGCACTTAGAGGTGAGGACAGAATTTGAAGTATGATTCGAAGACTTATTAGTAGCAGGATGACAGTGTGGACAGTTGCGGCGAGAAACTCCCTTATGTCCGCAACCATAGCAATAGAGTACTTGAGGACGAGTACAACGTGTCGAAGCATGACCAGGTTTGTCGCAATTAAAGCATATAACCTGACGAGAAAAAGCAGAACTAGGAAGAAAAACAGTAGAAAATACGGAAGAAGTATCAGATCTAGCCGTAGGCGTAGGAGAAATCTTAACAACTCGGTCATGTGAAGTAAAAGTATTTTCTTTAATAGTAGCAGACTTATAAGCAAGATCCGGTTCAGAAGTTATTTCGTCTAGTAGGCGTTTATTATAATCCATGGGTAGGAATTCGGCTTTTAATAAAGTAACAACGTCCTCCCAACATTTGAGGGAACGCTGATGTGCTCGGAAGAGAAGTAAAGCCTTTCCGGTAAGTAATTGCGGAGTAAAAAGGAAAAGTTGCTGAGCAGAAATATTACGCGAAGCACTGAGTTCCTTAACACGAATCAAGAATTCCGGTAAAGAACCTTCACCTGAAAAAGAGACATTCAGTTTAGTGAGCGGGTATCCTTTAGTAGGGGTCATAATATTGGCAGTAGTAGAAGTATCCAATTCTTCCTCGGAATTAGAGGACACATTATCATCTGGTTTTTTTTTGACCTAAGTTGCTGCTTTTGGGCCTAACCCAGAGCAGAAAATACCTTTTACGGCAACGGCTTATGTACCAATTGCCGGACGTATGGGGTACTAATTGAGAATTTTAATCCCTATTTTTAGAGATTTGCCTGTAGAGATAATTTTGTATTGTGTGATCACGTTAGGGAGCTCATGAACTTTGGTAATATTTAATATTTAAGTCACTGATATTTCCGCTTGACTGAGAGCGTGCACTATAATCTTAAGATTTTTTTTCTTTTTTTGATTTGTAAAATATACTTAGGAGTTATTTTCTGCCTGATAATAGTAAACCGAGCTTTAGTAATATATTGTTCTTTTTTTGGTTACCTATAGGTTGGTAGATTGATATTCGTGCTGTCATGGTATACTATGGCCTACAGGATACAAATAGTTTCATTGTCAAGCCTTGATTATATGTGTCCTGCCCACCCCCAATCTACGACTACCGTTAGCCGTCGGTTCCCTTTTTTTTTGTTACGGGTACCATTTTCGTCCCCAACGTTTTTACTTTTCTTCCTGACCCGTGGTTTTACCGTAACAAGGTGACACTGAGTTTCTGGTACTATAGGGATCGGCAAAAAGTCTTTTCCAGACAACCCCAAGGACAGCGGGAATAGAAAAAGAATTTATTTAGGTTATGGTCTGCGCTACGTGGTATGTGCTGAGGTGTATGTATGTATGTACGTGTATGCCGTGAATCCTGTCTCATGAACACCAATTATAACATTGTTTACGTGTTGGCATATATTTTCTCAACTTGTATAAAAAAACATGGCGGATGCAACGTTGAGTGATGCGTATTGGGCACAAAGATGATTATGTTCAAAATAAACATAAGTCGTTTTAGCTAAAGATTAGACTTTCATTTCTTTTATTGTTGAATGTTTTTAGTTTTCCAGACATCTGCCATGCGCTTTACTTTTCGGCCATGCCTCGCAGTCCACTAATGTTGAAAAAAATAATTTTTTTAATGATTTTTCTGTTTAAATTTGGACTATTCCTTCCCGGTATTTCGATCTGAACGACCAGTTTTGATAGATACAGCATTTTGAAAGCATGCTTCATAATTCGTTTAAAATAACTTCTAGAATTAGAAATTCCAAGTCAAACAACCCTTAATTATTATACCGAATATAATTTTAAAGCATGACTGGCAAAATACAAAAAAATAACCTTATAGGTAGATGTGAGTAACGGTTTTATTCCGAATAAATCATATATCATTAATATACCCATAGAAAAGATTATTAATTAAACATAAACAAATATCAGGGCCACCAACGTTCAAAATAAGAACTCCTCAGGTGTTTTACATAAAATAGGGATTCACGTACTTCCCATGTCCATTTAGAAAAATACTCATTACATAAGCTGAATGAAAGTAAATAAAGACAGGAAGTCTTCTAATATTATAAATCGAATGCAAAATCTTGCCCAAATTTACAATTACCTTCGGATTTTCCATTCGCAAAAGAGCACGTACCCCACGATTCTCTTCTTCACAGGTAGGTACTAATACTTTCAAGGTCAATTAGAACGTAGTAGCGTATTTTAAAATGCTGTACCTCACCTCTTCTTCAACGATTGCTATTCCCCAAATCCTAATGAAGATATTCGGAGAAAAATCCGATAGAAACGGAAATTTTAAGCGTTACTAAAATAATTCTAAGTTCTTGGAGTCCATTTAAGATTTGATATCGCTTCTCCGTTCGAAGAAACTTTTACTGAAGTAATAATTTAATTATTTTTAGATAGTTTAGAAGCAGGAGCGTCTGCTGATTAATTAACAATATAATAGATAGAGACTTAACAATACTGGATTATTAGTTATTTTCATAATAAATGATTTGCATACAATAAGTCATTCTGTTCGCCCTCTCATGGATATGTGCGATGTGCATGTTAAAATTGAATGGGGCAAATTCATGTTGTGGTTTTCCCATAAATATTTAGGGATATATTCTTTTATGACACGCTTTATTTCACTGAGAATAAAAGAGCCAATTTTCAATAGTAGTTACTGTTTTTTTGTACTACGAATTTCAAGCAAGGTGAGTAGATCTTGTGTACATTTGGAACAAAGTATCTAAAATTCGGCAAAAATATTAAAATCTATTTCCGAAGAAAGTGGTACAAATTTTTCAAACTTTTACAATTATACTACACTTATCCCATTCGTAAAGGGAAAAAAGTGGAAGACCGAAATCAAACAAGATGCCAATGGGAAAACTCACTTTATTTCTAAATTTTCCACTACAAGTGACATTTTTATTTATAAAATTGACAAAAATAGAAAATTTTTACTAAAACTCACCAGGTTATAAAAACTATTTTGAAGAAAAATGTCATTATTGTTTATAAGCAATTTTATGAAACATCGAGACCGTGAAATTGTATCCTAAACTTCGTTGATCCAGAATACGTTCAGGTACCTCCCGGGTGGCAAATTTATCTGGTATATATTTCCTTTTAAATAATTCCAATTTTATATTACGTTCATTGAATACAGTATAAATAAATAAGTAAAGAGTATAAACGATAATATCAACATAAATGTCATTTCACTTGGTTTTTGTACAATTCTATGAAACATAGAGACCATGGAAAAGTGTCCCAAACTTTGTTGATCCAGAACTGCTCCTAGTAATTCCACTATAGTAACATTTTCAACGTGAACATTCCCTATTCGTACATCTTCTAGGTAATTTCAATGTTATATTACGATAATTTAATACGGTATAAAAAAATAAAAATTATACATGATACGAAACATAGAAGACATGGAATGGTTCTGTAAACTTCGTTGATCCAGAATTAGTTTTAGTAATTTCCCTATGGCAAATTTGCAAAGTGTACATTCCCTATCCGTACATCTTCTTTTCAATTTTATATAATGTTAATTAACCCTTTACCACTGAGGACGCCGCGCCACCGTTAACTCTCAACCCCACTTCCAATTTTAATTTCACACCCCACCGCTTTCAGTACCTTCTGACCTTGAATCACTTTTGATGGGCACGAAGGGGTTGAAATCGCACAAAGTTTTATTAGCAGTTGAAGTAGATCAGAACACATGCAGACTCCATCTAGGTAAGTCATCATCATCATCATCATTAGGTCTTCAGTCCTAGAACTGGTTGGACGCGTACCCTCATTGTTTCCTAGTCTGAGCCAACCTACACATTTCCTTGAAATTTGCACAGTCTGCATCTATCACTATCTGTGTGTGAAAGTCTGAACTCGGTCTGCCTCAGCCTCTCTTTTCCTATCTCTGCTTGTAGTATATCCCGTACTATTCCCCAGAAATGCCTCAGAACGTATCCTGTCCTTCTATTTCTCCTATTTTTTATTTTACAGATATCTTCATTCCTCTACTATTTCTACAACCTATTTGTTATTAACTTTGTCTGTCCATGCTACCATCCTCATACATCTGAAGCACAACATTCCAAAATGACTCACCGTTTTTCTGTCTGCTTTTTCTACTGCCCCTATTCCATAGATGTACTGTGCCGTGCTTCACACTATGCTTTGAACAGTTTTCTTCTTGTATGTATGTTCGTTGTCTTTGAACATTGCTGCTGTTCTTTCGTGTTTGATGCAGTTCGTTCACCTTCTATTGTTTTACAGTAATATACTCTATTTCCCCGATATTCAGTGGTATGTGAAGGGGGGTAAGCAGCTTTTGGCTGCCAAGTTCCCCCAGCAACTGAACCTTTGTTGAATTAATTGCTTTTTCAATTTATCCTTTCGCACAATCAACATTAGTTGAAAATATTGCACAACCAACACCTGTAGTTTTTTATAATAATCATCAGATTTAAGAATACTTATTTTTTCGTCATTGGGTTTTACATCTTCAAACTGGTTGGCCTTGTACCTCAGCTTATTTATGTTCTGAGCTAGCCCACACCGTTCCCTGCAATTCTCACAACAGCCGATATACAGTGCATTTACATTTCCAATGCTCCACCTGAAAGGTACTACATTGGCCAGAAGGCAAGTTTTTTATTGCCTGGAAATTTAAATTTTTGCCGAACCCTTGCCGTTCCAGGCAAGGTAGGGATCTCTAACGTGCGTGGCAAACTCACACACGGGACATCCATTTAACCTCTCATTCGAACGAGGGCGTAATTTTTGTGAAAAATGTTCACCTGCCATTTTTCAAGCAGTCGGCCGTGTCGGGATTTGAACCCAGGACCTTGGGATCCGTAGTCTTACGCTTACTACATTGATCCACGGCGACGCCACAGCCGATATACAACTCGTATTGTTTTCTAATTATATGCCCTATTTCCCCAAGATTCAGTAGTATGTGAAGGGGGTTAAGCAGCCTGTGGCTGCCAATGATCCCCCATCACTTAGACATTTGCCGTATTAATAGTTTTCAAGTAAATCCTTTCGCAAAATTAATATTGAGAGTATTTCAAAACCAATATACGTAGTTGTTTATAATTATCACCATGTTTAAGTACAGTTATTATTTTTGTCATTAGTTTTTCCATCTTGCGACTGATTGGAAGCGTACCTCCATTGATTTCTATTCTGAGCTAGCCTACGCATTTCCCTGAAATTCTCACAGCCTACATCTCTCACTATCTGTGTGCAGTAGTCTAACCTAGGTCTACCTCTACTTCTCTTTTTTCCTATCTCTGCTTCTAATATATTCCGCATTATTCCCTCATGTCTTAGTATGTGGCCTATCATCCTATCTCTCCAATTTTTTACTGCTTTCCACGTAGTTCTTTCTTCCCTTACCATTTCTAGTACCTCTTTGTTCTTAACTTTGTCTGTCCATGGTATCTTCATCATACGTCTGTAGCACCACATTTCAAAGGCTTCTACCTTTTTCTTGTCTGCTTCTCCTACTGCCCAGGCTTCACAGCCATACAGTGTTGTTCTCCACACATATGTTTTAAGCAATCTTTTCCTTGTTTCTATGTTTGTGGTCTTTGAACACAGTAGTTGCATTTTCTTGTTAAATGTAACACAACCTTGTGCTAATCTTTGTTTTATATCTTTTGCGCTTTTCCCATCTTGCGTTATTTGACTTCCTAGGTAGCAGAAATTCCTAACCTCTTGTAAGTTCTCGTTACCTAATTGTATTCGTGTTTTTGATTTATTTTCTCCTCTTTTGCATACTAGAACTTTAGTTTTACTTTTGTTAATTTTCATACCATATGTCTCCGTTAGAACAGTTTCCATTTCATTAAGAGCAGCTTCTAACTCTTCTTTGGTAGATGTTAATACCGCTATGTCATATGCAAATATAAGCATATCAATCTTTTGTCCCCGCATATTAATTCCAAATGTCTTTCTGCATTTGACAGTATTCATTGCCTCTTCTATGTACAAGTTAAAAATTAACGGGAATAAGGCACATCCCTGTCTCACCCCTTTCCTAATATTTACTTCTCTACTTTATAGCTGTAATTCTACTACCGCTGCTTGCTCTTTGTATAAGCAATGTACTATCCGTCGATCCCTAAAACTCATTCCAATCTTTTTGAGTATTTCGAACATTCTTTTCCATTTTACATTGTCGAATGCTTTTTCCAGATCTACAAACCCTATATATACGCTTTCCCCCTTCTTTATTGTTTTCTCCATTATCACCCTCAGAGCTAAAATAGCCTCTCGTGTTCCCCTGTTTCGCCTAAACCCAAATTGATCTACCCAGTATTTCTTCAGCTCGTTATTCCATTCGTCTTTGTACAATTCTAGTTAATATTTTAAAACGTACAATTACTATGATGTGACGTTTGAAATTTTTGGGTATCTCGCCTGTCTCATACATGTAGCTTACAAATCGGAAGAGCCGTTCTGTTACTGCTTGTCCAGCAGCTTTTAGAGTTTCTGCTTGCACCTTATCTGTACCCGGCATCTTATCATTTTCAGACTCTTTAATGCTAATTCAAGCTCACCTCTAAGTATAGGATATCCCAGGTCATCATTTTCAATGTCTGATTCCTGTTCTAATGCTGTTAATTCCTCTCCCGAATATAAATTCCCCATATATTCCTTCCATCTAGCTACTTTCTCTACATTTTCTATAATGACATTTCTTCCCGCATCCCTTATATTTTTGCTATATGGTTTTATAT
The DNA here is from genome assembly GCA_036346225.1 of Platerodrilus igneus. Lineage (NCBI taxonomy): Eukaryota > Metazoa > Arthropoda > Insecta > Coleoptera > Lycidae > Platerodrilus > Platerodrilus igneus. The sequence continues at coordinate 3,842,670 of JARFIW010000932.1, read as the reverse complement.
CCCTAAAATTCATTCTAATTAGTTTATATGCTCCATCTTAGTTTGTACCTCGTTGCACTTTTCATCAATCCATTGTTCTTTAACTTTTCTGCATTTGTAAATAATTTCCCATTTTATGACTTTGTATCTCTGTTTTCCTGTTTCGTCTGATCTATTTTGTATTTTCTATTAAATTCAGGATATCCTTTGTTATCCATGGTTTCTTATTTTCTTTTTGTGTATACCTCAGAATATCTCTGGCCGCCATGTCTAAGCTGGATTTAATGTTATTCCATTCTGTTTCTACTTCCTGAGTATCAGAAATTTTTCTGATATCTTTCAGCAAATCATTTAACATTTTTCAAATTTTTCGTAGATATCTTTATTTTTTGGCTTCTCAAAGTCAAAGTGCCTTTTTCCGTTACTCTTTTTCAAATTTTTAAATTTAAGTGCGGCCTTCATAATTACGATGTTGTGGTCAGTGTCTATATCTGCTTCCGGGTAGCTTCTAAAGTCGTTTACTTAATTTATAAACCGTTGTCTAACAATAATGTAATCTATTTGATATCTTCCTATTTCTCCTGGCATCTTCCACGTGTATCGTCTCCTAGCATAATGTTGAAATAATGTATTTGTGATGGTTAAGTTGTTTTTGTCGCAAAATTCTATCGGCCTATTTCCCCTGTCATTTCTCGTGCCTAAACCAAATAAACCTACTACCGCTTCTTCCCTACCCTCAACTAGCACTGCATTAAAATCCCCCGTACTTATTAAATTTTCATGTCCTTTTACGTATCTTAGTATGTCTTCGATATCTTTGTAGATTGCCTCTACCTCTTTCTCGCTGTAGCTAGAGGTGGGCATGTATACTTGTATTATTACTGTATTTACTGGTATAGATTCAAATCTAACCATGAGTACTATTTCGTTCTTTTGTAAGTAGTTTTCTACACGTCATCCTATCTTATTTCGCATAACTATCCCCACACCCAAATTTCCTTCCTCTAACCCTGTATGAATTACCCTGAAGTTTCCACTTCAAAAATCCCCCGCCTCTGGCCAGCGGACTTCGCTAATTCCTATTATGTCTAGTGCTAACCTGTCCATTTCGAGTTTCAGGTTCTCTAACTTACCTACTTGTTTCATACTTCTGACATTCCACGCTCCGAGTCGTAGAATGTTCACGGATCTTTTTCTATTCTTCGGATCACATCCCTCGAAGTAGTCCCCTCCCGAAGATCTAGATGGGGGACTATTTTACCTCCGGAATTTTTTACCCCAGAGGATGCCATCATGTTTAATAATTTCTGTACGCAGTGTACGTGGGAGGTAATGTGGTGGTTTCCCGTTGCCTTACACATCGCAGTAGTGTGTCTTAGAATTTCATACCGACCACTATGGTCCTTGCCACTCTAAGTACCGAAAAAGCTGCTGCCCTCTTTCGGGAACGTCGTCAAAGTGCAGGTCCGTTCAGAATGGATCTAGGTAAGTACGTACGTAACTTTTTCTTTATTATCTTCACTCCTCCCTAATAATGAAAATGTTGGTATAAAATTAACTAAAAATGAGTCCCAAGCCAGGAACTTACAAACAAACAAGCAATCTTCTTGATATTGACTTTGAAGAAATTGCAATCGGTTGGCTTGACGACCTTGAAAGTTATCTAAGTGAAATTGGCGACGGTTTGACTGAAGAAATTGCACACAGTGATCACAACAGTTTTGGAGAAATCAGTAGGGGAAGCAGTAAGAAATTTAGACGAGGATGCCAAAGTTGAAGGTGAAAATTTAAAACTAGATGCTGAATCTGGAGAAAGTCAAAAAACTGGAAGGGCATCTAGTAGCACTGAACAAGAAAGTAGCGATGAAGAACAACCGGCGCGGCGGCAAAAAGATATGCATACGGAAAGAATAGGATGAACTGGACACTGACAGCACAATTGAGGCTTCCAGCATTACGCGATACTGCTAGCTTGGTAGAGACTGCAATTCCAGAAAAAATATGGAATACAGTCTTTAATAATCGAATTAGTGCGGATTGTTCAATGGACGAATGTAAAATTGCAAAGTGAAGCATCAAAATATAAATATGGAAAGAGAAGGGAATTGCAGGACACTGATGCAGTTGAAATTAGGGCGTTCATTGGTCTTTTGCACTTTAAATCCAATCATGAAAATTTTTCGCTGCTGTATTGACTGTAATGACTAAAGAAACGTTCAACATGCTATTCATACATTTAAGATTCGACAACCCCGACGATCGGACTAAAAGAAAGGAAACTGATCCAACAGCAGCAGTAAGAGGGATTTTCAACAATTTTATAAAAAACGCACAATAAATGTATTCAATCGGTGAAAATACATGCATAGACGAGATGTCAAGTATGGTCTCAATATAATGATACTGACTGATGCTCAAACTAGATATGCATACAATGGTTATAATTATTCCGGAAGAGGAAGTGATGGAATACCTTCCACTGATTTGCAAAAAAAGAACTGGCGTGTACCCACTCAAGAAGTAATGCGTTTGACACAGTCAATTTATGGGCCCAACTGCAATGTAAATGACAACAATTGGGTTTCGTCATTGCAAGTAGTTGACAAAATGAGGAAGCTAACAACACCTGACATACGTTGGTACATTAAAAAAAAGAATAAACGGGAAATGCATTTGCAATTTTTGGGGAGGAACAAAAAAGAAGCTATGAGTATGAACAGATTCCCCAAAAATATTACCTTATTGTCTCACGTTCCTAAAAAAGGAAAAGTGGTGTCACTGTTATCATTCATGCACCACTCCATATCCGATAACCCTGCAACTGGAAAGCCTGAAATTATAGCATACTACAATGTCACAAAAGGCGGGGTGGAGTCCTAGGATGAAAATTAGCCAAACGCGAAGATGGCCTATGGCCATATTCTATAGAATCTTGGATATGTTAGGGGTAAATATTTATATTTTACATGGTTGTTATTAAAACAACCAAGAAGTTTTACAAAGGAACTTCATAAAAAATTTGGCAATGTCTTTCGTCAAACCCTACATCGAAACGGCAACTGACTTAAGTGGTAGCAGAAGTTATGGTTAGAGAGATGCTCAGTTGTCCACCACTAACCTCCAGCTGCTCTTTCTAATCTGGCTGTTTAGTGAAGGATAAATTTTCGAATGAGATATGAAAACACAATTTCTGAAAATCCCCTGAAAAGTAGATTTGAACTTGCAGATTACGCCCTTTTCTCGAAGTGAGGAGGGTAAGAATCCTATACAAAAAATAAAGATGAAATTTAATCTATCGTTAAAAATACAAAAAACGTGCATTGAGTTTTGAAAAAGAGATCGAAAGCAATATTAGCAAATCTGAAGAAGTTAAGATTTGATTTGACTGAAGTTGTACAAGACAGTAGTTTGTTTGAATAATCGTTCAACCTTAAAAGTAAAATAAAATTTTCCATAATATTAGAAGTCAAGAGGACAGAAATCTCGCAGATAATAAAGATAATTTTCAAAGTTTGTTGAAAATTGCAAAGAACGTGTAAAAAGGATATAAGAGACAATATTGGCGAATTTAAAGAAGATATGTTCGGGCTGGATCTATAAAAAACAGTATTTGTTTAATTATTATTGGTTCAATCTAAAAAATAAAATTAAACTTTCCATAGTATTTGAATTCAGGAGGGCAACAATACCCCTACATTTGATTGGCTAATGCTCCACCCGAAGGTACTACATTGGCCACGAAGCGAGTTTTTTACCTGAAATTTTGAATTTTGTCACACCCTTGCTATTCAAGAAAGATAGGGACCTTTAACATGCACGATAATACTCACACACCACACTTACATTTTACCTCTCATTCGAATGAGGACGTAGTTTTGTGAAAAGTACTTGCCTGGCGTTTTCAAGCGGTCCGTGTCAGAAATCGAACCAGGGACCTTAAGATTAGCACTCATACCCAAACCCATTTGATCCACGTAGCCACCGGAGCAGAAATACCGCACAAAACTATAGTTGAAAAATAGGAACAATACGTATCGTTTTTTAACGAAAATTAGGATATGAGTGGATTGAATTTGTGGAAAACAGTAGGTGTTTTATTATTGATTCAATCTCAAAAATAAAATTGACATTTTTCATACTTTTAGAAGCAAGAAGGCAATATTTCTGAAAAAAATCGTTGAAGAACACGAACAACACCTTTCGTTTTTTGAAAAAGATATCGGGGACAATACTAACAAAGTTTGAGGAATTCAAGATTTAAGTTAACTGGATTTGTAAGAGACTGTAGTTTGTTCTATTGTTAGTTCAATCGGAAAAATAAAATTCAAACTTTCCTTAATAGTTGAGGCGAAAACAATAAATTATCGGTAATACTCTTTTTTTTAAGAAAATATAAACTCGGAGCGAAATTGAGTAGAACTGAAGTCTCTGTAAGTCTTTGCAAGAGAACCAGGCTACTCCTTCAAACAAAACGTTAGTGGTTGTTCTACGATAAAACTTTAAGAAGGAGGATCAGCAAAAATACAGAAAATGCAGTTTTAACCTTTAGCAAGGCAAGTCTTTGTAGTTTTCTCCAGAGCAAAAGGTTTAACAAAAGTTTGCTGAAGAAAGTTATACTGTAGTAGAATAATTAAAATTATTTTACCAACAGCCGAAACAAAATCCTTAGCAATAAACACACCGGGTATCCCATCGCCTATGACATCGAAACAATGTTTTCGATTTTACATTCCTTTAATTCAACACTTTTGGCATGCATAATCTATACCTTTAAAAGTGAAGAAGTTGCTTTTTGAGAAATAATGGCAAGTACCTTCACAAGAAAAAAGATAAGCAAGAATTTTGAAAAAAGAAGAAAAAGACAAAATACCAAAATAAGTAGAAAAAGTAAGAAAACACTTTAAAGAACAAAATCAATGTTGAGCACAAAGAGAACAGAAAACTAAAAAAGAGTTAGTTTTATAACTATGTGAAACAGTATATTAGAAAAGCAGTATATAAGTATGGTCTCTAAAGGTTTGACGCACGAAAAATACACCATAACTACAAAAACGCCAAACAATTCTATCAAATTTTAGCTTTCTTACGTATTAAGTGAATTAACCTGCAACATGCCTTTTTTGATTATTGGATAATCAGTTTCAATTCCTTATATTTAATAAACCTATCATTTTTGTATAAAAGTAAAGTAATTCCCTTTGTTTCATAAACCGGGTCCTGTCTATTTTATAAATTATTAGTTACAGCGTAGACGAACCATGACGCTTTTACAGCAAGTACCAGATTGCAATTGTGTGGCATGACTACTTTGCACCACAGAAGACTTAATGCTATGCTGATATTCTTGTTCAAGCTTGCCAATGGTCTTGTAATTTGTGAATCCTTCGTTGCTGAGGTATTGCTTCGAATACCGCAGCGTAACACACGTATGGTAAGTTTATTTCAAGAAAGGCAACATCAAACTAACTATGGCACCTACCGCATATCAGATAGATTACTGGTTAACTATAATAAACATTTTTTAGGAATTGATTTGTTTAGTTTAAGTTTGAGTGCAGTGAAGAAGATTGTATGATCCCTTAGAAAGAAAGGGACATGCAATATTTAGGATTATTGCTCTATTGTCTGTTTTATTATACCATATTGTTATATTATTATGTTGTTATGTTATTATATTTTTATTTTTAGTTAAAGGTGGTCAGTTGGAAACAATGTTTCTGTAGTGCCATATTTTTAAATAAATAAATAAATAAATAAATAAATACGTATAAATACGTTAAGATACTCCGGAATTTCTATCGCTCTCGGGAAATGTACAATGAACACGCATTATTGAAATATCGAAGTTCTCTATTCCAATTGGTTGTAGGACATCAACTAATTTGAATAAGTGGATCCCGCTGAGTGCCGAAGAGTGTTAAAACGATGACGGTAAATTGCAAGAACTTAAATTGATCACTTCAGTACCAAAGATTCGGAAAGAGTTGTATTATCGCGTGTGTTGTGATGTAGTGCTCATTTATCTATCCAATCTCTCTTAGCTTTTCCCGTGGGTCACTACTGTTACTACCGACAAGCACCACGTCATAGATATGCTGAGAATAGGAGGAGAACCTGAGAAATCTATCCCGCTGCATGAAAACATAATCGTAAGTGAACGATAAAATCTACTAAATACGGGTTTAGGGGATTTCTAGCAATTGTAGTGATTGTAGCAGCTTTTAAGTAAGAGAAAATTTGTATATTCTTATAATTGTTTTAAACTAATACAAATTATGGTTATTTTTCTTAATCTTCTTTGGGAATTAAACCATTCATAGTTGTTAAAATCATCTTTATTTATGTTTTGATCCATGACCTAGGATCGTTGTCAAAATAATAAAAATTTCAGTCACCTTCAATTTGTGTCATAAATGTCAAACTTAAATTTTTTTATTATTTTGACGACCCTGTTCATGGTACTTAAACCCGATGACTATTATAAGCAACTACATGTGTTGGCTTTGCAATATTCTCAAATATGCGAAAGAATTTATTGGAAAACAGTTAATTCGGCAAATGTCTAACTGTTGGGAATTTTAATAGCAGCAGGTTGCCTAACCCCCTTCACATACCACTGAATATCGGTGAAATAAGGTATATATTTAGAAGGGGATACGAGCTGCATTTAGGCTCTAGGAATTTCTAGAAAATGTGTAGGTTAGCTCAGAATAAGAAACAATGGAGGTATGCGTTTAGTCAGTTCCAGGACTGAAGATCTAATGATGATAATGTGTATTTTTGCATATTGGACAGGTTTTTGAGGACTATTTTCTTTTCTGCGGGTCCTATAACTTCTTTTTGCTTTGTTTATTGTTCCAATTCTTTTTGTGTTGTGTTCCTGTGCGTGTTTAGATGAGGGTGGGCAGACTGCACTTTTGAAAATGCTCTTTGGCAATCAAAATATAGTTTTTTTAATTTTTTTTAAAAATGCTCTCTTCTGTGCGAAATAGTATTTTGGCTGCCAACAGGCATATTCAAAAATTCAACCGGTCCATTCTCATTCGCGCTCTCCCGGGAGTACAATAAAAAGAATAAGAATATGAAACAAAACAGAAAATGTATAGTATCCGTAGTCAAAATTTTTGAAAAATGTTTTATTTTGGTGTGTTTGAATTTTGGTATGTTAGACAAGTTTTTGCCGTATATTATGTTACCTGCGGGCGCTGTAACTTTTTGTGTATTGTTTATTTCTTTTTATATCGTGTTCCTGTGCGCATTTAGATGAGAATTGACAGGTTAAATTCTTGAAAATTACCTTGTCAGCCAAATACTGTTTTTCTATTATTTTCATGATACCTTTTTCTATAAGGAACAGTATTGTGACTGACAAGGAGGCATTTTCAAAATTTCAACCTGTCTATTTTCTTCACATACACCAAGGTATACGATATAGAAAGAATTATAACAATAAACAGGACAACGCCCGCAAAGAAAAAGCATTCTTTATGTGATTGATTTCTTCAGTGGGAACCTTTTCACTTTCTTTGTATATTGTTCTTTGTTCTGATATTTTTTGTATAGTGTTCCTGCGCGTGTGTAGATGAACATGGACGGGCTAATTTTTTTAAAAATGTTATATTTTGGTGTCTGTGCGTATTCTTGTAAGTTAGATAAGTTTTGAGAAATATGTTTTTCCGTGCGGGCGTTGCATTTTTTTCTGTATTGTTTAGTGTTCTAATACTTATTGTATCGTGTTGCTACGCATGTGTAGATGAGAATGGACAGGCTAAATTTTTGAAAATGCCCCTGACAGACAAATATTGTAGTTCTATTATTTTTCAGGAATGCTTTTGTTCTGTAAGGAACAGTATTGTGACTGACATGTGAGCATTTTCAAAAATTTGCTTGTCCAATTTCATCTACATACACCCAGGAATACAATACAAAAAAATTAGAACAAAACTCAACAAAAAAAGTAAAAAGGAAAACATTCTTTGTGACGAATTTCTTCCATGAGGGTGCTGTAACTTTCTTTGTATACTTTTTTTTTATGCTTTTTGTAGTGTGTTACTGGGTGTATGTAGATAAAAATGGACAGGTTAAATTTTTTTAAAATGTTTTAATATGGTGTATGTGCGTATATTTGCATGTTGGAGAAGTTTTTGATGAATATGTTCTTCCGTGCGAAAGCTGTAACTTCTTTCTGTATTGATCATTATTCTAATTCTTTCTGTGTCGTGTTCCTGTGCGTGTGTAGGTGAGAATGAATCGGCTGAATTGTTGAAAATGCCCTTTTATTATTATTATGAATACTTCTTACTGCGTGGAACGGTTTTGTGGCTTCCGAATGAGCATTTTCAAACATTCAGACTGTTCATTTTCATCATCATACTCCCAGGAATACGATACAAAAAGAATTAGAACAAAAACAAAATACAAAAACGTTATAGTGCGCCCAAAGGAAAAGAACTTTTTTGGTAAGACTGATTTGTTCCGTACGGGCGCTAACTTTTTTTGTATACTGTTCTTTGATCCGATACTGTTTGTATTGTATTTTTAGGTGTGTGAAGATGAAAATCGACAAGCTAAGTTTTTGAAAAATGTTTTATTTTGGTATGTTTTGTATTTTTGTATTTTGGACGCTTTTTTGAGGAAAATTTCCTTATGTGTGGGCGCTGTAACTTCTTCCTGTATTGATTATTGTTTTTATTCTTTTTATATCGTGTTTCTGCGCGTGTGTATATGAAAATATACCGGTGTAATTTTCGAAAATGTCCTCGGTAGCTAAAATATTGTCGTTTTGTTATTTTTTAAGAATGCTTTCTTCTGTGCGGAACAGTATATTGGTTACCAAGAGTGCATTTTCAAAAATTTTGCCTGTTCATTCTCATTCGTGCTCTCTCATGAATACAATACAGAAAGAATTAGAAGTAAAAACAAAACGCAAAAAAAGGGGTCGGCAAAACCGACTTCTGCAGTTACGATATAATTTTTATGGATCTCTACGATCTGTGATATTTCATTGTCAATCTTTGTATTATTCACTAAGCTGGTTGTACATTTTGTGTTACTCCATAATTGAGAAATATTTTTGTTTTTGATGGATAACCTAACATTAAAAATAAAAATTAAATAGAAAAAATAAAAAAGTTAGATTGATAACTGCGCTCTGCTCTAACTAGTCACTGAAGACATGTACCCGAAATCATTTATAAATATTAAATGAGTTTTACTTAAATTTATGTTTTTGAGAGTCTTAAAAAAGCACCCTTGATAAGGATGTCAGATCGAAAAGTAACTTTAAAGTTTCTTAGCCTTCGGTCCATGACCTATTCGAATCTTAAAGTATAGTTTTCGTACAGGATGCATAGATTATCATAATATAATCGAATATGAAACCACTGATCTACATGCAACATTTTTCACAATGCTACTCACTCCACATACCGTATAAATAAATGACATCCTGGTGTGTAAAACAAGGATAGCGAGACATTGTTTCGTTCAAACAACTATTAAAAAATGCACATGGACACTTTAAGGTTTCTTTAAAATATATCGTCTTACAAAATCACTCCCTTACTAAAATTCCCATGAAATTTAACCCTTTTTTAAGCGACAAATAAACCAAATCGAATCCAGATCCGTACCCATATTATAATAAAATAACCATACATGAAAAAGGAGTCATTCACGTCTGCTATTTTTATTGTAATCAAGATCGATTTATTAATAACTTTTGGAAACAACTCGGCAAATTAACGGGAAAAATAGTTTAATACGTAATAATACTTATTCAACATAACCGCAAATAATTAAATTATTTAGAATGATTTTGATAAAATAAGCTTTTTTCCAATGACTAAAGTATGTAGAAATATGTATTTTACAAGCTAGAAGCGGGAAAAGTTTGCATAAATATATTAATGGGTGTGAATCATTATCATAAAAATGTGTAGGTTATTTCTGAAGAAAATAAGAATCATATTATTAAATACATTAGTTTCTTAATGTACGAGTCATGACGAACATATGTGGAACACATTGGGCAACCTAGACCGGTTGGTTAAGATGACGGTACGGAATAAAATTCCATTAAAAAAAGATTATTTCATTTGTTTCATAATCCACTTATTGCTCTCATGTAAATTAAAAAAAATCTGCCAGTACATTCTTCAGTCTTAGGGTACATTTCGATCTAAGTTAACCATGCACGCTGTCTTACGTAAGAACACTGACATAAAGAATGTATTAAATAGAACCCGAAATACATGAAGATCAAGCAAGCAAAAGAAATCAAATTTCAAAGGATAACGGAATCTGTTACGCAAAGTGAAGGTGAAAGTACCATCAACTGCTAATTATTATTATGTAAGCTGTGCGATCATTCATAAATTGCGGTCGTTTACACGAATTAAGATGTATTAGGTACATATTTGTACAAGAATATGAACATTTTGACCTACCAGATCTTTTTACTGTAGTACGAACAAAATCTTGGGACGCGATTCTGCCAGCGTGAGTCTTGTTTCTTTCCCTTTATTCTTTCTCCAAAAAGAATTCGTGTTTTAACTTTTACAATCCCTCCCATATCACATTTAACACTATATACATATTATATATATATATATATATATATATATATATTATCGTGTAATTAAAAGTGGCAATAAAATACATAAGTTAATTCATAGGGTTGAGAGCGATTAGGTACAGTAAAATAAATTTATTGAGTTAAAAGATTTTTAACAATTATTTTCTAGCTTAATTAACGGATTTGGGGTTAAATTATAACATAATGAAGTACTATGGAACAGTTTTAAAGGCGTTGATCACGTTAAAAATAACGATTTCTAGGTTTCAAATAACAAGGGGGAAAGATGTATTTCTTAGTAAAGTTGCTGCAAACAAATTTAATAGCTTAGTGGAACCAACAACCGTTGAAATTAAAGCAGCCAAGGACGTAAACAAACCACACAGAATTGATGTAAAAGCAGTACACGTTAGTTAAAATATTGATTTTTAATCTTAGATATAGAGTCGGAAGGAGCAATGAAAAGACGAAGATTGAATAAAAGCCTATAAGCATAAGAGAGATACAGAAAGTATATCCAGAGGAAGGGAATTAAAAATCGATAATGTCAAGGATAGTTGTAAACAAGCATGCGTCGCTGAGAAAGGTGGGAAATGGAGCCAAGCGAGTTGATTGGTGAAAGTTAAACGACAAGAGGTGAAAATGCAGGTGGTAGAGGCATGTGTGCAATAGAACAATATGTACAAGGAAGATAAGTGATGTTTGCTTGAAGTTAAAGGCGTGGAGTAGAGGCTAATCCTGAGAATTAAAAACGACAGTTGACGCTTTTACTTAAAAGCGTCAACTGTTGTGTTATGTTATGAAAACTTACGAGGAAAATAAGACAACGGTTAAACAGATATACGTGTTATTTCTTAAACAGGGGAGGGGGACAGGTTGGGTTATATAATCAGTAACAGAGAGGGGTCTCGCTCTTTTTTGCTCTTTGATTCCATCGGTAATACAGTGAGTTTACTTGCAAGTGCTTAACCAGTAAACAGCTCATAATCACTGTGGAGTTCCTGACAAGACACACTTCTATCAAGGTTCACCTCCAGAGGATGCATAAATATAATGGAGACCTCGAATGCAGACTCTGCTTAGAGGAACTGGAGACTGCAATGCATGTACTATGCAGATGCGAGCCGTTGAGTAGAACGAGACAGCGTCTATTCGGGCGACCAAAGTTAGACCCGAAGGAAGTTGGTACTCTTTCATTCGGGGTGCAGGCATTGCAGATTAGGTATAATACTTAACCAGGGTTAGCACAATAAGCCTTTTAGGCTGCGGTGCGGCAGAGCCGTTGGCAGACTCACCCGCTAGGGGGAGTGGTTTTAGTGGGTATGCCGTTTGGAGAGTCCACACTTTGGCTATAAAAGCTTTCCACTCCACAGGGTTCGGATAACTATAAAAAAAATACAAAAAGAGAGTCGCAGATGGATGTGAAAATTTTCGAACAATAATTTTGACAGCACACGTGACAAAAATATTAACTAAAATTGTACAAAGACGGATGGAAAAACGGGTTGAAGAAATACTAGGAGAAGATCAATTTGGGTTTAAACCAAACAAGGGAACACGGAAGTTCCGAGGGTGATAATGGAGAATACAACAGAAAAAAGAGAAGGCGTGTATATAGGATTTGTTGATCAATCGACAATGTAAAATTGAAAAAATGTTCGAAATACTCAAAAACATTAGAGAAGCAAACATTAGGAAAGGGGTGAGACAGAGATGTACCCCTATCCCCGTTAATTTTTAACTTGTACATTGAAGAACTAACGAATACCGTTAAATTTAGTGCGGCATTTGGCATTACTATGTAGTAACAAATTGAAATGGGAACAGTTCTAACAGAGAGATGCGGTGTGAAAATTAACAGCAATAAAACTAAAGTACTTGCATGTAAAGAAGGGGAAAATAAATCAATCACTAGAATACAAAGAGGAAACGATAACTTGTAAGAGATTAAAGATTTCTGCTAACTAGGGGGCCAAATAACGCAATATATAAACAATGCAAGATATAAAACAAAGATTAGCTTAAGTCAGTGCTACATTTAACAAGAAAAAGCAACTACTATGTTCAAAGACAATAAATATATAAACAACGAAAAGGTTGCTGAAAACATGTGTGGAGCACAGTACTATTCGGCTTTGAAACTTGGACGGTAGGAGAAGCAAACAGGAAATAGATAGAAGCCTTTGAAATGTGGTGCTACAAACGTACGATAAACATATCCTGGACAAACTAAGTGAAGGACAAACAGGTTCTAGAAATGGTAGGTCAAGAAGGAAATAAGTGGAAAACAGTAAAAGTAGGAGAGATAGGATGATAGGTCACATACTAAAACATTAGGGAATAGTGTGGAATATATTAGAAGCAGAGATAGGAAAGAAGAGAGGTAGAATTGGACCTAGGTTGGACTATTGTTGAAATTAATAAGTATAGCCTATTGGGATGATTGTTGTACATTATCCAGTTACCCAAGAAAAACTCTGCTAGACGGAAATAAAGATTTAAAATTTTATACATAAATTTAGTTACAAAAGTTATGTCTGTAGATTTGTACAGAGTGGGGCACGGGGACCTCCCACATTTGAATGGTTGGCTGTGGGGAATTGGTCATTCCACAGGGGTGGGGTTGGTCTTGTTTGGAGGGGTGGATGATCTAGTTTTCAGTAGTAACCATGCCGTGGACTGGAGCGTAACGTGCGTTAGTTATCAAGAGTTTTATAAAAAATGGTGAATCTGTTATTGCGACACAAAGGACATTTCGCACGCGCTACAATTTGTCATCGTCTGCTAGTGTTCCCAACCGGAAAACAATTTTGTGTTGGGTGAAGAAATTTAGGGAAAGTGGATCTGCACTAAATGTGAAAAAGAAGGGCCCTGTTGTGACCGTCAGAACCCCTGAAAACATTGGTAGAGTTAGGGCGTCGTTTGAACAGTCTCCAAAGTGTTCTGCGCACAAACATGCTGATGCGCTTCAGATTTCGACGAAAACAGTGAGACGGAATTTTGCATTGTGAACTCAAGATGCACCCCTACAAGATGATGATTGTGCAGGAATTGTCCCCAACAGACTGGGGGCGGCGTGTGGAATGTTGTCAGACGATCCTTCGCGAAGTGCCTCCTACTGCAATTTTGTGGAGCAGCGCCGAAGCTCATTTTCATCTTTCAGGGTATATTAATAAACAAAATTTTCGCTACTGGTCAAATGAAAACCCTCGACAGCTTCACGAAACACCCCTGCACAACCCAAAGGTAACAGTTTGGTGTGCAGTATCGTCCGTAGGCATTATTGGGCCATACTTTTTTGAAGAGAATGGCGTCACCGCTACTGTTAACTCAAACCGGTACTGTGACATGCTTGAGAATTTTTTCAAGCCTAAAATCGAAGAATTTAGTCAAGATCATGATCCACGCAGATTCTGGTTCCAGCAGGATGGTGCTACAGCACACACTGCCTGTCGTTCACGCACTATTCCTCAGGAGATGTTCTCTGGGAGGATGATTTCCTTGCTCCAGACGGTTGAATGGCCCCCGCGCTCTCCAGATTTAAGCCCATGCGATTATTATCTGTGGAATTACTTCAAGGTGGAGGTTTTTAAAGTTCGTCCTAGAATCCGGATGACCTAAAGACTGCAATTGAGGAAGAAATCGTGCCGATAACCACCGTCACACTCGAGAAAGTCATGCGAAACTTCCAAGCTCAATATGTGTCGCCCGCCAAGGCCATCATTTGAAGGATATTATTTTAAAAACATAGCTTAAAAAACTACATTATATATCCTTTCCAGAAAATAAAACTTTTTTGGAATCTATCATTTAGTTTTGTTTTGCCAGAGTTTTAAAATGTGGGAGGTTCCCGTGCCCTACCCTGTATATGAATTAGAATAGACAGAAAGCGTAAATAACTACTAGTGAAAACTATTTATAATTAAATAAAAGTTTAAAGAAATTGTACTACTTTCACCTTAAATTAATAGTAGAGATTCGCATTTCCTAGAAAATTTGAGATTATCCTGTTCTAGACACCAACAAAGTGTTTGGGCAAAAAGTTATAAAATTGGGATTTAGGGGTTGCAAAACTGTTAGTTGATCCAAGAATAAAAACAATGTCGAATTCTTACTTCCCGAAGAATTTAATACCACCTAATGCTTTGTACGCAAAGAAAAGGTGTATAAACAAAATAGTTAGAAAATTTTAGGGGAGGATTAAGAATTTTTTACGGGCAGAAGGTAAAAAATAATTTAAAAAACAGTAGAGCTAACCTAGGTTAATTAGAAATCGTGCGGGGCCGAACTCCACCAGAAATTCCCCCTTGTAGAGCTTCCACCTCATGGAAATTAACATGGAGAAAGAGGAGGAGGAAGTGATGTCCCAGAACCGGCTTATCGCGCCTGGTTTCCGTTGCTTTTCGCAGAGAGGAGCGAAAGAATTTTAAGGTTGAAGAATTCTTAGGACTATTTTACTCTGGTCCCAGACTTTTTTTACAATTTGCGTCAATAAAAATTAATAAAAGAAATTTTTAACACTATTTAGAGTTGCTACATCTACAATCCTATGTTTAAAGAAGACGTAAATTTTATTGTTCTGCAAGTACTTTTTGAAATTTGATCAAGGGTCATTGTTTCTTTAAAAGTTTGTTGACATGCAGTTTTTCATCAAAACTCTCGATATGAACACGGTTTGTTTTTTAATTAAATAATTTTTCACTCTCTCAATTATCAAAAATCAGATAATGTTGCGTCTGACAAATGAGAATCTTTATTTATAGTAATAACACCTGCGGTACTCTTGAAGGTTAACCAGATTTTAGTGGGACAGATTGCGTATCTACGAAACTCCGATCTGGGTGCATGATTAGTCACTAACGTAGTAATTTACCTTTGCTGTAGGTCTTCTAGCTTTGATATTTATTAGACGGCGCCTTCTTTAATCTAGCACCCCGGTACCCGGAAATGTGCCGCTTAGATCCTTCTTCGAACTAATATTAGCTGAAAAGGGTATAACTATAATTTTTCAGTGATAAATCAATACTTATGTCGTAAAGATATAAAGGATTAAATCTCTATCGCTATATTCGAAGAAGCTCAATTATGTAATGTCATTGATGGTTAATTCGAACCTGTTTATGTAAGAACAAAGCCGTAATAATTAGTTTGCTGACTTAAATCTGCACGCCTGGAATATCAGATGGTTTTAAAAAAATCGATGAAAGGTGCATTCGTATTTTCGAACAAGTACTATAAAAAATTGAATATCAAATGCGCTTAAGACCATCATCGTTATTAGGTCTTCATTATTGGAACTGGTTAGACGCGTACCTTCATTCTTTCCTATTCTGAGCTAACCTACACATTTACCTGAAATTTCCAGAGCCTGATCTAGGTCTACCTATACCTCTCTTTTTTCCTATCTATGCCTGTAATATATCCCGTACTATTCCCCAAATGCCTTAGAACGTGTCCCGTCCTTATATTTCCACCACTTCTTATGTTTTCCATAAATATCTTTCTTCCTCTACCATTTCTAGAATCTGTCCATGCTATCATCATCATTCATCTGAAGTACCGTAGTCCATTTTCCTGTCTGATTTTCCTACTGTGTCTATTTCATAGCCGTACAGGCTGTGCACAACATATATGCTTTCAACAATTTTTTCTTTGTTTCTGCTTGTTGTCTTCTAACATAGCAGCTGCTCTTTCTTGTTAGACACAGCTCGGTTCCCATTCTATTCTTTTCTAAATATATACCTTATTTCACCGATATTCAGTGTTATGTGTAGGGAGTTAAGCAATTTGCGGCTACCACAATCCCCCAACACGTAGATATTTGCCGAAATAAGAGTTTTTCAATAAATCCTTTCGCACAATCAACAGTTGAGAATATTGCAAAACCAACACTTGTAGTTGTTCATAATAACCATCAGGTATAAGTAGAATTATTTTTGCTTCATTAGGTTTTCCGTCTATGCAGTTGTTGAGCGGGTAAGTCCATTTCCATGAAATTCCCACAGCCTAGATTCAGCTCACTTCCCCTCCTATTGTTTTCTAGATGTCTACCCTACTTCACCGATATTCAGTGATATGTAAAGGGTTAAGCAACTTGAGGCGGCTCCGTGGCGTAGTGGTATGTGTGTGACTACTACGCCCAAGGTCTCGGGTTCAAATCCCGACACGGTCCGCTTGAAAAATGTTAGGCGAGCATTTTTCACAAAAATACACTCTCGTTCGGATGAGAAGTAAAATGGAGGTCCCGTGTGTGAGTGTTGTCACGCACGTTAAAGATCCCTACCTTGCTTGGAACAGCAAGGGTTCGGCAAAATTGCAAATTTTCCAAGTTAAAAATCTCGCTTCCTCGCCAATGTAGTACCTTCGGATGGAGCATTGGAAAATCACATGTAAGGTTAAGCAACTTGACGGTTACCAATATTCCCAACACTTAGACATTTGCCGAATTAATAGTATTCCAATAAATACTTTCGCACAATCAACATTAACTGAGAATATTGCAAAACCAACATGTTATTTGAAAACATCTAACTTTTTAACGTCCTAGAAGTTCCAGTAGGATCTGGTTAAAACGAATTGAATTCGGGAGATAATTGGTTTTAGTTGCTTCCCAGAGGTATCTACAGCCAAGTAACGTCTCAGACATTTAGCATAAAACTTCTGAAACTATCACCTACAGTAACCATAAATTAATGAACATTTTTTAAAACTGTATAAACTTATAAACGTGCCCATAGTACGTCTTTGTTATTAGTTTTAAGAAACAAGAAAGTAATTTTGTTCGATAAAAACTTTTCCATTAGGATAAGTAATGTTTGATATATTTGGCTTTTGTTTAAGAATGTATACACGTACTTGCACTTAAAACGTAATTGTGCAAGAGAGTAGAGTTTCATACACTGGTGCTTTCACAACTAATATAGAGGTAATAATTTCCAGCCTAGATATAATAAAAATATTGCAATTATCTTTAGGCGTGATTAATATACAGATAATTTAATATTTGATTTTCGGAACTCTTTTTCTTTCAGTTAACAGTTTTATATAATTTGTTTTAGGTTTGTTTTAAATTTAGCGTACTCAATTATACCTCGTGTAAATTTTAGGTCAGAATCACTTTCCTGACCTCTGGTTGTGGCATCTTCTTGTTTTCCCTAAGAACTTGCATTTTGAGATTACATGGTCTCTAAAATAACTCCCGATTAAGACTGGTATTTCGCATACAATAGTATTCGTATCACATTTCCGTATTTATTGGTGCGATAGTCTTTTGTTCCCAGGCAGTAGTTCTTGTTGTTATTCATTCTTTCTAATAATATTTGGACATGTTTACCTAAACGCCAGTGGCCACCACTTTATTAGATAGATTAGGTGTGGTCACTGTAGATTGCGAATGTTGAGATAGGAGAAACGCCGAAGAATACTAAGTGTAATGCAATTCGGGATATAGTTGTGGTAATCTGGTGGTCTGGAATCACCTTGTTTATGCATGACAATAACAGAGATAGCATTTATTTGCAATTTAAAATATTGATATGGACTTATTATACATTGACATTAACGGCATGGCACGCACAAAGGAAATACGTACAAATGTATTTGTGTGCGTAATTAAATTGCAAATGTCTTTATCATTAAAACTGAAAGCACTTTAGTTTCCGTAAGTTGTGAACGAGTTATAATATCGAAGAATTGGATGTTGCAACTTCACGACGAAGACTTGGGTCTTGTGACGTGTAGGTGATGGTTGTAAGTAGGTTTCTCTGGCTCGGGTTACGTTAAATGCAATGCGGCAGCTCGTACCGGTGATTGCAGTCGGATATTCATAACTTCGGTATCTAGCAGCTGGTGGGCTGACGCTGGCGTATGACGGCTTCCTTGTTTGGTAGGAATTGAAGCGGGTTGATGAGGAAATGTTCCAAATTCTGGAGTGTTTATTGGCGTTACGTTCTTTAGGAAGTGGTCCTGATGCAGTGATGGTTGGAGATAGAGCCTACGGTATGGCGGGATCCTGTCCGTAATGTAATGAGAGTTCACTTAAATTTACCCCGTTAGATTTGGTGGTCCCAACCAGATTATCTAATGGAAAACCCTTAGTGCACGAGGAGCTTAGAGACTTCTGGCTTGCACTATTGTTAATTTCCCTCCAAAGAGTTTGGCGGCTTTCTTAAACAGAGAAAAACAAGAAATGCTTTGCACTAGTATTTGGAGCACCTTATATATCGAGATTTGTTTGTATTGTACGTCCGGATGGCTCTATTTGTATTTCGAGGGCTGTTGGACGAGTACATTATTGCTTGAGGGGTGTTTTAAGCGCGCATGCTATTTGTTTGCATGCTGCGTGGAGTGATCAATTAGTTAGGAGTGTTTGCATACTTTTACATACGTATGGTGGATTATTATGCTGCGTCTATCAAATACAGTACTTCATGTACCATTACGAGGTATACCACAAAGTGTAGAAAGAAAGCAGACTTGACTGAAACTCGCCAATTTTGCAAGCAGCTCTAATACCACCTTAATTAAATATTTGCTACTGACGAAGACGACTATTTGAGTGATTTATAAACTATGACAAAACTACAAATCAGTATAAATCCTAAATGTCCAAAAAGGTTGAGATAGGAGTAGCAGTAGCTAATAACAAAACCAGATCGCTATCGTGAAGAGAAAATTGTACTGCAGAACGACTAGTTCAACGATTTTATGAAAAGGCGAAAAGAATTGTTAACAACTAACAAAAGCTACACCTTTGGGTAGAGCTGTGGGAATTTAATCATCTGCAAGTTTGTGCAAAGAATAATTTGAAACTTGAGTAAGTATATAACGTTGAAGAAGCCTCCCTCAGAAGTGTTCAAGAAACAAGAAAGGTTATAGCCAGAAAAGCATAAAAGCAAATGGGTCAAATAGCGTAGACTGAGCGAAAGACCTTAATTACTATGCGTGGTTGTACTAACGCCATTGGCAATAATATTCCACTCAATTTAGTGGTTCCGAGAAAATATTTTAAAGATTATATGTCAACAAATGCTTTACCTGGAACTGTTAGTATAGCATCACCTCGAGGTTGGATGACTTCAGTGACTGAATCACCTAGTAAAATTATAAATAATCACGAATCCACATTTTACTAGCACTTATAACGTAGCAATAGAAAATAATGCGATACTACTAGCATACCGGTCAGAAGCTTCAGCCACTGGACAGAAGCGTTTACTTTTCCTCGAAAAAAATTTACAACCAAAACTGCCAACGTAGTTACTTAACAACCCCGGAAAAAGAATTCGTATATACGAAATTACAGAAATTGTAGGGAAATGTTATTTATATTTACTTGCTTTTGCGATTCGAAACTGCATCCGGTTTTCGGTCAACTGAAGCACTCATTTAATAACAACACCTTCAATGACAAGAATTTCAAGGCAGCATCTGCAGCAGATGTACAAACAGATAAACGCGAAAAGCAAATGCAAGAAATTACAACTAATTTTATGGAAGGTTAGTCCAGCAACTAACAACAATTACTTAGGACATGCCTTCAACTTCTGCAGTATTACAAACGCCTGATAAGTTATTTATTCTCCTCACTCCCATGAAGCCATGCTCCATAGCAGCTTCAGGTCCGGTAAAAAGCCAAAAAGTAAAGGAAAAATGAATAGCTTTACAGACGAAGAATAACTGAAAGCGCAATTGTCTAGTCTAGAGAAAACGGCCCATCGTAGAGAAAGATGTGTACCATTTAGGCTATTCAATGCCATTAGAAAAAACCAACTAAATATAAAAAATGTGATAAACAGTTTAGTGACTGTGACTGAATTGATAGAACTTTTTACGTGCTGAATTGACGTTACGTATCCGAATTAATTCTAGTTTACGGGGGGCGAAATGACGCAACAGTAAATTAGTGCACCGGCTAGCTTTCAATGATGTTGAGCGGTTCTATGAAAGCAAATATATTACTTTTAGGGGTGTACAAGTTGTTTCACTTCTACTAATTACCTGTACGCTTACATTGAAAGGTCTTTGAACACCCTTGTGTATCTAAAACCTTAGATCGCCAACTCACCTAAAAAAAGTAACACGAATAAAGCCTACTCGGAGGAGGCGGGGTGGATTATCAGAGTACCTTGTTTATTCTCGCTGCACCTATAGGTTGAAAGAGTCTCACTTACACCTTTCTCAGCTCCCTCTGCTAATTTTAATTAAAAATAATTCCGCTCCGTGTATACCTAAACTATATTATAAAGCATGAATAACAACAAAGAAGAAAGAGAACTATGATCTATCCCTAATTTGGCCAAATACGCGTGCAGCTAATAAACGATATGACCAATGATTCAACTTCATAAAATTCAACCAATTTAACTTTTACGTACTAATTATCTACAATAATGGAATTCTCCATACTAAAATTGTGTGTATAAAATACGTTTTAAATAAATGTGCATCAACGTTAATAGTCCTTCTTAATAGTAAACTTCACACATTATTATTACGACCATCAATCACAGTTATTAAATACAATGATACAGCATGTGATATTTGTAAGATGCATAACAAAATTCAATCGACTTACAGTTTTTGTTCTCATCAAAGCTCCATTGATACCTAGTGCAGAAATCGTTGCAGATAAAAGTCCAACTTATTGTTCCCCAAAGGCACCCAAAATAGGCAATTTTCACGTTAACTATGGGTATATTACAACCGCGTCCGAAAACAATTTTTCACAACAGTTCCGATTTTGGATACCGTCACGTTAACTATCTGGTCCTCCATCTTGTTCTGCACCGTGATGGTGGTCTCGCGTGTCGATCGGATTCGAAGCTCTGGTGATAGATGTCTGGTATCGAATAAACAGATTTCCAACTCTATAACTATCTGTGGGTTTTTATAAGTTTCAACGTTTGAGGGCTATTGCACGCTGTCCCCATTCCCGCGAGTAGTGTGTCTAAACTTTCAGAGTCAATGTAGTTCTGTCTGTGTAAACCTGTAATCCCATGATTTTACATTTAAAATCTATGGTTGCGTCATTCGTGAGTTCTTAATAGATTAATTTTATGCGTTTTTATGAGTATGTGGTTGTAAAGGCGTATCTCCCATAATTGATGGTTTTGGAACTCGTGTGAAATTGTACAAATAACTTTACTATGAACGGTTGTTTTGCGGTTGCTTTATGTAATTTTTTAATTTGATACGAATTTCATCCTAATATTTTAATATTGTATTGAAATAGCAACGTTATTACACGTAAACTACCGAACTTCTTAATTTTACAAACTGCTTCCCTGCCAAAAACTCATTTAACTAAGCAATTTTAATAAATTCTTTTTTACTATCTAATGTTACCTGAAATAACGCGCCAGCGTTACAAATTTGACGATAACAGTTTATTTTCCTAACCCGAAGATAATGATTTTATTTCAAATAAAATCGTACGTAAATATGTATTCTTTTCTTTTGGTACAGTTTTGCAACCGAAAAAAAAACTTTAAAATGCTATGTAGGCCACGTAATAGCATTTCTATAAAAATGTCAATGAATTTAAAGTGATATATCTTGCGTTCACATGTACAACAGCAATCAATTTACCGACTAAAACATAAGAAGCGGCGATATCTTTAAAGCGTCTGTATCCCCGAGGTTCCTGATATAGCAATAATTCCAGTTCACGATATTGTAGTTCATTCGTTTCAACCTGTAATAGTATGTGCCACTACTAGAATATAAAATTTGTTTTTATTTCGACTGGCATGTGTATAGTTTGCCAATGTTCCTAATCAATATATCTTACTCAATTGTGATCACAATACCATACTTTAGTGGCCTGTGCCGTTAATATAGATTCAGCGGTTACTTTATTAACAATGTAGTATTTTCGGGTAAAGCTTTGGAAAATCAAATGTACGATTACTTTATTCGGCGGCTTCGTGGCTCAGGTAGTTCGCGTGTGGCTACTAATCTTAATATCCTGGGTTCAATTCTCGACACAGACCGCTTGTAAAACGTTAAGCGAGCATTTTTCACCAAAAAAAAAAACGCTTACTTGGGATGAGAGGTAAAATGTAGGTCCCGTGTGTGTGATGTCACTCATAAAGATCCCAACCTCGCTTGGAATAGCAAGGGTTCGGAAAATTCAAAATATTCAGGTAAAAAATCTCGCTTCTTAGTCAATATAATACCTTCGGGTGAAGCACTGGAAAATCACATGTAAGATGACTTTATTCTCGCTTTTACAAAAATTTTTGTTAAAATTTGAAGTTTTTAATACTTCTTTTATGAAATATGGCCACAGCTAATAAGGTATAACATTTTTTCTTTTGAATACATTGTAAACGTAACAATCCAGGCTGATAAATTAAATTAAAACCGCAAATGAAAACATATCTTGATGTTACAAAACACTGCGTATCAATTTCACATGAAAAAAAAATTTACAATAGACAAATTTCGTCCGCCTCCACCCCCAAGGTCATTAAAATAATACCATGTCACAACAATAATACAAATTTGATACAAAGTAACGTGACAATAACTGTTTTATTCAGCATAAATAAAATGTTACATTGTGAGAACAAATTTTTAGCAGTTATACACCCGAAGGAAAAGAATTAATCAATTATTCGACAGCAGATAATTAAAAAAGTTTGGAGTGTAGTCAAACAACTAATTAATAAGACGGAAAAACCGCGTTGTTGGAGTTGGTATGAGGACAGATTTAAATTTAGTAGGCGAAACAGAGCTCCATCATGTGACTGTGAATTCCCCGCAGGGTATAGATACGTGACGTGCGACGTAAGGTTGAACTACTCTTGCAATGGTAGGGTAGATTTCAAACACGGGGGAGTAAATCTACTGTGGTTACGACAAGATAAAAAAAGTTAAGATCTGAAGATTTCGCTTCTTCAACAGTTTGGATTATGTGTTGGTTGTGTTAAAGGAGATGTATTCGATGGCAACAAAAAATAGAAATACTGACGGTTTTTGTTTCTATTTTCTTTTATTATTTATTCCATATGAACCCATACCGCGCCACTGTAGTTAACCAAAGCACCCTTAAATTGTTACGAAATCCCCTCTCCTTCAGGGCAAATCTAAATTTATAACATAACGCCCGTTTAATCCGTAGCAGAATTCATCATATGATTCATGTCGATTTAGATATGAAAGAATGTATGCAAAATGGATTCCCAAATGCTTAAATGCTGTACACAAACGAGCAAGAGTGGTCAATATGTGCCTTTTTTGAAAAGGATCGAGATATATTTTAACCATCTTGTTACATTTTTATGATCCAAAAACAAAATAGGAATCAATCTAGTGGAAGCATCATGGTTCTTCGAGGCTTAAGAAGTTTTACTAGTCGTCGAACATCAAAATTCTGGAGTGGCATTTGAGCGGATATGACCATTAAGCAGTCGTTAATGAGATCTATGAGTGTGGAAGGAGGATTTACACGTGGTGGAGGTCTCAATAATTCAACAATCGCACGCTGGATCTATACAATTCCATCCACTATAAACATTATATGTGCGGTAGAAAAATTTACTGGAGTGTCGCCCTTAGACAGTGACCAATACCTAGAGCTACGCGACTCCCGTAAGATACGTGACACCTCCGATTTAAAAAAAATTTTTACCAGACTACGAAATCACTCTCCACTTGTAAGCTCTTCTGACACTTTAACTTCTTTAGGTAATCGGTATAAAAGCAGAGGCGTCGCCGTGGATCAATGTAGTAAGCGTAAGACTACGGATCCCAAGGTCCTGGGTTCAAATCCCGACACGGCCGACTGCTTGAAAAATGACAGGTGAACATTTTTCACAAAAATTACGCCCTCGTTCGGATGAGAGGTTAAATGGAGGTCCCGTGTGTGAGTGTTGTCACGCACGTTAAAGATCCCTACCTTGCCTGGAACGGCAAGGGTTCGGCAAAATTCTAAATTTCCAGGCAACAAAAAAAACTCGCCTCCTGGCCAATGTAGTACCTTCTGGTGGAGCATTGGAAATATAAATGCACGGTATAAAAGCAGAGGTGTGACTACTATGCCCAAGGTCACTGGTTCAAATCCCGACACGGACCGCTTGAAAAATCTTAGGCGAGCATTTTCCACAAAAATACGCCCTCGTTCGGATGAGAGGTAAAATGGAGGTCCCGTGTATGAGTGTTGTCATGCACGTTAAAGATCACTACCTTGCTTAAAACAGCAAGGGTTCGGCAAAATTTCAACTTCTGCACGTAAAAAAAACTCACTTCCTGGCCAATGTAGTACCTTCGGGTGGAGCATTGGAAAATCAAATGTAGGGGTATAAAAGCAGAGACTTCAGTAAATTGTGATAACGCAGAAGCAATAGTCCAATTGTCTCTAAACAAGTGTGTTGGAAAATCTTTTGATAAAGTAACGTTCTTACGCAAAGATAAGGTGAAAAACATGGCAGCTGTTATGAAAACAATTAAAATCTGCAATCAAAAAATTATCATCAATTCCGCTCAACTCTTTAATCGAATAGTTTGTAGCGTAAAGACTAACCAAGAACCCGAATCGTGCTTAAAGTATGAATTAGTTACACGGCCAACATCTCTGTTTGATTCTATTTCACTCAGAAAAAAGAAAAGTCATCTTTAATTGGTATCCTAGAGGTGTTATCTAACAACTGTGAAATTATCTTCACATCCTTGTTCTGTGACAGACGATGGTTACCTTTTGCACAGAGTAGTTTGACCAAAACTTGCTTCGTTTTCTCAAATATGTGAGAGTTACATTAACTCTATAGAAAGACACTATGGCACTAAAAGTACTATTGTTTATGATGGCTACAGTGAAAGTGAATACGGTACGAAGAATGCAGAGTATATTAGAAGATCAAGTGAGACTAAGCAATCCGTAGATATTGTTGTAAGAGATTCAGTTTTTCCTTCCAGTACGCAGGCAGAATTTCTAAAAAAATATCTCCAACAAAAATTTAATTTAGTTCATTTTTGACGGGAAAACTTACAGCTGCTAACTTTCAAGTTATAATTTACCCGAAGGATACCGATACCTACATCGAAACACAGCTTTGACGTTTTTCCAATAAAAATAAGAAAGGAGTGGTGATAATGATTGCTGAGGCAAGAAGTAATCACCAACGTTTTATGTTTATACCAGCAACAAAGCTTAAGACACAAGCGGCGTTTAATAGCAAGCTACAGCACTTAGGGATGTAAGAAATCATATTACTTTTCTTCATGCAGTTACAGGTTGCGATACGCCTTCTTCACTTTTCAATAAAGACCAAAACAGACTTAAAACTTTTGCAATCGAACGAGACTCTAAGGCATAAGGTCTCTGTATTTAATGATGGAAATGCAACTCGCGAAGGTATTGCTCAAACTGGAAAGTATTTCCTAAAATTATTAAATAACGGTCGTTTGTCTTCAGATGACTTAAGTAAAACCATATTTAACTCTTACGGAAAAGTTGTAGCTAAACAACAAATTTATGGGAAGTTTGACCTGTTGATACTACCACCAACATCTGCAGCGGAAAACAACATAGCTACATAATTCAGTCTTGGAGGGGGGTAGAACTTTCTGGTACCGATTGGGGTTGGAAAAAAAAGGACAATTCCTATACTTAACCCACCAGCTCCCAATCATTTATTGAATTTGATTTTTTGTAATTGTAGGACTGACTGTGGCTAAAGGTGTGACTTTCTAAGGGGGTGGGGGTGGGCTACATGTACCCTTATGTGGTAAATGCAATGGAGAAGCATGCCCCAACAGACCTTTAAGGTTAGATGACGAGGAGGAACAGTCAGAGAACAAGAATGTTTATTAGGTGAGCACCATACTTAACCAAACGAACACGGACCATCCAGATTAGCCCATTAAACTGTTTAAAATATCAATTTTTAAAATAAAAAAATTATATTGATCTTATAGCAAATAATTTAGTAATTAGACATGTAAAGATACGATTTGACGATAGAAAATCTTAGCAGATTTCAAGCTGTTCAATGGAGTTTTATTTTGTTCTTGATAAATATAGGTCTGCTTTACTCAAGCAAAGTGGTGAGGGTTTGCAAGATTTATGATAATATGGCAGGTGTTTAATTATTCATTTTATTATTTTTGTGATTTACTATAAAAAAATTTTTTTGGTGAAACTATATTTTTTACTATATTGGCGATCGCTCATTTTAATCAAATGGGTTATGCCTTAGTGTTGTTATAAGTGAAATGGCACACAATGCAAACAATGAAGTAGATATGATATTACTTTGCGGTCAATATTCACAAAATGTGGCTACTGCAACGCGGTTATACGCGGATCGCCTTGCTTTAACCGCACACCCCACACCTCAGTCGTTTACTAATCTAATTCAGAGGGCAAAAGATACCGGTGACTTACGGGAACATCGCGGTAGACATACAGGGTGGACTAGACGACATGGAAATGTGTAAAATGACGAAAATATCTTAAATATTATCGAAGAAGATCTCACAGCAAATACTAGGGAAGTTGGACACCAGGTCGGAGTGAATCACATGAAAGAGTGAACAACATTGCGTGAGAACAATTTTATACTTTTTACGTTCAACGCATCCAAGCACGGCAACCTTCAGACCTTTCCCAGAAAGTACAATTCTGTGAACAGCTCTTATAACAATAAGCGGGCGATCCTAGTTGTAGCAGAAAAATTTAGTTATGAACAAAACATTGTTTACTCGAAATAGGATCAACAATTCTCAAAATACACACCTTTGTGCTATTGAAAATCAACATTGTATTCGGCAATCAAATTTTCAACACAGATTTTCGGTAAATGAGTGGGGAGCAATTGTAAATGAGATACTCGTGAGAGCTTTCATTCTGTCAGATCATTTGATTGGCAAGGCGTTCCGAGCTGTTAGAAATGTACCCCTATATTTGATTTTTTCAAATTCTCCACCCGAAGGTGCTACATTGGCCAGGAAGCGAGTTCTTTTTACCTGGAAATTTTGAATTTTGCCAAACTCTTGCTGTTGCAAGCAAGGTAGGAATATTTAACGTGCGTGATAAGACTCGCACCCGGGACCTCCATGTTATCTATCATCCGAACGAGGGCGTATTTTTGTGAAAAATGCTCGCCTAACATTTTTCGAACGGACCTTGTCGGTATTCAAAACCGGGAACTTGGGCGTAGTAGTCACACGCATACCAACTACGCCATGGAGCCGCCCTAGAAAATGTACCGGTAAATATTCGCCAAAGTATGTGAATTCTGCCCGCCAGTGCGAGCCAGTGCGAGCGTTTTTAGATAAGTTTTCCAATAGGGGAGTAGGCGAAGATGGACCCGTTTCGTGGTCACCAGACCTCAATCTGTGTAATTTTTTTGTGGAGTTTTATGAAGAGCTTAGTTTATAAATGCGAGAGGATTTTGATGCACGGATAGAGACAGCTGCAGTAACAATTAGGGAAACGTATTTCACTATTAAACACTGTTACTGAATCGTGGATACGTCGCGCCCAACTTTGTGTTTATGCAACGGTGAGAACGTTGAGCAGTTTTTATAGTTGTGATATTTGCACGCATTACAGTACTTCAAGGAACCCCCAACTCTCTTGTTTTTGGGGTAAACCTACAAAGGTGTTTGAAAAGTTTATTTATTTTAACGAGTGCCATACTCAATCTAAAATGAAATTTCGCCCTAATATATAGTTAGGTGTTGCAGTTTTCAGGTATCAGTGGCATCGAGTTACTTGATTAACCTTAACACCATCATCGTTCATTTATACTATAAGCCTAAGATAAATCATTATCGTGTCACTAAATTCTATTAATTACCCTGCCATGATTTGGAACTAATAAGAAAACGCGCCTTTGTATGTGATAGTATTTATAAAACGCACCCTCCTTACCATCACCGTAATAATTTATGCCACTGCGTAATCTGTCAAACAACATTGGGTTTTTCATAAAATGAAATGTCTCTAGAAATATCTAAATGTTTGATGAGCTATTGGTATACAATTATTTAGTACCTATCATCATCTCTGCCCAATGCTAATTTTAACCAAAGGGAAGATTCTTTGGTGCTTACCCTTGTAGTTCAGACCGTTTGATTGCCAAGACTTTGTATATTAGATCTGTCTTTTTAGATAAAAATAAAATTCCATAGATATTAATTTCAAAGTATTTATTCATTAAACCATCGTCAGTATCTTAGTACGTTACCAATGACCAGCCAATGCGTTAACTTCTTTATAGAAAAAATTTACATTTTTACAACCCTCAAACTCTTCAAATGCCTCAATTATGCGGTCGTAACTGATAAACCGACGATTCTGAAAATAGTTCAGCGGCTCAAAAAATGGTAATCTGTAAGCGACTAATCGGGGAAATATAGTAAATGATCAATAACTTAGTGTCGTGACTCAATACTGCTTTTTCACGGTCAATTGTGATTCGTATGTTCCAGAGTTAGCATGCAAGAGTGTTGGTTTACGTCGATTTACAAGAGATGGTTGTTTAACTCGTAGTTTTTCATTCATAATCTGTAATTTTCTGCTGATGATTCTGCTGTTATGGTTTCATCAAGTTGCCAGAAAGAATAATAACTACGCTTCGTAAGTACACTGTATCCTTTCTTGGATGGATTTTGCTCTTTCCTGTTGCCTTGGAGCTTAAGCACGATCGGAGAGTTTTCCAGAATACTTCCAGTTGTCGTGAAGCATTCATTTTTCATTACAAGTTACAATGCGTTGAAGATATGGCACATTTTTGTTCCGTTTAAACAATGAAAATGACATTTGTAATCATTGCAATTTGTTTGCAGGCATTAACTTATGTGGAACCTATCCATTCGGTTTTTGCTTCTGCGTAGCGAAGATATTGTGTTCACTTTTTGAAGATAAAATTTTTTCCATCCAAAATCAAAGCAAATTTTAGACCCTTCTGAACAGATTTGGTTTTGTGTCTGTCCATCTGTCTGTCTGTGGGTCTGTCGGTCTGTCGCTCAGTCAGTTTGTCGGTCCATCGGTACGTCGGTTTGTCGGTCCCTCAGTCCGTCGGTCCATCGGTCGGTCGGTCCGTCGGTCGGTTGATCCGGCGGACCGTCGGTTTGTCGGTCCGTCGGTCTGTCGGTCCGGCGGCTCCGTGGTGTAGTTGGTATGGTATAGGCGGCTCCGTGGCGTAGTTGGTATGCGTGTGACTACTATGCTCAAAGTCCCGGGTTCAAATCCCGACACGGTCCGCTTGAAAAATGTTAGACGTCTGTGAGTGTTGCACGCACGTTAAAGATCCTTACCTTGTTTGCAACAGCAAGGGCTACGCAAAATTCAAAATTTCCAGGTTAAAAAAGTCGCTTCTTGGCCAATGTAGTACCTTTGGGTGGAGCATTGGAAAATCAAACGAAAAGTCTGTCAGTCCGCCGGTCCGCTGGTACGTCGGTTCGTCGCTCCGTGGACCTGTCGTCTGTCGATCTGTAGGTCTGTTTGTATGTCCGGGAAGTCTTGCAATTCGTATAAATTCAACCATTTTCTTGGAATTCTAATGAAATTTAAAGATTATGCGATGGTCCTCTATAAATTTCAAAGTTTCTAAATTAAAGTGCGTCTTGTGCACACGTAAACCTGAATCACTCAAACAGCAATTTCTTATGATCTAATAGTCTGAATTTGCCAAAATCTTGAGGATGGTTCAGAATTGCCCTTTAAATGATCCCGAATGAATTTCATCTTGATTTGATCATGAATAGCCATTGTACATACACAAGAGTGAAATCTTTTCAACATTTTCCGTTCGAATTTAATAAAAAATTTAGGGATTATGTCGTAGGTCTTAGATGAATTTCAGTGCTTTCGGTTTAATGGTACGGCTTGCGCATTGGTAAACATGAAATGCTTTAGAGCGCATTTTCTCTCTAACTAACAGTCCAAATTCGCTAAAATTGGGATGATAGTCTAGGTTTGACCGTTAGATGATCCCAAATGAATTTCTTCTATATCGGATAATAGATAGCCATTGGCGCATACGCAAACATAAAATCGTGTTAACTCACATATTTATTATTATATCAGTGCTTAACGTATTTCGATGGTTCTTGTAAATTCGTTTTGATTGGAGATTTTAATTTGGATACATGTAATGCGAATTCGAATTTTGCCGCAACTTAGAATCCAAGTTGTCGTGAAAAGAACCCTCCCACCACGAATTTCAACAATATACTTTAATACTCAGGCAGAGGTAGTTTTTCATAAGACAATCTTGTTTCTTAAAAACACCAAAAACTTATTTTTCTGATCACAAACCAGTGTATATCAATATTCCTTTGAGGGTCCAATTCATTTCTTTCATGGTTGCCGAACTATCTAATACATTTGTTCCCGACATCAATAGTAATTCACCCACAACTTTTTCGGCTAGACATTTGTTTCATCATGAAATGGAGAATTTTCCCGATAATAATAATTGCTATATGAATTCGGTATTGAAATCATTGTAATTTCCAAGATGGCGGTTAATGCCGGCTGCCCACCACCACGTACATGCTGTAGGCTTTAAAATTTTATTTAGTTACCTATAAAATACCTTTATACAAATTTTTAGCTTCATATTTTGTTTTTTGTTCAAATAAGCTAATTACCTTGTACTATATTCAACAAATACCCTGGATTTAGACAAAAATCCAAAAAAAGTATAAGTCGGTTTTCAAAACACGCGTTTATAGTCAATTTTCGATTATTTTTTTTTTATTTACTGGTCTGTAATATTCCACCCCGACCGAAAACTTCCCTTTGTTGCTCTGTAGACTCTCTCGTTTCTTCCCACATCGCGTCAAAGCACGGTGTTTTATTTGATTACATGCAAACTTTCTACCGGAAAACTTTTTTTCTTCTCTTCACTTGGCTTCCGCCTTAGTTTACGGGCAGCTTTGGAGTTGTTAAGGGTGGCTAGTTTTGAAATGAAAGCCCTGTACCTAAAATACTTATAGTAGAATTTAATCAGTTTTCAATAGTAAAGATAACACAAACGGCAGTTGAAAACCGACATATCTACGTCAAAAGTCATGGCTTTACTAGTAAGTAGTTAGCTGAATAGAGAGGACCTCTTTGTATAATTTTATTATACTGAGAAACGATTTAAAATTTCGAAGTTTTCGGCATTGATAAACTATGCAAACCATAAATTATCCTATAATAAAAGGACATTTTTCAACTTCCGGTACATTGTCCTACATAAAAATGTTAATCTACAAAATACTCAACAGATGGAATAGACACTTAAAGAAGATTTACACAATATAATTTAATGACACTTAAAGGTGAAAAAAATTTTACCTGCTTAACCTACATAATCCTAGACTTAGACATTTGACCTTGCCATTCTTTTTCACTTAAAACCTCACTGATTTATACGAAACAAGAAACAAAGCCAATTTTGAAATCTTATACAAGGATAAAATCGACAGTTTTATGTAAAGCAAAAATAGCAATACTTCTAGGAACTTTTAAATATTAAGAGACTTTCGCTTGACATTTCTTAGTAACAATAAAACGATTTAAATTGTTAATACTGTTATTTATTCTTAATGCGTTCGTAGAAAAAATTTGCATGGACGCTTCAAAACAATGCATTATTTTGCACGTAAGCGTAGATAAAACTAAAGGGTAAAGGATCTCCGTAAGCAGTAGAATAACGTAACCTCAATTTTGTGGTTTGTTTTGCCTCAAGGAAGGTCATTTCCACTAGATTCATGAATGAAGCTGCGGTCTACGATCTAAATTAAATGGCAGTATTTAACATATGGTCTAGAAATTAAAATTGTTCGTTGGGTGTTGTTCAGCTGGAAGGTTCGGAAAATTATACGATAGGCCAATCAAAGTCGGTTTAGTGGGTAAATAACAGGGTGTCACGTTAAGTTAGGGTTCATTTTGCAGGTATTAAGAAAATTAGCTTCCGGTTTAAAACAAGATAGTCGTGATTGAATACAATTGACGGTGATGTTAATGGATGATTGTGTTTTTTTTATTAAGGTATTCGAAGTCGTTGGCCTTTTCATGATATATCTTACAGGGTGTTCTATGTAATTTGTAAATACAAGGGCCATTTTCTGTAACGAGAGGTGCATGATAAATTATATTATTACGAAACGTTAAAAAGATTTCAAACTACAACTTTAAAAGTGTGTACAAGGTGACGTAACTTATGCAGTTAACTGAAAGTGCTAATAGATGAACTCAAACGGAATAATTTTTCTTAGTAAACTAACAGGCGAAATTCAAAAATAACTAAACTACGGTATTTTAAAAATCATTACCCTACTAGTTGAAAAAACCACTGATACTTGTTCACAATTTTAATTAAAAAAGATGATTTTTTGATAAATCAGAGCGCTTGATTGAAATCAGCAATTGTTTGTTGTTATACCGATTGTTGTTTTGTTGACATCTATTGATTGAGTCACTTGACCTGCCGTAAGTAAATAAATTTTTAATTTCTGGAGTAGAAAGAAATCATACCAACGAAGTGTAATGTGACATAATATTCACTCACGCCATGGCTAATCAAAACGCGGCCACAGCAAAAGAATTGTATTCGGAAAAGTTTCCTTGGTGAACAATTCCTGATGCGGCAACCATTCACAGACTAGTACACCGAGCTCGAACGTAAGGGTCCTTGAAACCCTGCAAAAACTTTTGGCGTAACAAAATTTCTTTACGGTGTAACTAACAATGCTGTAATAAGAAACGAAGTAAAAATGAAAAAAATCCCTCAAAATTATTTATTTGCAAACCTAAATAAGCTTTCGAATTCTTAATAAATCGTTGGTCTTATATAGAAAACATCAAACGATTTGTAATTTCTTAGTTTGATTCAATTGCAAGGTTAAACTCCGCATTTTGTTACCATACTAATATTGAAACTACTGCAGGTGTTTTGAAATCTTGTTTAGAACGTTTTAAATAGCATTGTTATCGTTAAAAGTCGGAGTAAAAATATTATTGTTTGAGGCTTTCGACTTTTTTTCTTAAACACGACAAAAGGTCACCACACATTTGTTTTGTTTAACATAAAATTCCTGGGAAATAAAATTTGCCAAATCAAATTGTCTTCATAAGTTGTTTTCCTAATCCAATGACTTCCCCATTATTCTTCGAGCAAAGCGGGCTGGGAGTAGTTGATGCGCAAAAACCTCCGACCAATAATACCACAATTTAGAGTCAATCTGTAGTCCTTTGAATTCGATACCTGCAATTTAATTGCTTTTGCTGATTTGTTCACTGGATTTATTAAACAACCCCTTCTTCATATATGGTCAAAATATTTGCCGTAAGAACCACACCGTTTCAGTTCATGAGATGCGTTTTTAAGCCTATTTTTTAAATAGATTCTTATCATTAAAAATCAGAGTAAATAACTTATTGTTTAAGGCTTTCAACTTGTTTCATAAACACCACGCGTGGCCACCAAACGCTTGTTCTGATTAGCATAAAATTCCGGGGAGATAAAATTTCCCAGAACGAATTGTCTTCATAAGTAGTTTTCCTAATACAATTACTTCCACGTTGTTCTCCAAACAAAGCGGGATGGGAGTCGTTTGATACGCAAAAAACCGTTCGATCAATAACACCACAATTTAGAGTCAATCTGAAGACCTTTGAATTTGGTACCTGAAAGTGAACAGCAGAAGATAAACTGAAACATGATCATATTCAGTACAAAGGGTATCAGTCGGTGACCTATGGAGTAAGGGTGATTCAATTCCTTTGGCTAAATCCTTCACCGGATTTATTAAACAACCCCCTTCTTCACGCATGGTCGAAATATTTGCCGTAAGAACCCCGTCGTTTCAGTTCACGAGATGCGTCTTTTGAAAGTGTGGTTTTAATAGCATTCTTATCATTAAAAGAGTAAATAACTTATTGCTTGAGGCTTTCAACTTATTTCTTAACATAGCGCGCGGCCGCCAATCACTTGTTCTGATTATCATAAAATTCCGAAGAGATAAAAATTCCTTAGCTCGAATTGTCTTCATAAGTTGTTTTCCTAATCCGATGACTTCCACGTTATTCTTCGAGCAAAGCAAGATAGAAGTCGTTGATGCGCGAAAAACCTTCGATCAATATACCACAATTTAGAGTCAAACATATAACATTTAAATTCGATACTTGCAAGTGAACAGCAGAAGATGAATTCAAACCTGATAATATCTAGCGCAAGGGTAGCAGTCAGTGTGAATTAAGGGTGAGTTCATTATTTTTGCTGAAAAAACCTTCACCAGATTTATTAAACAACCCCTTCTTCACGTATGGTCAAAATACTTGTGATAAAAACCCTATCGTTTCAGTTCACTAGATGCTCTTTCTACGTGAGTTTTAAATTGTATGTGTATCACTAAAAGTCAGAGTAAATAACTTATTTTTGAGGCTATCAACTTGTTTCTTAACACAGCGCGTGGCCGCCAAACATTCGTACTGATTAGCATAAAATTCCGAGCAGATAAAAATTTCCCACATCGAATTGTCTTCATAAGTTGTTTTCCTAATCCGATGACTTCCACATTATTCTTCCAGCAAAGCGGAATAGGAGTTGTCGTTGCGCAAAAAACCCTCCCATCAATAATACTATAATTTAAGGTCAATCTGGAGTTCTTTGAATTCGATACCTGCAAGTGAACAGCAGAAGAAACCTGATAAAATCCAACGCAAGGGTGGCAGTCGAGGACCTGTGGCTTAAGGGTGAGTCCATTACTTTTACTGAATCTTTCACCGGATTTATTAAACAACCCCCTTCTTCACGTATGGTCAAAATACCGTAAAAACCCCAAGTTTTCAGTTCACGAGATCCGTTTTTTTGAAAGCCATTTATATTTTGTGAAAAAAAATCACGTGTTAAATTTTTATAATATTTGAAGTTTTCTCACTTAAGAGAAGCCTAAACGAGATTGTTCAATCAATAACAAAAATAAGATTTATATTAAGATTGCTTAAATTTATGACTGCCAGATCTGACAAATCATTCAGAAAGATAACTAATACGTAACGAAATTTTGTTCAGGTATTTTAAAACTGAAGAATCTGTTATATAATATAATCGTTAAATATAGTTGTTATATGATTTGATTATTTGTTATAAAATAGACGCGTTATCACACAAGTACCTTTTTTTATAAAACACATCTGTTAAAAATGTTTCTATGTTGAAAAAGTCTAAAAAATTACGCTGTAAGTTGATCCAGGAATTTAAACAGACAAATTTAGAATTATCAACTACGAAATAGTTTTCTGTATCTACCCTTTCTTGTCTAATGATTACTAGATACAGTGGCGCCCAACTATAGAATAAATTCTTTCCTGTTTAACTAATAATATTTCAGCCCAGACCCGCCTCTAACTCTCCCTTGGAGTAATAGCCAAGTGAGCCGTCGACAAAACAGCTTTTAATCTTTCCATCTTTTAAGCTTAAAAACTTTAGCGAGTCGTATGTAACGTGAAAATTTCATTAGACATGCATAGATTTCTAAAATTGTTTCACTAGCGCCCAACGTGTGGGGCTTAAAATTATTCTTACAATCGAATTCTTTTAACGAAAAAATTTCTGATTTTGTAAATTTAATTATTGCATTTTAGTACTATAGTAGTGATAATTTCAGACCAGTTTGCAGATTAAAAGTTCATTCGACGTTCAATTATTCGATTAGCTGCTAATGTATGTGTGGAAATCTTACAACGAATTAAAGCAAACGCGTTTTTAAGAGATAACGAAAGAATATGACATTTATAACTTCTACATACCTTCTTTATTTGTCACAACTTTGATAATCATAAAATAAATTTAATTAATCAGACCTCTTTCTTTAAATGGTTACTAAACGGTAATGTGTACACGTAATTTCATAATCGCATCTTTTTATTTCAGATCCAAAAAAAGCATAACAAATATTAGCGTACAAAAATTTAATCTGCAAAAATATTTGTTTATAATTTATTAAAGCCTATTTAGATATGATTAGTTTACAAACTTTCTTAATATCGTTAATCTCAAAATGTAAATCCCCAAAAATTTATCTCCACCGTTTAAAGCATTTATTAACAAATCAACTTTCACTAAAAGCCAAACAGGCTTTTCAAATTGCAGTAGCATTCGTTGTTTACCTCAAACTTAGCATGATAAAGAACTTTACTCAAACTCATATTTTAAGTTATAACAGAACGTAAACAATTACTGTTAATTACAAAATACGAATCCCAAAATCTAGGCGTCTGCGGGTAAGATAAAGAAGTTTTCTGACTAACTCCACTGCTATCTAATTAATTCGTACAAACCAAAAGCGTAAACAAACAGCTGGACTATTCTGATGTCAAAGCGTCACCTGTTATGATGCTAACAACAATGTCTTCCTTCTACTTATCTAATTTAAACCACGTGTAGAATGAAAATTTTCTTGAAATCCTTTACAAATAACGACTGATTTTACTAAGTATATCGATCCTTGTTGTAAAACAAATAGTTTCTTCGAATTACATCGTAATCCAAACGTACTTCCAAATATATACAAAAATATTCTAATGAACTTCTTAAAGCGTGATCCTTACATTGCGTTCAAATGTATTCTAACTAACTTCTAAAGCATTTCAGCAATCTTTACAGTGCGCTAAAATACGAAATTATAATTCTCAAATTAAATATCTGAATTACCATTAATAAAACTGATTCTTTTAAGCCATGACTGCATGATTACGAGCACCCAACTAAGACCACATCTGCAGTGCAATTCGCCATTTTCATCTGTTAGCGATCTACCCATGTTAACACCACAAATAACCAAACGAGAATGCTCGACTTCCCGCATTAACAACGAAACCCGATATTAAACAATCGCAACGCGGCAGTGTCTACAATACCAACCAACACGAACACTTGATTAAAGCAATTTATATACTGAACGTCTACGACACGTAATACAGAATGGTAATAATAAGTAACTAAAACGCCTTTATATCAATTCTGACGAAGTGTTTATTATATAATAAATGATGCCAAACATGGAGGAATTATGAAATTGGCAAAATAAAGCGAGGCCAAAATATTCCTGCTACAACTTTTTACAAAATAACGAAAGAGTATTCATAGTTAGACTAGAATCTAAACAGGTATAAGTCTACATGCCCACCTTAGCTGCGGTGAGGAAAAGGTATAAGTGATCTACGAAGATATCGAAGATATACTAAAATCCGTAAAAGTCCTGAAAATTTAATAATTACGGAAGGGAGTGAGAGTAGAGAAGGGGCGATAATAAGTTTATTTGGCCTAGGCATGAGAAACAAGAGCGGAAAGAGGCTGGTAGAATTTTGCGACAAAAACAATTTAACCATTACAAATACTAATACACTATTTCAACATCATACTCGAAGACGATACACGTTGAAGACGTCAGGAGACATAGGTAGATATCAAATACATTACATTCTTGTTCGACAACGATTTAGGATTCGAGTAAAAAACTGTAGAAACTACCTAGAAGCAGATATAGACACTGACTTCAACGGTAATTATGAAAGCCGCCCTTGCATTTAAAAATTTGGAAAAAAGGATCGGAAAAAGGCGCTTTGAGTTTGAAAAACTAAAAGTTAAAAACGTCCACGAAATATTTGAGAAAAGTCAAACGAATTGCTGAAAAAAAACGGGAACATTTCTGATACTAAGTAGAATCAGAATGGAATAACATTAAATCCAGCTTCGAAATGGCGACCAGAAATAAAAAAGAATAAGAAATCGTGAGTAACATAGGATATTCTAAATTTAATAGAAGAAACACAAAAATACAAAAACAGACCAGACGAACCAGGAAAACATCCAAATCATTAAAATGGAAAATTATTCACAAGTGCAGGAAAGCTAAAGAACCGTCGATTGATGGAAAGTGCAAAGAAATATAAACTAAGATGGAAATAGGAAAAACCGACGATGCATACAAACTAATTAAAATGAATTTTTGAGATATAAAACCGTATAGCAAAAATATAAATGGCGCGGGCGGAAATATCATTATAGAAAATGTAGAGAAAGTGCTTAGATGGGACAAAATATAGGGAAATTATATGCAGAACCGGAACTAGAAGCACTGGAACAGAAAACAGACATTCAAAAGGATGATTTGGGATATCCCATACTTAAGTTTGAATTAGTCTGAAAAATAATAAGGCACCGGCTATAGACAAGGTGCAAACAAAAACTCTGAAAGCCGATCGACAAGCAGTAGCAAAACGTCTCTTCCAACTTGTAAGTCATGAGACAGGCGAAATACCTAAAGATCTCAAACGTACCGCGATAGCCGCACTATACAAAAAAAAGGTGCGTATAGATGTAAAAATTTTCGAACAATGAGTTTGACAGCACCCGTGTCAAAAATATTAACTAGAATTGTACAAAAACGAATGGAAAAACGAGCTGAAGAAATGCTAGGAGAAGATCAATTTGGGTTTAGGCAAAACACACACGGCAGGTCATTTTAGCATAAAGGGCGATAATGGAGAAAACAATAGAAAAAAGAGAAAGCGTGTAAATAGGGTTTGTAGATCTGGAAAAAGCATTCGACAATATAAAATGGAAAAAAATGTTCGAAATACTCAAAAAATTGGAATGAGTTATAGGGATGGACGGATAATACATAGCTTATACAAAGAGCAAACATTTGTAATAGAATTAGAGCAGGAACGTAGAGAAGTAAATATTAGGAAAAAAGTGAGACAGGGATGTACTCTATCCCCATTAATTTTTAACTTGTATATCGAAGAGGCAATGGATACTGTCAAGTGCAGAAAAACATTTGGAATTACTATGCAGGGATAAACGATAGATATGTTTAGATTTGGAGATGATATAGCGGTATTAGCATCTAGCAAGGAAGTAGCTCTTAATGATATGGAAACAGTATCAACAGAGAAGTACGGCATGAAAATTAACAAAAGTAAAACTAAAATACTCGTATGTAAAAGAGGGGTAAATAGATCAAAAACCAGAATGCACATAAGAACCCAGAACTTACATTAGATTAAGGATTTCTGCTACCCAGAAATAACACAAGATGGGAAAAGTACAAAAAATATAGAACAAAGATTAGC
The DNA here is from genome assembly GCA_036346225.1 of Platerodrilus igneus. Taxonomy (NCBI): domain Eukaryota; kingdom Metazoa; phylum Arthropoda; class Insecta; order Coleoptera; family Lycidae; genus Platerodrilus; species Platerodrilus igneus. The sequence continues at coordinate 3,803,026 of JARFIW010000932.1, read as the reverse complement.
ACAAGATCGTGCTACATTTACCAAGAAAATGCAACCACTGAGTTCAAAAGCAGCACACATAGAAACAAGGAAAAGATTATTGTGTGGAGTACTGTAGGCTGTGAAACGTGGACAGTAGGAGAAGTGGACAGGAAAAATGTGGTGCTATAGACGTATGATGAAGATATCATAAACAGACAAATGAAGAACCAAGAGGTTTTAGAAATGGTAAGGAAGAAAAAAATGAGGTAGACGTAGACCTAGATTATACTATTGCAGACAGATAGTGAAAGATATAGTCTGTGGGAATTTCAGGAAAATGTGTAGGTTAGCTCAGAATGTAAATCAACGAAGGTACGCGACCAACCAGTTCTGGAACAGAAAATCTAATGATGAAAAAGTAATTGTATTTAAACCTGATGATTATTGTAAACCATTACAAGTATTGGCTTTGCAATATTCTCAATAAATGTTGAGTGTGCGAAAGGAGTAATTGGAAAACTATAGATTTGGCAAGTGTCCAAGTATTGAGGGATCTTGGTAGCTTAACCCCCTTTAGGCACCATTGAATATCAGTGAAAGAAGTTATATTTTTATAAAACAATAAAAGGAAAAAAGTGCAAAAGATTTGCTCAAATCGAGCTATATTTAACAAGAAAAAGCTGCTGCTTTATTCGAAGACAACAAGTATAGAAACAAATAAAAATTGCTGAAAGCATATGTGTGAAGCACAGCATATTAAACTTGGACAGTAGGAGAACCGGATGGGAAAAAGATAGAAGCCTTTGAAAGGTGATGCTACAGACGTATGAAAAATATATCATAGACAGACAAAGTTAGTAGCAAAAGGGTTCTAGAAATGGTAGAGGAAGAAATAAATATGTTCAAAACAGTAAAACATAGGAGAGATAGGATGATACGACACCTACTAAGGCATAAAAAGATAGTGCGAAATATATTAGAAGTATAGAAAGGAAAAAAAGGGGTAAAGGTGGACCTAGATTAGACTTTTTCGCACAGATAGTAAAAGATGCAGGGCTGTGAGAATTTGAGAGAAATAAGTAGGTTAACTCAGAATAGAAATCATTGGAGCTACGCGTCCATCCAGTTCTAGTACGGAATATCTAAAGATGAAAAAGTAATTGTATTTAAATCTGATGATTACTGTAAACCACTACAGGTATCGGTTTTGCTATATTCTCAACAAATGATGATTGTGCGAGAGGAGTAATTGGAAGACTACTGATTCGGCAGATGTCTAAGTGATGGGAGATCTTGATAGCCGTCAGGTTTGTTAACCCCCTCTCGTGCCAAAGTATATCGGTAAAATAGGGTATATTTTTTAGAAAGTAACAGAAGGAAAAAGTGCAAAAGAGAGTATGGTATGATAGAACACATACTAAGACATGAGGGAGCGTGTGGCTTTATGTTAGAAGCAGAGAAGAGACAAGTAAGAGAACTAAGGAAAATCTAGATGAAAGCATTGTGTACACAGATTAGGCTGAAACCTGGACAGGCATGGAGAATGGACAGGAAAATGATAGATTAGCTCAGTTGAAATGAGACTACATTTGCTGTTTAATGATAGATTTGAAGATAGTTAGACCACCAAAGTAATCGTAGAAATGGTAGGATTTAGAAATATAGTGGAAAACAGTGCAAAATGTATGGAGTAGGATTTTAGAACAATTAGACATAGGGACGTGTTGTATTTAACGAAGCAGAAAGAAATAACAGAGTAGATACATTGTCCATGAAACTCTTGTTCAGCACAGAAAAACTGAGCTGTCGAAATGACAGAATTGTAGAATGGCCGTAAAAATTCTTGTTAGACTTTAAGATGTTGTACTCACCAAGTATTGAAGGGGATTTGAAATCTAGGAAGATCAAATGTTGAACAGAGGTGCGTAGAAATGGTAGTGATTGATATTGGATATGATCTATAAATTAAAGAGTTAGATACATTTTCAAACACAGTATCTTAAGACCTGAAGAGGTTCGATAATTTAAACATGGAGGTAAAAATGCAATCCCTAGTTTGATTCTGCACCTAGTAGTTGGGAGAGTACGATAGTGGTAAATTAGTATAAATGTTGACAATGTGGCTCGGTGAACTTCTATGATGATCTATTTGAAGTTAAAGTACCAGTTTGTCAACAAGTATCTTAATACCGTGAGAGAGACTTTAGTAAAACTAGTGAGGTGAGCTTTGATCAAAGAATCTACTTGCGTATCGAATTCGTGTTGAGCAGTATTCGTACTAGTGGATATTGTATGATGATAGGTCGAATATCAGAATTATTATGATACGAGTCGTACATATTGATACATTCATGCGTATCGATACGTATCGATGCGATATACTAGTGGATACGTAGATGCTATCGAATACGTTATCGAGATGCGTATCGATATTACAATATCGAATTCGTAATCGATGCGTATCGATCACGTATCGGATGCGTATCGATTCGTATCGAATGCGTATCGATACATGTATCGGTGCGTATCGATATCGTATCGATGCTATCGATACGTACGGTACGTATAGATACTATATATATATATATATATATATATATATATTATATAGTGATTCGTATCGGACCGTTTAGACGTGTAGATTAAGTATACATATCGAGACGTAGCGATACCATCGGTACGAATCGATACGCATCTATAAATTTTCTACCTTTCTTTGGGAATAAAATCACAAGATCGTTTTAAAATAATGTATTTACTGACAATTCGATCTTTCACTTAAGATTGTTTGTTATCAAAATAATTAAAGTTTCAAGTTTAATATTTGTGACACAAGTATATATATAAGGGTGGGCGATACGGGATTTTGCGTATCAAATATCGATACATATTCTATATCGAATATCGATACGTATCGATACGTATCGATACGTATCGATGCGTATCGATACGTATCGATGCATATCGATACGTATCGATACATATCGATACGTATCGATACATATCGAGTATCGATATATCGATATTTATTTTTTGCTGTATCGGGGGGGTCGATACGGGGGTCGTATCGATATATCGATACGCCGACCCAGCCCTAGTAATAACGAAATTGTAGCATACTTTATCATTTACTCCGCAACTGACTAAATGTGAGTATTATAGTGGTGTACATTCCACATATAGTTTTAATGTGTATGTTTTGTTTTAATGTCATTAGCAAAGCATCGGAATACTACGATATCTTTGAAATTTAAGTTACACTAGTTTAACAATTTGTAAATTAGCAAATTGGGGCGAGTTTGATCACTGTTCACTTAATTTATTTTCTTGTTCTAGGCCCAATATGGTTCGAGTGTATAAGAAAAAGCTTGGAACAAGATCTTATAAAAACTATTCTGATGAAGTGTTAGAAGAAGCACTTGCTATAATCGCTAATAACGACTTAACAATTAGGGCAGCATCTTGTCAGTACAAAATCGCTTTTGGAACTTTGTATAATAGATTTAAGGGTAAACACATTCGTAAACCTGGAGACAACCAGTATTTTCGCCACCTTAGGAAAATGCATTAATACAAGCAATTGTAAGATGTGGCGACTGGGGATTTCCCTTAGATGTTCTTCATGTTCGTATGTTCATTAAACATTATTTAGATAAACGTGGTAGAAGTGTAGCAAGATTCAAGGCCAATTTACCTGGCAGGGATTTTGTTTATTCTTTGTTAAAGCGAAATAAGACTTGCTACGCAGCGATTTGCAGCAAATATAAAACGTACGAGGGCGTGCTTGAACCGAGAAACCATCGAGAAGTATTTTGAAAATCTAAAAGCAACATTTACTACAGATATTCCTGCGGAAAACATTTACAACTACGACGAATCGAATTTGTCAGACGATCCCGGAAAATCAAAAGGCATTTTTAGAAGGGGAACAAAATACCCGGAACACGTGGTGAATCATTCTAAATCAGCAACCTCAATTATAATCTGCGGATCAGCAAGTGGTGTGCTATTGCCCCCTTACGTTATTTATAAAAGTGACTGCATGTGGAACACATGGTGTCAAAATGGTCCAAAAGGAGCGCCTTGTTGCACCGAATCTTGTTGTTCACAGGGAACACGGTTTGCCAGAACAAAACATGGTCGGATAGACTCCAGCACGTTTAAAGACTGGTTTACACTCACGTTTTTACCTCATGCGAAAAACTTCTTGGCAGAAAAGTTCTCATAGGAGATAATTAATCATCACATTTAAATGGTTCTGTCATAACAGCTTGTGATGATAATAATATATCTTTTACGTGCCTGCCTCCAAATGCCACCCACGTTTGTCAGTCATTAGACGTAGCTTTCTTTCGTTCTTTAAAAGGAGCATGGCGAAAAACGCTTTTAGTTGAAAAGTTATGCATCCAAGAAGCGGCGCTTTGCCTAAATAAACTTTTCCGAAGCTCGTGAAGAGACTTTAGTTGATATGGATGGTACCGATAATAAAATTTCAAAAAATTTAATAAACGGTTTTGTTGCTACTGGAATATTTCCAACAGAGCCCGAGAAAGTCTTGCCCAAGTTGCCAGAATCTCCCGAAAAGGATGTTAACCGAACGGTGAATGATTCTATTATACAATTCCTCCAATCTCAAAGGGCTGAACAATCTACTACTTCGCGGAAAAAACGAACAAAAATTCAAGTTGAGCCTGGACGAAGTATAACGGTAGCAGCATCCTATGATGAGGAGCATCCACAGAAGGACGATGAAAGTCTTGAAGAATCGACAGACTCTGAACTATTCGACAATGGATTAGAAAATAATGATGAAAATCCTGCTTCACCAGAAACCAGTTTAGATAAGTCTCACGAATCAGAAAAATCTGAAAATCAATCCACTTCACTAGAAACCGGTTTACATAAATCTTTGAAAACCGGTCAGTTAGTGCTGGCCAAGTTTTCTTCCGGAAGACGTCAAAAGCAGGTCTATAGATATGTTTGTTTAATTCAAAATATTGTTGATGAAGACTAACTAATAGTTTTAGGTTTAAAATCTGTAGGCTCTAAGAAAAAGTTTAGTGTGGTAAAAGATGACATCTCTTCTATTACCAGAAATGATATTTTAGAGTTCTTACCGTTTTCAACAATTCTAACTGTTATGACGGCATTGTTTACACTTTTACTAGAAACATTAATATAAAGGAAGCTTAATATGTAAAATAATATGTAGTTGGCATGAGAGTTTATAAATAAATGATTTCTACTTATTGATGCCGTATATTCACATCCTTATAACTAAATAATTCAATATTTTGGTAACGGCAATAGATAAAAATATAATTTGAAGACTATTGTAACACTATATGGGGTGACTATTATTTTGAATCAAAAAATCACAGACGATCAAAGTATCCCCACTCGAAGTTTAACTTTGATCAGCCCTATTTATTTTTGTAAATTAAAAAATGTAATCCAAAAAATATGTGTCCTCTAAAATTCTCGATGTCCAAATAATGCAATTCGGCTATAATTTTAGGCATTTCCAATTCTCATAAGTTTAGCTATAATCGACAATTAAAGTTCAAATCTGATCAAAGTCACCCCGATCCAGGGTACAAGAAAACATTTTAAGGTCCACACTATTTCAATAAGCCATTCATATGCAACGATTCTATGCAACAAATATACGAAATCCAATGTTAAGCGCAAACCATAATAAAAATTGGGCAGTTTTTGCTTTTGCTGAAAAACTACGATTTTGGAGTAAAGGTAAGACCAGTTACTATGCGTGAACTAATTGTACCAACAGTGGCAGTACGGCATTTCCAGCATTGTGACTCCATCATAAAGTACCTGAATCATATTTAAAATCAAAATGTTTTGGTAAATTAAGTATAACATGCGATGAATGTTGTCGCAAAATCGAGCTCGTCGTTTTGTCTCTTAATGCTATTGACAAACTGACATGGCCTTCTGATTACTGTAAACCAGCAAGCGCAAAAGCCAATAAACTAATGCACTTTGCCACACATTGAACCGATTGTAGAAACGTTCATCTATTCAGATTAACCATTCGTTCAGGTGTAAAGCTGCTGTAACCGAAATTCAATCCACCGTCTACTATCCATTACCGGGTAATGTAAGATACATTTGCCGCTTCAGTGGCTCTCAATCAGTTGCTACTTCAAACCACAATTTTTATAAACCTTTACTTCATTAATTCTCGAAAATTTTATAGACAATCAACTTTCATTTTACGAAAAAATCTGTTTGTATCATATTCCTGGTGTAATTATCCTAAATAAATATCACTCTTGTTTTCAGTGCATTAGAAACTGGCTGCAGTTTGTAAACTTTTTACGCCAGGAAGGAAAATACTGGTACGAAGTAACTCGAAACGATAATATTGATGAGTGTCCAACCGTGACGTATTTTTTTATTTTCATAATTATGTACGTAGTAAAGAATATAAATCATAAATTGAACTTTATGTGCTATTTTTATAAGTCGTATGATTACAGAGTGACTGAGATGAGTAGCCATTCTACTTCTTCTAACATTGTAAAATGGTTTCTCAATCATGCCTGTAATAATACGCCATATTGCTCTCCGTTAGCGGAAGTCGGTAGTAGTATTCATAAGAAATTTTTTGTAGTAAATTATATATTAAATCGCAGGTTCATGCAAAACTTGTAGAACTTTAGATAAAGTTGTGTGCTACTGACACCTTATAATTACCTCATAATGTAGATATTTTGACACTCCCTATTTCGAAATGAATTATTAAAGTGTCAGAAGCTGTTAATTAATACAGGGTACAGAGAATATTCAATGAACGTCATTTTGCTAGGTTTTTGACACTAAAACTACGTAAATAGAGAGATGTGAACAATTTGTTTGTTCTAATTGTGGCATGATCTTGCGGTTAGCTGAGCGTCCAAGCACCGTCTCCATCAATTTTACTGACCAGACACGGTGTTGATTAGTAAGGGAGAACATCGACCCGACGACAGCAGCACCGCACTTGGGTGGGTTTGGACCTTAGCGAATCTGTTTATTTTTAGCACAATCGTTTGGATTCCTTTTAAAGCTTTTTTAGATTTTTTCTGGCGAAATTTTTACTCTAGATCATATCTTTTCCTTCCCTAAAAATTGAAAAAAGCTTGCACCAGAACTTTCGAAATAGAATACATCACTTTTTCGAATCCGAAAACCTGGATTTACTTTCTGGTGGCAGCTTTAACGTGGAAGCAAGCCTAGTGGTCATTTTTTACCCTAGAACCAACACTTCATACACGTAGAAGAAATGCAATACTTCAACGTCATCATCCTAATTATGCAGCTTCGTTAACCTAGCCGCCAAAATCTCAGATTGTGCTGATAATAGTAGCGCAGCTTAATTATATCTAGCGCAACCTAGTGCACCTCCTAGAAAAGCTATCGGATCCAAATTATTGTATTTACAGGACAATCGGATGATATTAAACATACCATCTTGGAGCAACTTAATTATACTGCTAGCGCATGCTACTTAGAGCTAGGGTAACCGTGTACTTATAGAAGTAGTTAACGCAAGCATAGAAATTTGTTGCGTTCATATACGGCCGATGAATTAAAAACCACATCGATTCCGTTTCTACTCTTCCATGCGTCAATAACATCCTATATTTTACCTGTTTATTATAAATACGCTTGTGAATAATTTTCAATTTCAATCTATCTACTCTAAAACGACGAGTATACGTTATAAACTCTATAGTTGGCACCTTGTTTTGAGTATCCGTTAACTGGCCGCACATTACTATAGCTTAAAATTAATTCTTTTACTGCTACGAGCGAAAGACTCGTTGAAATAGTGTTTTGTATTATTTGATTAAACTTGGGTCAAGTTTTCTAATTTCCTTTTTGTTACGTTGATAACGAGAGGATTGAAGCTCGAATTCTTGTTATTTAAACCAATTTTCAATTTGATTCTGCAGTTCGTCCTCATGTATTTTTCTAAACTACTCGTTCTATTACTCCAAGAGCGATGCACGTTTTTTTCTTTATCAGAAGTGTAGATTTTGGGTGTATCGCTCTTAGCTGGAAGCCAAATTCTTGTACGTAGGCCGATTATTCTTCTTAAGTAGAACCAGATGCGCTGGTATGTGTTCCGCTGTTGCAGGGAGTGTCGCAGCGCTCAACACCTGTCGACCGTGGTGACGCTACATCTGGACCCCAGCACCCGCATTGTATTAGTGTTCCCATTTATCGGAAGCACCTCTTTTCTTCCTACTTTTGTTGTTCGTGTGTTGCTGGTGCTCCATAGTACTTCACTACATGATTATTAGAATTTGTTCTACCGTAAATATTTTTTTTTTACATTAACACCCTGGTATTATGAGCAAGCATAAATAGTAATTTTTTTTTCTTTCTTTTATTAATGAATACTAAATGTCAAACGAAATGCGCACTTCGTACATAAATTTGTAAAATTTGTTCTTTATAATACAACTATTTATTATTATTTTTGTTGATTCAAACCAAATTCCTTTTTTATTAATGTTTACTGTAAATAGAAAATCGATGACGATGTATTTTTTGTGTTGCTAGGAATCCCCCCTCTCCGCATTGGTAGTTAGCCCGCTATTTCTACGTTTCTTGTGTTCTGTTTCGTCATCGTGATTCGTGCGGACCCGCACCTTAAATATCCTATCTATTTCTATCTGACCCGTACGCTGCATAACGTAGCAAACTGTATAAAGGTAGTTCTTTTTCTGGCGGGGCTAAATTAACGCTAGTCCCCCACCCCCAGGTGAAGGAACTAAGTTATACCTTTAAAGCAGGTAACTAGAGCTAGCGGAACTTACCCCGCTCCAGGAAATAGCACATGCATAAGAACTACATAATGGTAGCTTCTTTTTTGGGAGGACTAAGTAAACGCTAGTCCTAGAACTTGCTAGACGCGTACCTTCATTGTTTCGTATTCTGAGCTAATCTACACATTTCCCTGATATTCCCATAGTCTGCATCTTTCACTATCTACGTGCAATGGTTTACCTCTATCTCTGCTTTTTCTTATTTCTGCTTGTAATATATCTCCCAAATGCCTTAAAACGTGTCCTGCTCTTCTATTTCTTCTTTTTTTTTGTTCTCCGCATATATCCTTCTTCCCCTGCTATTTCTAGAACATCTTTGTTATTAACCTTGTCTGCCTTTGCATCTGAAGCATCACATTTCAAAAAGCTTTTGCCTTTTCCTGTCTGCATCTACTACTGCCCCTATTTCATAGCCGTACGGTGCTGTGCTCCACACATACGTTTTCCATAATTCCGTCTTTGTTTCTATGTTTGTTGTCTTCGAAAGTAGCAGCTGCTGTTTCTTGTTACATACAGCTCAGTTCCCCTTCTATTGTTTTCTAAATATGTATACCCTATTTCACCGATATTCAGTAATATGTGAAGGGGGTTAAGCAACCTGCGGCTACCAAGATCCACAACACTTAGACATTTGTCGAAGTAATAGTTTTCCAATAAATCTCTTCGCGCCATCAACATTAGTTGAAAATATTGAAAAACCAACACCTGCAGTTGTTTATAAAATTATCAGGTGTAAGTACAATTATTCTTTTCGTCACTAGGTTTTCCGTCTTCGAAGTGTTTGGACACGTACCTCCATTTATTTCTTTTCTGAGCTAACCTACACTTCCCCGAAATTCCCTAGATACAGCTCGATTCCCCTTTTATTGTTTTCTAAATATATACCCTATTTCACCGATATTCAGTCTTATGTGAAGGGAGCAACCTGAGGTTACCAAGATCTCCCAACACTGGTTAGATGCGACGTCCATTAATTTCCATTCTGAGCTAGCCTACACATTTCTCTGGAATTCCAACAGCCTATATAATTGACTATCTGTGTGCAACATTTTAACCCAGGTCCACCTCTACATATCTTTTGATTATCTCTAGTTCTAATATATTTCATAATATTTCTTCATGCCTTAGTATGTGACCTATCATCCTATTTCTCACATTTTTTGCTATTTTCCACATATTTCTTTCTTCCCCTACCATTTTAGAACCTGCTGGTTCTTAACTTTGTCAGTACATGATATATTCAACATACGTTTGAAGCACCACAAGGTTTTTAACATTTTCCTATACACTTCTCACATTGTCCACGTTTCACAACCGTAAAGTACTGTGCTCCACACATATGCTTCCATCAATCTTTTCCGTGTTTCTGTTTGTTGTCTTTGAACATAGTAGTTACTTTTTTTGTTCAACGTTTTCCAATCTTGCGCTATTTGAATTCCTAGACAGCAGAAATCCTAAACTTCTTGTAAGTTCTCGTTTCCTATTTGTATTCTAGTTTTTGATTTATTTCCCCTCCTTTAAATACTAGTACTTTAGTTTTATTTTTGTTAATTTTCATACCGTATCTCTCTGTTAGGACTGTTTTCATTTCATTAAGAGCTGCCTCTTCCTTGCTAGATGCTAAGCATATCAATCGTTTGTCCCTACATAATAATTCCAAATGTTTTCCGGCACAAAACTATATTGTGGTAACTTTTTCCTGGTCAATCTAAATTAACGCTAAACCCCCCCATGTAAAGCAACTACTTGCGCAGGTTACTAAGGACTAGTACAAGATAGGAGACTCCGAGAAATAGCTAGTAGACCCCGAGAAATAGGTAACGTGGGCAACAAAAACTATATTACGCCAGCTTTTTTGGTAGTAGTGAATTAACGTTAGAATCCTCCCATTTTGAAACAACAAAGTTATACTGTAGGAACATGTTACCTAGAGCTATTGCAAGCTAACGCACCCAAAGAACTAGTTAGCGGATCCGGAAAAATAGCTAGCGCAAGCAACAAAACACATCCACATCCTTTTTAAAAATTATTAACAAGAGAAACCTTCCTCGGCTCATTAAACACAGCTTCCATTACCCTTACCTTAAAACTAAAGAAGCCGCTTGAAAGTTCTAAGTCCTACAGATCAATAATGCACCTCCCAGCATTTAGAAAACTCCTGAAATAAGTAATTCAAACGGAACTAAATTCCTATATAGACCAACATCGCTTCTCATCCCCATAGCAACGCGAAATTCGACAAGGACACGTCGTCAAACAAACAATCCACTCCTTCATATCAATAGTCCAATCCGCATTCAACAAATACACCATCGTCCTCCTTATTAACTTCTGATCTGCCTTTAATCTAATGTGGCGGCCCAACGTCCTTAATCAACTAAAATACCTCGACTTACCCTCTAATTATTCCTAATCATAAAGTGCTACCTAACTGTCCGCAACAGCCACCGCCACAACTAACCACCACGCCTTCACAAAATACTTAACCCAAGGCTGTCCCCAATGTTCCCGACTCTTTCAACTCTTAGGAATATGGCCTTAAACCCTCTCCTACACCTTAATGTCCCAAATATCTCCACCTTTGATTATACCGATGAACTAGCCTACTTAGTTCACGGAAACATACGCTTATCCTTAGAAAACATCTCCGTTATCCTCCTTAATCTCATTCAAACATGGTCCTCTCTTAATAAAACACCCTTATCTCCTAGCAAATATAGAATCATCCTCCTTAAAGAATACACAGATATTATAAAAAGCCCACATCATGATTCCTTAACCCGATCATCCGACCATTCCTAATATACTTCGAAAGAGCATACAAAACAATATTCACAGCTGCCCTATATGCCCGGCGGTTCCGTGGCGTAGTTGGTATTGCGTGTGACTACTATGCCCAAGGTTCTGGATTCGAATCTCGACACGATCTGTTTGAAAAATGTTAGGCAAGCATTTTTCACAAAAATACTCCCGCGTTCGAATGAGAGGTAAAATGGAGGTTCCGTGTCTGAGTGCTGTCACGCAAAAGCTTGGAACAGCAAGAGTTCGATAAAATTCAAAATTTTTCAGGTAACAAAATTATATTAGGGGACGTTTCTTTGGTAGTACTAAATTAAAGTTAGGGTCCTCCAATGTTGAAGCGAATAAGTTAGGTATTTCTCGGGGTGTGATAGCTATTTCTTGGGGTGGCCTAGGTTGCACTAGTCCCAAGTAATCTGCGCCAATAGTATAAGTGAGTTGCTTCAACATGGGGAGCGGTTTAACGTTAATTCTGTACCACCAGAAATAGGTAGCATAATATAGTTTCTATGCATGCGCTAGCTATTTCTTGAGGTGCGTTAGGTTGCGCTAACTCCAAGTAATCTAGGTGAGCGGTATAACTTAACTTCTATAGAAATTAGCGAACTTAGCCCTCCCAAAAAAAAGCTACCATTATGTAGTTTCTATGCCTGCTCTAAGTATTTCTTGGAATGCGCTAAGTTGCGCTAGCTTTAAGTAACCTGTGCCAGCAGTATAACTTAGTTCCTCCACCCTTGGGACAAACGATAACTTAGCCCTTCCAGAAAAGGAGTTTCCATTCCTGCGTTAGCTATTTCTAGAGGTGCCCTAGGTTACGCTAGCTGTAAGTAAATTGCATAAGCAGTATAATCAAGTTCCTCCAACCTGGGGACTAACGTTAATTTAACACCTTACCCGAGTTAGTTCTGTAAATACAATAATTTTGATGCGCTAACTTTTGTATGGGGTACCCTAGGTTGTGTTAGATATAACTAAGTTGCGCTTGCATTATCAGCACAATCTGAGATTGTGAGGCGACTACGTTAACTGAGCTTTATTAACACGTTCTTGACTGTTATTGGAAGTGCCTCAGGATCCTACTATTTAAGCTACGATTTTTGCAGATGTGTTGTAAAGAAATAAGCATTTAATTATAACTTTTACTTACAGAATATAAAATAATTATATTTCCACACACAAAAACTAACATTTCTTTATTTTTAATAGAAGTTGTCCTTAAATTATTTAATTTAATTCCTATTTTATAATTTAAATTGACATTTTTTTCTAGAAATGCCTTTTATAACCAGTAATCGGAGACATACGGATTTCCAACTGCAAAATCTATCGGACTTCGTTTTCGTAGCTAATTCCAGTAATACTAACTGTTTCTGCATGTATTTGCTTTAGTTTACGACTGCTATTAATGTATATACTCCATGTACCTATTGCATACGAATTTTGTCCATTTGTTCTACTTCTTCCTATATAAAAGATTCATTCCCCGTGTATTTCGGAGTCTCCGTTAAAAATTCTCAAATCTTCTACTTTTCAAAATGCATGACGATTATGCGTTGCAATATCGTCAGTTGTAAATCTTCTAAGCGACTTTCTATAAATAGGCAAATTGTAAACTCTTTCTTTGCACCTGAGTTTTGTAGAATCCCTCATCTTCAGTGCAAAAATTTCAACATCGGAGTACTTTCCTCAGCTATTAACTGTCAAGGCCTAAACGCTATAGATGCCAGTTGCATCCAAAATTTTCTAAATGATTCATTAGCCTTTTTTCTAACTTTGATACTTTGCGTTTCCATTAGATGTTTATACAGTGGTTTTAATCCTCAGTCTTTACCGCGTATGTAAGTTCTTCTTCTTAAATTTACTTCTTCCTATTTTGATTCTTATATCATGTACGGTAAAAGTTTGATGGTGGAGTTGTCCTTTCTTAATAATTCCCGAAAGACATTAATTGTAGCGATTAGACTAAGATTATCAATGTTTACATTTTCTGGAATTGTCGAAAAGGGTAGTCCAAATTTGAAAAGCGTGTTTAGGACTATACCATAACATTCCTGTATAATTAGCAGCCATCGATCATCCACACCATTTACGTAATTAATCGGAAACAGGTATAACCGAATGCGAAAAATATGTAATTTATTATCTTATTCTTGTTCTTGATATTGTCTGGTGACAAGCTGCACTCTAGCCAGTCTTCTTCGTTTCCTCAAAACTCGTGCTTTAGAGTGTTATTAAATATAAGACAGTAACTGTGTTACAGATCTAAGGTAACTTATATTTAGATATTTTCAATCGATATCTAATAAATGCTGCTCCATTGGCGGTCGACATTAATCGCAACAGAGCAGTTTATGCAGGTAGAGCTGTTTTTGAACGCGACCATGAACGTCTGTGGTTGTGGAACTAACTCCAAAATGTTAAATCTGGAGGTGAGTGACACAGAGACCATCAAAGTATTAACACGAGTGCGCGTCCAAGAATAGCATGGATTATCTACAGCAATAGTCTTACGTCACGGGGTATGTATACTTTTACATGGCATTTCCTAATAGCTTTAAACCCTCAACATTTCGGAAGAGTCTACACAGACTTTAACGGTTTGTATACATCGTCTACCGCAAAACAATTTTCAACCGTGTAGCTATAGATCGTCGCCTTCAGTCTCGCAAGACCGTAGTCTTTAGATAAAGTACATGTAAATGTCTGCCTAATCAAGCATGATAGGGTCCACTATGATTTCCGATCTGTTTTCTAATGCCCGGAACACTAGCTACTTGGTCTATAAATCTATTGTATATTATAACGCGGGTGGTAGAATTTTCCCGACATGTCACGCAACACGTCGGGGTCGACGGATAAAAAAAATGTTCGTATACATTTATTAGCAAACTGATATTGCAATTAGCGCTATTGTCGCACGCAATCCTTCTGTTGGTTATCTGCGATAATATACTTTTCTTGGAACCCTTTTAAAGAGTATATAAAGAATATATCATTTAATATCCGACGGTGGTGGAGACAGTCAACGTAAACTCTTCATGGTACTAAAATAAAACCAATAATTGCGGCTGCTGTTAGAAAATTAGCAAAACAATCACATAATCAATGATATACAGAAGAGGAAAAGAACTTTTACTGTAGCGACTTACCAAACAAGATATAACTAGCAGATGTTAAGGCGAAAAAGTTGGAAAAACTACTAGACAGATTTGAGCAGCTCAAAGAAGATTCGTATTTGCTAGATCGGGATACAACAATATTAACAAAGCAAAAATAGACAATTATTAAACGAATCATTTTAACTTTGGCAATCAAGGAGAATATATACAGAACACACTAATATAATTTTGGATAATAACAAAACAGCTGACAAAGGCTGCTTAACTTTCGAAAATTCAAGTACCATTATTAAAATATATAATAAATATGTATGCCAAATGAACTAGCGTATTCATTAGCAAACATAGGAAATCATAGGGTGGATTTCATTAACTTACGGTTGAATAAGTTAGATATTTATATTTAATTTGACTAAAGAACACGTCTATTTGTAACTTCGATATTTCCTACGTATAAATAGAAGTGTACTGATACAATCGTTCTTTAACTATTTTTCTGCGCTAACGCTTTTAAGCTCTAGGTTTTCGATTCTGATACCGCAAATAAAATTAAAAGTAGATATAAATTGTATTGTATATTGAAGAATAAATTTTAATGGCACTGGATGTTTAAAAATCTGAAAGTAAATTTATAAAGTATTTATGGAAAATGAACGGTTTAGATCAAGGCCACTAACCGAACAAAGCAGGATATCGGAAACCACCGTAGAGTCAGGTAATTAAATTGTTGTAGCTCATTGCGTTACTTTATTGTTTGTATATGAATGATGTTTGACTTGAGATACTATTTTAGATAATAAATTATTTTATTAATAGATAAAATGTTTTATTTCAGTAACTAGAATTCAGATGTTACAGGAATTCACAATAAATTTCTTTTAGGGAATATTTTATAGTAAGAATTTATAAACCACACAGGTATCTTTTAATTATACTATGTCTTATTTTGAAAATTGATCTATTACTTAACGAGGTATGTTTAAAAGAGAGTTGACTTTGCATATTTGTATTCTGATTTTGTAAATAGTATGTGATATTTAAGCAGTGGTATTCAGTTATTACTTCCATAATGAAAATTTTATGGTAGAACAAGACAGTTGTAAGTAAATTATGCACCATTATTAAAGATATTAAAGCTCACGTTGCCTCGAAGGTTTTCGAGTTGAGTTTGTCCCCAAATTATAACTACTTTTAATCAGTAAAAATAACTCTGCATACTACTTTGAAGTACGTTGAACGTTCAATGACCTTCTTCTCCTTTTACGTAATTTTCTACGTATCAAAATTTTTGATGACCCTTTACATAAATACTTCAATGCATACAAAAATTAAAATGTCCAAAAAGAAATTAATATCTTAAGCTATTAATGAATTCTATCTGACTTGTTGTTTGTCCTTGTTGAACTCCTTGTTGTGAATACGCATCTCTGCATGCACCACAATTCTTCGAACTGCCACCGCGTGCTGTTGACCAGTGTCTTTGGATTGTTTTCAGTTTCTTATTGATTTTATTTGGTAGTTGCTTCTTTAATTGCGTAGTACAGTTTGGTTACACTCTTAATTTAATTCTTGGTGTATCCTTAGATCAATGCTTATTTTAACGCTTAGATAGATTCTTAAATCAACTCTCAGATAGACGCCTGAATAAGTTCTTAGAGCCGCTTTAACTATAAAACGGCGAATTTCTGTTGTACATTTGAACTTGTACTATTATTGAAATTTTTCAATCACCAACTTTTACTTAAATTATTACTTAATTTGATAGTTTAACTTCGCATGTTATCTTGATTCAAAGTAGTACGGAGCGTGCCTTAGTTGTTAAAAGACTGACTCGTTTATCAGCTTGTGAGCTATTTAATGACCGGCCTATCACTTGTACAATTGGTTATTTTGTTGATTGAGGCGTTGTACTTTGACTTATCGCTCCAGACTTCGGATTTTCATGTATTTACCATCCCAATTTCTCGTCGCAATGCTTTAGCACATCACATAGTTTTATATTGTAGATTTTGATGCATTGAACCTTTTCAAGTCACGTATTTCTATTTTGTAAAGGAATTTATAAGTTTAAATCGCACGTAGCCAACCAAATGTTTTCTTGTTTTGTTTTCCTACTCTGTTTAAGTTTTGTGTTAATTTTACATAAAGATCACATAGGTAAATTTTATAATGACGTAAATTGAATGCGTTTGTTTACTTTCTGAGTTTATGAAACATGTTTGTTTTGAAAGATGTGTTTATTGAGAGTATTCTTGTTTATTTTCCCTACACCAATGCGTTGGTTTTGAATAAGATTCATTGCGTGTTTTTCTTACTTTTAGATGTTCCTTATACGTATTTATTTAAAGTTTTTGCATGCATTGCTGTTTTAAATTGAATTGGATGACCCACAAAATTATTTCTCTTACTAAATGTGATGGAATCTTTGAGGTTGAGCTTCCTTTCGTTGATTAAAGTTAATTGTAAATTTTATACAGTGTGTTTAATATTTGCTTTGTGCATAATTGGCGAATTTCGTACTTTTTGTGATTAAAATGTTTGGTCTTCTAGACTTTGGTGTCATTTACATAGAGTGTACAACCCTTGTGATTCTATACAGGGTGTCCATATTTTAATTGCACACTATAGGAATATCCTAAACTATAAGAGATACAGTGGTGGTTAAATTAGACAAAAGTTACCTACCTATGAGGGTATTTTATAGCTGATGTTGAACTACAAATGTTATCCATAGATTGCTAGATATTGGCTAAAATACAAATTTTGCAATTTTCAACTTTTTTTAATAACTTCGTTGTTATTATAGTTAGAAGGATGAAATTTGGCATGGTAACATAAAACATAATTTTGCATTTAATGACGATTTACAAAATATTTTAGATTTATTACATTTTTTGTCGCGATAGTCAACTTTTTTTTTGTAATGGCCGCCATATTGGATTTTTACATCAGCGTATAGAAAAAAAATTTACAATTTCAACAGTGTAAAACATATCATTAATTTTTTTTAAATAACATTATTAAGACACAAAAACAGTTTTTGTAAAAGATCTAACCTATAAATAATAATGGAAAGTTAAACACCACAACTTAAAGTTACAGTAGATGTTCAAAATGTTCACCATGCTGTTCCAGACACAAGCGAACACTTTTATTCATCTGCGCAATAGCATTTGATATGGAATCTTGATTAACCGATTCTAACGCACTTCTTATTTTTTGCTGCAAGTGTTAGACACTATTAGACGGAGTATCATAAACTTTATTTTTTACATCTCCCCATAGAAAAAATCCAGCGGGTTCATACCAAGCGAACGGGGTGGCCACGAAATAGCACCATTCTTTCTTATCCAACTTTGAGGAAATCGCTCATTTAAATACTGCGTTACTTACCTGAAATTATAAGGTGGTGCGCCATCATGTTGAAACCAGCGTAAGTTTCTAATTGCTTCTAACGGTAGTTCATCTAAAAATTCTTCAAGAGCATTAATTAAAAAATCTAAATATTTCTCTCCGTCTAAATTCCCTTGTATGAAATAAGGGTCTATTATTCGGCCATCGAAGATTCCACACCAAACATTCACAAAAGAACGAACTTGATTCTTTACTTCCTGCAACAAATGTGGATTTTCTGTAGAATAGTAGTGCTTATTTCTACGATTAAACATTCCACAATTTGAAAATGTAGATTCGTCGGTCCACAGAATTTTATTCGCAAACTGTGGATCATTGTCTAATTGAGTAATAAACCACTCACAAAATGCTAATCTTCTTTCCGAATCTCCCATATGGAGTTTTTGTACTGGCAAGTATTTGTAGTCATGATATTTATTCCTCTTAATAATATTAGTTACTGTATTTTTGGAGACATTGCAGTCACGTGCAAAAGATCTGCACGATCCAGTAGGGGTAACATGTAAATGTGCTAATACATTAATGTCGGCACTCGCTTCTACCTTTTTAAGATATTTACCTCTTGATTTGTTAATAGAACCGCAGTCGGACATGTTTTTACATATTCTATAAAACAAGGTACGATTTGGTTGGCTTCGTTCAGGGTACAGATTATGATACTTGGGGGCAGCTTCTGTAGAATTTCTGCAGCTTTTGATATACAAGTCGTACATGTCTTTTTTTTCGTTTATCGAGTACCGCAACATATTTTAACCAAATTTTAATTTAAAACTATTAACAACAAAACTGATTATTGCAAACAAAGGAACAGTTTAGAATTAATTGTATTTGACAGCAACACACTGGATCTTTTTTTACAAAAACCGTTTTTGTGTCTTAATAATGTTATTTTAAAAAATTAATAATAAGTGTTTTACGTTGTTGAAATTGTAAATTTTTTTTCTATACGTTGATGTAAAAATCCAATATGGCGGCCATTACAAAAAAAAAAGTTGACTATCGCGACAAAAAATGTAATAAATCTAGAATATTTTATAAATCGTTATTAAATGCAAAATTATGTTTTATGTTACCATGCCAAATTTCATCCTTCTAACTATAATAACAACGAAGTTATTAAAAAAAGTTGAAAATTGCAAAATTTGTATTTTAGCCAATATCTAGCAATCTATGGATAACATTTGTAGTTCAAGATCAGCTATAAAATACCTTCATAAGTAGGTAACTTTTGTCTAATTTAACCACCACTGTATCTCTTATAGTTCAGGATATTCCTATAGTGTGCAATTAAAATATGGACACCCTGTATATCCCTGAATAACCCTACTATTTGTATCTATGTATTTGTGTGTGGAGGCGTGTGTGAGTGCGTAGGCGTATACGTGTGCATGTGAGCGTATGTATGCATGTGCGTGTACGTTCATGCGTGAGTGAGTCGGCGCAGAGTAATCGGACGACTCAACCAGGTCAATTAATCAACTTATTCATATAAGATTAACATAAGTGATTATTCCTTTTTTTAAAAACAAGTTCAATGACGCCCTTTATATCAAGCATAAAAATAGTCAAGGCTTATTAAATGTGAAAATAATTTTAATATATTTCTGAATAATGACTCTTTGAATCGGAGTTAAAACTTTAGTTGTAATTAGAGATTCTTAATTATTTTCGTCAAAGATTTTAAAAAATTTCAATTAGTTGTAAGCGAGAATAAACTACAGTTGTGCAATTTTGATCGAAGGACTTTACTTCGAATCAATGTATACAAAGACGTACAAAAAAGTCGCGATGTGGGGCCTGCAAGAGGATTCAAATTGTACATGTTTATAGCTACATTTATACAGACGATACAAAAAAAAGATATTAAGGAGAGATTCAGATACCGGTAGCTTTGGCTTAGCACATTACAGTAATTATAGGTTATAGATATTGTTACAATTTATACCGCAATTTGGACCGGATTGAAATAATATCTAAATTGAAACCTAACTACAAGACGATGTTAATTGAAAATAAAACCGTAATTTTCATATACATATCGTCTTACCTTGAACTTCTGTTTTGAAGGAAGCTGGCGTGATATCATTTCCTTGAGAAGGTGCTTTCCGCCTTAAAGTCTCTAACTCTCTTAAATGTGAAGTAAATGGTGCGTCTAAGAATGGTCTTTGTCCTAATCCTAATGCTCTAAATGACTGTGTTCCACCTGCAAGTAATAGTACAAGTTAAACACTTTATCTGATAACAACAACAAAACATAATAGTTATGCAAAAAGTACACTGTTAATACTGGCAAAAGTTCTTTAAAAAGACTAGCTCTTACTAAAAATTGATTACTAGTCAATCTGCAAGCTGACTAATGAAAATACCGCCAAATATTCCATAAACAAATCCTAAACGTGTACGTTGAGGGGAGGAAGAACGGATAGTATTGCTCCACTTCTGAGTTCAGAAAAATTGGAAGTTAGTCGAACGAAATCCGAAAAATTCCGCAATCATGCCTTACGTTTCACAGCACGCTTAAAGGACGTATAAAATCAAAGAAACTGGAAAAGTTTAAAGAAGTTAGACCTACATCAACCGTAAACAAGACTACGAAGTGCTCTATTTTGTGTTGAAACTAGTAGAATAAAAATAAGTTAGTTAACGAGTACATAAATAAATTGTAAATAATAGATTTTGGTATATCTTGCGTTACAAAATGAAAACAGAGGTTACATATATAAAGATTTCCACATCACAATCCTGTTTCAACATTGTTGCAATTAGCTGAAGTGTGAGACACGTTTATCAACTTTCCAGAAAACGTATACATCGATGACATAAGATTGGTCTCTTCGCAAGCTCAAGGGAACAAACCAATGCCCACCAAACTTTCAGCATGTTATGCAAAAAAAAGCATACCTACAGTGGGCACTTTCCGAAAGGATAATACAAAAAACTGGATAGATTGCCGATTGTCGCCTTCAAATTTGAATAACAGGAATAAGATAATAACTTATGTATATTTTCCAGTTTTAACTACTTGTCACTTTAAATATGTGAAATGTCTAAAAAACAGAGTTAATGAGGCTAGAGCATACATTATCTAAACACGTTTCCTACAGCGAATATATTTTTCTTTCGAAAGATATAAGCATCGATAGTTTGAAAAAGATTGGTAAAGTAATGTTGATCCTTAACTTTAAAAAATGCATCCACTTGTCCAAATCACTTTAACCAAACGCTGTAAAAGACATCGAGTCAAAATCATTAATTTAAATTATAGGCAAATGAATGATAATTAGAGCAAGAAGAAGTGGGTTAAAAAAAAGGGGAAGTACCGAACTAAATCAATCGCTAAAGATAGTAGCGAGACTTAATATGAAAACACGTCGGTTAGAAAGGAATATCATTTCACGAGAACGATTCTAATACAATACAAATAATGGATTTTATACTTTAAGTTACAGGACTATCTGTTCCTTTGCAAGTTCTTCTTTGTATTGACAATTTCGGGCATAAAAATGCAATTTTGTTAAATGCAGCGTAAAAAACAGAAAGACCACCAGTACATTTGGTGTATTCGATTTGGCAACCAGAGGTAGGTGGTCCTCTTGGTGTGACGTCAAAAATAATTCTGTCAGTTTAACACATTTTATTTGTAAAATATATCCAAAAGTTTGGTTTTACCTTTGGCAACGACACTGCAACCTAGAGAAGAGCCCAAGGAAGTGGATGGCAGAAACGTCCTTGTCTTTTCGGGATTAAAAATTTATATGATTTTTATCGACACTGTACAAAAATGCTTTCAAATGTCTATACTAACCTTGACATTTTAAAAAAAACTTAAGAAACGCCTTTTATCATGGTTGCAAAACTGTTTAACGTTATATTAGTAGAAGAGCTAATTATTCTTAGATAATACATCTTTCAATTCCGTCTCATTCGTTACTAGGTCAGGTGGGATGGAGGAGACTTGCTGCATGCTAAGAGGAGGGGTTGCACTCATAGAATTATTAGATGATGTCATGGCGATCCAGGTAGCAAGGATTGCCCCATAGGGGAGTTTTATCTCCCCTATTGTGGAACCTCATCATAGCCCGACTGTTATGGGAATTGACTAAGCAAGGTTTTACACCTCTAGGATATTCTGACGATCTAACGGTCTTAGTGGAAGGTAAATACAATTGCCTTATCAGGAACCGTGCACAAGAAGCCCGAAAAATAGTAGAGATGTAGGTAATATGGGAAGGCTTCAAGGTGTCGCAAAAATCTACCTTAGTACCTTTTAAGTGAAGAATTAAGATTGAGTGCATTACACTCCTCCTCCTTAACGGTAACGAAATTGGTCTTTAGAGAGAGATGTTGTATTTGGGGGTTATCCTAGCCTCCAAACTCCTGTAACCAACAGATCGACAAGGTGATGCGTAAGGCGCTTTAGTACTAGTTAGACGCACTTGTGGCAAATCCTGGGAACCAAGAGCAAACAAGGCGTACTAAATCTACACTAAAGTGGTCAGACCAGCGACAACATGTTCAGTCTTGGTGTAGTGGCCCAAGGCTGAGCAAATAAACATCAAAACTAAATTGGACTAGATTCAAAGATTAGCTTATCTAAGCATACAGGGGCAAAGTGTTCCACGTATTATGTTGCTATGGAGACTCTCCGTGGCCTTCCCTCACTACGTCTGGTAGTGATGGGAGAAGCAAGGCCAGGACAGACTCAAGAACTTTTTGTCCAAACCTATTGAAGGGACGGAACATACGAGATTTCTTGGAAGAAATTGAAGCGCACACGGACCAAATGACTGCCAATATCGGCCGGAAATACTTTTTGAAACTATTATACAGAACGGAGATATACAAGAAAAAAAGATCAGATTACCTCCGACAGCATTGTCTCGTACACGGATAGCTTTAGGAATGAGACCGATTCCGAATCTGGATTCTTTAGGGAGAGTTCGAGGGCTTGAATAAACCTTCCTTTAGGGGATTCTGCCACCGTTTTCTAAACAGAAATATACGCTATACTACAAAGTGTGCGGAAAAGCATAAAAAGGGCCTTCTCTAGAAGACAAATCTATATTGTGTCTGACAGCCAGGCGGCACTTACGGCTCTAACATGCCAGAAAGTGTCATTAAGACTGGTATGGGAATATATTGAGACACTTAATGAACTGGGAGAAGACAGTGAATGCAATTCACCAAAGAATGAAGGATATTGAAGTAATGAAGACAGGGTGCACAAGAGCTAATCATTGATCCCAAACCTGTCTTGCAAGTACATCTGCGATCCATAGCTATAATAGTGAGTGGATATATAACCAATACTTAAGAGATTGACAGAATAGAACATGACTGGCTCACCGCAAGGCACTGTTAAACGGATCTAGCAGGAAAAAATCCAGGAACTCGTTGGTCTAAGCAGGGCTCAGATCAAGATCACCGTGGGGTTCGTGGCAGGACACACATCTGTCAAGATTCACATACAGGGAATGCGTAAACGTAACAGAGAACTCGAATGCAAGCTCTATCAAGAGTAACTAGCGACAGCAATGCATGTACTATACAGTTGCGAGACGCCGGAAGAAAGAGGACAGCGTCTGTTCAGGAGACCAAAGTTTGAACCGAAGGAAGTTGATACCCTTTCGACGAGGGACCTGTGCGCTTTGATAGAGGGTCTGACTTTTTCGATTGGGTATGAGAATTAACGAGGAACGGCACAATAAGCCTCTTAGTACGGCAGAGTCGTTTCATAGACGTATCCACCTGGGGGAGTAATTTTAATGGGTGCACCTTAAAGATGAGTCCAACACTTCGGGCATAAAAGCGTTCCACTCCACCGGGTTTGGATAATTATCAAAAATAATTATTCATATACAAAACTAATCCTAAATTTCACCAATTATCTATTTATGAACGATGCTTCTAATACGGATACAAATGTTGTATGCCGCCCTTGCATCTAAATATAAATATTTTTTATACGTAATTTAAACTTTCATATCCCTTATTGTAAAAGACTGTAGAAGTGACATAGAAGCAGATATAGACACTGACCACAACATCGTAATTATAAAGGCCGCGTTTAAATTTAAAAATTTGACAAAAAAGGAACGGAAAAAGACACTTTGACTTTGAGAAAGTAAAAGATAAAAATATCCACAAAACAGTTTGAGAAAGTCAAATAAATTACTGATAAATATCGAAAAAATTTCTGTTATTACGCAAGTATAAACAGAATGAAATAATACTAAATCCAGCTTCGACATGGCGGCGAAAGATATCCTGGGGGTATACACAAATGCAAAATAAAAACCATGGATAATAAAGATATCCTGAATTAAATAGAAGAAAGACGAAAATACAAACACAGGCCAGACAAAGCAGAAAAACAGAGGTGCAAAGCCATAAAACGGGAAAGCTAAAGAACAATGAATTGATAAAAAGGTGCTAAGAGGTACAAACTAAGGTGGCAATAAACGAAGTATACGAACTAATTAAAATAAATTTTAGGAATATATAACCGTATAGCAAAAACATAAGGGGCGTGGAAGGAGACATCATTATAGAAAAGGTAAAGAAAGTGGTTAGAAGTTCAAAAATATATACGAAATTTATATGGAAAACAGGAACTAGCAGCACTAGAGCAGGAATCAGACATTGAAAACGATGACTTGAAATATCTTATACTTAGAGATGAGTTTGAATTAGCATTAAAGAACCTGGAAAATGGTAAGACACCGGTTATAGGTAAGGTGCAAGCAGCTACTCTAATAGCCGCTGAACAATCAGTAACAGAACGTCTTTTTCAACTTGTAAGCTATATGTGTGAGACAGGTAAAATACCAAAGATTTCAAACGTAATATCATTGTCACTATGTCAAAAAAGAGAGGCGCTGATAAATGTAAAAATTTTCGAACAAGTTTGAAGCACACGTGTTAAAAATATTAACTAGAAATTTATAAAGATGGATCCAAACACGGGCAGAAGAAATATTAGGAGAAGATCAATTTGGACATAGACAAAACAGGGGAACACGGGAGGCTATTTTAGCACTGAGGGTGAGAATGGAGAAAACAATAGAAAAGTGAGACAGCGTGTATATAGGGTTTGTAGATCCGGAAAAAACATTCGAGAAGATAAAATGGAAGAGATGTTCGAAATACTCAAAAAGATTGGAATGAGTTTTCAGGATAAACGGAGAGTACATAGCTTATACAAAGAGCAAACAGCTGTAATAGAATTAGAGCAGAAACGTGAAGAAGTGAATATTAGGAAAGAGGCGAGACAGGGATTTGCCCTATCCCGTTAATTTTTAACTTGTACATCGAAAAGGCAGTGAATTCTGTCAAATGCAAGAAGATATTTGGAATTATTATGCAGACATAAAAGATTGATAGGCTTAGATTTGCAGCTGATATAGCGGTATCAGCATGTAGCAAGCAAGAATTAGAAGCAGCTCCTAATGAAATGGAAAAAGTTCTGACAGAAAGATACGATATGAAAATTAATAATAATAAAACTAAAGTACTAGTATGTAGACGGAGGAAAGTAAATCAAAAACTAGAATACAAATAAAAAACCAGTACTTCCAAAAGGTTAAGAAGTTATGCTACGCTATCTAGGAAGCCAAATAACGCAAGATGGGAACAGCGCAAAAGATAGAGAACAGAGATTAGCACAAGGCCGTGCTGCATTTTACCAGAAAAAGCAATTATTATGTTCAAAGATAACAAACAGAAACAAGAAAAAAATTGTTGAAAGCATATGTGTGGAGCAGAGCACTGTACGGCTGTGAAACTTGTACAGTGGGAGAAACGGGCATGAATAAAAAGTCTTTGAAATGTGGTGCTACAGACGTATGATGAAGATATCATGAACAGATAAAATTAGGAACCAAGAGGTTCTAGAAATGGTAGGGAAAGAAAGAAACATGTGGAAAACAGAAAGCATAGGAGAGATAGGATGATAGGCCACATTCTAAGGCATGATGGAATAGTACGGAATATTTTAGAAGCAGAGATAAGAAAAAACAGAGGTAGAGGTAGACCTAGGTTAGACTATTGCACACAGATAGTCAAATATTTAGGCTGTAGGAATTTCAAGGAAAATGTGTAGGATAACTCAGAATAGAAATCAATGGAAGTACGCGTCCAACCAATTCCAAGACGAAAATCTTAATGACTAAAGAAAAACCTGATGATTATTATAAACAACTGCAGAGGTTGGTTTTGCAATATTCTCAACTAATGTTGATGGTGCGAAAGGATTTATTGGAAAACTATTCATTCGGCAAATGTCTAAGTGTTGGGGTTCTTGATACCCGTCAGGTTGCTTAACCCCCTTAAAATATCACTGAATATCGGTGAAATAAGGTATATATTTAGAAAACAATAGAAAAGGAGCCTTGTATCGAACAAGAAAAAGCAGCTGCTAAGTTCAAAAACAATAAACATAGAAACAAGAAAAAAATTATTGAATGAACGTGTGGAGCATAGCGCCGTGTACGGCTATGAAATAGAGAGAGAGAGAGAGTATGAGAAGCAGACAGGTAAAAGATAGTAGCCTTTTTGGAGTGTGGTGTTTCAGATGTATGATGATCATAGCATAGACAGACAAAGTTATTAACAAGGAGGTTGTAGAAATAGTGGACAAAGAAACATAATTGTGGAAAACAAAAAATAAGAGAAATAGGAGGATAGGACACGTTCTAAGCATTTGGGGCTAGTGTGAAGTATATTACAAGCAAAAATAGGAAAAAAGAGAAGTGGCGGTAGACCTAAATCAGACTTTTTTGCAAGCAGATAGTAAAATATGTAGGCTGTTTGATTTTCAGGGAAATGTGTAGGTTATTTCAGAATAGGAAACAATCGAGGTACTCGTCTAACCAGTTCCATGACTGAAGACCTAATGATGATGATCCCCTATTGTATTCAAGGTTATTTTGCGTGTTTATTAACAATTGGGACTCCCTTTCAATTTAAGAGATTGTTTATCTAGCATCCTGTAGAATTTTATTAAAATATTCAGTCATAGATTTAAATGCTTCAAATTTATTTTGAGCATTAAAATCTGGAATTTTATTATTACAAAGTACTGCAATCTATTTTATTGTTAAAACGTGGTTTGATTATCAAAATTTTTGTTTTTATAGAAATTACCATGTTACAATATGTTTTCCACAAGGTCGGTTAGAGACACACATTTAGATACATGAAATTTTTCGTTTAGGTTATCTCTAGACTGTATTAATATTACATTTTCTATAAACTTATGCGAAAGTATAGGCAACTTGTAAATGACGTTGTGAATAAGTCTTTGGGTCGATGTACTTTCATGTTGTTTTAGAAAGTTTACAACCTGTTCCACTACATAGGTTGTCGTGATTTTTCCATTTTATCGATCGTTAGGTTTATCTTATCAGCTGTTGGATGTTTTGGACAATACTTTTCATGTGGTTGTTTATCTAGGAAAAATTGTTTTGAAGGAAAATTGTGCGTCGGATTATAGATTATTATTATGTGCATCTTCTCCGCGAAGTCGGGACTGGATTGTTTTGAGCGGTATTCTACGGGTACCGTGAATGATTTCTATACTTCGTTTCGTTTGCGTAAAATTAGAGATATTCTGTGTCCTTTAAAAAGGACGAATGTAATTGTGTAATGTTTAGTGAATAACATACGCGCCCTCATTTTTATAAGAGGATGGTGTTACATTCCGGTTGAATAAGTAACGTAAACTGGGAACTCGATCGGTTTTTTTGCATTGTTCAGCTTACCGTCTGGTCCTTACATGTGATCTTTTTTCCAATGCTCCACCAAGGTACTACATTGGTCAGGAAGCAAGTTTTTTTTACCTGGAAAGTTTGGAATTTTGCCGAACCCTTGCTGTTCCAAGCAAGGTAGGGATCTTTAACGTGCGTGACAACACTCACACACGGGACCTCCATTTTACCTCTCATCCGAACGAGGGTGTGTTTTTGTGAAAAATGCTCGCCTAACATTTTTCAAGCGGACCGTGTCGGGATTCGAACCCGGGACCTTGGGCGTAGTAGTCACATACATACCAACTACGCCACGGAGCCGTCTTTTCCGTCTGGTCCGTTTTGTTTGTTTGAGCTTCCCTCATGTTATGAGGAATAAGAAGAAATACTTCGGTGAATTGTTTACAACACGGAAATGCAGTGTATCATAGATGCAATTTTTTTCTATACGACAGTAACGACGTTTGGTAATTGTATGGTTGCATGAACTTTTATCTAATAAAAGATAGTGGCAACATATTGCAATGTCTATTGGAGCTAAGTAAATTTGTAACACGGGGTTCTGAAAATTGATTTGTATGAAGTTGTTCCTTCGAGAGACGGAATTTTTTCAACAACTAAATTAACTACTGTACTTAGCGCTAAGTTACTTTCAAGGGGATTGCTGTTTCTTCTCAGGGACGATTTGATAGTCTCCCTAGGGAAGAATTAGACCTGAATTTTTCACATTAGTCATCGCACAATTTGAGAGGTTACGGAACTTACTTCGCTCCAACTGTCGGAAGTGTTACGGTGACAGCTGTTTTGAAAATAAGAACCATTACTGTTTACAAAAGTCTTTTCTATATAAATTTGTTTTAGAGTTACCCTATCGTTTAGGCGTAACACTAGTACACCATTCTGGACCGCTTGCTGATGAAATGCGTTTCAGACTGTAGTTGGTCTCCTTTATTGCTGTAACTAAGTAAATAAATAATTCTCTATTAATATTTTAAATCTTGATGGCCTCAGGACTGAAAACAGTTTCCCTTCGGGACATGTTTTGAATAAATGTCATTTTCTACGCAAGCTGGTTTTCTTTGTGTTTCGTGTTTTGTATGAGGTTTGTAACTAAAATTCCTTTCTTGAGGTTTCTTTTTTCTTTTTCTGACCCACCCCAATCTATAACGATTTAGCTAGCACGGCCTTCTTTGGATTCCTTTTCTCTCTTTTTTGTTGCGGTACTCGGTGCGGGCTAATTTCTTTGCTTTCTTTACTATTTTGTCTTGTGCGCACGGAATATCGTTAACAGCGCCCATATAAATACAGTGACTTGGAATTTTGAAAATTTTTAAGATGTGTTTTTTCTGCAATTTATATAATTTACTAAAGCTGCATTTTTTCTAAGGTTATTTTCGGGCAATGTTATGTCGTCGTCCAATTTCATCTGTTCTTTTCTTGGTGATGTCATTGTTGTTTCCTGCGGAAGATTTTGAGATTTTTCTTCATTCGTTCAGTCACTAGAGTTACTAATTAGGCGAGAAAGTACTTAAAAAAATTTGCTGGGTTACAAATTGATGTTTTCCATTTTAATAACAGAAAAAGATAAACTACGTTTTTTTGGTTAGTTTTAAATGATCGTCTCTCTAACGACAAACAAAAGCTGCATTAAAAGTACAAAATATCTTATATTAAAGCCTAAAATACATTTCTTCCTCGAAATTTGGGACACATTTTTAAATATTTCAGAATATATAAACATCAGTTACAGAGTGTCAAGAAAAAGAATTAACGCGTTTGATAAATTTTAAGCGAACACCATAAAAAAACAGCAAAATATGTTATAATGACTGCAGCTTAAAGAAGGATTTGAAAAAGAAAGTTTGAGTATATAATAAAATTCATCGACTAGGTTCGCAATTTAAAAAATCCCTTATTTGCAAATCAACGTTGTTTTGCAACGACCATCCTAATATACATTATTAAATAAAATATAGATAACAGATGTTACTTCAGTTTGATGTCCACTATCTCTATTTTAGAGATTGTCCATTCTTCATCATCATCATTAAGTCTTCAGTCCTGAACTGGTTACACGCGTATCCTCATTGTTTCCTATTCTGAACTAATCTATACATTTCCCTGAAATTTGCACAGTCTGCATCTATCACTATCTGATCTAAGTCTACATCTACTTAATTTTTCCTATCTCTGCTTGTAATATATCTCGTACTATTCCACAAAAATGCCTTAGAACGTATTCTGCCCTTCTATTTCTCTTATTTTTTTCCACAAATATCTTTATTCCCTACTATTTCTAAAACCTACTTGTTATTAACTTTGTCTGTCCATGCTATCATTTTTATACATCTAAACCACAACAATCTAAAAGGCTGCTACCGTTTTTCTGTCTGTTTTTCCTACTGCCTGTATTTCATATGCATACTGTGCTGTGCTTCACACATATGCTTTCAACAATTTTCTTCTTGCTTATGCCCAAATTGATCTTCTCATAATATTTCTTCAGCTCGTTTTTCCATTCGTCTTTGTACAATTCTAGTTAACATTTTTGACGTGTGCGGTGAAACCTATTGTTCGAAAATTATCACATCTATCCGCGACTTTCTTTTTTGGTATAGTTATTATAATGTTACGTTTGAAATCTTTGAGTATCTCGCCTGTCTCATACATATAGCTTACAAGTTGGACGAGTCGTTCTGTTACTGCTAGTCCAACGGCTTCTAGAGTTTCTGTTTGCACCTTATCTGTACCCGGCGCCTTAAAATTTTTCAGCCCCTTTAATGCTAATTGAAACTCATCTCTAAGTACAGGATATTCCAAGTCATCATTTTCAATGTCTGATTCCTGTTCTAATGCTGTTAGTTCCTCTCCTGCATATAAATTCCCTATATATTCTTGTCATCTACCCACTTTCTCTACATTTTCTATAATGACGTTTCCTCCCGCGTCCTTTATATTTTTGCTATACGTTTTTATATCCCTAAAATTGATTCTAATTAGTTTGTATGCTTCATCTCTCTTTCTTATTTCAATTTAAATACGCTGTGTACTTGGTAGGTAATGTGGTGGTTTCCCGTTGTCTTCCACATCGCGGTAGTGTGTCTTAGACTGCCATACCGACCCCTATGGTCTCTGCCAATCTAAGTACGAAAAGAGCCGGTGCCATCTTTCGGAGGCCTGTCTTAATCTGGTTCCTCACTAACGACCCTACTACTTTGGTTGGACCTGTAGTTTGGCTCTTTATCTCATTAGAACACGCATGCCATTTCACCTGTTCTAGTAATCTAGAACTTCGGTGCAGGTGCAGGTCCATTCGAAATGATGCCCATTCTTAGTAAGCAAATAATTCAAGACCGGTGATGAAAATCTACCTCAACAAGCAGCAAATCTCCTATGTTTAGGAATTTTTAGTAAGTTTGAATCATAGAGATACAAGATCAAGTGCTTCGACTTATATCAGCCCCCTCCCTCATTAAAATATCCAATTTTCAAAATGCCCCCTGCATTATCGAGTTTACTTGTGAAGGAAATTTAAAGCATGTCACCGTAATTTCCTCCGACAACTTATTAACGTTTTGGGTTCCATACAATTCCCAATAGAAAAAGTTTTTTTAGTTACAAGATCTCTTTCTAATCCCTTAAAGTAATTTTTTCTTTGGAATCATGTATATTTTGACAAAGATAGACCAAAAACGATAATTGTGAATATTCTGACTGTAATATGCATTGATTGTGCTTCCCTCTTATAAATATCAAGGTTCAAGAGGACTAATCACAATGCAACTTTACCACTTCCAATTAATTAGTTAAGCTCGGGGGTTTTAAATTGCACAATGAATTTGAAATGCATCTTTCTGTATATATTCTATTAGGGCTGTAAATCAAATGACTAGGATGCAATATCAGAAATTACGTGAACTACAAAATTATATGAACAAAACTCGATGTCCTGTTGTGAGTTAATTAGAACACATCATTAACAGATGTCGGGTCATCAGCGAACGCAAAATTCTACAAATAATTTAGTATTAATGGTGACGGAAATGGCATGGGGAGGAAATCATTGCACTACTGGTCTGATGGCTTCCGTTTAATGCAAACCCTATTCTGAAATTTTAGCTTTTCAGTCATATAGTACGAATGTCCATGATGAAATGTAGCTTATTATAGGGAATCTCGATAACTCATTATTGTACTTCTAGATTAGGTGATTACCAAAAAAAAGAGAAATTAAACAACTGTTCTGATATACTACAGACACCCGGAAACACTGATTAATTTAGTTGTCATAAACACAATGTTTTATTTGCCAGCTTGGCTGTGTAGCTGAACACAATGCAGTATCAATATTATTAAAAGCGTAGGGATAGTTTTGAGCAACTTAAAACTCATGATTGTTATAATGGCTGACCACAGCACAAACAAAATACAGGGACTTTATCCTTGATTTAAAAAAAAAATAATTAAAAAACGAAACCAGTAATAAAATTTCGGGTTTTGAACTTGAGTTCAGTATATTGTCAAGATTGTTTTGCTAATATTCAATCGCAGTGCGTGACCTTGGAGCAAGCGTGGTGGGCGAAGAGTGCTACTGCTTCTGCCAGCCGGCAGTCGCCACTCACCAGTCATGACTATGCCACAGCAGAAAGCTCAGTGTGTGATTTGGTTTATTCAATCGAGTTCAGTGATCACAGTTCAGCGTAATTACCGACGTGAATATGGCGGTTATGCACCTACTGACAAAACTATTCTGCAGTGGTATAATCACTTCGGGAAACAGGTAGTGTCTTCAAAATTAAATCACCGGGTAGATCTTCAGTCTCTGAACAGAATGTGGAACGGATCCGTAAATCTTGTATTCGCAGCCCTAAAAAGTCATTGGCAAGGCAAAGTTTGGAGTTGGGAATACCTATGTCTACCGTGTACAAAGTGATACGAAAGGGGCTTATTTACGTGGGTAAACGATTCAACTTCTACATGAAATCAAGCCCAATGGCAAAAGTGAAAAGATTCAATTTATAGCAGTCTACATTTTGAAAAGGATTGAAGAAAATGATAACCTCCTAGAAAATGTTATGTTTTCAGATGAGGCGACTTTTCGCGTAAGTGGGTCTGTCAACCAACACAACTGTAGGATTTGGAGGTCTGAGTGACCGCATGAATTCATAGAACATTAGCGAGACTCTCTCAAAGTCAATGTTTGGTGTGGATTGGTGCATGATCGTATCGTAGGACCTTTCATCTTCGCAGAGAAGACAATTAATGGGGATATTTATCGTGAAGTGCTTAAACAATACGTTCTCCCACAGATAGATAATATCGAACTAGAAAAGGGACCGATTGTCTTCCAACACGACGGC
Organism: Platerodrilus igneus; assembly: GCA_036346225.1. NCBI lineage: Eukaryota > Metazoa > Arthropoda > Insecta > Coleoptera > Lycidae > Platerodrilus > Platerodrilus igneus. The sequence continues at coordinate 3,769,787 of JARFIW010000932.1, read as the reverse complement.
GCGCCACCTCACTATAGCAACCGTATCCGTGGTGCGTTGAATTTGCGTTTCCCTGACAGATGGAGCCCAGATCTGAATCCACTAGATTTCTTTTTTGGGGACATGTAAAAAACATTGTTTATTCCGAGAAGATCCGTGACATTGCTCATTTGAGGGAAAAGATTGCAGCAGCTGTAGCATCCGTCACGCCTGATATGCTGATAAATACCTGGGACGAAACTAATTATCGTGGCCAGGGCAACAAATGGTGCACATGTAGAACTTTATTAGGTATCAAAAAAAAACTTGAGAAGATTCTCATCCTTTTAGGTTCTAGAAAATTCTATGTTTAGAATGAATTGCTGCTATTCACGGGGTAATTAATTAAAACTTTAATATTTTTTTAATGCAACAAGGGATTGCGTTTTATAAGTAACACTCGCTTTTGTGTTTCCACACACAAAATTAATATGAACATGTTTAGGGTTTTAAATACACGTTGATTGTGGTTTCTTAAACTAAAAGCGTAAAGCTCGTTCCATTTACAGCAAATCAAATGCATTTTTATCAAAAATGTATTGATAATTAATAAGTAAAACAAATGGCTTTGTTTTTATTTTAAAACGATTGATTTTTACATTCGCATTTAATGCGTTTTACGTATCTTACAATTAATTAATTTTTACAACTTACGTTACTTGCTATGTATTTACAATATGCTTGTATGATACAGGGTGATTATTTATACACGCGCAATTTGCGTTTTTGCATTTTACATCAATGAATAAAGGTACACTTGTATTATACAGGACGTAACCACGAATTTACGGAAAATTCCATTTTTCAGGATTCTATTATATTTTGGTGGGATTTATTTTTAAAATTAGAGTTCCAATGACCTCTCGAGACTCCCTTTCACGTCAATATATATATATATATATATATATATATATATATATATATATAGTTATTAAGATGAAATGAAAAATTAACAAGAGCCAAGCTTCAGTAGTATTAAGTATAACATCATCTAAACAATTAGGCTAGATAGCTCAATTGGTTAGAGCGCTGATCCGGAAAATCGGAGGTTGCAGGTTCAAGTCCTGCTGTAGCCGTTCTTTTAGTGGTTTTCAATTACTAGTTCGATTTGAAATGGTAATTCAACTTTAAATACAAAGTTGGGTTTTCATTTCATCTTAATAACTATTAATATATATTAAGCATTCATTTGCATTCCAAATGTGGATTATTCTTCTCTATTATTATTATTATATATATGTATATATATATATATATATATATATATATATATATATATATATATTGCTACGATATCGGCGCCTAATTTCTACGATCAATTACCTGCTGATCGCCTTGTCTCTGTACCTCTAAAATATCTAAAATAATTTTAAAAACAAGACGAGTGGCTTCGAACGAACGTGTTGCTTAGAGCTTTACTTGTAATCTCAACATCTTAATTTACAGTTTTTCCATTTATTGTATTTAGTACTTAGAGGTATTGAAGTATTAGTATTGAAGTATTGTTTTGAGTTTTACTTCCCTACTTGATTGGAGCATTGAAGTATTGTTTTGAGTTTTACTTCCGTACTTACTTGGAGCCCTAAATAATGAATTGTAAAGATTTCGTTTATTACTAATTAATTTTAGACTTACGTTTTAAGCCAATGTCAGATTTTGATACACTCGTATGTTGAAACGCGCACTCATACCGTTTTCTTCACTTAAAATTTTAATTAATGTGACTTTCACTTATGATTTTTTTATTTAAATTCACTAAGTTGAAATCTGCGTATTACTTTTATTACGACTGGTATAGTTCGTGCTTCGGTTATGAAATGAATGTTTGTTATCAGTTTTGATGCATTATATAGACAAGTGGTCTCACGTGCTGTTATTGGTTGACCACCCGCTATCTTGTTATTCGGCCATGGCAGAGGTGTTGCACTGCGCTATCATGTAGCCGGTTGGGTTTTACTTCGAGTTGCTTACTTTATGCATTGCTCAGACGCTAGACAATAACCTTTATATTGTGGATTTCGTTAGCCAATAATGCTTTGTACCTTTTAACATCACGTAGTTGTAATTGTGTACATGGACTTTTAAATATTAACCTTTAATTCTGCACATACATCCAAAATTATAATTTCCATACTTTGTTTACCTATGTTGGGTTTCTTTTAAATGTGGCGATTCACATTTCAAACATCACGTAGGTTTTCGCCTCAATATTTATACCTTAATGCGTTATGAAATATGCTTGTTAATCAAAAGTTTGATTATTGCAAACTGGTACAAATTATATGCGTTCCATTGATTTTCATTGTTCACGCAAATACGTCGTGTTTGAAAGAGATTTGTTTCACGTTCAAATATGCCTAGTTTATATTGTTTATATTTATATTGGGAGTTTATGAATATATTAAATATTTATAAAATGAATTGATTTGCGTTTGAGTAGCAACTCATCAAGTGATTTCAATAAAAGCAAACTTTGAGTAACGTCATACATAGAGATCCTTCTAGCGAAGTCTAATTATCGTTTCTATGTTCGGGTTGATCCTAAAAATGGGCGTGTCTTCTTACGTAAACATCCAGAATTTTCATTAACGTTCTTTAACCTTTTGATTGGTTGATTTCAAATGTGGGTGATGCAACATTCAGATTTACTGTGTTCTAATAGCCTCGCTTAGCTGTAGGTTATCTAATATTTACGACTTTATCGCTGAACTCGACTTAATTGGATATACGTTTACGTTTCTTACCTCAGTGCAACCACGAATTTACGATGTTCTATTTAAGTATTCGATTATTCCAGAATACGTTCAATGATTTCGCAACCTTTCCTTTGAATATCAACTGATATTTTAAATAAATACGCTTTTATCTAAATACCAACGTATGTTTGGTATTAACAAAAATGTAGATGAAATTCTTTGAAAAACTTCCGCCTACGCGTGGAATATAGTAAATACCGTTATTTTTACTTTAAGGTTATGTAATATAGAATAAAACCCCCTTTAATCACGGTTTTATGCATTTATACTCAATATACCAAGTGTTTTCAAAATGCACATCTTTATACAAACAAATTAATATTTACATTATTTAAGCTTTATTGTATTTTTTCTAATTTACTCGGGTTTGCGGCATCGTTTGTCTACGAAAGCATACTATATGGCCCTTTGATGACTTCTAACTACACACGTGTATATATATATATATATATCCCGACAGTATTCGAACCTGTACCTTAGGCTTTCGCAGCTCATGCGTTTTGACAAAAATGTCAAACGTAATTGAAAGTTAGGTTGATATATGGTTGGGTACATGATTCAGATTTGTGTAATTTTTTTCCAATAGTCGTTAACCATCTCAGGAAGCGTAGTTGAAAAATACATGGGTTACGAAAGCCTAAGATACAAGTTCCAACCCCGTCTATCTTTCAATTACTAGCTCGATTTGAAATGATCATTTGGTCCTTGCATAAAAGTGTAAACTATTATTTCATTTTATTAACTATATATATATATATATATATATATATATATATATATCTCTTGCAACATTAAACATTATATATCGATATATAGATTATAAACTCAAAAGGTTGTTTGATATGCAGGCGCTCAAACTCCGTTTTCTAAACATTTGCGTGTCGTTCTAAACATAATGATAGAAGTTTCTCTTTACACTTGCGTGCAAATTAACGTTTACCGGAAACCTGTATTAATGGGCCTTTTAAATTTCTAAAACATGTTCAAGTTCTTACGGAGGGCATGCAATTTAAGAATTGCACCATAAAGGTAATAGAATCAGTCTTAATTAGTTTTGAAATTGATCTCATCGTCAATGGTTGGTAAGAAGTTTGACTTTAATTATTGTAATACGCTTTATTTGTAACTCAAAGTTAGGAAGATAAATAAAGTGATTAGTTAATTTCAGTGCAGCTGTTAGTAATAATGACGTTTGAGATATACGTGGAATTTCAAGTATACGTCTGATAATTAAGTGAATTCCAGATGTTGGAAGTGAACATTATCCAGCACTAAGGATTTGAATTTTATCTTCCATCAGTGCAGTTTGGTAAAGTAACTATAACGCCTATCACTTATTTCAATTAATAAAGTAAGCAACGTTTTTTTATGGTTTATGATCTAAATTGTTATAAATATGTTGGTGCGGATTTAATAACTCATCACGTTGAAATAATGAATACAATCTAGGTACTAAAATTAAATTTTTAATGCATAGAAATTTCATACTGAGGTGATTATTAGTTATTTAATGAATTATATTGTTAATGATTGGAAAGTTTTCCTCTTGAAAAAAGTATTGTGCAATATTGACCTAAGTGTTTTCACAAAAAAATTGTTTTTGGATAACTAAATTGTTTGTTCCAACAACTATTTAATTGAGTTAAAAAAAGTCAGACCATTTTGACATGCATACGTTTGAAATGGGTATCTTTTGTTACTAGGTTTATACAAAATGAAAAGTTAATGCAAATAATTTACTAGCGGGGGTTGTAACCGTGGTTACGCTTTACCTTCTTCTAAAGCCATTTACCACCTGTCACCTAGACTCTATTTTGTGGTTGGTAATACGCCTTACCAGAGCAAAAAAACAGATAAAAGGTTTCGGTTTCATCTATAATTCCCCAAGTAAAAATAGAATAATAAAAAAGCATTACAAGTGTTCTTTTCATTCACCTTCATGGCTTGACATGATGATAATTTACTTTGTAAAAGGCGATAACAAAATATTAAGTATATGTCATTTCCTCTAATTAAACTGTATCAGGTAGAAAATAAAAATTAATATTAAACTTAATTAATAGTATAGAAAATCAATATTTTATCGTTAATCTATTAAAAATTTGGAAGTATACAAATTAGACTAATATGCAACCAATTTGATAAAACAATGTAGAATGAAATAATCAATTGGTATAATTGGACACGTATATTTTAAGATATTGTCAGAGGTTGCCACAGTTAAATTAAACGTTCACGTCTGGGATTTGACAGCGTCATGTTAATTACTATAAAATCAACGTTTTGCTCGCTTAAGGGACATCGTCAGCATAAGACGTGGATTAGTATCTTTGAACGTGTAGCCTTAGAAGTCCAATTAGGTTTGCAGCAAAGTAGTGGTTGCAAAAAAAGTTCCTTCTGGACGAGCAGATCCCTATGCTCAATCTAGTCAAAAGTTGTCTTGTGACAATGTACTAAAGAACAACAGAAAAATCGATGTAAAGGGTTATGTTGGTTTTTTTATAAGATTTTACTAATGGGGCCAATTAAATGAATGTCGTGTTAAAGCATTGTCGTTTACAAAATTACGCGCTATCCTCTTAATCAACGTTTATTAGTTATTCATACGCATTATCAAAATTTAACAAATTTCACGAACACAAATTGCAAATTACATTCTCGTTTCGATGACAAATTTTTGCTACTGTCAAGTGTATTTGCGATTTCGTAAAAAATATTGAATGTTTGTTATCTCTTACAAAAAAGCGTTACAGGATGCAAACACCTTGTGACATCGCTTTCAAGCATTAAAGTAAGATCGGGATTTTGTACTCTTCCTATTAATTTAGAAAAATACTGACAAATTTCGGTAAATCACCGGCCTAAGAAAGCATATTACTAGACATTCACGCGAGTTTAAAGGAACCGAAATCATAGTAAATTACCACAACAAAAATAAATTTGCAAATTTACAGTCTAAAAATTGCGTTGCAAACAAATATCCATGCCGTGTTCAAAATGTGAGAACGAGCCGTAGACCTAAACAGAATAACATCGAACTCAATAAAAGGACAGCTTTAGACACACTATCCGTGTAACGAAAAGAAAACGCGTAATTCCCTGGGACATTGTAACTTATAAATACCAACGGAACATAATAAGAGCATTGCAATACAAGCGTCTTACATTCAATTATTCGATTGACAGGTAACCATTGTCGTGCAGGTTAAAATTTGAGTAATTCAAGTGGTGGTAGTTAAAACTCGGCATTGTCGGAGAATCAAGTGCGCAAACGCGAACGTAAACGCGGATTTAAAAATTGGCGTTACAAGTGAACTTGGTCCTCTAGTGGACGCTTTTTCAACACAAAGTTGCATCGTGGGATTGCTTGCAATCTCTTTTGTGCTATACTACAAGGTAAGTTGAGCTTTGTACAAGATCAACAAATCTGTTAGTCGTTCAATTTTTGCTTTTCATCTGCTACACACATCATGATAATATATATTTAATAATTGGTTGAATAAAACCTATTTTCATTAAGAGGACTTTTACGTTGGTGCACGGTTAGTTAAAAGCGTATTGTAAACAGGACGTGTTTATATGGAAAAGCATCACCATTGTCACTGCAGATATTTATATGTACCAGTTTATTTGGCTGAATACCTATAATTGATACATTTAAGAAGTTCCTTCTTTTTTAGATACACGCATACTTGGCCAATTAGGGATATAACTTAAGTATTTGTATATTCAGCATTTAGTATACGACTATAAAGTGGAATAAAACATATACACGCATACTTGGCCAATTAGGGATATAACTTAAGTATTTGTATATTCAGCATTTAGTATACGACTATAAAGTGGAATAAAACATAGATAGACCGCAAAAATTATTTACAATTCTTATTATCATGTAACAAGGGTTATATTAAAGCAAAATGGTGCGATATATGTTGCTATACATATTAATGGTTCCGGGTTGGGATCATGTCGACCCTAATTTATAAAATGACACGGTCCCAACCCGGACCCATAAATATTTATAATGACTCTGGCCGTGAAAGCCTGCGACAATATCATATATGTTGCTCTTTATATTTTAAACCACAGAAAGCACCGAGAAATAAAGTGTGATCATATTTGAGCACTTTCTCTGTTTTCGTTGAGTGTCTTACAAAATATAAAAACCACCGAAAAATAAAATTTTGAATTTTCATGCCAAACGTCGCATATACAGACAGACATTACGTGATTTAAATCCACTTAACGATTACTGAGGTCTTGTCACATGAGAATCAACTCATTTTTTGATATCAGACAAAAATTTATATCCACCATCTACTTTTGTAAGAGTCGTTGATTTAACTCGTGTTCGTGATCGTTAAACTTGTACTGTAAAAGTTCAACCGCAAGTGAAAACATATCTTAATATTACAAGACACGGCATATGCATTTCACAGGAAAAGATAAATTACAATAGACAAATGTCTCCGTCCCGACCACCAAGGACAGTAAAACAATGCCGTACTACAACAATAATACAAATTAAATACAAAGTAATCTGACAACGACTGTTTTATTACGCATAGTTTAAAAAGTGGTACGTTGTATTAACGGATACTAACCACAATTAATAGGATTTTATAACGGGTGCAATGACAGTAATTAGACTCCGAAGAAAAAGAAGTCGTGCATTATTCGCGGGTGGGTAAATAGAAAGGTCGGCATATAGTAACTAGAACGAGTAGAAAAATTGAGGAAAAAGTATCTTAAATTTAAAAAACAGTTTTAAGATGATAATATAGATTTTCTGCAAAGAAAAACTTATTTACTAAAATTACATAATTCATATCCACTTAACGATTGCAAATGAGGCCTTGTCAACCGCATGCGAATCAATTTGCTTTTTGATATCAAACAAAATTTCTGTTCTTTTACTTTTGTAAGAGTTGTGGAGTTAACACGTGTTCGTGACCATCAACACTTGTACTGTAAAAATTCTACTTTAATTTGTGAAAATTTTATATAAATTCGAGCAACTGTCAAATGATCTTTTTCGCCCAATAACACTGAATCGACATTTTGTGGATCAATCATTCTTTTTTACATTGGAAAAAACAATACTACGTCCGTCACGCACATAAAAAACGAAGCATTTCTGTTTGTGCTACCACAGAAACATCCAACAAACCCTTCAAAATAAAAACTTTAAAAAATGGTAAAGATTACAAAGATTATTCTATTAAAAGGATGTGGATAGAATACAATGGTCAAACTTCTTCAGGAGAAGTATTACAATGAATATGGACGTAAGTTATATCCATTTTAATGATGTAGAGTTTAAATATGCAATCTTCATAATTAGGTCTTCAGTTCTGGAACTAGTTAGACGCGTACCTCCATTGTTTCCCATTTTTACCTAGCCTACACATTTCCTGAAATTTTCAGTCTACATCTTTCACTATCTGTGTACAATAGTCTTATTAGGTCTACCCTCTACCTCTCCATCTCCTTTTCTCCTTTTCTCCTTTCACTGCTTCTAATGTATCCTTCGCATGCTTTAGAACGTGTCTTATCATTCTATCTTTCCTGCTTTTTACTGCTTTCCACAGATATCTTGCTTCCCCTCAATATGCAATATGCAATAGACGCTCGAAATGCTAAAATGAAAAAATTTCAACGAAATGCAGAAAAACTAAAAGTAAACGCTCTACCCTAGTTTGGAAGACCACGACTCGATGATTAACATATGTGACAAAAACTTTCCAGAAGGGCTCCAAATTAAACTTTTTCACGTGGCTTCTTTGACAGTGGCATGACGTAGAGGTGCAGAAAAAAGGAGTATATTCTTTATTCAATTACTTTCGAAATAAATTCAATAATGATGACACTATATTTGATTTTGCAATGCTCCACCAGAAGGTACTACATTGGTCAGGAAGAGAGCTTTTTTACCTGGTGTCGTGATTCGAACCAGGGACCTTGGGCATAGTAGTCACACGCATACCAACTACGCCACGCAACCGCCCAATGATGAGGGCAGCGAATCTGGAAAAATTCAAAATAATTTGTTTTTTACGAAAACCTGTCGAGGCGATCAAAATTGTGTAGACATCAAATTGCTTACGACGAACCTACAAAATCCTAAGAAATCCTCTGTGATGCTGTAAAAGAAACTTATTGTACAACGAAGTAAACATATTACAACAAAGAGACTTTTTCTTACATGTAACTCCATTTGGGATCGAAGAATTTCCAGTACGAGATACAAGAACTCTACAGTTGGGAAAACTGGGTTCACCAAATGCAACCGAAACTAGGCTGCAAAAATTGGATTGGACGTCAAAAAAAGGAAAATCACAATAATCCCCTATATTGCAAAAATAGGAGTTCAAGAGCAACTACTAATAAAAATAAATGACCATAGCTGTGCCTAATCAATTAAGCCTTATTTACAGCTGAATCAAGAACACCATAACAATCTATTAAATAAAATCAGAGACACAACCTCTTCAAGTTTACCATCAAATTCGAATATTTCGGTACCTACGCTACCTTGTGCTTCTAGCACATTGAGGTATCGTTTAGAAAATGGTACAAAATTTGAAAATTGCGTAATCCATAACTGTATTTTTAATTAGAAATATAATTGTTGCTTGTTAAATTTATTTATTATTGTTTATATAATGTAGTTTATAAAATGTTTGAAAACTACTGTATGGATCGCGCATTAATTACGGATATATTTGTGCACAGGAAAAACATTTATCAATTTTAGCTAATTCAGGGGCTTTAGTACGAAAAATACCCTTAAAATGTTAAAGAAATTGGGCAGTTTACAGTTTAAAATGGAACTATTCATTTGAATTATTAGATTAAAATACCGAAATAAACAATCAAGTACTTAGTATATTCTTGTACAACCAGCAATTAAAAACCGGGAATTCACCAAAGACACCATTAAAAAATACCAACATTATTCCATGACTAATCATCCTGCAAACGTGGATATGAAAACATTCTGATACATTAAAAGGAACCGAAATTTTTATAATTATTCAAACAGACAGCATATACAATAATATAATTTAAGACATATTGGACTTACCCGATGACACATATATCAATGGGAAATAGGAACCGTGGAACTAACTAATATTCTTATGTATCGAAAAACCCTTGACCACAAACCACATAGTTCAGTTCAAGTTACATGAACCTTGTGAATTAGTACATCACGTAAATCCAAGGGGACGTTTTAACTTATATATACCGTCTAATTATAATAAGGGATCATTCAAAGACAGTCATACTTTTCAAACGTTTACATTACTATCGACCAATAACCAGCGTCGAGCCATGACAAGTAAGTGAATGCTTTCATCAACATCAGTGGGATTTAAAGGATTACATGACGGACACCTTGTTGTCTTATATGAGGTCGCTCGAACTTTGAAAAAAAAATCTGTCTTTGAATTTTTTCCACCTGCTACATATTTTTAACTGTTATTTAATGTTTAAAAGTTTATAACCAATTTTTTTTCTGAAGCGGATTATTACGTTGCTGCACGCATAATTGAAGCGATTTATAACTAGGAAAAGCGCCACCATTATAATTAGCGAAACTGATTGATATATACTCAATTTGATTGGATAATAATATTTAATAAATTTACTCTCTTACACGTAGATTTGACCAAATAAGGATATTTAAATTAATCACTGCAGTACTACCATGATTCATGCTATAGAATAGATTAAGTGAGCAGCTTGAAGTTTTTTAATTGCGTATACTTTTAAGTTGGTGGTCGCAGGAAATTGACAAGTGTACTGAAGGTTCTACCATCCAGAATTGCATGAATTTAATAACTATTTTAGCATCCTCTCGTGGATCACCCGCCATCTAGCGAGATACCATAAACTTCAAGTAAGGTTGACGACCGGACTGAAAGTTCATAGATATTTCCAGGTAGATGTAAGCATTAGAGTTGTATACCCCTAAAAGAATTGCTTTTGTTTTTATAGAATTCGCCCCTCGCCACTGTAAACTCGCTAGTGCAATTTTTTTGTAATATCTCCATGGTAACGTAAATTTCAAAACAATTTTTGTTTCCTAATGTCTGATAAATGTCCTTTATGTATTTTTGGTCGCTGAAACCGAATCTACAATCAAAATTTTTATAACCCCCTTAAGCACCTAGATATTCGTTAAAGACGGTTTACACTGTATAAACATTGTAACGAACGTAATCCGGCGTGTGACTCATCATTGGTTGCAAACAGCGACATAATCTCTGGTGACAGTGCTAGAAGTCGCTGGAAGGACTGATTCAAGATATATAAGCGCCACGGACAGATGAACAGCAGGTGATATCCTAAACGTATCTATAAATAAATATAAAATATAGGTAAAGGAATAATATTTTACCTTACAGTATATGTTGCTGATATACTTTATAGAATGTCGCAAAAATGTAAATTTAACGGATACATTTTGTTGCGTATATGGCGAGTTTACAATTAAATCTCACCAAAAGACAACTACATTAATCGATAAAACCTTAAAGGGTTTTCAAAAACCTATTTTATTATACAATATTACAGTCTATCTACACACCATATTAGTATTGACGCTTGCTTATTGAACAAATACATGTGGGACTAGATATTGCGCACCATACAACGCTCTGACATATAAGCCATAGTTCTTGCGATATTTAAAAACCTGCTTTAACGTACGCTTCTTGTCTTCAGATGAACGAGGAGAAATGTAACGAATTCAGTCTTGCTCAGATATCGTAATAGTGAAGCCCTCTCTTTTAAGAGGTTTAGTTCTCACCAACTATAGTACCTCGACTTTCTTGTAATCCTCATGCCACATTCTTTTAACCTGGGAGCGAAAATCTATGCGGTTTACATACCATATAATATATATATATATATATATATATATATATATATATAAGTTTTACGTTATCTTTTCTTTATATATATATATATATATATATATATATAATATATTTTAAAGATTATGACTTTCTAGTAATATTAAATGTTTTTAATGGGTTTGAGATCAGCTGGTAAAAAGAAAACTCTTTTATAATGCCTAAATTTTCGGATTTATTTAATCCTTGTTCACAGGCTTCTAAAAATGTTATAAACAACTAGGCTAAATTATACAAATATTAATTGCAACTTACAAGATGAGTTATTTTAAAAAATTAACATCGAAATGAATTATTAAACATAACTATTTTTAGTTTTTCACTTTCAAATGTAGGAAGGATATATAATTTGTATAAGAAGAAATGTAAAAATAAAAATTATGTCAGATTTTGAAATATTTCAAATTCTCTTTTTTAAGGGATACCTGATACCTTTATTTAATGTATATGTTATGTTGTATGTGATAGTTGTTTGTTTGTATGTGTGTGTGTGTGTATGCCAATGCGTTAGGTTGTGTGGTTTGTATGTGTGTATGTATTTATAACGTTGAACATATTAACAAATATTACATTAGGTATGTAGCTATGTTTTAAAATTAAGTAAATAAATCCGAAAATTTAGGCATTATAAAAGAGTTTTCTTTTTACCAGCTGACCTCAAACCCATTAAAAACATTTAATATATATATATATATATATATATATATATATATATATATATATATAGGAACTTGAAGAGGGGTTTCTACTTATTCCTTAAAAAAGGAGAATTTCCGTGAAGCGGTACTCATTCAAACAAACAGTATGAGAAACCGGTTAAAAAAAGGAATGCAATCCCTGCATCCCGGTGTCGATTAAGAGAGGATCAGTCCACAGATCAAATCAGATAACAAATTCACTGTCGACGGCTTTAACATAAATCGACAGTAGATAGTGGCGATATAAAACAGACGGAGGTTCGCCACACCCACGGTCCAATATCGTGAGGCAACAACCCTTTAACTATGCAGACTAAGTAGACGAAAGAGAAACGATAAAAGATAGAGATGGGATTTTTGGAGCTTTATAGCCACCAGGTAGAAGAGAGAAGAGGAAGGGTTCGCATTGAGCAGTAGCGATAGAAAAAACGATGGATAGCTAAGTACTACTCAACCAGCCACAGTGTAGTCGGTAGCCCGGAGTAGAGAACCGCCCCTCATATGATGGACGGTTGTCTCGGAAATAAGGTCCACTAGAGGAAAAAGATAAGGTTGAAAACGGAGATAGAGGAATAAGAAAAAGTAGAGTTTTAGGATGAGCATTCTAGAGAAAGAATAGAGAGTAGAGAATGTACCGTACCCATATGTTTCTATTGCCCACCAGGAAAACTATGACAATAGAAAAACTTTACTTGAAGAAATTTAGTATACAGAACCTAGGCAGATCATATGTGGTGATTTAAAAGTCGTAACACTTTTGTTAGGAATTGGGTTTCACCAAGCATTACTATTTTCTCTGCGAATGGGACAACAGAGCAAAGATAAACATTACTTTGTAAAAGACTGGAAAATGCAAAAAACCTTGTTGCTGGAGAAAAAAACGTTAGAAATCCTTTTTTCGTTTCACAGAAAGCTGGGACATGAAAAACGTTGTCAAAGCTGTAAATAAAGCTGGTGAAGAAGTACAGTATCTGAGAAGGGAAGTTTCCCAGACTAAGTGAGCAAAAATAAAAGAAGGAATTTTTATTGGGACGCAAATTCGTCACATAACAAAGGACAGCGTATTCGATTTAAAACTTACCAAGATTTAGGCTGCTGCATGGTTATCATAGAAAGAGTTGTGTTCCAATTTCTTGGGAAATACAAAGACAAAAAATTACGAAAAAATTGTGAGTAATTTCCACATACAGCGATATGGGTTGCAAAGTTGCAACATGCCTTAGAAGATTCGCTTTCTCCACTCGTATTGCTAGTTTATTCCCGAAAATCTAGAGCCTGTGAATAACGAACATGGTGAAAGATTTGACAAGGACGTTATGTATTGTGAAAACCGATACGAAGGGAAGTGGAGTCTCCACAATGCTCGCAAATTATCGTTAGAACCTAATCAGGGATGTTCCAAAGGTACCATACAAACGAATATCAAATGCGAAAACATTTTGAATTCGGTAGTGACGTGGTTGCATAATTTGTATTATAACAAATGTGAAGATTAGATAATAAAAAGTTCCACTATAAAAATATAAATAACTTTTGACTGGAGGGTGATAGAAAAATTATGTTAAAAGATTAATCAGCGGGAAAAATCATATATGAAACACGCATCGCAAATTAGTAAACAAAAAAAAATACAATTTGTTCAATATAATTAAAGATTATAGAAATGTGTGTGATGAAATTTTATTTTTCGCTTTTGACATTTGTCCAAACACAAAACGATTGACCAAACACTTTTATCTGATCAAATTTGATGGTTTATTACTTAAGCGTTACTGCCTTAAAGCAAAATTTACTCGAACAAACTGTATAAAAAAACCTGAGCCCTTTTCGAGGGCTCGGGTTTATAAGTGTAACATATCAATTCGTCATCGCCTTGCCATGTTACATTGTACGTCCCATTTACTTCCATATAAAAGTATTTTTCATTTTAATTTTATATTAATACCGTTTACAATCACAAGGTAGTTTTGATTTATGTAACATTTCCCTTTAGTATTATAAAACAATACACTAAATACGTCGGTCTTTAGTCTTAATTTAATATTCCGTCTTTTGTATAAATAATATAAATAATTATGATCAGATCTAATTTTCTAATTGGTAAACCTCTGAATTATGTCCATAAATACACAACTGGTGTATACATGAATCTGTCATTTAGGATGCTTTTCTTGTTTTTCGATTTCTCAAATTGTGTGGTTATCTGCAAACCAGAATAAATTTTCGCTCTCTCGATATCTGACAGCCTTCTAGTGCACATGCTTTTTCAAGATAAAGAAGTTCCTTCTAAGGCCAAGATGTCGTACCCGGTATGTAAAAGGTGTCTTTTCTTTTATTTTTGTTGAAGTACAAAAATACCGTTTTAGAATATTAGTATAATGTATACGCAGAAAGCTGACTTGAATAACCCATTCAAAATGTTTAAGAATTGTAAGTTGATTACAGATAAATTTTCTGAGTGTTCCTCGTGGCGTATTACAATACTTCGTTCTTGTAACACGTTGATTTTCTAGGGTTCTCTGGTGAGTTGTTCTCTGGGGAGTTGTTTTCTGGTGAGTTGTCCTCTGATGGAGAATTCTCCGGTGGAGTACTTAACTATATATGCTAGGCTAGCTAAGCCTATGCATTAATTCAACGACCTTACAAATATTATCTATTATCGTACAAGAATTTCAAATTGCCATTTAATTACCTTCTAAAAATAAATTAAGCATCCGTTAACAAAACATATGGTTGTGGAACAAAAGGATTGCTTCTTACAAATTTGAAGTTTGAGGTTAACAACCAAACTAAATAAGAATGGTGTTCGCCTTACAATCCGTAAGAAGAAACTAAATATCTAATTATTCTGAACAAGCCGAAGCTCAATACTTAAGTATACGTTTTTAAACTACATGAATACAAGTATGAGTTTGATTTTATTTCCTTTTGTGACGGAACAATGTGCATGTGTTTCAGCTTTTATCTCACATATCTAGAAAAATAATGCATTTAAAATATAAAGTCATACTTTTACTTACCTATTATCTTAACTAATTTAATATTACATTTGCTTTCCCGGTATAACCCTACGAGTGTAAACATAAAAGCTTTCATAAACCTTTTTGTGGATTATGAGGTTATGTCCAATTTAAATGTGAAATACAAATTCTCTTAACTATGTTAAATACAACAAAGCGTATTTATGATTTCTCTTTACTTAAAACGTTAACTTGAAATTGTGTCTAAGTACAATAATAATTTTAGATTTTCTAATATCTTATTTGGTAGAGTTTAAGACAATTTTAAAATTATGAGATAAAGTGTAGTATATAATATATATATACTACACTTAGTGATTTTATCACATGAAAATTTGGTTGTAAGAAATAAGGGTATATATTTTGTTTTTTTAATGTTATTAACTAAACGTCAATATATAAGTTGTATTAAGGTATTTCCTTTCGTCATATTTTAAGTTATATACCTATAACTTGTCTGGGTAGAATTTAACTTTTTTCACAAACACCTAAGAGTAAAAACCCCTGAGATATAGTTTTTTGCAATCTATTGCAGCCACAAAAGGTTTTGTTTAGACTCTGTAGTACACCCATTCCCACCTGTTAAAAGGAAGGGTGCATAATAATGACAGTTTGTTTTCGTCAATCTTTCTAAGCAATAACGCTTTCCTAAACAATTAAATTTTACGGACAAAAATATAAGGTCTTATGATTTTACTGTTGATAAAAGTTATTTTTACATTGTTCTGGAATCTGTACAAATATAGAACACCGGCGTAGATATTGAACAATTATTTACCAAAACCCTGCAAAACATTTTGTATTGGTAAACCACAGATAAATTTTTTACTTTATCCACAATGTGGTATCGGATGTTGTTAAGTTGATGTTCAAAAAAACAATATTGTATAACATTAACCTGCAGAATTTATCTTTTACATAGTACATTCTAATCAGTACAGCTTAACATTACCATAAGCCAAGATGCTGTGAGAAATTTGCTGTTATGATTGATAAAAGCTAGTTTCCTGCTCCTTTGATAACGCGTGCAATACAAAAATATTTACTTGCTACTTGTAATATCTATTCACATATGATTTGGATTTCCTTTATACATTCAACCCTACATGATAATCACGATATGTTGGGTACATCATGTTCTCCAATGTTCACACGGGAATTTGGTGGCTACATTATATAACAAACGAAGAAACATGGTTTAGTAGATATAAAAATGTTTCTTTTACTATCTCATGGAAGACTCTTTAAAAATTCTGACCGTAGTGGCACCATTATGAGCACCGTTTCAAAGACGTTTATTTTCTTAACGACCTTAACTAGATGGAGAAGTAAGAAAACTCTAGAAAAAAATACATGAGGAGTGCCGTCTGTTTAATTTAGAAACCTCATATAAGCTTCAACAAGGGAGAAAATAGTTATTCGGTTTATAATTAGAGGTTGAATGTATGCTTTTAGCCTCTAAATAATAAATAAAAATATTTCAATTTATCTAAATTCAATAAAACTTAAAATATATTCACATAAATTCAACCAAGAGAATACATTTACATCCCATTCTTTAATTATTTATTAAGTAAAAGCTCTTAGAATTCTAAATAATATATTCTATATATTGCTGAGAAAAATAAGCGCCATTTTGTAAATTAGCGAATAATTTTAATTTATAATAATTCATAATAAAAGCTTTGATTTTTCTGAAAACACTTGGTATATAGAACTACGTTTCATATTATAAATGCATGGATATTTTATTGGTATCAATCATTTATTATCAAGTGAAACTTTTAATAAAAAAGAATCATTAATTCTACTGAAAATTGCATTCATTGTTACTCTAAACCTCTACACGCATATAGACACGTAATTTTATTTAATAGTCCATCAACATTTGCAGTTATAAACCATGATATCGAAGTAAATATTCTATTTATGAAGAAACATTTGGACAGATAGTATTTTGAAATGGTCGAACTTTACATTTGTCAATATCCAATTTTCGCTTTGTTGAGTGCGCTAAACTGATCTTGTACTTTATTGTGACTTAAAACCACTGTAACTGGAGCGGGGTACGTGATTTTTAGTAAGACTAATATTTTTTGAGAACAAAATTTACTGAGCCATGTTATGGATTTTGATTGTAGTTTTAAGTTATAAATAGAACGAGTGTAGTTTTAAACCAGATAATTGCTGATGTTCTGCTGACAAAAAAAAATGATTAAAAAATAATACAGTAATTAATAGAAAGTAGTGCAAGTTTAAAGTACTCCTAATTATTATAAAGTTTCTGGAATTAGATGATTTTTGCTAATTTTGGAAAAACTGTCTTCTTGACTCTTCTTTTCCTTCAGGGTTTACTGCTAGAAAAAAATCTAGTATGAGTTAACAAGAGTTAAACAATCACGTCCTGGCGTCAATTTTATTATTAATTTGTATGAGGATGCAATACTAATTGATAGACCATTTTTGAGAGCTGATAAATCTGGAGTTATTTTAAGGCAACAAAGAATACGCTTAGAGTAGCTTTATTACGTTAAATTTACAAAATCGATTGATTTCTGCTTACTGTATATAAATATTGACTTCTAACTACTTCGTTTACTTCTTATTAAGAAGGGCCTCCTTAAAAACGTAATTTATACGACTTCACACTTTTTATGTTATTTCAAATCATACAAACCTTCATTTAAGAAGTTTGACTTCCTTACAATTAAATTAAATACTTATTTAAGCCTCATATAAAATCTCGTAGTTTTCCATGCAACGGTAAATACTTGGAATCTATTCTATGATAGCTTGCTTTGCTTGGCAAAGGTTAAAAAGCGGGCGTATAAATTCCCTTAAATAAGCAAACACCTGCATATCATTAAAACTACTTTTAATAGTTTCTTTAAACGACTGAAACTCTCGCATTATAAAATGAGTTTCAACAACCTGCATCGTAAATAAAAGCTTTTAATGGTTCGTTATCTATACCCCTACTCAGAAATTCTATCAAAACGGCATTTTGTTATCACGCAGGTGTTCAACTCGCTCAATTTTACGAGCAATAGAAGTCCCGTTATTATTTAGTTGCCGGTATTGTAATTCGAAATAAGCAATCGCTATCGTGTTCTATAACAGATAGGCAACCTGTAATACACTTTACTCCATAATACTGCAATTTCGGTTGCAAACTTACTTAACCATTCGAACAGACATCGTTTTCCCCATGCCGACAAATTAATGAAAGTCGTTATGTTATCGTTAATTGACTCTTTTGTGCAAGCCGTGTTCTAGGAATATTTTACAGCTGTCACCTGGAATATACTTTTACAGGTGCTATTCTTAGAATACTTTACATATGTTGATGGAAATTGGTTTGAAAACATATTACCCCCTGATGTTTCATCCCTATAAATACAGACTAAACTGAACTGAATTAAGATGCTTTGCTAAATAACTTCGTCTAGTGAAATCGTTTCATCGAGTATTCAGTTCGTCGGTAGTGCAAGTACACACTTGCCGATCCGCTACGATGCTACCAGAAGCAGGCAGCTATTCTTCGTAAGGTACAATTACTTTGTTTTTTCTTGATGCTGCTATGACATCTGGTTATTTCTTTTGTTGGTTGATAACCACGTAAGTGCTTTAGTTTTCTTACTCGTAGTTACAATAAATTACAGACTGCGTACTAAAAATTTACTTTCACATGTCACTGCACAAGTGGTTACGTGATTGTTTTTCGAGTCACAATTAATATAACCCAAAGCTCGCAATAGAGCAATTTTGCTTATTTTAAATTAATATTAGGAAATGCTAACGTCAACAACTTGTTTACTAAATTATAATCTAGATTAAGTCTAACACTTAGTTCATTTCAGTTTGCGGTTACGCTACTTAAATTTACGGTTACGGTGTCACTTTTAAGAATTGTAGTTCAAGCAGCAGGTAAAACAGCGTTCTAATACAGTATATATTATGTCTAATTTTGCTTCTTGTATATATTTAGCGCTGGAAACATATTGTACGTATAGGTGATATTTAGATTTTAAGATTTTATGTGACTGGGAAATAATTTCTAGTTTATATTTGCTTAAATGTATATTTCTATGTTGTGTTATATGCGAGTTGACGCTTTTGTTTATATTATGTTGTAACAGGACGATTACGGAAATGTTCGATCTATGTTTATTAACTAACGGTTTGTAAATAAATCTGCTTAATGAGATTTCCAATTTTTCTTTCTGTGTGCCTCACCCCAGTCTACAACGTTTTGAGCTAGCACGGAATCCAATTCTTTTGGATTCCTATTCTGCCCTTCTGTTTTGTTAAGGTATTCGGTGTGCGCAATTTTCTTTAGCGAAGCTTGTAATGTAAGTACAAAACTACTGCTACTTTGGTGTTGGAGCGTACGAAAATTATTAAAATTTGGAATTGAATGAAGAATGCAAAATTTATTGATGGGGTCTTTATAAATCGAAATCTGACACAAAATTTTGGAAGTTTGGATGTATTAGGTTTATTATAAATGAGGAGAGATTTGGATAACGTGCCGAGAGCGAAGGTGATGCAACCTGGGAGCGGTTTCAAATACTAGATCCGTAGTAGACGGCATCATCTTCATGGGCTGGTTTGCAGATACCAGCAGAAGGATAGTTACCAGGTAACTAATATTTTAAAAACATTTTGTGTTGATTATTTACAGTGTTTCTTATAACTTTTTGTGCTTTGGAGTGTTTATATTTTAAGAATTTACTGAACTGAAAATTTTATGAAACTTTGATGTAGATGAAAATTTGTGTAAATAGAAAAGGATAATTAAAGTAAAGATAACCAGGCTATGATTGTACATAGTAAAGGGAACTTATTTGATTTTCGCAGTACTGCAAATTTGCACCCAAATTTAAAGAGTTTTACTGTGAGCTCATATTAAAACAAGGGGGTTAACGTCAGGTAAGGAAATAGCCCGCTTACTTTAATAGGGTATTTGTTCAATGAGGTTATCGAATCCAATTACATTTTGAAAAGGAAACTGTTGATTATCCAAAGGATACGATTGTACATAATGAAACGATTTTCGTTGTAATTTTTATTCATGTAAATAGGCTGTGATGTATCTTGTGAGTTGCGTTATTTTGAGTATGAGTCCAGGGAGTGAGTTTCTTTTAGGTCACAGCAAAAGGGCGGTGAGCAGGAATTATTAGATTGAGCAATACAGGTAAGCTTCAGTTGTTAGTTGCATAAGCGTATTTTATAGTAGAGCTAGACAGCAGCCGAGGAAAATTTCCTGCGGTCCAGAGCAAACTTCACAGCAATTTCTGGCACCCAAGTTGTGGGGCTCAATGGTTTCCAAGTAAACTCCACAGCAATTAATGTCGCCCCAAGCGTGGGGCACGATTGAATCTGTTTGAGAGCGGAGTAAACTGCGCAGCAATATATATATATATATATATATATATATATATATATATATAATTATAATAAAGATATCGGGGATTCAGTCAGATTCGATTTAAATTCAAAATAAACTCCTTATAATCATTCAAGTTTTCAAAAATTTATTTTCTTTTTCAGGAAACTAGAAACTTTAACAATTAAACAACATTTTTATATAGGTTACTTACGAAGCTTAAAAATCTAATTAAATTAAAAATCTATTCGCTTCGTTTGCCGCAAAAGCGAATTAAATTACATTTGAAAGCATAGGGGGACATATTTGTGAAGATTTGTTATGTAATTAAATTCATTTTAAGAGTTTCAAACAAAATATTTTTCTAGAATTTTGGGCACTTTATTAATAGACAAATAAGTCATCAATTACTAAGAAATGTTGTATAAATTAATTATTGAATAAAAACCCGGTTCGAGAAACTCGCGCAAACATTAAAATGCAATAAAATAAATAACAATTATTTAATAGCCTTACACATTTCATAAGAAGGAATGAGACGCGTCCATTAACCTCGTGCACTAGAGAAGGATAGACCGCACGTTTCACGATAACATAAATCACTACAATTGATACCAATTGGATCGTTAAAGCGCGAAAGCGGTGTATATTTTTGTTAATATTACAACACCCAGCATGAACTCGAGGGACAACCAAAGTAATATACTTTTCGGTTTACTACTCCTCACCCCTTAGGGGCTAGCCACTAACCACTTAATTTTTTTGCATACGAACCGACCCCCGTGTGGCACGTCATTGGAATGGATTTTACGTCTCTTTTCTAGGAGTGTACGTCTAACTACAATTGCATGTATAGTTTTCCAGATATCGTATTTTAAAGCTTCAAACCCCCTTTGAGTTTAAAATGAAAAATTCCCAGGTTAATATTATTAAAGAGAACCTTTAATAATATCTAATCAATCCAATTCGTAAATGAATGGAGTAAGGTGTACTCATGTCGTCGAAAATTCAAGGTACACAAACACTAGCATGGCAAATCCGCATAAGTATCGCAAACGGCGCAGATTTATTCATGTCACGCACTCGTTCTTCAAAAGTTTGGTTGTGTCCAAACTGACTTATCATTGATTTTGTGATTTTGGTCTTTTGATTTTTCATTTTAATCAAGTTGCGTTCATTCCGTCGTGGTTTATACAATACCTGATCGCGTAGAATTGATATTCATTTATACGACGCCTAAATTAACTGTGTGATAAAAACTATAAACCTTTTTTAATGAACTGCATCCTGATATAGTTTGTTGAAAAATTTTAAGAAACTGGATCGGTGGCTAACAAAAAAAGGAACCAACCCCGCCTTTTGGACGAAGCCTTTCAAATCGAAGTAATTGGACAGTTTAATATTAATCCCGCATGGTCGACAAGACAATGGTGCATATCGCAAAGAACATTATTTTGGTTGCTCTCGAATTCCCCAATATGTATTTGAAATTCTTCTGATAGTATTTACTTTTCATCTTGGAGATGTGTGTGCGTGCGTGCGTGCGTGCGTGCGTGTGTGTGCGTGCGTGCGTGCGTGCGTGCGTGCGTGTGCGCGCGTGTGTGCGTGTGTGCGTGTGCGTGTGTGCATGTGTGCGTGTGTGCGTGTATGCGTGTGTGCGTGTGTGCGTGTGTGCGTGTGTGCGTGCGTGCGTGTGTGCGTGTGTGCGTGTGTGCGTGTGCGTGCGTGCGTGCGTGCGCGTGCGTGCGCGTGTGCGTGTATATATATATATATATATATATATATATATATATATTCTTGTTATGTAAATTAAGCGTGCTTTTAGATGGGGATAATGGTATTCACAATATTCCGCGTGTTAAAGAAAGCTTTTTTTTATAAAGAGCTTCATGCAATAAGTACTCATTGGGTATTGATTACGAGTAAATGCGATTATTGCAAAATATTTTCATGTTTAACGTAGTATTGTGTTCAAATACTCTAATATTATAGCGGAAAGGCGCATTGAATTTATTGTTATATACAGAGCGCGTATAATATTTAATTACAATTGTATTTAGAGAAAAACGTATCCATTTAAAATATCAGTAGATACTCAAAGAAACTAGGATTGTATTTCCATCAAAAAAATAATTTAAAAAAGTGTTCATCGAACTTCTAGAATAATCCAGAAGACGAATGATCAAATAAGGAATGTAAACGCAGATCCAATTAAGTCAAGAAAGTCGCAGTCATAAATCTTGGCTAAGAGTAAGATAGGTAAACGGAATTAATTACCATAGCTCCAGGATATTGGAGCACCACAGTTCTGTGAATTATGCATCATACCTTCAAATTCAACCAATTAAAAAAGGTTCACGAATAAACATGATAATTCTAGATGCTTACTAGAGGACAGGCCACTATTTTTCCACCAATGAAAACACGCAAACGACGTCTAGAGTTCGCTAGATTTTTCAAGATGCTAACGAGGGCTCACGTTTATAAAACACGATCGAAGATAAGTTGGGAGGCAGTTGTTCATTTCTCCTTCAAAAGTCACAATGCAGTATGTCAGGTAGTAAAAATACTATAGTTTTTAGTACCGAAATTTTATGGAGACAAAAAAGTGTTTAGATGTACAGAAGTAAGATTTTGAAGTACGTTAAAATGGTTTCAAAAGTGGAGAATAGATGAACAATAATTAACTACTGCAAAATAAAGTTTTTAATTTGAATGAAAGCATGTATGAATCTGGAATTGTATTTAATGATAAATTGATAGTAAATTTTAAACAATTTGGACGATCTTGAAAAATGGATGGATGAGTACACACTAAACATGAGGCCACATAAGACCAACTATTTACATAATAAAACAAAAAAATAAAATACAATAAAATTACATTGTCTTGAAAATTTTAAGAGGAGATTTCTATTTAATAATTAAGTTCCATGATAAGAGTATTTTTTTGGTGCTATGATTTGAAATTAGATTAGAGAGTTTGTACAAGCTTGATAATTCGATTGAGGGAGTGGCAACCTGCGATAGGGTTTTGCATTGTATAATAAAAAATTTTAAACCTAACTGATCAGATAAGTTTATATTCCATTTTAAGGGGAGGTCATTGAATTATCTAACTTATCTTGAATAAATTTGTACAATAATAAAATTAATTAAGTAGTTATTGGTGAAAAAATTTAATATTAGAGTGCGCTTATCTTGATTATAAAAAAGACTTTGGACTCTAAATGTAGTATAAGGAATGACTACTCAAAAGTTAACTTTTGTCAGATATAAATACCGTCGCTGGGATGGTTACAATCATTAATGAACAGATTGCACCCATACCCAGCGACGGAATTTATATCTGACCACTTGGCTTCGATACCTTTCTAGAAGTTACGAGAAGTCGGTGGATCGTTCTCGCATTTGCACATTTTATTCAAGTCTTATGTGAAATATTATTATGATTAGCTTGATTTTGGCTATAAAGTTGGCATCGATTAGTTTAATTGGTTTATAACATTTTATCCTTGAATTTAGACAGTATAATTTTGTTTCTGTACTTTTCCTATTGTAACAGAGACTCCACTGGAACCACGTGGTAAAAATCAATCTCAGGGTATCATACCATATACTGCCAAATTAACGTACCTATTAATTAGGTGCATATGTTTTAATGAAACAAATGTAAGTGCGAATGAAAATTAGCAGAGTGAAAAGAAGATAAAGTTTTACAAATATATTTTCTTACTCTGTGTATATACAGGGTATGACAAAAAAGATGGCTGGCTTTAGAGTTACGACTAGATAAAGAAAAAGTTTATACAAACATAGGTTCTAAAACGGTTCATGATTGCTTTCACTGCCCAATTTTAATAAAATTCAGATAGTTATCAAGTAGGTAACCCGTGCCTGCATCCAGTCATGACAACTGATTAAGTCATTTAAGTCATTAGTGTTGTTCTTTCGTAATTGTACAAATTCTGTCGAAAAATATCCAAAAGTAGAACTTGTTACTCCTAAATTGATTTCACAGCAATTTTACTTAACAATTAATCCCGGGGGACATTTTTGTATAATTAAGTAGGGTATTACGCACTATATACATGCGGTTTTGAGTTCTCAACAATCTTTCGGGAATTTTTTAGAATTAGTTTTTATTTTTTGTATTTTGCGGTGTAGACGTTTTCTCACAATTTAAAGGGATGTACGTCATTGATTCGACCAACACGTAACAAAGAAGGGTAGTGGCTCAAACAAGTGAAAAAGTCAGCCGCCGTAACGATTCTACGCGTAACTACTTTATCTGGCAGAGTTGTGGGGAAGTGCATTATAATGCAGTGAAGTTTACCTGTGTAATCCTTGACTTCCTTACTTATATTACCTGTTTGTTCCAATATGTTGTAGGATATATTAACGAACTCCACTGCAAAGCTGTTAAAGAAGAGGATTCAGACCTACGGCCCGAGTATTCGTAGTTAGAGGAACAATACCTAGTAGTATGCCAGTGTGGCGAATGCCGTAACACACAGATTCATTAATTGACGTACATTAACTTAATTATCTAAATGGATAAAAGGTAAATTTTGTTTAAGCCATGCGCATGGTCATTTTGTATATGATTTAAATAATACCGTTGGTAAAATTTGTTCAATATTGTTATGCTCTCTGACGGACAAGCAATGTATTACTGTATTGTACTTGTAATTATAATAACTGTCATTTGTAAAAGTCATTCCACAAGCTGACCGTTACCAAACAAGAAAACATTCAACACGCTTCACATTAGATAAAGAGCAGTGGGGGGGGGGGGTTCAAATGGATAGTCCGATAGTACAGCAGGCTGCGAACTACAAAAACTTTGGAATTAGAAAAGCGCGTTGAGGAAAATGAAGATGATGCAACTCGAAAAATTGCATTGGTGGAAGGAATCGATCATATGGCTGCATGAAAGATTTTAAGATTCAATCTACTTTATCCGTATAACCTGTATAGTGACCAAATGAAAACAACTTCCCACCCCGATTAGCCTAAGCAATGGTTGTTTGAAACATGTGCCGCCAATGTGTTCTTCTTTTGCCATTTGTGCTCTTATCAATGAAGTTTGTGTTACAAGAGATGGAATCATTCATTTTCATCAGTGAGAAGAAGAAAATTCTCGCGCCATTCATTAATCAGCCCAGATTTCAACAGCAATTATAAACGATTTTTTCATTAGTCCTTTTGTACTACCCGCACGATTTTGTGGTCAGAATATATTTTTTTTAGGAAATGAAGATGTTTCCCTAAATATTACGGACCAATTCAGCACTACGACACCAAGGGACGGATCGGAATTCATGCGCGGCCTAGCTCTAGCCGGTGAGGGGTGGGTATGATAAAAGTCGTAGGTCGGGATTGCGAAATGCCCTAAAATGACAATTATAATGGGGCGTAAACTTGATAGTATGCCAAAAATCGGGAGTGACGGCAAAATTGGGTGGGCACCACCAGTAATGTCACTGTGTTAGATATATTCGGGGATCTCATTACTGGTCGAGCAAACGCCCCTGCACTTGTTATAATAAGACAATATGAAAATAAGGAAAAACTTACGGTGTAGAATGTACTGATTCACCCTACTCACGCAAATTACTACAACAGAATAATGCACCTGGATTATACTCTTAACTCTATTTATAAACACATGTCTGAAAAGAACACATTAATTAAGTACAGTAAGTAACATAAACAAAGGTGTATATAAGCAAATGTAGGTACGGCGTATATTGAGTACGCCACAACTACGATCAAATTAATTATGATAACTAACCAAAAGTAACAACTAGGTGAAAGTTCGCACTGGCCAGGGCTACCAAAGATATACTTGTGAGTACCATTATTTCTAAGATGGGGTAGGGTTGAATGCACCTGGGCCTCACGGCAGTACGGGTTCTTAGGTTTGACGACCAAAAGAGTGTAGACTATAGCCCGAAATATCACGCGTGTTACACCGGGTGCATGCAAACCTCCGGTAACAATGGGGCGGTAGACGTAAGTCTACTTGAACCATCTAGGCGCTACAACTGGTACAGTCTTACGTTACGAAACAAGTTGTACAATTTGGAAAAGTATCGCAGCTTTAAAATTTTACGGACTAATAGATATACAATGCGCACACAAGCGGCTTTCTGTTTTACACGGTTGACTACAGTGAAAGTAGGGTAAATACGGGGCGAAATACACTATCTACTTTTAGCATCACTGACGGTAGATGCAAAAGAACATTCTATAGTTCAGGGTAAAATGTCCCAATACCAGCGTGCGAACTAGTTTGGTCACTCAGTAACTACTACAGTGCAACGCTTACCTTGAAGGGTTTGTGGGTGAATCAGGTCACTATAGACACAGCGAGGAGAGTGGGTGTCGGGATAATGCAACCTCCCAACTAACTTTACCATAGGTGTGTGTTAATGTATCAGGTTCCCAACTAAATCGGTTGATTACAGCGTACGGTAAATGTAATCTGAGGTCACTTTTCTTTCATCCAAATAAACTCCCAATATGAATTGGTATCTTATAGGTATAATAATGACGGTATATAAAATCGGATGTTAGAGTGGACCTACAAAAGATTAATTAAAACACACCCAAACGTAAAACGCGACGCGATACTTTATTAAAAATTTGACAATTCCCCTCTGTCACTTTCCAGCCTTCTTCGCAATTTTGAAAAGGTGTACAGTTTACTTGACTGTCCTTTATTACAAATCGGCATGTTTAATATGTTTGCTAAAGTGAACTATATAATACTACACGTTGAAATAAACCCAACGTTACAGAGCATATACACCCTCGTTCGGATGAGAGGTAAAATGGAGATCCGTGTGTGAGTGTTGTTACGTACGTTAAAGATCTCTACTTTGCTTGGAACAGTAAGAGTTCGGCAAAATTCAAAATTTCCAGATAAAAAAAAAACTCGCTTCCTGGCCAATGTTGTACCTTCGGATGGAGCATTGGAAAATTAAATGTAGGGTTCGGTAATTCAGTACATAACTTCTTAGACTTGGTATATCCTGACAGATAAACTGGTCGTGGTGGATTTGTACCGTGATCGGCATAATCCTCAGATCTAAATCTTCTGAACTTTTACGTACGGTGACATCTAAATTCTATGGTGTATTCTTCTTTGGTTTAAGATATTGAAGATCTTCATAGAGCGGTAGAGGATGCTGGCGAATACTAAACACACGCATGTGTGTGTGTGCACGCGCGTGTGTATGTGTGGGCGCACACGTGTGTATGTAGGGCGGGCACATTTTTGCTCATGGGCATTACTTCGAAGATTTATCACGATTTCATTAAACAGCTCAGTTTTTTGTGATCATTTTGGATAAGAAGCTGAATACTTCAAGCTTTGTAAACAACTAGTTTAGGAAATATGTATATAAACTTTTTTGTAAATGCCGCCTGGGTTAATCACTCCACCTTTTTTTGTTACGCCCTGTATAAAAAAGACTAATATTTCAAACAAAACTAATCGTTGGAAAAAGAAAAATAGTACAAAAGTGCATTACCTTGCTATGTTCTTAATCATATACCATTTATGTACAAAACAATCTGTATCGTCCGCCATAATTGGATTTCAGGATTCGTGATGAGATTGAACTATTGATTATAAGAAATCAGAAAAAATTCCATTAACGTTTGAAGGTATTTACCGAGCACAAGTAGTTACAAACGTATCATTACCCAGTAGTTTTAAACCTAATTTAAAAAAGAACCGACTTTGCTACCGTAACCTGCATTTTTCAAACGTTAACTTAAGCCCCTTTAAGCAAAATCCCATATGCTGGGGTCAGAAAATAATAACGTCATTAAACACATGTTCTTTCTTTAACAAAAAGTATGGATTCAAATAATAATTCAATGCACAAATGTCAATTATACCAATATTTCGACCATTCGTGCTTGTATCACAATGGGCGCTATAATAATAAAAAACGTCCTAAAGCGTAAGAAAAATAAGGTATATTATTTAGAAACACCCCAAAGTAAAACTTCCTTTGGAAATTGGTGCAATTTTCGACACGCAAACAAAAATATGGCGTGCAAATTGGTTGGTTGTATGTGCATGTAAATATTAATTTAAAACACCTTTGTTGCGTTTATTTACATATAATAAATACATGCATTCCTTCAAATAATACAGTACCTCCTAATAAGAAGAGAGAAGCTTTTAGGTCAATATTTCGAAACTGCATGCTGCAAACGTGAATTTTAAAACAAAGATTCCTCAAGGAAAGGAAATGAAAAGGTCTATAAATGTTGGACTTTTAGAGTTTAAAATTATTACATAAAGTGGTTGTTGAAAAAGCTCAAGGGGCTTTAATAGGATCCATGCAACTACTCAAAATAGCTTTGGAAACAAATCATTGTTTGTTTATTAGACTTTAATTTGAGATATGAATTTTAAAGTCACTTCACACAAAATTCGTACAAATTCAAAATTCGAAAAAATGTTTATAGTTTAGTTGGGCACTTGTGCGAAAGCTTAAAGTTGAGATCGTACGATTTTCGAAACCAAGATCTACCTATCTATTAAGGTTTGGAAGAGTGTCTAGCGCCACTCGCACTTAGGTCACAAGGTGGTCCCGTTATGCTACCTTCCTTACACTAGCTTAGCCTTCCCTTACTCAGTCACCCGAACTTGTAGGTGAGCTTAAGGATCTCAGACCAGAGTGTGCTGTTAATTTCTGTCTTTGTCGGGCCAGAAATCGCTTTGCGTGAAGCCACGAAGTGCGACGAGGGCCGGACAGAAACACAATAAGTGTACAGCGGTTTCGTCCTCTTGCTGACACCCGCGACAAGTGGGATGGTCAGGCAAGTTCAACCTGTGTATGTGGTTCTTAATGTTGCTGTGCCCAGTCAGAACTCCCACAAATAACCGTAGTTACTTTCTTTGTAGGTTGATGCAAAATTTACCGTTTTTGGTTGCAAAAGCGTGGTACATAGTTTTGCCTGTCAGCGACTTGTCATGTTAGCCCACCTGTCCGTATGACGGCGGAGGGTTACTGGTTTTAACATGGGAACCACTACAGAAGGCGAACAGGGAGCAGAAGGCTCAGGCCCGAAAAAGTACCGCGCTGAGCCCCGTTTTGCCAGATCGTCCGCCTGCTCATTGCCTGTGCCCTCGAATGTCCTTTGATTCACACTAGCTCAAGGACATTAATTCCGAAGCAAGCTCTAACGTGCGATGACACGTTAGTGCCACCCCTGAAAGCTTCTGCTTGTATAAGGCCATTAAAGCCGCCCTACTGTCGCACGAGATGCGTATGGAATTTGCACCGTGCACGATGGCAATTACTTCTACTTGAAAGATAGTTTCCAGCGCGTCGTGTCAAGGTTATCTGACTGGATGGCTGCCCTTTATCCCTCCTTTGTTTTGAGTCCATCCGTAAAAATGGAGATGCCTAGTGGAGACGCGCCCTCAGGGTCGATGAAGACCCTGAAATGCTTCATGAATATCCTTAGACGTGCGATTAAGTCCACCGCATCGTTCAAGAGCGGCAACGTGCGCACCGCCTCTTTTAGGATGCTATGGGTTCTACCTCCGCCGTGCTTGTCGATCCATAACCCTTTGTCTCGCAGCATTAGTGCCACCTCCTCCATATGCAGATCCAGTGAAGTGGAACTAAGTGGGCCTTTCAAGGCTAGTACACTTAAACGGGCTAGCCTTTGTATATGTTTAAGTTCCTTGGCTGTGGGCCCTAGTCTGACCCTGGGCTACCAGACTACATCGCCGTAGCAAACCATTAGCCTGGTTACGGTGGAGAACAGTCACAGAACAGCCCTCGGAGTAAGACCCCAAAGTTACCTATGGCCTGTCTGCATTGTCAGAAGACTATGCTGGTTTTTGTAGTTTTTATTTTGAAAATGTATGGTCCAATTCAGATTCTTGTCGAGTATGATGCTTAGATACTTGACCTCATCCGAAAGGGTTAAAGGTATTTGGAAGAGTAGTTGCAATCTCATTATCATTGGCTTCCTTTTGTTAATGAATAGTGCCAATCCCGTTTTGTTGAGGTTAATGGTCAGAAAGTTTTCGATGCACCATCGTTCTGTTAGCGCAAATGCCATTTGCCGACAATCAGTATTGCTATATCGTCCGCATATCTCCTATTATGCAACAGCTCGTCTCGTTAAGATGTTGAAGAAGGCCGTCCGCTACTAGGTAATGTAGTAGGGATGATAGGACGCCCCTGAGGACAGCCTTTCCCCACAGTACCAACGATAGAGGTGTCGCTTGCACTAACATGTATTCTACGTCATTGCAAAGTTTGTAAGATTAGCTGCAGAAGAGTGTCATCTACCCCATGTTCCCGCATGGGTTTGTCAATGCTTGCAAAGGTAGTTTCACCGAATGCGACTTCGATACCAATGAATACGCCTAAGGTTGAGATCTTGTCGCTGAGGGATTTTTCGATCCGCCCTACAACTGCATGAAGGACAGATTCCGTGGATCTCCCTAGTATGTAAGCATGCTGATTTGAACGGAGTGGATAAGCCTTTATTACTCTTCCCTCATATCAATGTTGCACAATCTTACCAGGGTCTTAATCAAAAAAGACGTTAGACTGATAAGAAGATAAGATTTTGTCTGGGAATAGGATTGGGAATAAAAACCACCTCCACTTCTCTCCAGCCTCTGGGGATGTATCTAAAGGCGATGAAACTCCTCTATAGCGCCACCAGGAATGGAAGCAACCTTTCCAAGCCCCACTGTAGTAGGACAGGAAAGGTACCATCCAGACCGGGAACTTACAAGGTTGAAGGCTTGAGATACCTCATTTTACGTTCCCTTCATCCAACACCCGGTTCGAGACTACCAAGTTGACCTCATCTGGGGCAGAGATGGGCGAAACCGCACTAGGAGTGAGGGTGAGAGATACGTTCTCAGGGAAGTATATTTCTACGAGTAGTTCGACAATCTCTTTCTCGCTAACAGTATACCTATCGTCGGGACATTTTAGACAGCATGATAGGTGACGAGGATCTTTAGATTCAAGAAGTCTCCTTGGCAGACCCTACTGAGTACCAGAAGGTCTTCCAGAAGTCTCTATCGTTTTCTAATGTTCGTTTTGTATAGCCTAAGGTGACTTTTATAAGCCCACCACTCAGGCATACTCCTGGTGTTTTGCTTCGGGCTGCCTGACGCAGTCTATGGTTGAGCTGCCACTTGGAGCTGCGACTGGAAAGGATCCCGCCGCAAATGTATTAGAGGTTCCGGTTGCTGCTGCTGTTGCTCAGATATCAGGGGGACTTCCGCAGTAACAGGTCGTGTTTTCTAAGTTTTGATGTTCAGGGAGGAAAGCGTGTAGTGCAGCTTACCTTCGCTGTTTTATATTGCACCCTTGGCGTCTTTCGCAATGGCATAGACTACCAGCCTCGCTTAAGGTTGGTTCCTAGTAGCGGCGAGAAAGACGCACCACCTGGAAGTGTCCGCCCAGGGGTCCTGCAACTGCAAACGCTTATGTACGACATCCATGTCTTCCTGGAACTCGGAATCCAAAATAAATCCATCTCCTAAAAGCTAGTGGAGGACTGTTTACGGTAAAAGCAAACAGATGGTTGTCAAGGGCCTTCTCATTAGCCGATTGCAAGACGGCTTAGGTCTTGGCGATTTTGTTCCAGGTGCTGATCCTGCCGATCACGACTACATGAAAGTGCCTTGCGGCTGCCTGCCAGATCCGAGATGTAGCAGCTATCGAACAATAGAGGAATGTGAACAAGTATCGATCTGAAATCTGCCGGGACGTGGAAAACTAAGCTTACTACTACGCGGCAACGTAGAAACGGTAAGTAGCGCTATAGCAAAAATAGAATTCCTACCATTTTAGTCAAAAGCGGTTGAAAGTACCGGATAAAGCAAACTGTCCAAAATACATTACTAACCCAAATTCCTCGTTGATGCATCAATCTTCATCGCGTTCACTTTGCTAGAAAACTACATGGACTGTAGTTGACGATAAAAAATACTTTGCTTGGGATAACTCGGAAAGCAGAAGTAATAGCGAACTTTGTACAGATATAGTAAACCAATGTCCACACAATGCGGAACGCAAAGAAGAAGAATAACATGTACAATTTCTTCAAAGGGTGCAGTTTATGTGGATCATGCACAAAGGAAAGCACTGAATATTGACACCTACCTAAACAACCCTTTTGTTTTATTAAAGAACATTAACTTGAAAACATAATTATGATGATCCGATTGAACTCTTATCAATAGACAAGAAAAAAACAAAATTGGCTTATATAGCATAATATCTCATATGTACCATGATACGTTCCAATTTTTCTTTAAAATTTCCCAGGTCAAGTCAACTCCCTTTTGCTTTTAAAACGAAAATTTATTCGATAAATTAAATAGTCTATGCCTTGTTTTAGGTATCCGGTAATCTGTTAAATCCCTCAACATAATTTATAATAAATACGCTTTCTACAAATTTTCATTTTGAATTTATTTATTTCGAAACGACAAGTTTATGCTACAATTAAATAGTTTATATCCTGTTTAAGTATCTGTTAACTTGGTATACATTACGGCCGCATATAATGGTTTTCTCTATTGTTCCTATGTAAAGACTTGTTGAAATAAGGTCGAGGCGTTTTCGACATTATTCGTCACCGTATTTCAAAAGCAATGCACGTTTGTTTTTTTCTGTTCGTTAACTAGGAGGTGTCTTGCGGGTATTGGTGAGTTTCCCCGCGCGTACCCATTCTAATCAGATTCTCCTTTTAACTTTTTTAGCTGGAGGCCAAATGGGTTCTTTCTTTATGTAGACCAACTGCTTTTGTCCGTAGACCGCTGTTGCAATTATGGTAGCAGGGAACACAAATCCTGACGACCATGGCGTTTCTGTGTTGACTCATCCCCGACGGTGTGCGAGCTAAGAATCCGGACACCTACAGGTATGCAACTCGTTTTCTTTTGTGTGTGCCAATGTCATATTCCGTAACAACGTTTGGTGTAGTTACGTGACACTGTAGGACTATTGTTTATTGCTGCGATTCAATATTATCGCTCTACAGATGCGATGTACTATTTTTAAACATGCTTGTCAAAAGAACGCACACATTTATTTGCTTTACTGATTAGTTTATTTTACAAAAAGTATTAGGTGAAATTTTAATTTTAAAACGTTTGACAAAAGCTCTTACAGTTTTTTTTTACTACTGATTCATTTTATTTTGTGTGAAATACGAGATGCGCACTTCGTACGTAAATTCCTAAATAGTCCATACAATATAATTGTTTGCTGTGAAATAATAACACTTAATTTATATTCTTTTTGCTTGTTTGTACAGAATCCTTTATTTATTTATTCTGATTGTTAATAGATAATCGTGGGCGATGTGTTTTTTGTTTCTTTTTGGTATGTAAGTGAATCCCCCCATTTTCCGCGTTTGATAGTTAGCCTGGTATTTACTTTTCTTCCGGCTACGTCTAGGTACGTAGCAACCAAAAATTATAACCCCAAGTTTATTACAAGCACGTACCACTGAAGATTTTTGAATATTTCTAACCCGAAGTGTACGATACAATGCGAAATTCGAAGAATAACCAAATTTGCTGACAAAATTTTAATGCGGTGTGAAATTTCTTCAAGAACTTAGCAAGATCGGTAAAATTTTGCTTATATGAGCAACGCTCAAAGCTTCAGCAGATGGCACACCGAGATCTATATAAAAAAACTTTTTAACCTTATAGAACAAGCTGGAGGTAAAATACTGTTGACCAGGCTTGCCTTTTTGGCATTAGTCAAATGAAAAACCAAATTGACTTATATTTCATAACATCCTTTATGTACCAAAAAATTTATAATTCCCAAGTTTATTACAGGCACGTCCCACTGAAGATTTTTGAATACTGTTAACCCAAAGTGTACGACACAATGTGAAATTCGCAGATACAATTTTAATGCGGTGTGAAATTTTTTTCAAGAGCTGCAGCAAATGTAACAAAATTTAGTTTATGTAAGCTATGCACAACGAGATGCGCCGGTGGATGGTATACTGACATCTGTCTAATATCACTCCTTGACTTTATTGAAGAACATCAAGCTGGAAACAAAGTTATGTTGAACCGATTTAGATTTTTGTATAAGTCAAAAGAAAACAAAATTGTCTTACACAGAATAATCTCTAACCTGATGCAGGCATATCCCACTGAAGATTTATGAACACTTTTAACACGTAAGGTGTGCTACAGAGGATGAATAATTCAAAATGGAGTTAAAATAGTTTCTCATTCGTATGAAAAAGGCGAGATACCCAAAGATTTCAAATGTAACACCATGGTCACTATACCAAAAAAAAAAATAGTTGCGAATAGATGTGAAAATTTACGAATAATAAGTTAGTACATGTTTCAAAAATATTAACTAGAATTGTACAAAGACGAATGTAAAAATGGGTTGAAGAATTACTAGGAGATCAATTTGGGTTTAGGCAATACGGAGGAACACGGTAGGACATTTTAACTCTCAGCTCTTAATGAAATAGAAACAGTACTAACAGAGAAAAACGGAATGAAAATCAACGAAAAGAAAACTAAAGTACTGGTATTCAATGGTAGGGAAAACAAGTCAAAAACCAGAATACAAATAAAAAACTCGAGCAACAAGAGGTATAAGATTTCTGCTACCTAGGAAACCAAATAACACAATATGGGAAAAATGCAAAAGATATAAAGCAAAGATTAGCGTAAGGCCATTCTGCATTTAACAAGAAAAAGCAACTACTATGTTCAAGGACAACATAAAAAAGGAAGAAGTTGCTGAACGCATATGCATGGAGCACAGCACTGTACGCTGCAACACGTGGATAATAACAGAAGCGGGCAGAAAAAGTTAAAAGCCTTTGAAGTGTGGTGCTACAGACGTATGATAAAGGTTTTATGGGCAGACAAAGAGGTTCCAGAAATGATAGGGGAAAAATGTGTGGAAAGCAGTCAAATCAGGAGAGATAAGATGATAGGACACATACTAAGATATGAGGAAATAGACCAGAATATATTAGAAGCAGAGAAGGGAAAAATCGAGATAAAGGTAAACCTAGATTAGACTGTTGCACACCGATAGTGGGCTGTGTGAATTTCAGGGAAATGTGTAGGTTAGCTCAGAATATAAATCAATAGAATATGCGTCAAACCAGTTCTAGAACGGAAAACCTAATGATGAAAAAGTAATTGTGCACTTTGATAATTATTGTAAACAACTACAGGCATTGATTTTGTAATATTCTCAACAAATGTTGATTGTGCGAAAGGAGTAATTGGAATACTATTGATTTAGTAAATGACTAAGTGGTGGGGGATATTTGTAGCCGTCTGGTTGCTCAACTTCCTTCGCGTACTACTTAATATCGATGAAATGGGGTATATTTTAGAAAACAATAGAAGGCGAAAAGTGCAAACAATATAAAAAAGATTAGAACAAGGCCGTACCGTTTCTGACAAGAAAAACAAGGAAAAATTGTTGCAAGCAGATGCGTAGGGCACAGCACTGTACGTCTGTGAATCGCGGACAGTAAAAGAAGCGGACAGGAAAATAAAAGCATTTGAAATGTGGTGCTACAGATGTATGATGAAGATATCATGGACAGACAAAGTTAATAACAAAAAGATTCTAGAAATAGTAGAGGAAGAAAGAAAGTTAAGAATCAAGAGTAGGGGAAGAAAGAAATAT
This sequence comes from Platerodrilus igneus, assembly GCA_036346225.1. Lineage (NCBI taxonomy): Eukaryota > Metazoa > Arthropoda > Insecta > Coleoptera > Lycidae > Platerodrilus > Platerodrilus igneus. Next base: position 3,733,263 of record JARFIW010000932.1, on the reverse strand, counting down.
GTGAAAAGAAAATAACACAAGAGAGATAAAACGATAGGACACATACTAACGCATGATTAGACTACATTAGACTATTCCACGCAGATATTGAAAGATGTAGGCTGTGGCAATTTCAGGAAAATGTGTAGGTTAGCCCAGAATATAAATCAATGGAAGTACGCGTCCAACCAGATCCAAAACGTAAAATCTAATGATGCAAAATGTAATTATACTAAACCTGATGATTATTATACCCAACTACAGGCTTTGGTTTTGCAATATTCTCAACAACTGTTGAGTGTGCGAAAGGAGTAGTGGGAAAATTATTGTTCAGAAAATTTCTAAGTGGTAGGGGATTTTGGTAGCCATCAGGTTGCTTAGCTCCTTTCGCGTATGTAGAGCACATCAGTGTACGGCTGTGAATCGTAGACTGTAGGAGAAGTACACAGAAAAAAGTGCTGCAGAAGTATGACAAAAATATTATAAACCGATAGGTTCTAGAAATAATAGAGAAAAAAGATATTTTTGTAACAGAGTAAAAAAACCGGAGAGATAGGATGATAGAACATGGTCTAAGGCGTTAAGTAATAGTGCGGGTTATACTAGAAGCAGAGAAAGAAGAACAAGAGAAATGAAGGTAAACGTGGATTAGACTATTGCACACAGATAGTGAAAGATGTAGGCTGTGAGAATTTTAGAGAAATGTTAGGCTAGCTCAGAATAGGAAACAATGGAGATACGCGTCTAACCAGTTCCAAGGCTGAAGACCTAACAATGATTATGGTGGCTCATATTGCTTCGTTAGACGCTATTTTCTGCAGACACCTCTCGATTTGCCATTGAGTTACCATTTTTCGGCGTAGTTGATCACTATTTCAAATCGTTCATCCTCTGCTGTACACCTAACGCGATAATAGTGTCTTCCAAACACTACCTGTAGTCACCGACAAGTAACTAAATATGTCAAAGGAACTCCGCAGTCGGACATTAACCACCCAACAAGCAGTATATTGTTAACAGTAAAAGAAAAGAAGGTTGTTCCAGAAATTCCTCCTAGGAAGTAGTACAAATAATACAAGTAGTACAAGTAAGGTCAATTTCTAATTAATAGAAAACTTGCTACAAAAGCAGCTTGTGCGTTTAAAGTTACAAGCAAATATAGATAGATAGATAGATAAAATTAATTTATTGTGGGCTATACCTAGGCTAGAGCCCATACTAGCCGTACATTATAGGTATTTACATATATTTAATAACTTAGAATGAATACTTCAGGGACAACTAGGGTTCTTGAAGTTTTGGTGAGGGGGATTTGTACCCCTACCTTATTCGTCGACTGTGCACGTGAAGTGGGGCTGATTGTGTGCATAGTGTGAGTGTAAGTGTGATGTGGTAGTGAATTGCAAGAGTGTATTAAGTTAAGTTATGGGTGGTTTGTTTGGTTAATAAGATTTCATTTAGGAAATGGTTGAATTCTTGAGGGTAATTATTGACTAGGAAGTTTATGTTAGGAAGTGGGAGAACGGGTCAAAGTTTGTAGATTGCTTGAAGTTGATTTGTAGTAGAGACGTTAGGGAACAGGAGTATATCAGGTGTTGTGGGGTTTCTAGAGATTGATTGTTGCAAGGACAGTGAGGGGAAGGAGTTAAATGGAATTGATGAAGTTTATTACGGAAGTTACCATGGCCGGACAGAAATTGCATTGTAGGGAGATTAGAGAAGGAAATGTGTGGAGGGATGTTTGTGATATCAGGGAAGATATCAAATGTATATCTGCCGGTGGTGGAGTGGTACCAATGATCTTGCCAAGAATGGAGTAGGGAGCAAAGCAAAGCAGAAAATCGGAAAACGATCAACATAGTAATAATATCCAAAATTAATTACATCGAATTCCTCCTGACAGCGATAAAGTCGGGTCGCCGTATCAGGTATCGATGTAAATATCAAGAGCGAGAACTAAATTGTGGTTTTAAGCAGGTTTGTTGAATAAGGTTAGAAATATATCGCTCTAGATGCATATGAGTTTCGAAAAGGAAGACTATGAAACAGCACACAACGAAAATGTGACTGAAATAGGTATTAATATGTTAAAAAATACTCACTTAGCATTGCGATGAATTACTTTTGACTATTCTTTACGGTGAATGTTGTTTTCGCCTTAAATGAGATTATAGCACGTGCTATCAATTTATTTTGGAAGCATTTTGAAAGACTCTCATGAGTTTTCTGGAAAAAGATAAGAATTTCAATGGAACTTATTTTGAACGTATTTGGCCTTTATTCCTTATATTTGCGGTTTGATCCTACCAAATTCTTCAAGAAGTTTAACTGGTCAGTACAACCTTATGGATTGGATTGCTACTTGTCCCAATTGCAAAAGCATCAATACCCGTTAATAAATAAACGCAACAGATCGGTGCAATTCCGTTTCATGTAATATATAGGAATTGATGGGTTCAATTAGACCGGATTTATAAATTATTGATGACAACTAGCTGTTGGACATACAATACATTAAAACAATCCCGCAATTCAAAATACACGACGTATATAAACGGAGTCAAACCTTGTTCATATTATACTGCCATCGATAAAATAAACACAAATACGCACAGAGGCCATCCAATCACTGATAAATGCGTCAGATTAGCAATTTACAAATCTGCCATTGCTCCAATTACTGCCTCATTATTCTCCAAGTAATTACAATTTACAAGCGTATACTAACTAAATCGTTTATTATAATGGAATGGACTGTAACTGAAAGTATCTATTTGACGTTGTCGATATAATGAATGACATTTTTCAATAATTTTAAGGGTGATAATTTATGAATGATTTCTAAAATTCTGAATAAAATTAAAGAGTGTAGCTGTAGTACGTAGTACTAGGAGAAGTTTAAAAAGTGGAAAGATTGTCCAAAATCTTTTTACAAAATGGCCAAGAATGTATTAATAGCATTTTTGCATCAAATAGAACAGCGCGACAGCAAATGCAGCCCTCAAATTACGAAGGATGTCTTTTATGTCTTGCATATTGGGACTCAAGAGGAAGCAACTAATCAAATATCAGCACTAAAAATCTTCATCTTTAGTTAACCTAAATCAAGGTTTCAGTGCGGTACGCGTAGTGTTGTAGCTACAACGAACTGTCAAAGTTAATAAGTTAATCAAAAAATGAAATTAAACTGTGAAAATTTTCGTGCAATAATTTTCGACGACAATTATCTTAACAAGAATGCCCCATCGAGTTGGTTTCTGTTTTCGACAATGAGGCACCACATCGTCAACAATTTCCTCTTGATATGGAGAATTCAAACGCGACGATCCAAGAGCAGGTGCGCCAAAAACGGCAGTCATTCGGTAAAATATCGATGCTGAGTGCAAGCTTATCAACGAAGATCGATATGTCACATACCGCGAAATTTAGGCATCATTGGGGATTTCAAAGGCTTCAATTCAAAAAATTTTGCACGAATAATTGTGCGTTAAAAAATTAGTTTCCTTCTGAATATCACATCTGTTGACCGAAGAACAGAAAGTAGCTAGGGCGAATTGGTGGTAATAAACTCTAGATCGCTTCAACGCAGAAACTCTAAAAACATGTACAACATAGTGAGTGGTGATGAATCTTGGAGTTACTCATACAAGCTAGAAAATAAACGCCAGTCGTCTAATTTGGAAGTTCCAAAGTGAAGAAAAGCCAATAAAAGTCATGCGTTCTTGAAGTGTCTCCAAAAAGATAGTCGCAATATTTATCTCGAAAGCAGGTCATGTAGTAACAATTCCTCTACAAGATTAAAGAACTGTTACTGCCGATTGGTATACAACTATTTGTTTTCGGCAAGTCGTCGCGGAGCTTCGAAAAACCAACTCAAACGACGAATAATTCTCCACCAAGACAATGCAAGTTCGCCCATAGCTCGCAAAACAATTAAATTTTTAACGCAAGGAACCGTCGAATTGTTAGACCATTCTCCGTACAATCCCTACCTAAATCCTAACTATCCCTATACCTTTCCGAAAATCAAGGACTGACTGCGTGGTCAAAGGTTCCAGTCGTCAGAAGAAGCAGTCGATTGCTTTAAAAATACAAGTTTGAGTGAACTAACAAACAAGTGGAGTAACTGCTTCCAAAGTTTGTTCGAGCGCATGCAAAAGTGCATTAATCATCGTGGAGAATACTTTGGAAAACAATACAATCTTTAAAAGTTATCAACTGTTTTATTCCAGCTCTATATGCAAAACTTAAAAGACAACCTTCGTATATAAGGATTACGTTGTATATTGCGAAATGATATCAAAAACATCTATTTATCAACAAAAGTGGATTTTTGTTTTTAAAATATTCTACATCACAAAATTTTTGGCGACCCAAGCGTGGGACGCTAGTATCACAATATTATTGGCATTGCAACAACGGGGCTCCTTCGACATCTTTAACATCACAACATTTTTGACACATAATCCGTGGGACTTGACACAGATTTCGACATACCATTTTATATTTAAAATAGACAATTTTGAACATTAAAATATTGTGGCGTCGCTTGGTCTATCTGACAACTAGAGTAACTATGTTAGAACTCAGACAAAGGGTTTGAATGCAAAAGATGATTGACGGCTCCCGCAGCGTTACAACTTTTGGGATCTGTTGATTGACAGGTACAAGACTGCATGTTAAGATTACAGTAAGAAATCTCGAGATCGTAAATTACACAATTTACAATTTCTGGAATTTTCGTGAAATAACTAGTACAATTTGAATTAGCCTTAAGAATTTCCGAAGTGAGTTCAGTTCTAATTGCAGTTTCTATTGTAATAATTACCCTAATGTAAAGCTTTGATTGTAATAATCTGTAGTTTAAAGTTCTGATAGTTGCATATATGTGATATAAATCTTTATATATGAAACCAAATTTTCTGAAGGCTTACAAACATTGGATGCAAAGTTCTTTAAAAACTCGCGAAAAATGGAAGAAAAGGTGCTGTAAGTGGAAGAACAGATTAAGTCCCTAACGGTGCAAGCATTAAACCCTTCAGCATCAGTGCTACAACAGCACGTCCCAGAATATCGGAGAATGCGAATAGACATCAAAAGTACCTACATTTGATGGAAACTCATCTTGGCAGACGTATTTTAAACAATTCGACGCTGCAGCGGGAGCTAATGACTGAAAAGATGGTGAACGGGTAACTGCGGTGATTGTTGCTTTACGAGGTCAGGTCTTGGATATTCGGCAGACCATACCAGACCATGGCCAAATAAACTATGGGACTTTAACATCAAGGCTAGAAATGAGGTACGGCGACTCTCATCTGCAACAAATGCACCACGTTCAAGTGAAGAACCGTTACCAAAAAGCCAACAAAAACTTGCAAGAATTTGAAGCAGATATTAATCGCTTGCTGAGACTAGTCTACCCAACAGCACCAGATAGCTGCCTAGACAAGTGGGCAATACAGACGTAACGGGGAGATCCCGCAATCACTACGGTTGACCCTAGATGAAGCGCTAGTTCATGCTCTAGAATTTGAACCGGCAAAACTAGCTTCGCATAGTAGTAGTGGCAAAGTAAGGTGCTCTGTAGAGAAGTCAGACCAACAAAGCATAGAGGTGGTGACTCGACGGGTACTTCGTGAACACCACCCAAACAGGAAGGAACCCAGAAGCTGGAATTGTGGCAATTTTGGGCATATATAGTCCAAATGTAACCAGCCCAAGAAGTAAGCAGAGAAGTAGAAAAATCAAATGTGGTCTGTAGGAAGGGGCAAAAGTCGACCTGCACGGATTCTGCCCCGGAGACCATCATCCGCATCGCACGATCTGAACATGCGTACAGCATATACAATATGGTCAGTTTGACGGCAAGACTGTGAAATTGTTGAATGATACCGGAGCCACTAGAGCAATTGCTAATCCGAATGTAGTGCGCGACAGTGGTATAGTGTCACCCGCGACGGTGCGGCTTCGATCCGTGGCTAATAAGGAAATCTAAACACGAAATATGAGATGTACAAATCAGACTTGGGAGCAAGATATTTGACCATCAAGCAGTAATAGCGAAGAAGTTATCTTGGGAATGGATATCTTGAAGAGGTATAAATTCCATGTAGATATGAAAGAGGATGTTCTAAGTGTTGGGAAAGGAGAAGTGCCCTTTTGCGAAACAGGCGACGTGTCTGCGCGTGCTTGTTTGACGAACGACGTTGTTCTCCCTGAAAGGACAGGAAGTGTGGTGATAGAACGCTTGGATGGTGCTCTCTGCAAAAGTTTTGTGCGCGATATTGAACCGATTAGTGACGAACCCTTGCAAAGGGCGTGCTAGTAAGGAAGGCCCTGACCAAAATGACAAATTGTGTACCTGTTAGTATTTAAATGCCAACGACTACGATATAGTGCCGAAAAAGAACACAACGATTGGATGTAGTGCTTCGGTAGTTCACGTGGCGAAGTGTGCCGATGTTGAAAAAGAACCGCCCACCAGCGAATGTTCCGCAAAGTTATTGGACCAATTGACGAAACCGTACCAATATATTGAACAATAACAACTGGCCGGGCTTAAGAACTTGATCCGACAGTACTCGGCTGTGTTCGCGGTTGATGGCGGTCAATTAGGAAAGACCGCAATAGTCCATCATAGAATTGATACAGGAGATGTCGGCCAATAACACAGCAACTGGAACGCTTCGTTGGTCAAACGCGAGGAGGTTTAGAAAATGATTGCAAATATGAAGGAAAAGGAACGATTGAGCACTCTGACAGCTCTTGGGCATCGCCTGTTGTGCTTGTTAAGAAGAATTTGTGTGGACTGCAGGCGATTAAATGATGTAGCCAAAAAAGACAGTTACCCAATTCCAAGGATTGATGACACTCTAGATACACTTGGAATTGAAGAGTGGATATACCAAGTGGATATGAAATCCAAAGACTGCTTTTACTATTGATACTGGTCTATGGCAATTTACAGGAGCGTTGTAGAGCCCGAATGGCATACTCGGGATCTGCAACGCTCCTTCCACCTTCGAGCATTTAATGGATAACATCTTGCGTGGGCTATCGTGAAAAACGTGTCTGGTATATTTGAATGACATGACTGTGGTTGGAAAGTCGTTTGGGGTATACTTGACAAATTTGGAAAAAGTGTTTCGAAAACTCAAAGAAGCCAATCTGAAACTGAGTCCAAAAAAATTTGACCAACTAGGCGAAGAAGTGAGATACCTAGGGCACGTAATTTCACACAACGAAGTCAGACCAGATCCGAACAAGATGAAAGCGGTACAAAAGTGACCGACGTCAAAAGACACACATCAAATACGCAACTTTCTGTATTTGTGGACTTAATATAGAAGATCCGTTTCCGGATTTGGGGACATATTCAAACCCTTAACCAAGCTGTCGGAAGATTAACGTGATTACGTTTGGAATGAAGATTACCAAAATGCGTTTCAATAACTAAGGCATCTATTGACAACAGCTCCGATCTTAAGTTATCTTCGGTCGGAAGGCAAATTCATCTTGGATATAAATGCAAGACAGATTAGATAGTGTCATTAGTTACGTTAGCAAGGTGCTCTCGCGACCGGAACGAAACTATTGCGTTACAAGAAGAGAACTATTATAGGTGGTAAAATTTTTAGAACACTTTTATAGGTACCTCTACGGGAAAAATTTTCATTCGAGAACCGATCACGCCTTCCTGAAGTGCCTATTACAGTTTATAAATCCTGACAAGTAAGTCGCCAGATGGATAGAAGGCTACAGGAATATGACTTCACACGGAACACCGTGCTAGTACAAATCATCGTAATGCGGATGCACTTTCGAGACGGTCTTGCCCCGGACATTGTAGCCATTGCTCACGGTTGGAAACAAGGTGCGTTCTACTTGGTCGAACTACTGTGATCAATGACGATTGGCAGCCTCCACAGATACGAACGGAACCAGAGAATGTCGTTCTAGGTTGGTAAGCCAAGACATTAACCCATTGAGAAGCACTCTGAAGTCGTATTGGGTACAATGGAATTACCTGAAAGTAGAGAATGGGATCTTAGTGGAGTCCGTGGAGAATGAAGACGGATCTGTGAGTACGCTTCAGGTAATGGTTCCTACAAGCTAAATGTCCACGGTTTTAGGACACCTGCATAATTGGACCTGGGGCTCTGGAAAAATTCCGAGCAACATTTTACCGGATAGGCTGTATGTACGATATAAAAGAGTGGTGCCGCAAGTGTAAGCTGTGCGCACCATAACGCTTGAATGAGACAATACAACGTGGAGAGCCCCTTTGAGAGAGTGGTAATCGATATTTCTGAGACCGACTACGGGAAGTACATCTTGGTAGCCATAGACTATTTAACGAAGTGGACCGAAGCGAATGCCATACTAAACCAAGATGCTGCAACAATCGCTGAAGTGCTGGTAAAAGAAAGCTTCTGCCTTTTTGGAGTTCCTATGGAGTTGCATTCCAACCAGAATATAAATTTTGAGTCAGCGTTGCTCCTAGAGGTTTGTCGGTTACTAGGGATGAAGAAGACCCGAACAACACCATTGCACTCGCAATCGGATAGTATGAAAAGACGCATGAACCGCATCTTGGGGAAATATGTTTCCAAGGTGGTCTCAGAAACTGGAGCCACGGAGGCCTGGACTGTAGCCAATGTTACAAAGACATTGGGAGAATCACAAAGTCGCAAAAAGAATCAACGACGTGGTTTATCGAATTCATAAGCTCCCAAAAAGAAGAACGATAGTGGTGCATGTCCATCAGTTAGTATCAGTTAGCAATGCCGAAGAACGGCAAGCACTAAGACGAACAAGCAGTTATGCTCGTGATAATGAATAAAAGTCTGTACCTAGTTATGGCTGGTTCATATCTATGTTCAGCGGCACATGCAAAGTGAAATTTGAGATTACGGAAGAGATTCAGGTAACTCATTCCATGCGCTACCGGAATAGTCCCTGGCACATTGCGTTGCGGTGGACCTTGATATGTTCCGAAGACTGGCTCGGGTGTTTAAAAATAAATTTGGTGGCCTTGGTCAACTTCTTCGACAACAACCAGAGGTTGAAAAAACTATACGTTTAAAGGATCGATATCGTGACATCTACTACTTGGTGACTAAGCAACAGTCCTCTAGTAAACCGAAATACCCGGATCTGTGGAAGGCGTTAGTGGACCTCAAGGGACAGATGATCGAGTTGGATGACAGGAAGTTGGCCAGACCCAAGATCCGTTGTGGCCTCGATGGTTTGAACTGAAAGGTGGTACGAAATATGCTACAAGTATTATTTTGGTGCGTGGATACAATGCACATGGCACTTCTATCGACATGGGAATTGCAGATATGGTTTCGACTGTCCTTACCGCCACAGGAACTTCCAACGTCCGGGTCACAAAGTGTTCTGGAACAGAACAGCTTTAAAGGGGGTGGTAATGTGGCGTCGTTTGATCTACTTAACAACTAGCGTAATTATGTTAGAACGCAGACAAAGCGTTTAGTTGCAAAAGATGATTGACGGCTCCCCGCAGCGTTACACCTTTTGGGATGTGTTGATTGGCAGGTATACGACTCCATTTTATGAGTACAGTAAGAAATCTCGACATCGTAATTTGCATAATTTTTGGAATGCTCATGAAATAACTAGTATAATTTAAAATGATATAAATTTGCATTAAGGAGTTTCGAAGTCAGTTCAGGTTTAATTGCAGCTTCGATTATAATACTTGTCCTAATGTAAATCGTAGGTTGCAATATTCTGTAGTTCAAAGCTCCGATAGTTGCACTGATGTAATATAAATCTTCATATAAATAACTTCATATAAATTATTGTTGCGTTTATATAAATGAATTAGTGCTTGGATAATTAATTGTAGTGCTTCGAAATTAAGTTAATTGAGAAGATTGTAGCGTTAAGAAAATAATACTTGTATTGTTAATTAAAGCTCAGAGAGTAAATCGTTGTGAGCTTTTAGAAAATTTATAGTAATATGAGTTGCTGAAAAGGCTTCTATAACCAGTTTCAAAATAAAAGACTGTTGTTATTGCAAATAGAGTTTTCCTTACAATATATTTTGTTCACTGCACACACTGGTGATCTTCACAGTTCGAAGCTAGTTGTTTATTTCAACGCACAGTTTTTCTAAGAAGACATTTGTTATATTAAAATCGGTCCAGAACAAAAAGGTGTTCTTGTGAAAAAAATTACTCTTGAAAATAGCTGGAACTAAATACTGATATAATTTGTCATTTTCAACGAACTTTTTAAATGTTTGGCATTTAAAACTTTGCGAAAGTAAATACTGGATACTTCTCTATTATATTAATAAGAATAGTGATAAATAGCATAAGAAAAAATGATTTTGAAACGTTTAGTACCAAGGCGATGGAACTGAAGACCCTCTGCCCATTACAAATCGTTGCAACTTAAGAACATAACTGGTTAAACTCCTGTTTCTTGTCACTCTTCCATAAAGTTATTCTTCAGCATATTTTGTCATATCCTAATTATAGTCACGCAACACAATTCTGCTTTAAATAAATTTGCGTTTTGTTGGAGTCTTGATATACTTTCATATATCTCTCTTTGTAAGAATGTAAGTTGGTTTAAATGTTCAGCTATGTTTTGCTCTAGACAGGGCATCGGTCAATTTCTAGTCAAAGAAAAATTCCGCAACATAATGGGAAGGCCGAAACATTATCAACTTCAAGTTCTTATTTTTATGTCGTCTTATTTCATTGATAATTTTAAATTGATTACAAAATAATCATAATTTAAGTCCAGTTACTTCATGCTGTATTGCCTAAGTATTCACGTCGCTTTTCCATTTTTCTTGTATTGCAAGTTCAAATAAAATTATATAAATATCCTCCAATATGCAACAAATAAACCCTTATAAAATACCTGTAATTTTAGTTCGACTCATCAGTTTATAGGTATTTCGAGGGGATTTTGCGGTCGAAGCTATGCTCGGGTTCGATTCCCTACCGGACCGCTTGAAAAATGTTAGGCGAGCATTTTTCACAAAAATACGCCCTCGTTCGGATGAGAAGTAAAATGGAGGTTCCGTGTGTGAGTGTTGTCACGCACGTTAAAGATCCCTACCTTGCTTAGAAGAGCAAGGGTTCGGCAAAATTCAAAATTTTTCAGGAAAAAAAACTTGCTTCCTGGCCAATGTAGTACTTTCGGGTGGAGCTTTGGAAAAATCACATGTAATGGTCGAAGTAATAGTCGGGTTCAACTCCCTACCGGACCGCTTTAAAAATGTCAGGCGAGCATTTTTCATAAAAATTTGTTCTCGTTCGGATGAGAGGTAAAATAGAGGTCCGGTGTGTGAGTATTATTGCGTATGTTAAAGATCCTAACCGTACTAGGAATAGCAAGGATCTGGCAAAATTCAAAATTTTCCAGATAAAAAAACTCGCTTCTTGGTGAATATAGTATCTTCGGATGGAGCTTTGAAAAATCAAATGTAGGTATAAACTTCTAGCAGACTCCGTGGATCAGATAGACTTGTGTAAGACTGCTAATTCCAAGGTCCCAGATTTGATTCCTGACACAAACCGCTTAAAAACTTTAGGTGAGCATTTTTCACAAAAATACACCCTTATTCGAGGTATTCGGGCTAAATTGGAGGTCCCGTGTGTGAACGTTGTCACGTACGTTAGAGATCCCTAGCTTGCTTGAAACAACCAGGGTTCTGCAAAATTCAAAATTTCCAGGTAAAAAAAAACTCGCTTCCTGGCCAATGTAGTACCTTTGGGTGGAGCTTTAGAAAATCAAATGTACGAGGTTTGAGCTGCTGCAGGCTTAATAAAATGACCGTGCGTAGTCTATGAGAGTAATAATATCGCAGAATTACTCAAGATTTGCATGTAAAATGCCATATGTATTATTAATGTCAAAAACTTAACTTGTTAATGAATATTAATTATTAACTATCTTTCCTTATCACCCACACTGAATACCGGAACAAAACAAGGTGGGGAGGTAGAAAGTCATCCAAAAAAATCGGATTCCAGGCTAGCTCAAAACGTCGTACAGGATGAAAAATTGGAAACCCCAACAAATATTTTATTCGCAAACCGTTAGGTAAACATAGTAGACAAAGGAATATTTACAGAAAAATGAACATTTACGTAATCGTCCCATTATAACGTCATGTAAACAAAAGCCTCAATTTGCTTAAAATACCATATAGACATGTACATTTAAGTAGACATCGATTATAAAATCTTAGAATCTTAGAATCTAAATAGTATATATACAAGAGAAAAATAAGACATAAAATATATAGTAATTTTTACCTGCTTTGGGAAGTAACAATGTAACAGTGAACTTAAATAACGTAACGTAACCAGGTGTTCACTTACTCTAATTTAGAACTTAGTAAGGAACTTGTTGACGTTAACATTAATATACAAAGAAAAGGCAACTGTAAAAGATACCCTAACGTGAGCTTTGGTGTATACTAATCGTACTTGGAGACTCGTGCGCTGCGAATGTAAATTTGTAACGTGTAGTCTGTAATTTATTGGGAAATCACAAGTAAGGAAACTGCATCCTGAATAACCAGCAAAAGAAGTGTTTATCTTCCACAGCAGCACCACAAGCAAAGTAAGCAGAATAACTACTTTAAAACAAGCTGTGTGCCTCCGGTATCAACCAATTTAGCTAGATTAGAACACTAAGTACCACAAAGCATCTTAGTATCGCGACTTACAACAGTTTCCTTTCGGCAAAAGGTTATTGTATAGAATAAGACCCTTTCAAAGCTCAGCCGGTATTTATATGGACTGACCAACGTGCTTCAAAACAATTCCCACGGATACTGTAAAACTATATTCTAGACGAGATCTGCCAAATATTCCTAGAACAATAGCCAATTAACGCAAGCAAACATACCTATAAAAAGCTTCTATAAATTTGTCTGATAGGTTAGCAACTCTGCATGCATCAAAATGGAGCGAAATGTATAACAGGTTGTCTACTGTTTTACAAGAAATGCGATTTGTATATTATCGACCTACGATACGGGAATGAATTAATTATGAGACGATTTTACTGCCCATAAACTCGAGCGAGCTCTACACGTGTAGATAACGGAATAGAATTTCTCAGTACCATTAAAGCTTTTATTTACGATGAGAGAAGTATTACTCTTTCAAAAAATAACCATAAAGTAGTTGTTGCAAGTGTTTTAAAACGTGTTTCAAAGAATGAACTATTAGAAATAATGCGCAGCTGTTTGTTTATTTCCATGAATTTCTAGAGCAAAGTTGTTTAATAATAAGCATATATTAGGGAAATTAAAAACTGTTCTAGGATATGTTCCAAGTATTACCATTGTACTAAACTTAAGGAAATTTTATAAAAGGTTTTTTAATAAGTATTCAGTTAAATGGAACTTGTTAAATAACCATTCGTATGATTAAAATAGTTATTTAGGTCAGAAACTTTAGGAGTGCTTATTTATTCGAAGTAAGCAAAGTAATTAGAAAATACAATTTATTTGTAATATGCAGAAATCGATAGTTTCAGAAATTTAACGCGACAAGTTTAAACCGATTTTAAAAAAACCTTTTCCATTCCGATTCAGGCACCTCCTAAATATGTAATTTATTCTTGATATGCGGGAATAATAAAAAGAAGTCATTTGATGCCAATTCAGAACTATGCCCCATCAAATCGACGTTTTCTTCATTCTTAGGGATTGTACGACCTAAACTGTCCTAAGGTTAAGGTCAAAGTTATTTTGGTGCATGTGAGTGGTTGTGTTCCCACAATTTTTATTTAATGCAGACAGATCACTACGAATTACTTCTGTAGGGCTAGAAATTTATGATTCGATGATTATTGAAGTTGCTTCCGTGGTTGAGAGTTTCTGAACTTGTGTGAATGACATTTAATATGTCTGGTTATTTACCGAGATATATCTGTATTTTTCTAATTTTAATGCGAAAAGTGTCAAGTCCCGATAGTTATTGCTGTTTATATAAAAATGTACTAGATGTTTTTTGGTTTATTTATTTGTTCTAATATAATATCCTATTGAACAAGCTATGTTATTAAATGTAAACTTCCTAAGCTTCTATGTAATTTTTAGGGCCTTTTTATATTAAAAGCTCATTTAACTAACTGAAATAGTTTAATTCTTTTGTACAACCTAATGTTTGCTCAAGTGATGCGCGAGCGTTAGAATTTATCACCTGTCACGATATCGTAGACTTGTTTTGAAGCACCGTGATCGTATGTTTTGATAATTTTCTTCGACCAATCGATACGAGCCTGTTTACGAGCAAATTTTGCGAGATTCAACGAATTATCTTAGACGCCACTTAATCTCGCAATACTGGGTTCCTAGGGAAAGCCCCAGAAGGAATAGCAAGAGGATACCAAACCCCGAGATCTCTGGAAAGTGACTCTGGACTAAAATTCAGACGAGGAATAATTGAATACACTAAATTTAAAACAAATCTAAAATAAACGTAATGAAAGGAACACTAATATGATTGTATAAAACTGCTAGCTAAAAGGAAAGGGTTTCTAATACAATCGCTAAATTACCTGCATATTAATCACACCTCTAAGTAATTACAAAACCTTTATTATATCAAAGCTGGAAACTATTACCTCTGCATTAGTTGTGAAAACACCAGTGAATGAAACTCTTTACTTTTGCAAAATTATGCTTTACGCACAAGTACAGATAAACATTCTTAAACATAAGCCAGATATGTCAAAAAATTAGTTATTTTAATGGAAATCGTTTTCGGCAAACAAAATTACTTTCTAGTTTCTTAACAGTTAAAAACAATGTTCATTAATTTACGGTTTCTGTATGTGATAGTCGAGAAGTTATATTATAAATGCCAAAGAAGTAATTTGGCTGTAGATACCTTTTTGAAAGCGATTAAAATCAATTATCTACTGGACTCAATTGGTCTTAGCCAGATCGTACTGAAACCTGTGGAATTTCGTCAAAAAGTTAGATGTTCTTAATTAGCATGTTCTTCCAACCTGGTACGATACAATTCCAAACTTTACGGACTAATCACATTAATCAGTTCGATACCTAATTATTCAAAGGTTAACTGCACCTACTTAAGTTTGCATGTTATCTCTTTCAATGGTTTCAACGAAGTTCTCAACAAAAATACTTTCCCTTCATAAAACGACGAGATCATCTTTGGTAGAATTCCAAAAAATAAATTAAGACCAAACTGATATTACTGCTGTTGTTTTTCTTTATCTTAACATGTGTAAAATTATCTTAATAAAGCATTAATGTAAAACAAAGAAAGAGATTTACCATTTCCTGAATCGACATAATTTAGCAAGTAAACCATCTTCGTTTTAAGACGATAGGCGCCAACGTTATACATTATTAATCAAAACAAATAAATCATAACACCACAGTATATAGAATACAAAGTAAGAATGGTATAATTCCTAATTTTAGAACTACTATAATAAATTGGACAGCCATTGAGTATGTACAATGTAAGATTCCAAAAACAATTCTATTCATGTAAACTAAAAATTATATTTCTTAAAGGAAATAACTTTAACACAATAATGGAATTTACCAATACCGGAAATATTGTAATGGAATATGATTATAAATATTTCAAAGGCATGCTACAATGTTAGTTGTGGCAGCACTATCTTAATGCAATTCCACTATATAAAAGCCAGCCCTCCTAATAGCTAATGGTTAAAAACACTGACTGATATAACTTTAAGTCATAATGACATTTTATTTGGCGCTTCCAATACTACTGTAGAAAGTAAATCTTTTGATGATAAAATATTTTGTAGTTCTATCATTTATAATAGGGTTTAAATAGTGCAAAAAATTTCAGCGACCAAGTTTTTCATGCATCCACAAATAAATATCAATATTTCTCTCACGTTTCTTTTGGCGAAAGCTTTAAGAGCCATTGAGGAACGCAATGAGATTGAGCTATTATATTTAAAATTTTTTGCTTACAAGATATTTTTTGGATAATTACAATTTTGCAAAAATCTTCAATCCAAGCGGTGTTACACCAACAACGATTTTAGGGCTTTTGATAAACTGTTACCGCCTAGATCATTACACCATTTTTATGAGACTTTCAATATTTGCGGTAAAAGTTAAACGTCACGGTAGCAAGACATTTAGCAAGTGTGTAATTATTACTATGGTTTTAGTATTGCAAAAAACTTTTCTCCGAATACTTTAGTGCATAAATAATAACTTATAATTTTATCACATTCCTGTGCCTTCAAGTATATGTTATAGGACTGCGTTCAGACATCAAGCAAGATGAATTTTTACGAAATGTTCATTTGGAATTTGTGACGTTCCTTGAAAATGCTTATAATTATATTTCGTTTTAGTAGTTTCTGTATTAGTAAATTCCACCAATAGGGCTAAGCAATTTCGTTTAAGAAATATAATTTTTCGGATACATAGATTTTGATCTATGGTAGAACTATTTCTATATCATATATTGTTCATACTCAAAGATTATCAAATTCATTATTTCGGTTTTTAAAGGTTAGAAATGGCACCATCATCGTAATTTCGCTCTAAATTATTACAGTTTTATGATTCATTTGATTTGGTTAATAATATATTATGCTAGCGCGTCGATAATCTCATCGTCTGAATATACAAACTTCACAGGCAGATTTGTGCTGACTCAAATAAATAAAAAGTCCCTTTTTCTAGTTTAGTAAACATATTCGTAAGTTAATTGTACATATTTATTAGATAGAAAAAACGACATAATGTATTTTCATTGTGTACTCTTAATTCATCTGTCCAAAGTTTGCCGAAGATGTATCGAATTATTTTATGAAGGAGAGATCCATTTTTTAGAGCACTTCGTACCTACTATCCACATAATCAACATGCAGTGGATTTTCTTGGCATGAAAACATGCTGGTTTGGTTGAAGTGAATACAAATGTATTATCCCCCCTCCAATTCGTTGTCGTACAGTCTTTCCAAGGTTTTTAACGAAAAAGACGTAAGATTGATTGGTTGGTTGGATATACCCTAGAAGTAGTCCTTCAAGCCTGGTTTAGAAATGAAGACCATTCTAAATGCAATACAACCTCTGAAGAGTACCACAAGGAACGGAAGTAGCCTCCACTGTAGTAGGACGAAGAAGATACCATTTATTCCAGGGAACCTAAAGGGTTGAAGTTTTGAGATGACCGTTTAAGTTTCTCTTCATCCATCACGCGGTTGAATACTACACAGTGAGCCCCATTTGGGGCTGAGATGGGTTGATCCACCCCGAATGTGGAAGATGGTGATACACTGTCTGGGAAGTGCGTTTCCGCCAATAGCTCCGATGGCATAAAAATGTGGATACGCAGCAACAGAGAACGGAGCACAAAGACAGCAAATATCGATTAAATTACTAAAGAAATAGGTAAAGATAGTTGTAAAGCGCTGAAAAAGTTACCACAGAATAGGAAGCCGCTGAAATCTGAGTCAAAAAACTTGAGGTTACGACTAAAAAGGAAAAATAAGTTTCTGTCATCATGATGGTGATACACTGTCTGGGAAATGCGTATCCACGAATAGTTCCGATGGCATAAAGATGTGGATACAACAGCTACAGAGAGCGGAGTACAAAGACTGCAAATACCGATTAAATTACGAGGGCCATTTTTTTCAACCTCCGATCGCTCCGTGCAGACGCTACGCGGGTAGCAGAAAGCGGGCATGCGCTGTAGGCGACTGCGCAGTTCTTGCACTACACACTCCGCCATTGTTGACATTCAGGCGTCAGTCGGCGTTGTGCTACAGCCACGTGTGAAGTGTGAAGTGCGAAGTGTGATTCGTTTTCTACAAGCTGAAGGCCATAGTGCTACAGAAATCCATCGAAAAATGAGTCGTGTGTATGGGGAAAACTTCATGAGTGATGGTGTTGTGCGTGAATGGTGTCGAAAGTTTAAAGATGGCCGTAATGATGTACATGATGAAGGGGGCCAAGGGCACAAATCTGTCGTTTCAGATGACTTGGTTCAACGTGTTGACAGAATGGTTAAAGAAAACCGCAGATTCGTCATTACTGCATTGTCTACGGAATTTCCAGAAGTGTCAAGGTCTGTTTTGTACTCTATTGTTACTCAACGGTTAGGCTACAAAAAACTTTATGCACGTTGGGTCCCAAAAATGCTGACGGACGGCCACAAAACTCGACAAATGGCGTCAGCGTTGGAGTTCCTTGAGCATTATAATGATGAAGGAGACAACTTTTTGAAATCAATCGTGACTGTGGATGAAACCTGGATTTAATACGACACACCGGAAACAAAACGACAATCACAACAATGGATGCATTCAACTTCACCAAACAAACCAAAGAAATTCAAACAAACCTTCAACAACAGAAAGACCATGGCTACTGTATTTTGGAACCAACAAGGCGTGTTGCTTGTGGAGTTTATGAAGCCCGGAACCACAATCACTGCAGCTGTTTATTGTGAAACTTTATGACGGTTGCGTAGAGCCATTCAGAACAAACGAAGAGGAAAGCTGATCGCTGGAGTTGTTCTGATCCACGACAATGCCCGTCCACACACTGCTGGAGCAACTCAACGCCTTCTCGAACAATTTGGATGGGACATTTTCGATCATCCGCCATACAGTCCTGACTTAGCACCAAGAGATTTTCATCTTCTTCCTGACCTGAAGACGTGGCTTGGTAGGAAGCGCTTTCAAACCAATGAGGACCTTCAAACCAACGTCAAGGACTACTTGAATTCATTGGCGGCTACTTTCTTTGAACAGGGTATTGAAAAGCTTGTCCACAGATATGACAAATGTCTTAATTTCTTCGGTGATTATGTCGAAAAGTAACCATAAGTGTACCAATCTTTTGGTAATAAAATTATTGTTTTATATGAACTTGTCTTTTATTTATAGCCTATCGGAGGTTGGAAAAAAAATGGCCCTCGTACTAAAGAAATAGGTATAGATAGTTCTAAAGCGCTGAAAAAGTTACCACAGAATAGGAAGCCGCTGAAATTTGAGTCAAAAAACTTGAGGTTGCGACTAAAAAAGAAAAATAAGTTAGAAAAGATGTTTCTGTCATCTTTTTGTCTCTAAAATTATTAATGTTGTTTGCTTGTTCAAGCAGTGGGTGACGCTCAAGTAAAATTTAACCTACAAAATATTTTAACTTTGAGTTTATAAAGTTTTACAAATTTGAAACGTACAAATCAATTTTCAAAACTTTCTTGCGCTCAAACTCACGAGAGCTACTATTACCAAAAATCTCATTTAGTTCAAACTGCGCTGAACATAAACTTCAACTCATTGGAACAACTCGTGTAAAGGAATTCACTACATAATTATCTCAAAGTCATGCCTCCTAATCAAACAATAAACCGGCTTAATTAATATATCAATATTTGCAAAATAGCAGCAATTTCAATTCAAAAGTAACTTACTTGTCTTCGATCGTGGTTCTCTAGGTCCATCTACTGTTACTTTGATTGCTTTGTTATATGTTGCTATCTGTGGAGGATTTGTTGATACAGTAATTGTAATTGAAAACGACTTTCCTGAAACAAAACAAAAGATTTACTGGATGTTTGTGATAAAGCTAAATCAATATCCTGCTAATTTTCAAAGCGTTTCTAAAAATTCCCTTAAATCACAATTATATTACAAATAAAATACTGTAACAAAAATTTTTTTGCAATAACAACAGTTCTTTATTACGAATTAATTACACAAGTTTTCTTACTTGTAACTGACGATTTTTTTTCAGCTAATCGCTAACAGTACAAATACTAACTTCATAAAGCTACAATGCTATCTTCTTAGTTACTATCGAAACACTGTAATTAACTATAGAAAAACTAAGTATTAAATTATATCAATCACTACAATAATTTATATCACACTGTTGACACTAATTTATTTCATATCACAAGTCTAAGACTCGAATAAAACTAGTGTTATAATCAAAACTTGAATTGAAACTAAACTAAAACCGCTGAACGGGAAATTTATATACATAATCAACAATTTTGGGCTATTCTAAGAACGCACTAGAATAATGTAAATAATATCTAAAAGGTTCCTCTTTTACGCTTAATAAAGTTCTTAAATGTTACCTCTTGTAAACTGTCACTCAAGTCCATCTGAAAATGTCACGCCACAGGGCGGCCATCAATTATCCTTTGTGTACAGATGCCTTATTTACGTTCAGCTGTATATTTCTGGTCAAGTGTAGACTAAGGCTCGTTACAATACGTATGGATGGAAATTATTTATATTCAATACATAAATATTATCCGTTTGGCCTGAAATTTCAAAATTAAACTTGTTAGCACTTTCTAGTGTCTTTTAAAATATTTGAGTAAAACAGAAACAAAACAGATTGGTCAACTTTGAATTCTCCAGGTTCGAAACCCCCAAAGCTATGTTTTACTTATGTAAAAAGCGAAAATGCCTATCCATGCCATAAGACTATCCTAAATAAAAATAATTATGGTCTATACCTCGTTACGATAAGACATTGGTTGTAATTATGTAGTTTTCTATTGCTGATTTGAAAGTATTGAAACGTGTACCATTAATTTCCACTAAAAGGGAAGAATGTTCCACGAATCGGAGCATGGAATGTTCGGAACCTTTTGAGGGTAGAGACAACATTAAAATTACAAATGTTTAGTAGTAATAATAGATGAAGGGGAAGGCACAAGTCGTTTAACTAACCCGCACATTCTCCTAGTCTTCACCACTTCATTTCTCCTCCTTATTCTTCCCTACCTCTGCACACTTCCCGACTTCCTTATGAAAGTTAGAACGTCCCACCAAGGAAGGAATATAAACTCCCTTTTGTTTAGATATTCAAACTAAAGATCTTATGCCGTAACCTAATATTCCCTTCACATTCCGCTATATAGGGCATTGGTTTCTCCGGCCCTTTACAGATCGGACACAAGAACCTGACTTGACTTCAGAAAAGTGAAGTGTTCCGTAATCTGCAGCGGCTAATAAAAACAGCCACCAATATTTGCAGTCATCGATCCACCTTGACCGCTTATAGAATTTTCCATCTCCTTTGCGCCCATTATTTTAATTCGCATGCCACTAGATTTATGCATGTTTCAAACCCTAGAAAAGGAATCTGGATTCTGCTTAGTAAACGTGGTAGTTTGCTCGTTTCCTGCACCTTACAGTATCCTAGGACCACCAAAACTGTACTTCTTTCTGAGTTAAATTCCTGCAATGTATCTACGCACTCCTGAAACTTCAAATTGCTAGTTTTAAACCAGGTTTAATAGGAGAAAGAATCTTTTAGTCAGAGGAATTTAGGGTCATATAATGGCCAGGCTGTTACGAGTTTTATTTAAATCAGAAAACGGCAACAAAAGTAAAAAATTTTCAACAGGTCAGTAATAGGATCATGGCATGAGACGTGGTACCAAGCAGACACGGTGGTAGTTCAGGTACCTCCGATCATAATGATAAAAAAATTGGAAAGAAGCATGATGTAATTCAAGAGATTAATCGAGGCGTTAGAAAGAGAGAAGGATCGCTAGTTATTAAAAATATTATTGCAGTTGCAGGTGAAAGTAGCGAGAGAAAAAAGAGTAGGAAAGAATGGAATGATAGGCTAATTGAGTCCTACATCACAAGTGAATTAATTGTAGCTAATACAATGCTATAAATCATAAACGCCGTTTGTACATGTGGAAAATGCTCGGCGATATAGTTAAACTATACGAGGGAATGTGGCAACAGTGAGTCATCAGATGCTTGACATAAGAAAATTAATAAATTTTGATATTTGTGTTATCAAACAACTGTGACAGTGAAAAAATATTGATCATTACAGCATATTTTTAGAGTTCATAATATTTGAAGAAACATGGATCTAAATCGAGAACATTTTCGAAAAAGACTTTGTTCTATTCTCGACTGGAAAAGAAGTTAAATGAGTGTGTGGAAATATACGACCAACCATACTCCTAACTAACTGACTATTAAGAGTGCAGCATGCACACAAATATCATGCACACATAAAACGCCCGACATCCTTCGATGTACAAATGGAACCATCTGAAGGTATAATACAAACAAAACGTCGGTATAAAAGAAGCTCCAAACTAGAGCAAATCAATTCTTTTGTTCTCTCTTTACGAAAGCCACCAAACATTTTAGAGGAAACATAAGAATAGTGCAAGACAAAAGTCACCAAGTTCCTTGTGCACCAAGAGTCTCCCTTCAAATTATCTCATTGTAACCACTAAACCTAATAATCCTATTAGGAAGTGAACGACGGACCCCGCCATAACTTGGACCAATCGACTTCCAAAACCATCACTGCATCAGGACCACCTCCTAGACCAGGTGACGCCAAGGAGTACGGCAGTCCGCTTCAATTTCTACCAACCAAGGAAGCCGCCTGTACGCCAGTGTCCGCCCACCAGCCGCTAGATACTGAAGCTTATGGACATCCGACTTTCACAAATGAAAAAACTGCACATGTGGCTACTATTTCTTTTGATGCTCGTAGAGCTGTGATTGCAGAACCGTATACATCTATCTTCTTACTGCAAGTGTTTTTTAAAATGTGAAAGAGAAATAGAAAACCTTGCATTGCCCTGCATCGATGCCATCTTACAAGCCGCGCAAAAAATAACATTCAGTCTTGACATAAATCCTAAGAACTCCTTTATATTTCCAAAAACTAAAATATCAACGGCGTAGTCAACAATCTTCTCAAGGCTATGGGTATTTAAACCTTAACTTTAGTTTTAGTTTATAAATGATATTTAACAATTAGTTAATTTTGAGTCAGATTTATATAAAGCACGTAAGTATTCACGTTTAAACCCAATGTAGTACCTTCGGGTGGAGCATTGGGGACATGGCCGCAAGTGCGCTGCATAAATGCTTCTGCTTGACGAGCCAAATACGAAAGTACAGACAGCATTAACTTGTTTGCGGTATGAATATATCCGAGGTGACATTAGTGGTGACCATACGTTGCTTTAGAATGCTTTGCAACATCACACTTTTCGCCCAGGTAACGTAAAACTAATGGCCCATTGTATTAGATGTAACGCCTAGATTCGCATAAGTGCTTAAGCCTGATGAACCAAAGGCGAAACGTACGGGTACCGTCAGCTTACTAGAGATATTAGTGTATTCGAGATGATCGACGCTACTAGCGACGTACATTATATTGGAAAACTCTGCAACATTTTGAAAATCAAAATATAAGCGTCATTCAACGACTGGTCGAATAAGGTGGTGGTGTTGACTGCTGAATCGTTGCAATGTACAGAACTGCCGTCATCTCTTCACTCGATGGCCGTATAATATCAAGAAAAACTAGTTCCTTCCGTAATGCAAAACGACAGCAGTGCAAGCATATGGTACCCTAAAAACGTCAACGTGGTCAGGATTGAATCCGTCTATAAGATCTGTAATCTTGAACATCCGCTCTCGGTCAATCTGAAACCGCACTAGTTGAATCATTAAATATTTGATATGGGATGAAATTGTAGTGTTGGATTCGAGACCACAGATTGTGTTGGAAGGACATGTCAAGCCAGTTTTATAGAGGCCAAATAGATTTACAAAATCTACTGGACCCTCAGAATGTCGAGGAAAGTGATCTCTGAATAAATTGTGAAGTGATGAGGAGGGTGGGCTGGAATAACTGCAATTGAGACAAGAAGTGACAAACGTTGTGTTCAAATTAAAAACATTTGAAATCTGTAAGTGTTGGAGAGTCGCAGTTAATAACAATTGTAAAAATTCAACAGCATGGTGTTTTTCGCACAATGCAAAATAATGTAATCCGGTAATATTGGCAAGGTGCTCTCTCACCACACATTGCGTACCGATTGTCGTTGATCTGTCAATATATAAGTTAACTGTTTAACAAGGATTAAAGAAGATGAAATTTGGCGCAATGAAGAGGTAAAATTGTCAAGATGACACAATGATTGCAATACCGAATTCATGTAGAAATTATTATTACCGAGATAATTCTCCATTTCACGATAAAACAAATGTCTAACCGAAAAGGTTGTGGGCGAATTACTATTGATGTCGGGAACACATGTATTAAATAGTTCGGCAGTCACGGAAGAAATGAATTGGACCCTCAAAGGAATATTGATATATACTGGTTTGTGATCAGAAAAATAAGTTTTTGTGTTTTTGAGAAATAAGATTGCATATGCTTATGAAAAATTACATCTGCCTGAGTATTAGAGTATATTGTTGAAATTCGTGGGTTCTTTTCACGTCAACTTGGATTCTAAATTGCGGCAAAATTCGAATTCGCATTGCATGTATCCCAATTAAAATCTCCAAACAAAACGAATTTACCAGAATCATTAAAGTACGTTAAGCACTGATCTAATAATAAATATGTGTGTTAAAGAGATTTTATGTTTGAGTATGCGCCAATGGCTATCTATTATCCGATAAAGAAGAAATTCATTTGGGATCATCTATCCTCCCAATTTTAGCGAATTTGAACTCTTAGTAACCGAGAAAATGCGGTCTAAAGCATTTCATGTTTACAAATGCGCAAGGCGTACCATTAAACCGAAAGCACTAAAATTCATTCAAGACCTACTACATAATTCCTAAAAATTTTATCAAAATCGGATGGAAAATGTGGAAGTTATGCGTGTTGAAAAGATTTCACTCTTGTGTATGTACAATGGCTATTTATGATCAAATAAAAATGAAATTCATGCGAGATCATTTAAAGAGCATTTCTGAACCATCCTCCAAATTTTCACAAATTCAAACTATTAGATCATAAGAAATTGCGGTTTCGGTGATTCAGGTTTACGTGTGCAAAAGACGCACCCTTAATCTAGAAGCTTTGAAATATATAGAGGACCATCCGCATAATCTTTAAATTTCATTAGAATTCCAAGAAAATAGTTGAATTTATACGAATCACAAGGGTTTTGGGATATACAGACAGACTGATAGACCGACAGACTGACAGACCAACAGACCGACACACCGACAGACCGACAGACGACAGGTCGACAGAGCGACGGACCGACGTACCAGCCGAGCGACAGACCGACGGCCAACGGACCGACTGACCGACGGATCGACAAACCGACGGACCGACAATCCGACAACAGACCGATAGACCCACAGACAGATAAATAGACGGGTAGACACAAAACCAAATTTGTTCAGAAGGGTCTAAAATTTGATTTGATTTTGGATGGAAAATTTTTTCCAAAAAGTGAACACAATATTTCCGCTACGCAGAAGCAAAAAATTGAATGGATAGGTTTCACATAAGTTAATGCCTACAAACAAATTGAAATGGTTAAAAATGTCATTTTCGTTGCTTAAACGGAACAAAACTATACCATATCTCCAACGCATTGTAACTTGTAATGAAAAATGAATGCTTTATGACAACTGGATGTGTTCTAGAAAATGCTCTGATCGTGCTTAAGCTCTAAGGCATCAGGAGAGAGCAAAATCCATCCAACAAAGGGTACGGTGAACTTGCGAAGCATAGTTAATCATTCTTTCTGGCAAGTGGATGAAACCATAACAGCAGAATCATCAGCAGGAAATTACAGATTATGAATGAAAAACTACAAGTTATACAACCATCTCTAGTAAATCGACATGAACCAACTCCTGCATGTTAACTCTGAAACATACGAATCACAACTGACCGTAAAAAAACTGTCTTGAGTCATGATACTAAGTTATTGATCATACACTATATTTCCCCGATTAGTCGCTTACTGATTAACATTTTTTCCAGAGCCTCGGAACTATTTTCAGAATCGTCGGCTTATCAGTCACGACCGTATAATTGAGGCATTTGATGAATTTGAGGGTTATAAAATATATAAATATAAAAAAGTTAACGCATTGGCTGGTCATTGGCAACGCACTATAGATGCTAACGATGGTTTAATGAATAAATATTAGAATTAGTATCTATGGAGTTTTATTTTTATCTAAAAAAAAACGGATATTTAATATACAACATCTTGGCAATCAAGAGGTCTAAACTACAAGAGTAAGCACCAAAGAATCTTCACTTTGGTTAAAATTAGCATTGGGTAGAGATGATGATAGGTACTAAATTATAATATACTAATAGCTCAAACATTTAGATATTTCTAGGGACATATCATTTTACGAAAAACCCAATGTTGTTTGACAGATTACGCAGAAATGTAGTATATCGGTTGATCAGTGGCAAAAGTTAATACGGTGATGGTAAGGAGGGTACGTTTTATAAATACTCTTGCATACAAAGGTGTGTTTTCTTATTAGTTCCAAATCAGAGCAGGGTAATTAATAGAATTTAGTGACACGATAATGATTTATCCTATGCTTATAGTATAAATGAACAATGATAGTGTTATAGTTAATCAAGTAACTCGACGTCACTGATACCATGCATTAAAATCCTCTCGCATTCATAAACTAAGCTTTTCGTAAAACTCCACAAAAAAATTACACGGATTGAAGTCTCGTGACCACGAATCTGGTCCACCTCGCTCTACCCCCTGTTGGAAAACTTATTATCTAAAAACGCTCGCACTAGCAGGCTAAAATGAGAAGGTGCCTCGCTTGCAGAATCCACATGCTTTGCCGAATATCTAGCGGTACCTTTTCTAACAGCCCAGGACGCCTTGATAACTTTTGCCAATCAAATGTTCTGACAGAATGAAAGGTCCCACGAGTATCCCATTTACAATTGCTCCCCACACATTGACCGAAAATCTGTGTTGAAAATTTAGTTTCCGAATACAATGTTGATTTTCAATAGCCCAAAGATGTGTATTCCGAGAATTGTTGATCCTATTTCAAGTAAACAATGTTTTTTCCATAACTAAATTTTTCTGTTAACACTAGGATCGTCCGCTTATTGTTGTTAGAGCCGTTCACAGAATTGCACTCTCTGGAAAAGATCTGAAGGTTGTCGTGCTTGAATGTGCTGAACGTAAAAAGTATAAAATTGTTTTCATGCAATGTTGGTCACTCTTTCACGTGATTCACTCCAACCTGGTGTCCAACTTCCCTAGTATTTGCTGTGAGATCTTCTTCGATAATATTTAAAATATTTTCATCATTTTGCAGATTTCCATGTCGTTTAGGATACCCTGTATGCCTACCGCGATGTTACCGTAACTTACCAGTATGTCTTGCCCTCTGAATCAGATTAGTAAACGACCGAGGTGTAGAATGTGCGCTTAAAGCAAAGCGATCCGCGTATAACCGCGTTGCTGTAGCCACAGTTTGTCGACATTCACCGTAAAGTAATTAATATTCACTTCATTGTTTGTATACACGTGTGCCATTTCACTTATAACAACACTAAAGCATAACCCATTTGATTAAAATGAGCGATCACCAATTCAACATAAACTGCAAGACTGCATCTCTAACAGACAATACCAGTGGCATAACTAAAAAATGTGAGCTCTTACGTAAAATCTTTTATGGGCCCCTATAAAAAATATTTGTACCTACAGTGGTTATTAGCACGTTGGTCTTTCTTAAATCTTACGTGAATTCCTTGTTTATTGACTATTTATTTATTACTACTATAAATGGGTCCATTTCGAATGAACCTGCACCTTGCCGAAGTTCTAGATTACTAGAACAGGTGAAATGGCTTGAGTGTTCTAATGAGCTAAAAAGCCAAACTACATGTCCAACCAAAGTAGTAGAATCGTTAGTGAGGAACCAGACTAAAACACGTCACGGAAAGTACTTAGATTGTCAGAGACTATAGGGGTCGGTATGGCAGTCTAAGACACAATACCGCGATGTGGAAGACAACGCGAAACCACCACATTATCTCGCAATTACACAGCATACTTAAATTGAAATAAACATGATGGCATTCTCTGGGGTAAAAGATCCCGAAGTTAAAAAAGTCCCCCATTCGGATCTCCGGGAGGGGACTACTTCGGAGGATGCGATTGGAAAGTCCAGAATAAGAGTCGGGATTTTACGAGTCGGAGCGTGGAATGTTAGAAATATAAAGCAAGTAGGTAAGCTAGAGAACCTAAAAATGGAAATGAATAGGTTAGCACTAGACATAGTAGGGATTAACGAAGTTCGGTGGCCAGAGGCGGGGGATTTTTGGAGTGGAGACTTCAGGATAATTCATACAGGAGCAGATGAAGGAAATTTAGATGTGGGGATAGTTATGCAAAAAAGGATAGGATACTGTGTAGAAAATTACTTACAAAAGAACGAAAGAGTACTCATGGTTAGATTAAAATCTAAACCGATAAACACAGTAATAATACAAGTATACATGCCCACCTCTAGCTACAGTGACGAAGAGGTATTAACGATCTACAAAGATATCGAAGACATACTAAGCTACGTAAAAGGACATAAACATTAAATAATTACGGCGAATTTTAATGCATTGGCGGGTGAGGGTAGAGAAAGAACGGTAGTAGGTTTATTTGGTTTAGGCACGAGAAACCACAGGGGAAATAGGCTGGTAGAATTTTGCGAGAAAAACAATTTAATCATCACAAACACATTATTTCAACATTATACTAGAAGCCAATACACGTGAAGATGCCAGGAGATATAAGAAGATAACAAATAGATTACGTTCTTGTTAGACAACGGTTTAGGAATCAACTAAAAGGCTGTAGAAGCTACCTAAAAGCAGATATAGACACTGACCACAACTTCGTAATTATGAAGACCGCACTTAAATTTAAAAATTCGAAAAGAAGAAACGGAAAAAAACACTTGGACTTTGAGAAACTAAAAGATAAAAATATTCAAGAAAGATTCGAAAAAAAATCAAATGGATTGCTGAAAGATATCGGAAAAATATCTTATACTAAGGAAATAGAAACAGAATGGAATAACATTAAATGCAGCCTTGACATGACGGCCAGAGATATTCTGGGGTATACACAAAAAGAATATAAGAAACCATGGATAACAAAGGATATCCTGAATTTAATAGAAGAAAGACGAAAATACAAAATAAATCAGATAGCAAAAATATAAAGGACACGGGAGGAAATGTTATTATAGAAAATGTAGAGAAAGTGGTTAATGGCATGAATATATAAGGAATTTATATGCAGGAGAGGAGTTAACAGCATTAGAACAGGAATCCGACATTGAAAAAGATGACTAAGGGTATCCTATACTTAGGGAATTTATATGCAGGAGAGCAACTAACAGTATTAGAACAGGAATCAGACATTGAAAATGATGACTAGGGATATCCTATACTTAGAGATGAGTTTGAATTAGCATTAAAGGATCTGATAAGGTACAAGCAGAAACTCTAAAATCTGCTGGACAAGCAGTAACAAAATGTCTCTTCCAACTTGTAAGCTATATGTACGAGACAGGCAAGATACACAAAGATTTCAAACGTAACATCATAGTAATTATACCAAAAAGAAAGGTACGGATAGATGTGAAAATTTTCGTACAATAGGTTTGACAGCACACATGTCAAAAATATTAACTAGAATTGTACAAAGACGAATGGAAAAACGAGCTGAAGAAATGCTAGAAGAAGATCAATTTGGATTTTGCAAAACAGAGGAAAACGGGAGGCTATTTTAGCTCTGGGAGTGATAATGGAGAAAACAATAGAAAAAGAGGAAAGCTTGTATATAGGGTTTGTAGATCTGGAAAAAGCATTCTACAATGTAAAATGGAAAAAAATGTTCAAAATAGTCAAAAAGATTGGAATGAGTTATAGGGTTAGACGAATAGTTCATAGCTTATACAAAGAGCAAACAGCAGTAATAAAATCAGAGCAGGAACGTAGAAAAGTAAAAATTAAAAAAAGGGTGAGGCAGGGATGTGCCCTATCCCCATTAATTCTTAGCTTGTACATTGAAGAGACAATAAATACTATCAAATGCAGGAAGACATTTGGAATTACTATACAGGGACAAAAATTGATATGCTTAGATATGCAGATGATACAGCGGTATTAGCATCTAGCAAGGAAGAGTTAGACGCTCTTAATGAAATGGAAACGGTTCTAACAGAGAGATACGGTATGAAAATTAACAAAAATAAAACTAAAGTACTAGTATGCAAAGGAGGGGAAAATAAATCAAAAACAAGACTACAAATAGATAACAAGAACTTAAAAGAGGTCAAGGATTTCTGCTACCTGGGAAGCCAAATAACGCAAGATGGGAAAAGCGTAAAAAATATAAAACAATATTAAACAAGGTCCTGCTACATTTAACAAGAAAAAGCAACTACTGTGTTCAAAGAGAACAAACATAGAAACAAGGAAAAGATTGCTTAAAACATATGCGTGGAACACAACACTGTACGGCTGTGAAGCCTGTATAGTAGGAGAAGCAGACAAGAAAAAGGTAGAAGCCTTTGAAATGTGGTGCCACAGACGTATGATTAAGATATCATGGACAGACAAAGTTAAGATGTACTAAAAATAGTAGAGGAAGAAAGAAATATGTGGAAAACGGTAAAAATAAATAGGAGAGATAGGGTGATAGGCGACATACTACGGCATGAAGGAATAGTGTGGATTATATTAGAAGCAGAGATAGAAAAAAAGAGAAGTAGAGGTAGACCTAGGTTAGACTACTGCACACAGATAGTGAAAGATGTAGGCTGTAGGAATTTCAGGGAAATAGAAATCAATGGAGGTACGCATCCAACCAGTCCCAAGATGGATAAACTAATGACGAAAAAAGTAACTGTACTTAAACATGATGATTATTATAAGCAACTACAAGTATTGGTTGGGCAATTTTCTCAAAAAATGTTAATTGTGTGAAAGGATTTACTGGAAAACTATTAATTCGGCAAATGTCTAAATGTTGGGGGATCTTGGCAGCCACAGGCTGCTTAACCCGCTTCACAAAATTTCGGTGAAATAGGACATAAAATTATAAAACAATAGAAGGGAACCGAGCTGTACATTGCTGCGTGAGAATTTCAGTGTAATGTATAGGCTAGCTCAGAATATAAATAAGTGCAGGTACGTGTTCAACCAGCTTTGTGACGGAAAACCTAATGACGAAAAAATAAGCGCATATAAATCTGATGATTATTATAAACAACTAGCTGTTGGTTGCGAAATATCTGCGAAAAGATATATTGGAAAAAATATTAAATCGGCAAATGTTCAAGAGCAGGGGAAACTTGGCAGCCACAGGCTGCTTACCCTCCTTCACAACCACTGAATGTCGGGGAAATAGGGTACATAATTATATAACAATAGCAAGAGACCGAACTGCATCTAACAAGAAAGAACAGCGCCTATAATGAAAGACAACAAACATAGAAACAAGATGAAAATTGTTGAAAGCATATGTGTGGAGCACAGCACAGTATGCCTATGAAATACGAGCAGTAGGAAAAGCAGACAGAAAAACGGTAGCAGTCTTTTGGAATGTTGTGCTTCAGATGTATGAGGATGATAGCATGGACAGACAAAGTTAATAACAAGTAGGTTATAGAAATAGTAGGGGAACAAGGAAATCTGTGGAAAAAATAGGAGAAATAGAAAGGCAGAATACGTTCTAAGGCATTTTTGGGGAAAGTGTAAGATATATTACAAGCAGAGATAGGAGAAAGAAGGCAGAGGTAAACCTCAGATAGTGATAGATGCAGACTGTGCAAATTTCAGGGAAATGTGAAGGTTCGTTCAGAATAGGAAACAATGAGGGTACGCGTCTAACCAGTTCCAGGACTGAAAACCTAATGATGATGATAAATGTGTACCATAATTCTCTGAAATTTACTAAATAAAAAGTTTTACCAGACAAAATCGGCACTGTTGAGGTTGTCAAAATTTGAATTTGAATTTCATGCGCTTCATGAATTCTCATACCTAATTCATAAACAACTCGAACAAGTGTGAGGCTTGACCGTAGCCTAAAGATAACAACCATGTTAAAGAGTTTTCTTTTCTTTTCTTTTCTTCGGACATTGCATAATTATTAATAAGCAAACGTATTTCAGTATTCCAACAATATTGTATTACAAAGGACCGGACTTTGTTTCTGATAAACTTCTAAGGGCCAATAACTTCATAGCTGAGTTATATGGAAAATGTTATTTAAAAATTATTTATTTTAATGAGTTCTACGTGCAGTTACAAATAAAGTATCAACATAAAAGACACGCTGTGTAATAAACCCTTCCAAACCGCCGTTGTGTTCTTCGAGCGAAATGCCTTTACTAAAGATTTGGTGGAAAGTAGAGCAATAGAAGATAAAAAAAGGCATAGAGTTAGTAGAGGCAAAAGAGGTGGTAGTACGCACGTGGAAAACGATTATCGATATTTACCACGATAACTTATATAAAAATAACCTAGAAATATTGTAACCACCCACCTTTAAATTCCGATGCAGTCATGCTATACATTACATTACATTTTCCTAACGCACAAAACCAAAAATCGTTATGCAAATTAAAACTTGATACATAACTTGAATCTATGTAGGAAAAGAAACCTCAAATTCACATTCCTGTGGAACATATTCAATTCCTTAGTCATATAAATTTTTAACAAGTGGCACGCGTTGCAGGTCGCATTTATATTAATTGCACGCAATTTTAAGACATGTGGTATGTGTGTAACAAAACTGCGGTTTTGTATAGGAACAAAATGTTCATATATAATTTTCATGACAGCCTTGCCACAAATTTGCTAATTATACTGGTGATGTCGCGGTTTGACATGTGGCCAGACAATTTTACAATTCTATTCTTCAAAATTACTACACATATAATGAAAGCGGTTTTTCCTAGGAGATTTTTAATAATTAAAACATTATCAGTTCGAATTTCCTCTGGTGTCAATGGAATCTCATCAAGACAATGATAAAATCCCTTATTATTCTAGGTATGATATAAACATTTATTTTATCGTAAGTTTTAAGTTTGAAAAAACCACATCCAGGTTTCTATAAAATCCTCATCTTACCACAGTAACCGACCGGCAAAATAAATTGATAAGATTAAGAAAAAGCACGAAAATGACATAAAAAACAAAGTACTTTAATAAACAATAGTATATAACAGCCAACCATCCATTATTATTACTACAAGGAGGCATAAATTTGCACGTTCAGTCAGTCTATCAAGATGATAAACGGCTTCTTAAATGTCATCAGGAGGATGAAATTATGCAGATATACCACACGCGCTTGCAAATGGTCATAAAATTTGTAAAAAAATTGTTCGAATATGAATTTTTAAAATAGATTGCATTTCTAACATGCTCAATATACAAGATGCGTTTCAAATGAAACAAACGAGAACAAAGACTTATTTTGTTGGCAAAACCCATTTATTTCAGTCAAACACCCGAGACTCTAAACAACCATATGCACGGTCAAGAAACATATCGAACGATTGTTAGGTCGCCTGTAGAAAAGTCCTTGAGAATGTCGGTGCAAGCTTTTTGGATGGCCTCCAAGTCTGCATAATGCTTTCCTTCATCAGGAAATGCATTTTTTAGAATAGGGAGATGAGAAATCACACGGTTCTAGATCAAGGAAATATGGCAAGTGACTGATGATTAAAATACAATTTTTGGTTAAAAAATCGGTTATAAGTGTCGATCGATGCATGATACGGCGCATTATCATGCAACAAGCGCCAACTTCCTTAGTCGCTATGTCTGGCCGAATACGACGAATACACCGCATCGAAACCTTCAAAACGCCAAGATATAACACGGAATTAACCACCTGACCAGGTGGAACGAATTCCTTATGAATGATTCGTTTCGAAACGTAGAAACAAACCAACACTGTCTTCACTTTTGACTTCCTTAAACGGTGTACTTCTGGATTAGGGTCATCTAGGTAGTTACATTCTGCATCGCGCTTGGTTACTGTTGGTTATTTTAAAAATACCACGTTCAACATCAGTCACAATATTGTACATGAAGGGAATTGGTTTTTAGTACCCACGGTACTATGGTAACACTTCGGCCGATGAGCTCTTTCGCACCTAGAGCTCTTTCGTCAGGAAACCCCTTTTGCCTCAGAAACCATTTTCCCTCGGATCCCTTCCAGCCAGTCTCCCTTTTAGTATTCTCGCGCTTCGCACTCGAAACAACCTTGTGTAAGTATTGGTTCGTTCATGCCTTCTTGCGCTTTGCGCTCGAACGATTATTTAAATATTGCTTTAACTTTTTATCAAATAAGTAGCAGTATAACCACACTAACACTGTTGATTTCATTTATTGTATTAACGCAGGTATTTGTTTTGCGTTTAATAATTAATTTAAATTAGAAAGAGTATTACTCCCACTTGCAAGATTAAAAAGTCTACGTTCCTAGCTTAACGTTGTAAAATATACAGGATGTCCGCTAATTAATGGTACGCAGCAAAACTGCAAATTCCCTGGGTAAAAATATTAAGATTTGGCTAAACTTATCTCAGTCCAAAAGTTGATAATAACCGAGATATAGGGTGTCAAAGTTTTAATTTGCATTTCGTTTTTCTTAATAATTCATCAACAGGGCGAGTTATATATCCCCCAATTAATACGTATACAAATATAAATATAATTATTATGTGTTAAGAAATAGAATGATACATTGCATAATTGAAGGACACATGATAAAAAGTTAATGAAAGTTCATATCAGACGTGAGAACGGAAGCAACTACTTTGTATTCCTGGCGCAACATGATACTGCAGGTGCAGGACACAATGAACTATAACAAAGCAATTTTTATAATTAAGATTACTAAAAAGTAATACATTGTATGTTATCAAGAAGTAGCAGACATGAGATCTACACTTCCCACAAGATGATGCCAGAGCAGGTATTACATAAATACCCTGAGGAGCCCCTGATGGCCAGTCAGTCTCGAACTTCATTACTTTAGCATTGTTGGTGGTTCAAGCTACTCACCACAATTAGTAATTATTAACTTTGATCATTTTAACCGATAGGGTGCCGACGAGCGCGTTCGCGCGCGTCCGCGTACTATCCAAAATTGCCACGAGCAAAATCAGTTGCCTTTTAGGGCGCCGCAGGGGAGGTCGCTCGCACGCATCGGTAATTTTTTATCTTTCTACGTATTACATAAGGTTCAAATTATAATATTATTAGTAACTACAATATAAAAAAATTTGGAAAAAAAGTTTTTTAACCCAAAATGTCGGAATACGAAAATAGTTCGAACGATAATGATCGTTCTTCAAATTGTGAAAAAAGTGATAGTGGGAGTGACATTGTGGTGCGCTCACACCGCGTAATGAAAATTTTGAGTGACAGTGATAATAGTGACGATAACAATTATTTTGCTGATACGGAGGATGTAGCGGACTGCGAAAATGACGATGTGACGTAGACCCAATCCACACGCCTACCACCGGATACGCAATACAACAAACAAACTCCGCACGTGTTTTGCGAACTACCAGGACCAAAACATACCCCACCAGGTGACGCAAAAACCTATTGATTTCTTCAATTTGTTTTTTACGGCTGCTTTTATAAATAAAATGGTTGTTGAAACTAAGCGTTATGCCGCACAGTTTTTGCAAGATCATCCAAATTTGAAACCTCAATCTCGTGCAAAATTGTGGAAGCACCATCCCAGAAATGAGAGGATTTATTGCCGTTATACTGGAAATGGACATCACAACGAGGCCAACTATTTTTTCTTATTGAATGAAAGAATAAGATGTATTCCGAAACAGATTCCAGTTGCTCTTGAAATTTTTTCATTTGGTAGATAATAAAAGCGAAGTGACATACATAATCTAAACTTAAGGTCAGGAGACATGATTAATGTACCAACGCATCAAGCAGCCCAATTTAAAGCTTCATTTGAACATACGGCAGCTAAGTTTATAAATCAAAATATAAATCTGTATAAAAGTTGTAAAAATCAATGAAAAAAATTTTGTTAAATAAGTATTATGAAAAATAATCTAAATAAGTGTACTAAATTATAGTCAGGTGTGGTTGAAAATCAGCCTTGCTGAACCATTTCTTTTGGATATATGTATTTGTATATATTCAATAAATTAAATTTATTATTATTATTATTATTATAATAAAACTTTAGCTCCACCTGGACATTCAGAATACGATCCTAGCGCCAGGTTTCAAGTGTTGGTAGATCACGCCAATTTGGTTTTCCGGCAGCATTATATACCCAACCAACAGTTGAGTATAGATGAGTCTCTTGTTGGAATAAATGCTCATACTGTGATCAAACAGTATTTGCCCAACAAGAAGCATCATCAGTGGGACATAAAATTCTAGATGCTATGCGACTCTTTGTCGAAATATTGTTTTGGATTCTTTTACTACCGTGATGCTAAATCTGAAGTTGACAAAGATGAGATCAAAGAAAAAGTCTGGGATTTGTTGTGGCAGAAAAATTTTTGTCGATGGGAAATTACCTGAACAAGGGATACCGCAGCTTGTTCCAAATGAAGCCAAAACGGTACCTGTTAACGAGCCCAAGTTTTTCAGCAACGATCCAGTGTTAATGTGTTCCTTTAGAGATAAAAAGACAAAAAAAATCCGGTTATTTTGATTTCTACACACAGGCATACGGCAAATGTATCTGTCATAAAAAAGAGAGGAAATTACGAATCTATAAAAAATAAACCATCAACGGTACACACGTATAATCAATTTATGGGCGAAGTAGACGAGAGTGACAAAATGCTATACACCTATTTGGATGAACGAAGAACTCTCAAATTTTGGAAAAAGGTTGTATTCAATGTATTTGGAAGGATGGTGGTAAATGCATATATATTGTATAGTGAGAAAAATATTGGCAAAAAAATGACAAGATTGAAATTTACATCGTGTATAATTGATGATTTTGAAGAGAAATGGTTGCTCCACAAAAATAGACCAGAACCTGCTACTCATACTACATCTTCTCCTCGAAGTTTTGGATTAGAAAAGTTACCCGGGCCTAATTTACGGCGCTGCGTAGTGTGCAGCAGCAAGGATTACAGCACTGTGAAGAGGAGCAACTAGATTTGTGCCCGCTGTAAAAAGGGAATTCATGAAGTCTGTGCTGGAAAGCACACATGTTAACTTTTTACTTTTAGATTCCAGTTTTTGTTATAATTTTTGTTCACAATATATATGGCCATAATTTTCTTTGTATTTTATTACTCTTGTACAAGTTTTTATAAAGAAAACACCGAAAACATAATTAGAATTGGACAATTTTTGGTAAATGGTAAATGACATCAAAAACAAAGATTTCTTTGGCATTTCTAAGTATATATGAGTAAAAAACAATGGCACTAAAAGGGTGAATAAGAAGACGTTAATGAACATAACGTACAAGTTGTTAAACCATTTTTGTAATTACTGTATAAATAAATTTAATAGAAGTGTTTTTGGAAATAAATGTCTTTTTAAAAAGAAGCTCCCGATTGGGCTCTTTTTGTCCCAAACGAAATTCTGTAAGACTCCAAGACTGTAACTACTGATTTGGAAGAAGAAATTCCGATCCGCATAGCTGATAACGCTGAATTAAGCACAAACTACCCTGCTGCGAAAACTGGTGTAGAAGTCCGTCGTTTGCAAAATTCTTCATAAAGAGGGATTGTATCCATTTCACTTCACGCCAGTACAGAACCTACTGCAAACTGATTTGTCAACTAGATTGGCTCGTTTCTTTCGTATCCAGCACTATGCTGACCCGTTGTTTTTAAACAAAATACTATTTACTTATGACGCAACGTTTACACGTAGAGGTGTTTTCAACTATAGGAATAATGTGCGGAATTCATAAAATCTGCATTCCCAACATGAATTCAAAATTTACGTTTGGTGTAGCATTATTGATAATCATGTATTAGGTCCTTCCGAATTACCTCTTAATTTAAACGATGAAATATACCTTACATGTGATTTTTTCCAATGCTCCACCCGAAGATACTACTTTGGCCAGGAAACAAGTTTTTTTACCTGAAAAATTTTAAATTTTGCCGAATCCTTGCTGTTCCAAGCAAGATAGGGATCTTTAACGTGCGTGACAAGACTCACACACGGGACCTCCATTTTACCTGTCATCCGAACGAGGGTGTATTTTTGTGAAAAATGCTCGCCTAAAATTTTTCAAGCGGACCGTGTCGGGATTCGAATCCGGGACCTTGGGCGTAGTAGTCGTCACACACATACCAACCACGCCACGGAGCCGCCTGATGAAATATACCGTAATTTTCTGAAAACTTAGTTACCCGAATATTTTGATGACTTTTCTCTTGAACTAAGACAAAGCATGCTGTTCATGCAGGGCGGAGCACACTTTTCTAGATTTGTCAGAGACTACCTACATCACTTCTCGCAACAAGGTGTCTTGTGTTTAATTCAGCATTTTCAGCTACGCGGATCAGAATTCCTTCTTCCTAATCAGTAGTTTTATTCTTAGAGCGTCCTGCAGAATTTTATTAGGGACGAAAAGAGCCCGTTTCTCCCAATCGGTCATAAAGATTCTTGAAAATCTTAAAATCTGGCTGTCTCCGTTATGGAAGCATTTCCAGATATATTCAATGGGCTCTTCGTCCTTTAAATTTTTCTTGTGCGTATACACATACCGTGTCCCGCATGTCTTCGTTAGTAAACTTGTTATGCCTAGCCACTTCGGACTTACGAAAAATCTTTCAAAGACTATATAAAACACGCAGAATATCAACAAACACCAGCAAAGTTTGAAATTAACTACATATGTCATTGGACCATTCTAGTTGTTCAGGCTAAATATATAAGTAAAATAAAATTGAAAATTTGGAAAACGAAAACTCAACGGTTTTTCTTAGACTTGCCCTTTTGTAGAGTGTCAATATTCTTGTATACATCTAGGGCGTTGTAGGTCTGTGTGTTTTGATGCAGTAGGACTTTTCTTTTCTTTAGTAACCGCAGGTTAGGGGTTATGTGTAGATATAGGAGGTTTATCACCTAGAATTTCCTGTGAAAATTGTTTAGAAGGAGTGAGTGATGTGGAACAAAAAGGTTCAGGTTTGGAAGTAGGGAATATGGGTCTAGGTGTGGTGATTGCTTGACCAGGTACGGAGGTGGGTTAGAATAGATCATTGGTGGAGTAGGTGATCTGGAGTTTCTAGGGAATTTTGGAAGTTAGAAACATAATGAAGAAGCAATGAGATTGATGAAGTGTAGTTTTTGACAGAATTTGCCATGACCTGTAAAAAATTGGATGGTAATTCTACTGGAGTACTGAATGCGGGTAAAAATGTTTGTGATAGTAAGACAGATCTCGTGGGTGTGTCTATCAGTGTCGGAGTGGGAGAGTTTTACCAAGTATGTAAGAGAGAGTTATGAATGTGTGATTTAATGTCGGTGGTGATCATAGTTTGGTATGATCGCCGAGTTAGACGGGACGAAGGAATTTTAGGTTACGGAGGTGTCGTATGAGTGTAAATTGATTTGTTGAAGAAGGACTTTTAGAATTGTACACAGGGCGGCAGAGGAGCTAGTAGGGATGTATTAGTGGGTTGAGAATTTTACGGGAATGAGGAGTTATAAGTGGATACCAAAGATCAACAGCGTAATGATGATGATGGGGATGATAATATTGTTTGGGATGGGTGATCTTGTGAATTGTGTTAGTTGGAAAGATTTTGGTAGGGACGGTTTGATATTGTAAAGAATGAATTTAGTTTTAGATCTAAACTTCTGCAGATGAGTATGAACTTTGAAGAAAGGTTCTAAGTGAATTCCAAAGTAAGAAGTGGATTCGGAGATGGTTAAGGGTGTCCCCAGGATGTAAACTTTTGGAATTCGGCATGGGTTTGAGTAACCTTTCAGGAGTATAATTTTAGATTTGGTACGGAATACTGGTTGTTCATGTAGGGTAGACCAGGATTAAACTTGTTGTATTAGGATATTAGCAGTGGATTTTATATCAATTCGGGAGTTACCATGGATCAGAAAGGTGAAGGTCGACGTAATGGGAGGCGTCTACATTAGGAATGTTTAATTCTAAAAGCTCCAAAAGTTCCAAAAAATGGATTACAATATTGAACTTTGAGGGCAGTCTTTGGACGGTCAAGGAAAAATAATTTGTTTTTATGATTGCTGTAAGAGAGGATAGACTGGATATTGTTAAATATATTGAAGGGAAAGTCCAGGATTTTGTTTTGTTTAATGATATTGGGCAACCAGAGTAAATCTTAGGCAGAGCAGAAACCAAGGACTATAACCTAGACATATTTGTGCTGTGAGGACGTTGCCTTGAAAATGAAAGCATGCATGGTTTGTTCAGTGCCGAGACCTTGACGGAAGCCATATTGATTTCTGGAAATTAAAGAATTGTTCTCGATATCAGTTGTATTTGTTGGAGGATCCGCACGTCCCCGTACCCCCCGTATATCTTCCGAAAAGTGACTAATATCTAATGCAAGATTGCGTCGGGTGTTCTTTCAAAAATAAAATAGAACAACGTCAGCATCGAACACGGGACCCCGTGCATGCTATCTGAAAGCTATAGCACCGAGCTATTGTGCCAAACGTCTGTTGAAATGTGGAATGTATTACGCATACATTTTCTAACGTCGCGCAAGTATGCTTTGGTACACACGATCGAATGGAATTCAGGTGGGTTCGATCGCCTCCGTGCGCGGTTTGTAATATATTTTTCTTTAAAAATAAACCTTCTGCAGTTTAGAAATTAATTCTGTTTCGCAAATTTTGATGGTAACGCTTTGACCGCGTCCGACGGGGTTCACGACCCAATTTGATAGAAGTTAAATAATTTACTCGCAAAATTTTCGAAAAACATACCCACCACGTAGAAACGGCGTCGAATTCACGTTCTAAATCGATTATCGAGTACGTATTTATAAAGCTCCCTAGTAAATTCTGAAAACTAAATCAATATCCCTTCTTTCTCGCACTCATAGATAAGGGCACCTCGCCGGCTCCCTCGCGCCGCGCGTTCGGCTTCCGCGTTCGGGAAAATCGTAGTTTATTAATCGTACCCTGGCACGTGACCGGAAAATTGAAATTCCCGAGGAAGCGCATTTCCTTATGAAATATACCGGGTCTCAACACGAAACCTAGCCTACCGGATATAAAACTTATATCCTTGTCGAAGCCCGACCCTTCCCCACCACCAATCTCTACACTCCCGGATGAGATACACGAATAGCCTCCATGCGAATCTCTCAACTATCGTAGCGAAAGCTAGATATCAATTCTTGTAGTAAGCTGGAAAAAAT
This sequence comes from Platerodrilus igneus, assembly GCA_036346225.1. Lineage (NCBI taxonomy): Eukaryota > Metazoa > Arthropoda > Insecta > Coleoptera > Lycidae > Platerodrilus > Platerodrilus igneus. The sequence goes on along the minus strand of JARFIW010000932.1, from coordinate 3,692,052 downwards.
TTTAGGCCCTTTTTAATTCCTTGATCATGTCCTTGGAATGTTGAATTCTGCACAATTTTTGGTGTACCACTCTCGTGCTCTACTATGGGATACACACCTATTAACACAAACTTGTTTCATTAATGAAGCGTTTCGATAAAAGTTTTACATAGTATAAACCGGAACTTAATGTTGTGTCTTTGTTCAAAATTTATTTTGCCAATGCAACTTAAACGCACGCGTATTAGGCAGATTGAATCACAGGGAAAAATTTGTATACAAAATGTAAGCCAATAGTTAGTTTCAGAACCTACAGAAAGTAACAAACTACAATGTTCTACCAACAATAAACAAACAAAAGTAATTGTTGCTGTTCCTAAGATTGATCTATTTTACCTTCACAAATGAAATCTTAAGAATGATCCTTGACAATTTTTCCTAAAGCAGTCAAACTCAACAACTAATATTGAAGGCGACTTTCTAGGAAAGTACTACCTAATAGCCGCGTCAAGCAAGGGCTCCTTAGTTGATTTCTTAACCGAAAATGAATTTCTAAAACAGTTCCGTTTGTTGGAAATTGGAAAAACAAAAATAACCAAAGACCAGTTTCGCTGTTTATGCAGCACCTATTTTTCCCTTCAGATCTTCCTACAAAGTCGTACAATCAATAAATTGATAAATCAACATAAAAATCGATGAATATGAGAGGTGCATAGTTTTGTATCTCGATCAACAACAAAATAATTGATTAATCAATCAATTTGTTGGCCTGATTGCACTCTACTGCACAATACCTAATAAAAGTCAATGGCCGAAAATAAATGAACAGAATGCAATAACAACAAACATGCATTTATATATTCATAAATATTTAAACCATCAACCTGAGCTTATAATAGTAGGACAACGATAATAACAAAGTACAGCAATCTCTTTAATACATATCAATTCAAAAGCAACAAATTAATATGGTGAACAAGGCAATTATGTAAATAAATACATACTTAAGCATAGCTTCTTCTGCACTACAAATTATATCCAAAATGTGTTGTCAGTTTGATTCCCCATTATATTATTAAACAGAGTACAAGAAGAGTTCTGTTTGGAATTTTAATGAAGTGTCAGGGCCAGGAGGAGATTCCACTGTCGCGTAATTAGCAATTGTATTCACTTTTTAGATCCTTTTTATTGTGTATACAATTGTAAGGTTGCCAATAAACTAACAAGTACATGCATATCCGTTATACTATTTTTGTTTTCAACTTAGCGTTAAGGTGACTATTTATGGAAGATTAGAGAGCCAATACTAATCCATTGTGTCTAGTCATTTTTATACACGTCTGTCACAATTCTGAGCCAGTAAACTATTCCTAAGAAAATTCCAGACTTTCCTTAGGAATTCCTGAATTTGAGGTTTTGCTACTGTCAAACAATTCCATAACAGGTTCGAAAAGAGATTCAACAGTGAACCGCTATCTTTTAATATTAGTAACCTCGTCATATGACAACAACGATCTGGAATAACAAAACTTTTCATAGAAAGGCTCTGGACCGATAACATCTACAGAATATGCAGATGCATATTTTTCCCACGCAGCAAACACCGTAGGCAACATACTCCTTAACTAAGAAATACCTCAAAATAAAGAGGGTCAAGGTTATTTAAAAAATGTCAAAAAATCTAATATTGTTACGTTACAGCGCATTTTCTTTAAGAAAAATAACCTAAAAGTTAGGAAAAAAAGGTTTATACGACTTTGAAGTAAGTGGGACAAAACTAAACTTTCGGGGTAAGAGGGGCACACTAAGGGCTAGCGTTTGAATTATGAGATAGACATTTGACGCAAAATTAGAAAATTAATATCGATTAATGCCGCTTGCACTCAGAAGGACAAGAACCTCTATTCTTCATTGGCTGTTTCGCCTTATGAAGGGAGGTTTTGACGTGTAATCGTATTCATAAAATATAGTTGTAGTTGCCGAACAAAATTAACAGGCAATTAACTGATTGCACACATTTTGGCATCAAATTGTATTGCATATGACATGAATTTATATTTTCCATACTTTATGTAAAAATACAGATGTTCCTGCTTAGTGAAATTTGGTTAGTCGCTTGAATGTAGTGACTGATCCAAAATATTGGCAAAAGTTTGATCCGGGAAGTTTAATAGGTTTGACCATTTTAACTTCTAAACAACGTGGAATTTCCCTTCTTCATTACCAATCCCCAATTTGTTTCTCAAATTCTGCGGCAAAGTCTGTCCTCGCAGTTATGGTGATATGTAGAAGACAACTTGCTCTTAATAATGTATTTTATTACTTTTCAATAGGTGTCGTAGTATTAAAAGTATAATTTTCCCCTTGCTCTTTCAAAACCTCAAAATGCAAGCACTTCAAATTTTTTTCTCAAATGTTATGTCAGATCCTGGGTCCTGTCCTCGCAAGTACGAAAATAGATAGAAAAAACACTTGCTCTAAACAACACATATTACTGCTTTACGGTAAGTGACGTAGTGTTTAAAATACAATTTTTCCTTCGCCATTGCCAATCCCCGAATATACACTAACCTCAAAAATTTTTCTCAAATTCTGTGACTGTGCTTGTTCTCGCAGGTATGGCACTATGTAGAAAAAATTTTCTTTAAATAAGTCACTTTGCTCCTTTTCAATAGGTGTTGTAATGTTAAAAATATAAGTTCCCCTTGCTATTAAAAATCCTCGAAAATTTACTAACTTCAATTTTTTTTCTCAAACATTATGCCAGATCCTGTTCTCGCAAATATGACGAAAGGTAGAAAAACACTTGCTCTAAACAATCCACATTGCTGCTTTTCGATAAGTGACAGTGTTAAAAATATAATTTACCCTTCTCCATTACCAATCCCCGAATATGCACTAACCTCAAAAAAAATTTCTCATATTCTGTGACAGTGCTTGTTTTCGCAGGTATGTTGCTATATAGAAGAGAACTTTTTCTACGCACTTTATTACTTTTCAATAAATTTCATACTATTAAAGATATGATATTCCCCTTGCTATTTCGAACCTCATAAATGCACTAACTTCAAAATTTATTTTTTCAAACATTATGCCGGATCCTGTTCTCGCAAGTATGACGATAAGTAGAAAAACATTTCCTCTAAACAATCCACATTGTTGTTTTTCGATTAGTGACGAAGTGTTAAAAATATAATTTACCCTTCTCCATTACCAATCCCCGAATATGCACTGATCTCAAAATTTTTTCTCAAATTCTGTGACAGAGCCTGTCCTCGTAGTTATGGCGATAGATAGAAGACAAATTGCTCTAAATAATGTATTTTATTACTTTTCAATAGGTGTCTAGTATTAAAAATATAATTTTCCCCTTGTTCTTGCAAAACTTCGAAAATGCAAGAACTTCAAAATTTTGTTCTCAAATTTATGCCGGATTATGTCCTCGCAAGTACGAAGATAGGCAGAGAAACACTTGATCTAAACAATTACTGCTTTACGACAAGTGACGTAATGCTAAAAATATAATTTTCCCTTTGACATTGTCAATCTCCGAATATGCACTAACCTCAAAAAAATTTTCTCAAATTCTGTAAAAGTGCTTATTTTCGCAGGTATGTTGCTAGATAGAAAAGAACTTTTTCTAAATAACGCACTTTGTTACTTTTCAATAAGTGTCATACTATTAAAGATATGATATTCCCCTTGCTATTTCGAACCTCATAAATACACTAACCTCAAAATTTATTTTTTCAAACATTATGCCGGATCCTGTTCTCGCAAGTATGACGATAGGTAGAAAAACACTTGCTCTAAACAATCCACAATGCTGCTTTTCAATTAGTGACGTAGTGTTAAAAATATAATGTACACTTCTCCATTACCAATCCCCGAATACGCACTAATCTTAAAAATTTTTCTCATATTCTGCGACAGAGTCTGTCATCGCAGTTATGGCGATAGGTAGAAGAAACTTGCCCTAAATGGTGTACTTTATTACTTTTCAATAGGTGTCGTAGTATGAAAAATATAATTTTTCCCCTTGCTTTTGCAAAATTTCGAAAATGCACAAACTTCAAAATTTTTTTCTCAAATCTTATGCCGGATCCTGTCTTTGCAAGTACGGAAATAGATAGAAAAATACTTGCTCTAAACAACACATATTACTGCTTTACGATAAGTGACGTAGTGTTAAAAATATAATTTTTCCTTCGCCATTTCCAATCCCCGAATATGCACTAACCTCAAAAATGTTTCTCAAATTCTGTGACTGTGCTTGTTCTCGAAGATATGGCACTAGGTAGAAAAAATTTTCTTTAAATGATTCACTTTGCTCCTTTTCAATAGGTGTTGTAATGTTAAAAATATAAGTTCCCCTTGCTATTAAAAATCCTCGAAAATTCACTAACTTCAATTTTTTTTTCTCAAACATTATGCCAGATCCTGTTCTCGCAAATATGACGAAGGGTAGAAAAACACTTGCTCTAATCAAACCACATTGCTGCTTTTCGATAAGTGACAGTGTTAAAAATATAATTTACCCTTCTCCATTACCAATCCCCTAATATGGACTAACCTCAAAATTTTTTTCTCAAATTCTGTGAAAGTGCTTGTTTTCGAAAGTATGTTGCTAGGTGGAAGAGAACTTTCTCTAAATAACGCACTTTGTTATTTTTCAATAAGTGTCATACTATTAAAGATAGAATATTCTCCTTGCTTTTGCGAATCCTCAAAAATGCACTAACTTCAAAATTTTTTTTTCCAAACATCATGCCGGATCCTGTTCTCGCAAGTATGACGATAGGTAGAAAAGCACTTGCTCTAAACAATCCATATTGCTGCTTTTCAATTAGTGACGTAGTGTTAAAAATATAATTCTCCTTCTCCATTACCAATCCCCGAATATGCACTAATCTTAAAATTTTTTCTTAATTTCTGTGACAGAGCCTGGTCTCGCAGTTATGGCGATAGGTAGAAAAAACTTGCCCTAAATAGTGTACTTTATTACTTTTCAATAGGTGTCGTAGTATGAAAAATATAATTTTTCCCCTTGCTTTTGCAAAATTTCGAAAATGCAAGAACTTTAAAATTTGTTTCTCAAATCTTATGCCGGATCCTGTCTTCGCAAGTACGAAATAGTCTCGACTGTTCATAATTCTGCAAGGTGTAAACACTGACGCTTATTAGCAGTACATATACATCCGCTCCAATATGCAGTTGGGAGAACTGTTTTTTCTTAGGTTTTTAATGCCGGGCGTCTTGTCTAGATTTGGGTGAAGAAAAGATAATCAAATGGTCACGTATATCGATGTACCTATACTACTAGCAAGAGAAGACAAGACAATTGCAAATACTGTAAAGCTTAGGGTTGCTCCCAATATGACGCGATTTTCTGGCAGGGTACTTAATGAAAAGTGCGCCATCTACCTAAACTTCAAATAATTGCTCTTCTAGAAAACCTTTGAAAAGTAGATAAATATCCCCACACACAGAGACATAAGTGGTAGGAAGTATGTGGTGTCTTCATATTTAATTATATTTCTTAGGATACCAAACACTGCCATCCTCAAATATATTGGAGTAAACAGCTATTAAGAATATTTGATACAATAAAATCAGTTGGTTTGTGGCGGGCATAAAAAACCTTTTAAGCGCAAATGAACAGACTCCAAATACCAGAGCATAATACATAAGGGAAGTATGTGATGCCTCCATGTTTACTTCCATGCCTTTCAAATATCAAATGCTGTCATTTTCAAATTTTGGAATAAATAGCTATTATGTATATTCGACTCCAATAGAATCAGTTAATTTGTGGCAGCCGACCTAAAAAACCCTTTAAGCACAAGTAAACAACCTTTAAATACCATGGAATAAGGAAGAGGAAGTATTTACCGTCTACATGTTTGATTGTGTTCCTATTTTTGAAAATTATAATACAGAGTAAGATTTAAATATTCGAAAATTTTACTTTGTTGGATTTTAGGGAGGTTTTCTCACATAATGTGGTGCTCAATGACCTCTTATGACCTCATTATCACATGAATATATAAATAATATATATACATATAGAGGGAGGGAAGAGGAGGAGAGAGAGAGAAAGAGAGAAAGATAGAGAGAGAGAGAGGGAGAGAGGATCATTAAGCACCACATTCTGTGAGAAAACCGACCCAAAAAGCTAAGAAAGTAAAATTTTTCAATATTTAAATTTTACGCTGTATAATATTTTTCAGCACGATAAATGTATTCCCATGTAAAACAAGACGCTTTAAGGACACACGTCATTTAGGAGCAAGGTCCAATTTTTAAATACGTGAAAATAAAAGCATTCATTTAATCCGTGTGTAAATAGTTACTCCTGAAAAATCATTTAAAATAAGTTTTATTGCGCGTAAGCAGACTAAAAACAGCCACTTTTAAAGTAGTAAATAACTTCAATGTCTATTATTTAAGAAACGTAGTACGCTAATTTGCATTTATCCGCTTTAAGAACATTAAATAACTTCAATTTCTAGCTATCTTCTTTAAGATATCATTTAAAACAAGTTCTAAACGGCAGAAACATAAAATACCAACATTGCTATTTTCTAAAATATAAATTCCAAAAAGCAAGCATCCTCGTTAAAATACCATTTTTATAAGCGAAGTACTTTTCAAAGAAGTTAATTTCGGAACAGAAAAAATTATATTTATGATAACAAAACGAATCTACGGCATTCCTTCGAGAAGTGTTCTCAAAACTATTAATCAACAAAGCTTAGCTAATTATTCGAGGAACTCCTACTACCGGAAAAACTATACAACATATAAGATAACAAGCTTTAATGGCTTTATATTATAGAAGTTAGTAGGAACTAGATAACCTAGAATTGCAATAATTTATTAACAAAGGGTGCGAAACTTTTTACGATCGCTATAAATTTTTAACCAACGGCTCACTAGAGATAGGAACGCAAAACTGTAAGTAATTGTTGTATCATGCGGTGACTAATGCTTCGAGAACATAATCAGAAGAATCGAGACCTATGTTGTATTGAGATTATTTTATTATATAAAGAGGAATTTCAATGAGGATGGGGTTATTCATTTTTCCGAGATTCAAGATGTAATATTGAAGATTTGTAATTCATTCTGTTGGCGTTCTACATGCAATATAGGAAGTTTGAACATAGGTTATGATTCATAATTATTGTATAGAGTACAACGACGATCTATTGCTTCAATATAAATACTACTAGTGCAATATCGCGCGTTAATTTTAATCTATTAAAAATAAATGTATTTTCAAAGACGTATACTTCGACGGATGGAAAATTAAATTAAAATGGAGCACTAAAAATTTAGAACCAAATGCAGTTAATTCCAATGGAAACAATATTTTTATAAGCGAAGACAGAAAGTAAAAAAAAGAATTTAATGATACAAACTGTAAGTATAATTTTGTTTTGTAACCTAAAAAGATGTTTGTATTATGAAATAGGTTTAGCTAAAACAAGTTTTTATTTTGCGTATAAAAATTATTTGTCAATGGATAGTTTACTTCAGCAATTTTGACGTCAGTGTTCGAAACGTTTTGACCCTTACAAATATTTGTGCCTGAAGGTCGTTGATCAACTACACCGAGAGACGAGGTAATACAAGTAAAATTAAATTATGCAGAAATTTTTTGAAGTAAATTTGGTGACTCACATATGAAATGTTTTGGAGTTCTTTAGTTATTAACAATGATTAGGTGAAAGCTGTTTTAATACGTTAGTAGTGATAACATCATTTTTATTTCTAAACTTAAGGTGTAAATTGCATTTATAAGAGTTATTTATATCTGTGCGGGTAAGTAGATTACTTACTGCCTTTTACTCTCACGCTTGGAATGTTCTTTGGCTAAAAATCCTTTACGGATAGTTTATTTAAAACTCAAAGTGTTTCAAACTCTGACCACAAAATTTTCTGGTAAATATCCTTACAAAAAAATATTATATAATTAAGACTTATTCTACCTTAAATTCAAACGACAAGATGCTCAAATCTCAGTTACAAACAAAGCAGTCTAAAATGAATGTTTGCAAAATCCAAAAGCGCTTTTCGTAATTAACGGTAGTAAATAGCTTCTACTTCCATTTAAATTGATTTTAAAGGCTCAGCTTACTAGTTTTCTTCATATACTTTTAAATCCCCACTTAGAATTTAATTTTCAAAATGCATTTTTTATTTTTAATTAATTAGCTTTAAAGTAACGTTTGTACTGAAGAATGTTACCTCTTCATTGTATATTACAAAACAAATGATTGCATTCAACAACTTCTACACTTGAAACTATTTAAACGTGTAAGCTCCATGCAACTCGGCATGTTTTGCTTCGAATAAAATCGTTGCATATTACTTGGCTGACGCGAATTAATCACTGAATTAAAAGAATGCCCTCTAATAAAGTTCCCGCTTATAAACAAATTATCTTATTACGTTATGGTTATCCAGAGTTTTCGGGACCTAATTCGTGGTTCTTATGCTAAATTAAGCAAATGTTTTATGCATGGGAGGTGTATTTTTATAATGAATTAAATGAATGAATTTATATCTAAAAATCTAATACAGGGAGAAATCAATCGCATTTGTTTTTATATCTACACACATAGTTAATAAGGGTTTGTTTGCAAATGCAGTAAGATTGTAAAAAAAATATTTGCTTTTACGGTAACTAAAACGTGTTTTTATACACAAAATTATTTATTTTATGCACGTAAGGTGTATTTTTAGAATAAATGAATGGCTTTGTATTTATATCTTAGAGTGATTATTTACACACACGGAATTGTATTTTCGCTTTGCATTTTAATAGCTATGTATTTACAATACACTTATATTATACAGGGTGGAACAATGAATCTTCGGAAATTTTCTACTTTTCCGGATTCCTTTCTGATTGGGTGGGTTTTATTTATGGAATTTGGATTTCAATAACCTCTTGTGACCTCCTTATCACGTCATATATATATATAAAGGAAACAGAAAATTCCAAAAATTCATTGTTCCATCCTGTATAATACAAGCGTACTTCTTAGCCAGTGCAAGTGCAAAGCAAAACACACTTTTTGTGTATTTAAAAGTCCCAATTTTAAGCCATATATGTAAAAATTAATCGTTGAGAAATACTGCAAAAATGAATTTCAATCTTTAAGATATAAAGTCATTTATTTGCATTTAGCATAAAAACAATGCAAATTTTATTGCACTTTTATTAAATATGTGTGTAAAATATGCATTAGAACACGTTTTTGTTACAATTGTAAAGATGCAAATCTTTTATATGTACAAAACCCGTTGGTAAAGCAATTAAAGCTTTAATTAGCTAAATTAACTCCCGTGTGTGGATAATATATTCTAGAATTCTCTGGTAGATTATTAATAAAGACAAATTCGTCATATTTTCTAAGAAATGTCGTATACATTAATTATAAAACTCTATAAATTTTTAATACAAAGTGCACGTAGTAATTTGCTATTTTATTGAATAAAACCAGCACTTGCATGATAACAGCGATATCGGATCCATGCTATTTACAAAAAGATACATTCGGTGCGATGAATACTTAATATAATAGAAATCTACTATCACAAATGACGTCTATTATGCATTAATCAAAGCACTTGACGAATTAAATGTCTGTTATAAATGGAAATGTTTTTGATTGGTGAGGTATACGTGCATCTTTGAAAATTTTAATACTTGGTTAGAATGACATTTCTTGTAACATACAGAAATTCATAATCATTTCTGCGAGCCAGTGATTTAATATGAAAATAACTGAGTGTTACAAAATAAGTAAAAGTACAAATATTTTGTATTATTAAAAGTGTAGTTCAATTAGTCTGATGTTGCCAATTTTAAAGTCTTGAATTAATACTACAAATGTTACTCAAATTAATGCTCTAATTAATACCTCTATTGATACTTCAATCATATCCACAAACATTACTTCAGATATTTCTTCCAATTAATTCACTCGCTGTTAAAAGCAATTTGATTTGATTTTGTTGTGGATGAATTCGTTGCAAAATAGCTTTTTTGGCTTAGACCTGGTGAAGAAACTGCATGATTTTATTCAAGAAGCGATTCTAGTGATGCAAGTTTGTGCTGGAAGCTTTAAGAAACTGTTTGGTCTGGTATTAATTCAAGGCTCCTGTAATCAAGGTGAGATTAACTTTTAAGATTTGTCTTTATCAGTAAAGGACTTGGCGAGAATATTTGAATCAGGTTTTTTTTTATCTAATAATTAATTCATAAATTCATTTAGGATATTATTTATAACAAAGGGCGATTTACAGCTTATCTTTGATACTAGGTATTTTTTATGATTTATACTGCAAAAACTTTTATTCTGCTATATGATTATGTGTAAATATTTGTACTCTATAATTTTTAAGACTTAATATGCAATTTGTTCGAGCTAGAGAGCTTTTATGTTCTACCAAGTGGAATAGTCGAGGAAATAGTTTCCTTTATTTACTTCGATGTCACGGCAATATATATATATATATATATATATATATATATAAATTCCAAAATTTCAACTTACACTCAGAAGAAACTTATATAGAGCTTCCAGTATCAGAGGACTCTCTTATCCCTCCAGTAGTAGTTCAAAAATTTCCGCTCAATCCTAAGTGTGTACTTGTCTCTATTCTCACTAAACTAAACCAAATTTTAGCGTTGCCCCTTTCTTACTGATACGTCAACTTTTAATTTTTGTTGATCAACCTTAATTATTGCTTCACTAACTTTAAAAATATTTTGGAATTACTTTCCCTATTTTCATAAAATTTTGAAAATTGTTCCAAAGGAATGACATTACTATCACGCCCAAAGCTATCTCCCTGAATTTCACCAATTTACTTCTTTAAATCGTCTATTTCTACCATGGTAATTTCATTATTAATACTATTATGTTTTGTTCTACGTCCCTAAATTCTACCCTCCTATTTTGCTCGTTTTCCCATACTATTTTCTTTTTGATCTCCGTCATACTTGAGTTAATTATTTCCTATATTTCTTCACTAAGCTCCACCCCTCTATTCAGTTCATCTTTCTTTACAGTTTCTAGATTCCCTACGGCAATATCCACATCATCCAACCTCTTATTTATTTCTATTTTTACCTCTTTCACACTCGAGTTCACTAGTTGAATCACCTACCTCTTGAAAAATGTTAAATTATCTAAGCTAGCACTAATTTGTTTTAATTACTGCACGAATTCTTCCGGATTTTGTTTTAATTCCTGGCTGTATTCTTCCCGTTTTTGTTATAATTCCTGATTAAATTTTCATGGTTTTTCTCAAATTTCTGATTGAATTTTGCCCAATTTTGTTTTGATTCACGATTAAACTCTTCCTAACTTTTTTCAACTTTCTAATCAAATTTTTGACAGCGCTAACTGATTTTGTTCTGATTCCTCTTAATTTTTCAAATTTTTGTTCAAATTTTTGACTTAACTGTTTCTGATCCAAAGTGTATCTTTCTTGATTTTCATTATCACGTGTATCAAGTCCCTCAAGCTTAGTTATACCTTTACATTTCTCCTTCCATTGTATCAAAATCTTTTAAAAATTTTTTTTACAAAATCAAGTCTAATTTACTTGTATCCTTAATTTATGACTTTTTATAGAATAAAACCAAGACTGAGTGTTGAATCAAGCCACTCTAGTTGTGTCACCAATTTTATCTTGCGTGCTAAAATCGAGTCACTTTCGAGAAATCGAACGCATGTTGGGCGCCATTTTAACTGCTGTGATATTGAAGTAAACTTCCCCATATAACAAACACAGATATCTCGAAAATAAATTTAAGCATCCACTTCCTCGACAATTTGGGCCTGTCCTGCTCAAATTGATTAGTATATTAAACTTAGCTAAAAATTTTAGAGTACAAATATTTACAGATAATAATAATATAGAGAAAAATAAAAATAAGTTCATTATAAATCACGTAAAAGTACAAAAATAAATTACCACCTTAAACTCGGAAGAAACTTACATAGAGCTTGCAGGGTCAGTGTACTCTCATTACCGTGCTTAGTTTTTTAAATATGCCTTTTATCAAAGATACGTGTAAATTGCTCTTTGTTATACAGAACTTCCTAAATGAACCTTTAAATTAACTAAACCTTAAAGCTACAACTTCTCGCAACAAAATTATTAAATGTGAAATGCTCATTCAAAAATTTTCATAAATTCGTTTGCAGATAATCACAAACCTTAAAAGCTAGTCTGATCTTTAAACTGAAAGATCCTTGGATTGATTTCACACCCAACAGTTTCTTATTGTTTTAAACTTTGAACTCAAACTTTTTGCCAGGGTTGCTTTTTGAATAAAATTATATAAAACCTGCACCAGGTCTAAGTTAAAAAATAATTTTCAAAGAATGCAATTGCAGTGGAATTAAATCAAACAGACACTTTAACACAATTAAAATAAACTTTGAACTTGATCGAATACTTGAAGTAATATTTAAGGTATATACCCTACTGACCAGAGTAACCATTTCTTATGCGCGTGAATCCAAATGTTTAGCCATTCTAAATGTTAAATACTCGAAACTTGTAATGTATAAAGTGTTTTAGTTCTGAAAAGAACTGTTTTATTTAGAAAATATAAAGCACAAACGATTTACTACAAAACTAAACAATCCCATTAAAATGAGAAATGTCAAAGTAATAGAAGTAAAAAATGTTGCAACACCGAACAGAACTGCCAACTGCTACAAACAAAATCCTAATATCATTAAACCTACGTTCATAGTTACGTTCACATTTTACAATCTCTAGCACTTTATTACTGTTTATGACGCCATCCCATAATTATCTTGAACAGAGTATATATTGAATTAATGTTTGAAGGAATATTTAAAGTAATAATTCAAGTCCTTAAACAATCCGATTATCTGAATTAATCTAAAATATGCAGGTCGATTTACGATTTCAAAAATTGGCGAAAATTAAACTAACTGAACAACACTTTTATAACTTTCGCAATACTAGCACTTATTTTTATAGATATCTGGTATTTTTCAATTGCTTGATTTGTTTGTCGAACAACAGGAATAGTCATTTTAAAGTTACCCTAGTCCTATATATAACGTCTAAATAAGATTATAAACAACCATGCCATGGGAAAATTTACTACATTATCCAAATATCTAAATCTTTACGTCACGTAAATTAAGCCAATAGCAAACGTTTCAGTTCATAACAGACATTTCATTCGTCGAGAGTTCTGAATAAGGCAAAAGCGACTTCATGTTCTAGACGTAAATCCGTATCATATTAATTATTAAACGCTACAAATTTTTCCTTGATAAATAGCAAATGTTTTGATATTGCCGTTGCAAATGTTGGCGTTTATTCAAAGAGCTAACTAGCGTGTACGTGACTATTTCCTCGTAGCACATCATATTAAGAATCGATAAAACTTTTCAATAAAATGAAAGAATATTTCTTATTCAAATTTTTACCTAAATATTGCATGAATGATATGAGTAAAACGTGCGTCCATTTGGCGAAAACAAAACGTAACCTCATATCCCAAGCGTTCTTAATGAAAGTTTGCAATTTGATAATCAATCATTGCAAATTAGGATTTAGTCCTTAGTGGTCAAGATTGCACCTTTTTCTCAGCAATATGTATATTCGACTCCAATAGAATCAGCTGGTTTTGTGACTGCCCTAAGAATCTTTTAATCAAGTAAGCAACCTCTAAATACCAATACATAACCAGTAAACTATCTGATATCTCCATATTTGATTAGATGGCTTTTAAATATCAAATTCTACCATCCTCAATACTTACAATTGACTCCCATATAATCAGCGGTTTGTGGCGAGACTAAAAACCCCTTTAAACGCAAGTAAGCGATCCCGAAAGCCATAGAATATGGAGAAGGTTTCCATGTTTGATTGTTTTTCTTTTGAATATCAAATACTAAAATTTTCAAATGTTTTGGAATAATGAGTTGGGTTTCCATAACGTAAGCTAGTTCGTGACGACGAACATAAATTTGGGTAATACGACCTAAAATGGCGACAGTAAAATTTGAGTCCCAAGCATCGAAGTTAATCAAGCGAATTGTATTTAAATGTCCGTTAATTTCGATTCAAAATATTTCGAGTGCATGAGGGCTCATACTTGTAGTTCTAGTGTTAAAAACTCGAAGTAAATATGGCGTAGAATCTGGTTACAGTATATGGCTCCTACGACTTAATATAATATAGTCATTCATTTTTATGAAGGACGGAACTAATCACCGTTATCAAAATATGAGTACAGTTAATTAGAAATTGTTGAAAGTTCTAACGACTCTGATATGAAACAAATTAAAATATATTACTCAGAACTTTAATATTGATTGATTGATACCACGTGGAAGTACCTATAATGAGAAAAATTTATTTTTATGAACTAATTAGTCCACTTATCTACTTTTTCATGATTAGATACGATTCTATATCCGTAAATATTTTAATTAACAATAATTGTTCTACTAAGAAATAAAACTTAAAACCAATGCTTCAGACTATAGTGGTAATAGATAACTGCGTTGTTTATCGTAGGCAAATATTCCTTCCTTTGGCACCCAGAAATTACTCCAGAATGGTCATCTCACCTTTAGCCACCAGTAAAATTATTAATGCCCTAGAAACACTACTTACGCAACTAGTAATTAATTTGTTCCTTTACAAGAGCACCAGCCGCCACAATCACAGAAAAAAAAATACAACTCTATGGTGCAATATGAGTATGCGACTCCTAGTCTATAGAGGTTAGATTCTAATCTCAAAAACAGCATCCCTAAAAACTTTAGGGCAAGAAGTTTTATAGGTATTAGCACCACTTATGGAGGAAAATCAAGGTATAGACCCTTTCTTAGGGGTCTGCATATATTCCTACTGCACTTGCAACAATAAGCGTTCGGTAAAACTGTCTGGGTGACAGTTTTCGTCTCCTTTTGTCATTGAGTGACATGCTGCAGAAGCAGAAATAGTTACAGCAAAACCAAAATGAAGAAATAATTCAAGCAAGTTACTCATATTGAACCTTTAAAAAAAATTAAACAAGTTTACAAGAAACGTAAAAATTTTTCGCCAAACAGACAAAATTAGTACAAATGTTTACAAATAGAAGAGTGGCAAAAACATATATAAGGCTCAGTAACGAACTCACCAAGGAAACGAACAAAGAAAGAAGGGATTACCAAAATAAAATGTGATTAAATAAAAAATTTAAAAAGTCCTAAAACCATGTGAATAAAACGGGGAAATGGAGTCAGGCATACCGAAAAATAAAAAAAAGCAAACGTGCATGGCTAAACCGCACAGAGATCAAAAGATTTTAACTATACGAAAAGTAGTGTCAACGAGGAGGTAGATTCTACAAAAAACTAATGCATTGGTAACTAGCATTCAAATAGTACAGTTGAAACGGGAGAAACTGATGTGGATTATGATTCACATACATCATAGATCAAAATAACAATTTAAAAATTCTGTATGAAAAATACAATATGCTAAAACTCCAATATAAGATTGAAAATTTGAAAGAAAACAAATTAAATGGGATAAATGCAGAAGAACAGTGCGCATAGCTTTCAAAAAATTATCCGTGAGTTCTAGAAAAGAAAAAGAAAGGAAGAAATTCAAGGAATATTGCATAATCACTTTATTTGACACGCGTCTAAATTACGACAAAATGCAACAGATAAAGGTACCCAAGTATAGAAACATCATTTAGGAAAAAATAAATCTGATGGATAAGAATAATGTGAAAAAAATACCAACTGAAAGACATGTTGTAACGTTAGTGCGTTATTTAAGTAAATATTAGGTAATAGGAAAGAATTTATTAATTTTAGTTAATTAAATGAGCTTCACTACGAACATACTTTGAGAAATTCATATAAGCTTTGGTAGTTCACCTTAGTAACGTGACTATTTCATTATAATATTAAAGTAGGATACAGACACCTAATGCATATCAAATATAGCCAGTAATAAAGATTGGGGATTTACACTCTTCATATTAACTTGGAAAAATACAGACAGGTTTCGGTAATAAATCAGCTTAGAAAAGCTTATTTGTAAACATTCACACGAGTTTAAAGTAACCGAAAGCATAATAAATTACCACACCATTGTCAGGTGACTTTTCCAAGGGCATTGTTGTTTATAATCTGATTTAGACGTTTTAGATAGGATTAGGATAACTTTAAAATGATTATTCTTGTTGTTCTATAAACATGTGAAGCAATTGGAAAATACCTTAGTTCTCTAAAAATAAATGCTAGTATTGCGAAAGCTGTAAAAGCACTGTGCAGTTGGTTTGATTTTCTCCGATTTTAAAAATCGTAAGTCGACCAGCATATTTCAGATTAATTTAAATAATCGGGTAGTTTAAGAACTTCAATTATTACTTTAAATATTCCTTCAAATATTATTTCAATTAGTACCTCAAATATCACTTCAACTATTAGCTCAAATATTAGTTCAAGTACTCAATTATGTTCAAAGCTTATTCTAATTCTGTTAAAGTTTGTTTTATTTAATTTCGCTGCAATTGAATTCGTTGAAAATTAGTTTTTTTGACTTAGACCTAGTGCAAATTTTGTATAATTTTATTCAGGAAGCAATCCTGGTAAAAGAAGTTAGTGCTCAAAGTTTAAAGAAATAAGAAACTGTTGGCCTTAAAATTAATTCAAGTCTCCTGAGTTCAAAGGTTAGATTAGCTTTTAAGATTTGTGTTTTTCTGCAAACGAATTTATGAAAATTTTCAAATGAGCATTTTGTTGTGAGAAGTTGTAGCGTTAATTAATTCAAAGATTCAATTAGGAAATTTTATATAACAAAGAGCAATTTACACGTATCTTTCATAAAAGGTATATTTTTAAAGAACTAAGCGCGGTAATTAGAGTATACTGACACTGGTAGCTCTATGTAAGCTTCTTCTGAATATAAATTGAGACCTCGGTAATTTTTTTTTTGTATTTCTACGTGATTTATACTGCACCAATTTTCATTTTTCTTATATTATTATTATATATAAATATTTGTACTCTAAAATTTTTAACTAAGTTTAATATACTAATCAATTCGAGCAGGAGAGTCTATATATTTTACGGGCTAAAATAGTCGAGGAAGAAAATTCTTAAATTCAGTTTTGAAAAATCTGCGTCTGTTGTATAAAGAAGTTTACTTCAATCAGCGCCCAATTCGCTCGATTCTACGAAAGTAACTCGATTTTAGCACACAAGATGAAATTGGTGGCACAAGTAAAGTAGCTCGATTCAACATTAGGGATAGATTTTATTTTGCAAAAAAGTCAGAAATTAAAGGCTCAAGTCCATCGGACTTGATTAAAATTTAGTGAAAAAATTTTTTTGAAAAACTTTTGGTAGTAAGGAAAGAGAAAAAGTATTAACAGAACCAAGTTTGAGGAACTTGATGAACCTGATAATGAAAAATGAAGAAAATCCAATCAGGAATAGTAGTGTATTAATGGTTTGTAATAGATTTTTATATTTTTTCATCAAAAACCACACGAACTTTCTTGGTTACCAGATATTTATTTAATGTATTTTTTAACAAGGAATATACACAGATCAAGAAAATGTGAAATTAGAAAAAAATGGGAAGTTAAATAAACAACGCTTGCAGCTTTTATTATTGTTGTCATCTTCGATGCTAAATACGGTTTCCATTTCCACGGGATCACTTGAAAGCTGCAAGCGATACTTATATACACATCTTTCTACTTTTTCTCATTTTTATTTAGTTTGATCTCTCTATTTCTTAGAGCTTTATTCCTTACTCTATTTTCTATTAGTGTTTTTATAACTTCTCATAACTACTTTGATTTTCTCTTAGTAAATGCTGTAACTTTTTTATTTCTAATTTACCATTGTGCTTCCTGTTTCTTCTACTCTTTATGCGTGATAATGGAATGTTTTTATATTGTTATTATTTAACTTTTGAGCCGAAATTGAATTTTTCAAAGCAGGAGCAACTATTTGTTTGTATGGGAATACCATGTATAACTAAAAAAAACTAAGGACTTATAGTTATGGCAAAGATATCGAATAACCGTCAAATCATTTACTCCAGAATAACTACTAACATAGTTAATAAGATAAAATAATAACTTACACTTTTATACAAAGCCCAAATGATCATTTCATATCGAGCTAGTAATTGAAAGATGGAAAGGTCCCGGACAGGACTTGGCTTATGGCCTTAATTTTGAGCGACGCTTCTTGTCTATAACTGACATAAGTCAAAAACTTACCACTATCAGACATGATTGACAGAAACGCCAAACGTAATTGAAAGTTAGGTTTATGTATGGTTGTGTACATGATTCTCGTCTCCCGTCCCGGTGACGTAAATGGAAAACGCATGGGCCCGAAAAGCCTAAGATACAGGTTTAAGTCTTGTCCGAAACCTTATATTTTCCATCTTTCAATTACTAGCTCGATTTGAAATGATCATTTGGGCTTTGCATAAAAGTCTAAGTTATTATTTCATCTTATTAACTATTATATATATATATATATATATATATATATATTACTGTAATATTTGGGGGCTAGAAGGGTATTATTTTTAAATTTGAAATTTAATTTGGGGATGCAGCATGTGAAAATGCAACAAATAACTTTGAAACGCTTTTAAAGTCAATAGTTTTAGAATATAATATTTGTACAGAAAATTTCAGGAAGCTAAATCTAATTTTCATAATCCTTCATAAATACTCATAAAGTTTAGCGTATGACATATTAGAAACAGTCTGTGCATAAGACGGGATTTAAATTTCATATTTGTAAACAAAAATTCAAACCCTCTTATATAATAATAGTAGTTGACAGGTATATATTTGTTAAAAGCTTTTAGAACGTGTTATGAAAGAAGCTAGTTTCGTAGTGTTATTAAATTACAAACAAATTGGAAGGAGTAATTTCTAAAAAGCTTTAGAACGTTTCTAACCGTCGTAGTTTTCCTGGTATTGTATTAAATAGGGGCAAAGAAGTGAAACAAACAAACAGCAAATTCCAAGTAGTTTAATTCCGACGTCAATTAACAGGGCTAAAATAAAATTAATAGCTTCTAGTAAAGGACGTAAAACTCGATAAGCAACAGCGAGGTTGGCAGCAGCTGTTGTCCGTTACAAACGAAGTTGAAAACAAAGTAAGAGAGATAGTTGATTTGCACGCATATGTAGAAGTAGGATGGATATAACGCGTGTTAGTGATAGGCATAGTTTAAACGTTAACTTTCGTCAGCTCGGGTTGAATATACAAGGTTGTTGGAGCGGGGTCGTTAAAAATATGGCAAAACCATTTCGTACGTGTGCGTTGTGTTTAGCTTTAATTTGAGTTTCGAAGAAATGTTGTAAAAATAAAATTCGGTTAGAAGGAATACGTAGAATTTTGTGTACGTGAGAGTATTGTTTTTGAAGAAATGTGAGCGTGTAGCGGTTTTAAGAATTGTGTACGTGAAAATGCTTGTATTGTAGAAATTTTGAGAACCTTGGCAGGCTTTTAGAGACGGGGGACTTAGATATAAGTCCCAAGATTTTGATTGTGAGCTCTCTTATTTTTCGACAAGCTGACGACTGAAATACTCAAATATGCTTTTACGTTTACATAAAGTTTTAATTTAAGTTACGTTAAATAGTAAAAGTAAACCAGTTTGATTTTAATTTGAACTGATTGTATAAAGTATGCTATGTAATCTGAAGTAAATGTAGGTGTTTAATTGGTTTGGTTGATTACCAACAATTGATGGTACTAGAAGAAGAGGTTTGAGGAATACCAGAAATTTGAGACACACTGACGAATGTTCGCTGATTGATGACCTCTGGGTAAATTTGGTTGCAGCAATCCAAATTGGGGTAGTTCCTGAAGGCAGCAGTCTTTGATAGAATGGTAGCAGGCCCGTGTGAAAGTATGGAATCCAGGTAACTGCAGTTTTTGTGGTTTATACTTGTGTAAATTTGTGGTTTAATGACTTTGGGGATGAGGTGTATAATTTATGAGCAAAAAAGTCAAACTGGGGAGAAAAGTTTCTGATTGAATATTTAATTTGAGTTATTTTTATTTTATTTGATGTGGGAATTTATGTTTAGGAATGTTTTATGGCATTTGTTATTATGTACAAGGTAAGAAGGTCTTTTTGATTATTAGTGTGCAAAATTAGCACGATAAGTTAAGTTTTACTATAAGCTCGTAATGAAACAAGGTTAGAGTAAGAAATGTGTTGAAGCCCTATTACTTTTTTTTGTTGTATTGAAATTAATTGGATATGCTTTATTAAGATAAATATTGATCTTAAATTATACTGTTTATGGAGTATTTTAAAAGGGGATGTACATAACTTGTATGAAAGAGGAATCTAATTTTTGATTTTGGCATGTATATTCATTTTGGAGTGTTAATAAATGTAGGCTATTTTTTTGGGTCGATAGTTTATTCTCAGGAAGGAGCAGAGCAGCCGTGGCAAAATTTTATAAGCAGAGGCAGTATTGAAAATAGGTACATCACCACACACAGAAGATGCCTGAGTCTGATATTCAGAATTTTTCGACTCACCATCTGGACCAAATTTATAAACGCACTTAAAGCATTTTAGATGAATCCCGAACATGACATCATCCTTGGGAATTTTTACCCCAACCATTTTGATTAACGTCAACCCGCATTATTTCCATCCCGAGAAATCTTTCCACATTTCCTACCACGAGATAAACCATCTTTGGACAATTATATGTAAATTCGCAGCTACTCCAAATCTAGGATTTTTAGGCATCTCCCAGGAGCTACCCCATTTAAGATCCCTACCTGTAGGACTTTTGAGCGTTCTATAAATTTTTTACGTCAGCAACACGAGTTATTTCACAACCGAACTGTAAACAGATTTGAAATCGACCACGCCATCTGCAATTATCCCCGATAAAGTCCTGATCTTCAAATTTGCTCTTTGCTCCCACATCTGAACCCAAATAGTTTTCTCGACTAGCATTGACTTTCAGAACTACGTTGTATCTATAAGATTCTCAGCTACCTGTCTTTAGAATTTAATGCACCATCCCCAAGGGAGCTACCCCATTTAAGATTTCTTACCTGTAGCGATTTGACCGTCCTTAAAATTTTTTAGTCATGCGCATGCATCTTGTAGTCTAAATTTTAGCACATCCGAATCTGTAAACAGATTTGAAATCGGAACCACGCCCTGCAAAGTTACATATACCCCTATTTCCATTCGAAACCGTTAAAAATTCTTGTTCAAAGATCTTTACCGGCGGACTAACTTTACGGCTTTAAACCGTTGTTTCCTTGCCAACCCATTTCCCAAAACGATACCGAGACCCACTTAAACTTTTCCGATTAAAGCATCGACTGTAACACTACTTTGCTCTGCCTTTGAGACGCATTTCCCGGTAATAGCACAGGCCGCATTTAAACGTTTGAGTCACCTTAACAAACAAATCCGCTATAAGACTTACTGTAAGCGAACAAAAACTAGTTTACCCAGTACCTGTTTATTACCTTAGAATCAAACCATTTCATACCAAGGGAGGTTTCCAAACGTAAAGAGTATATCCCTTCTTCTCAATACTTTCGCAGCAGCATGGTTGCCGTCATTGCAATTCCGTTGTCGACAACCATCGGAAAGTCCATTTAACGATGCGCATAAAATAAGCGGCCACGCAAAATTTTCAAGCGTAGAAGATCATTGGTAATAGTAACCAAAAATTTAAACATTTAGAAATACTTGTTGTTCAGATTTCAACAATTAATTTTAAAACCTTCTTTTTGGAAAGCTTAATATTTACCAATGATTCACCAACGAAGTATTTGGCGTTTCAAAACCATAATTTCCCATTTTACACCAGAATAATAAATTTATGGACGTCGGTCCCTAACTACTTTTTTAGCAACATGCGCTTAATTCATCACAACTCTTCGCTTCCCGCCTAACTAAAGCCTCCCTTACTGTAAGATGCAGACCTTTTTATACTTCAACACATCGCGCACTTTTCTCTATTGTTCATTTCTTCGAACTTTAACTTTCTACGCACCCTTATTGATCTGAACCGTATACTCAATTCCCAAAGTTAGCATGCTGAGTTGTCATTGCTTCCCTGTAAATAGAAAACTCTCATACCATACACTCGACCGCTCCTTCTGATGAATTTACAACACCAAACCCAAGCCTAAACCAAAACGTTGCGTCAATTATCGAACCCCACCACATTTCACAACAAAATTTCACCCTAACAAAGTGTTAAGTCCCCCTTTGCACGACAAAAACCATTTCCTAATTTTACCAAACATTTCCCCAAAAAATTTTAATTGCCCAACTTTGAAACATTTCAATTGGTTTTCCCCCGTAAGGCCAAATACCCAGCCCCTCCAAACAAATTCCACACCAACACCACTGCTTAATATCCAACAAATGCCGGTTCCCTTATGAAATACAGTTAGGCGGATTGGCAGGATGCCCAATATATAACATAGCATGTATGACAAGGCTTCCATACATAAACGCATATATTTCACATTTCCAAATCCAATAATTTGACGCAAACCTTCCAGGAAAAAGGATAATTTGAGTTACCCTACCTAATACCTATTTTCATTTAGTATTCGTGGCTTTAACAAACATTATTTTCCTTATTAAATCAACTTTAAAAAAATCAATAATAGCCATTTATTAGTGTTTTAATATTACAAATTTAAAGTTTAATATTTTTTGGAGTCAATTTCCCGGGGCCCCGGCCCAAAAAACCCTTTCCCAAATTTAAAAAAAAAACCCCACCCCCCCTTTTTTGCACACCGTTTTCCACCTTCCCGCCTACTGCATCTTAATGCAAAAAGTCACCTTCCTTTACTGAAACTGCAAACACCATTTTTATCTTCATAGACATCGGACTTTTCCGTCGAAATTAATTTTGCTTCGAGTTTTACACCGCATAGCGGTGCGCACGAATTGATTCAAACCTTAGATAACTCCAATAGAAAATTGCCAGTCGTCAACCGATTCCTCGTAAGGTGAAAATCGCAAATCCAATACCACCCGCTCCCATAATTACAACTTTTAACGCAAGGCGAATTTAAATCGAGATCTTAGTCGTGATCAATTACCACCACTACGCGTAACTCATATTTGCAACCTGTATAATACATGCATACCCCTCTGCGCTACTGCCTTCTTGTATTGCTGGAAAATACGCCCTTTTTATGAGGACGATCAAGCACCATTCCATACCATAGAGCACACGCGACTTTTGTCGATAATAAATTTTGAGAGGCCTTTCACTTTCCATTTCATTAAACGATAATTAACCATTGAATTTAAGGAGACCACCCCCGACCCACCTTTTTTTTAACAACCTAGGGTTCCACCACTTGGTTTTTTAATTTTAACAAAAATACGTATGCATTGTACGTAAAAGAATTTTAGTTAGAGTATGTCCATATCATTGGTCTAAGGTATTTTTAGTCAGGAAATATTTTTTCCAAATTAATAATGGGTTTATAGGTTTAATTTCTACATTACCCAATACTGGTCTACGTAATGGAACTTTTTCTTATTGGAAACTTATTCCACACTTCGGCTATTCTCCTACCTTTGGAGGTATAGCGATTTGTAGATTCTTTTATAATTCAATTGTAGAACTTTAAATCTTAATGTAACTTTCTCACTGTGGAATTAAATTAAACCAACAAATAATTTGGAATTTACGAATTTCAACAAAATTTTTGGTTAAAAGGATATTGTATTTTTATCGAAGGGAGTCCTCTTTTGGATAAAAAATTAAAACCAATTTTTAAATTTTAGGGAAAATTTGGAAAATTTTTAAAAGGAACCAACCCAAACAAAGGATGGTTTTAAAAAATTTTGTTCTTATTTAACACCATCTTAAAACCCTTTTTTGCTACAAGACATATGCTTTAACCAACCGTTTCCTAAAATCTAAAACCGCAGTGTCCCGAATACCACGTGGAGATAACACGTATACTCTGTCAACCAGGATAGAAGCCGGAAGGATTTGGAAGGTGGGAGAAGAACTTAAAATTATGGAATCTTAAAACTAATATACAATAGTTTACAAAATCCATACAAATATAAACAACTATCTTATATCTTTACACCCCATGCGTAGATTGTTGTACTATTAGGAATGATGTACCTTTGTCATCTTCCTCGATAAACTAATTTTATTAATAAGCTGCGTATGCAAATCGTATTCTTTTACTCCGGATACATACGCAGCAAGTACTCGAACCAAATAAAGAATTGGATGCTTGGTGACTGTTAACATCCGCTTCCCTCGTGTACGCCCAGACACATCCCAGCCCATGAGCACCCTGCGCATGCACACCCATGCCATGCGCACCCATGCGCGTACGCACCTGCCCATGCGCGCCCATGCGCACCCTCTCTGTGCGACTGCTATTTCGTGGTAACGTCAAGCCTTTTATAAATAAAGAACAATGTTATATACTATTATAAAATGTTTATTCTGACATTATACATAACAAATTTAAAAATATTTAATACCAAGCATGGATCATTTAAACTTAATTTTAATACAAAGTTATACACAGAAAAGTCCTTTCTTTATGTTTGTGGTTTTAATTTTATCTAATTTTTATTAAAATTTAAATCGAACCCAAGTCTTCTATCTCCTTTTCTAACCAATAGTTTGATACATAAGACCGTCTAGGTTTTCGAATTGTAAAATGTACCGAAGTTTGCCTCTATATTTAAAGTCTTTGATTCCGCCGACAACCAGATCCATTCCTTCGTGTAATTCTTGCAGCTTGTGACAATCTTTTAATCGCAGCTTTCCACATATCCTGCATACGTATCTTGTTAGCTTGATCGACTTCTTCTTGTCGGTATTGGAGAAATCCTTTTCTCCCACACACCGTTGCGTAGTTGCATATCCACCACTTTTGGGAATATATGGTTGTTAAGGGAAACCCTCGGTTTTAAATGATCCGAAAGGTTCTTTACTAGGAAATATACAATGTTTAGCGGAACCCCTTTTGCGTGTGGTGTACGCCAAGGTTACGAAACCCGCATTCCTTAGTTCGTCTTTGTTATCTGCCATTTTGATAAATACGTTTTAGAATAACCTTTTAAAAGTATACGGATTTAGTACCATCCTTTTCTGCAAGAACCCTACATAACTAAAAGTCTTTCTTACTAACCGCAAATGCATACAGCTTGTACAACCCGGATGTATCTAAGTCATCCATCGACACATAAAATAATCTTTTAATTCTTCCTCATTTTCTCTAATAAGATGTTCTTTGTCTAACACATCTTTGTATTGTTGGTATTGTCGCGTGTTTTCCGTATCCAATTTTCGCCTTTTTTGCATATTTCCTTAATTCCAGTTGTCTTTTCCTTCCACTTACAGCTATGGCATACATAATGGGGAATTTCCTTTAGCGTAAACAAGGTTTACTACCAATATTTGCGCGTTGTCGTACAACCTCTGGGCGAATTTGGTGTATTTATCAATCCCAATTCCGAAATGACTATTTCTTTTGGAATTGTAGAATATGGTGTTGCAGATTGTGTAAAATATGTACTACCTGCTTTAATGTAGCACTTGTGTAAGATTTTTATTTTATCTTGGCTGTCTTCCTCTACTATCTCCAAATAATTTACGGGTAAATAGTTAAAACTAAAGCCGAAACCTACTTTATCAATGTTTCCCTTTTTTTTTTTTTCGGACAACTTAATTTGCAAGCCCGTCAATTTCTTTGTTTAATTCCCCAATACACGTACTGTAGGGTTATTATTCCTAAACAGCCTATTTTGTAGCTTGTCCGATAGCTTACTCCACATTTTGGCAAGTGGTACCGAGTACATTGGCGCCTTTGGAAGTATAACACTATCTTCCAATAAGGTTAAACAGTCTTTTAAGGGTTATACACCCGTTCCGCACTGACATAGCTTCCAATTGCACAGTTGTATATTGTCGCTTCCAATCGCGTAATACCATGTTCTTTGCCAAAGTGACGCAAATGTTTCCCAAAACGTACATCTGGACAACGTAAAAATCTAGTATATGATTGCCAAGTTGTTTATTAACACCAGGACTTGTTATCTGACACACAAATTTGTTGTATATCTTAATTCTTGCATTGGTTGTTAGCCATGTTAAACAATCAATTCCTAAGTTTTATCGTTGTCAACTATAATATTACACTTTTCTTCGTATTCGCCTTATAGCAAAAGTTATGTTTGTAGTTAAATAATTACACATCTCCATCTTGCTAAATATCCGCAAAATCTTGGGTTACATCCATGTCAAAAGATAGAAATAATCTTTTCGACTTCGTCTAATATATCTGGTAGTTCCTCCAATAAAGTTTCCAACTTAACATCTGCTAGTTCCACTTTGTATGGAACATATAGGATTTTGGAATTTTTATTAATGCATTCGAGGTCTTCTTTTCCGATAATTTCTTTTACTCTCTGGCCCATCTTGTTAGTGCTTTCCAGAAAAACGGAAGCTTAGCTTTAACACCATGCCTAGCGAAACAAATCGGTTGAACTTTCTTCGTAGATAGCTGTTAAATGCACAAAATTCTTTTTAGGATAAACATCCTTTCGTTGCAGATGCTTGTTCGGTGTCAGAAAGGTCGCAAATTTTAACCAACATTATATTGTCACAAAATGGTTCTGTAATTGGTGTGTAGTCCACCAGTCAGCATCTGTTCGCCTTCGACATAACAAATATTACCAATATCTTTCCAGATTATTGTTGCACATATTTTCTGTCAACAGCCATAATCCAAATCGCTCATTTGTCGGTTTCACTTTATTCCCAAGAAGTTGAGAAACGTTAATCACTTGGAGACGCTCATGTTTACCGTTCTAGCTACTATCGAATACTAAATTGAATACGAAAAATTGTTCTCTTAGTATTCTACAGAGTGAGGACGTATATTGCCGAAGATAGTCGAATATGTTGTTTCCCCAAAAGCCGACAGGGGCGCATCGACATATTCCGGAAAATGTGGGATGTTAATAATTAAATTAACCCCAAATATGAAATTAAACATGACCAATGATACATTGACCAATGACCAAAATAAGACCCTGTTGACCTATGAACTTAATATTCTAATTGTTTTAATTAGTTTTCTCATTAAAAACCATTATTGATTAATTCTTAATGAGTTTTCCATTAAAAACAAGTGTGGTAGGTTAGTAAAGGAAAATTTAATAGGTTGGTCAGCGCGCGGCGCTGGCTAATGTCATTTGAACCAATGAATGAATGGCATCATGTGTAGTTAATGTGCGGAAATGATGATCAAGTCATTTAAGGCATCAGTGCTGATGCTGAAAATGTGATGGCAGTATATTAAATTGTGTATGGAGATGGCTGTTCGATGTGCGTTGTCAAAATAATTCGACTGAAATGGACGTGTTATTTATGAATTGTTTCGTTTGTTTCATAAATCAAGACTTGGACGGTTCAAATTACAGGGCAAATTTGTGGGTTTGAATTTCTGCAAATGTTGGTGCAATTGTTTTAAAGTTTAATCTTAAAGTGACATTGTTAAAATGTTTGTATGGTGCCTGATCTCAAGACAAGTTTGGTCAAATGTTTCTGCCACAAGATAGAAAAGTCAGCGGAAATGTGTAAAATGGTTGTTCATGGATTAAAGATATTTAATGGTGGTCCAGTATTAGAATTTTGGGTAATTAAGTCACTGATTTAGGCGAGAAGATGATTAAAGATAAAGGTCTGAATTGTAGTTATAAAACCGAGGGTCTTAAACCTGATAACGAGCATATCTAGGGGTGATGCAATCGCGCAGTGTGGCAGAACTAGAGATTTCCAATGAATAAAGTTCCGTAGTAGCACCAGTCATTGGGTAATGGTAAGTTAAACCTATAAAGGCGTTTAATTGTGGTTTAGAAAATGAGTTTTGGGAAAATTAAAGCTAGATGGTAATGTATATGGTTACATACGACACATCCAACATGCTTTTAGTCACAATGGCGATACGGAGTTTGTTTAAAAAAGGAGATACGTCAGGTGTTATGCGGAAGCCCATGGATCGTTGGATTCAAAAAGGGTGGGGAATATGTGGTTCGTGAATAATCGAAAGTGGTTATTGAGCGTATTGAGTAAATGAAAATGAAGGCCTAATAAACAAAATTTAATTATCCGACAAAAGTGTGTGTGCTACACTTATAAAGAAAATGGAATGGTCTTTGCACAGCCTATCAAAAAGGGCGACTGACTTTTCTAGCATCAAATAGCAGTAGCCTAGGAAGGTATGACATGTATTATACATTGCTGACAAATATGTTAGTTTGCGTAGCTCGGATGAATTGATCAGATTAATCCTCGGAGGTTTAAAATTCTCGCCATTGCGTTGAAAATTTGTAAATGATGAAGGAGCGGGTGAAGTATAAGGATGCATTGATAGTTTTTCTACCTTTACGGGGAATTGAAATTGAAGAATCGAGCATCTAATTGATTATTTGGAGAATCGAGTACTTACGGTTAGAAATCAATAGGGTCCGAGCTATGCGAAAGTGTAAGCAGACAAAATTTAGGTGATGAGACGTAAGGCGAATGTATAGATCCAGATAAAATGGTTTGCAAATCTTAATTTATAAAAGAGAGTGACTTGCAATTCATGAATAGCAGAGCGTAGCGGGATGCATGTATTATACAGCGCATTGTTGCTAAATTGTTATTTACGGAAGGGTCGACAATTAAATTGTTAACTATAATTGTGGTCGTAAAATGGGAATTAATGGATTTAACTACGCAAATATCGTCGGGAATTCATTTGGAAAATAGGCACTGTCCTAAAATATGGTAGAAGTTATTTAATAAATTGTGTAAGTATCCTGTAGACAAAGTTGGATTTTCTTGAATGGTTAAAGGTTTTTGGTTATAGTAGCACTGCATTTAACGACTTGGCACACAATTTGTGTGCGTGCTCCTTTTGGATTTTAATAACGATCCGTATAACAAAGGAGTTACCGATGTTTCTACTAACGGCTGCCTGAAATGCGAACCAGGTGCATGTTGGCGCAAAGTATTGGGTGCCAGTTGTGTGATGGTTTAGTATCCCGCGACAATTCGTTCGGTATCTTGAAACTTGGTTTGCATTCTATAGGGTACATAAAGCAGGTACGCAATAATCTTTATAGATTTTACAAAGCTGTCTTATAGTGGTTTGTTTTGTCTAAAATGGTACCTGCAAGTTTTAAGCGGCCTGGTGCGTGCTTGTACGGAGGATGTTTAAGCATCCAGACAATGTGGTGTAACATCGTCCGGTTGTTTAATCCGTAGCGAAGTACTTAAACTTGGGTCTTGCGGTATCGTTTGAGAATGGGCAACAGCACGAAGGAAACAGCACGGTACTGCTGTCTAAAGTTCAGCTCCGCCAGCTGTTAAAGGTCTTGTACGAAACAACATTGTGTAAAGTATGCTTTAAATGGAAAGACAGTTGCTATGCCCGCACTTTAAATCAAAACATAAAAGCCAGTTACGCTACTAGCGACGGCGTAGAAATGGTTACACTTGCTTTAACAACGTTATGGCTAGATCGCTAAAAAGCATGGTGACGAGGAGTGCGAGTTTTTAAGAGAAAGATTGTTAATAAATGAAAAAGAATACAACATACAGCAGTAAAGCTATTGCGAATCTCGGTCTTTACAAAATAGGAAGAAGTCCGATGTGAAACTTTACAAAATGTGGTTATAACGTCTTCTAGTAATCTGGAAAATATGTACGAGGTCTAGCGAAACCAAAAAATCAGAGGAATTAAACATGCGGTCCGGTTGGTCTTGGAAATGCTCTATTAAATAATAATTAATAGTATAGCGATATGAGTTCTAGTTAAAAAAATTGTAAATATTATTAGAAATGTGGTTTAAACGATTGATATGTATTAGAAAAATTTTTGAAAAAATTTTAAGGAATTTTTAATTTTCTTAGGTAATGCTGGAATTTAATTTAGGGGTTGTAAATGGTAAGGGTGGTCCCTGTTTTAAATCTGTTTGCAGATTCGGATTCTGCATAAAATTCTAGACTAAAGATGTATCACATGTATAAAAAAATTTATAAGAACGCCAAAAGTCGCTACAGGTAAGAAATCTTAAAATGGGGTAGCTCTGGGGATGTGCTATCTAAAATTTAAAGAGATTGGGTAGCTGAGAAAATTCTAATATTAATTGATACCAAACAAGGTAGGTTTATCTCGTGGTGGAATGTGGAGAAAGATTTATCTCGCAGAGGGTATATGTTAACTTTGCAGGGCGTGGTCCGATTTCAAATCTGTTTACAGATTCGGGATGTGGTAAAATTTAGACTAGCAAGATGTATCCATGTATAAAAAATTTATAAGGACGGTCAAATCGCCGGTAAGAAATCTTAAAATGGGGTAGCTCCTTGGGGATGGTGCAATCTAAAAATTCCTAAGATTCGGTAGCTGAGAAAATTTAATATTAATTGATACCAAACAAGATAGGTTTATCTCGAAAGATGCAATGGCTAGTCGAAGAAAACTATTTGTTAGTTTCATAGAGCAAAGAGCAAAATTTAGAAGATCAGGACTTTAAAGGGGTATAACTTTGCAGGGCGTGGTTCGATTTCAAATCTGTTTACAGATTTTTTAAAATTCTAGACTAACAAGATGTATCGCATGACTAAAAAATTTATAAGAACGCTCAAAAGTCGCTACAGGTAAAAATCTTAAAATGGGGTAGCTCCTTTGGGGATGATGCATCTAAAAATTCCTAGAAATTTGGGTAGCTGAGAAAATTTAATATTAATTATACCAAACAAGATAGGTTTATCTCGTGGGTGGAAATGTGGAGAAAGATTTATCTCGGGGTGGAAAGAATGGGTGTGAGTAATGAAAATGGTTGGGGTAAAAAATTCCACAAGGAGGTGATTCATCTCCTCCTTGTGGAGATTCAAAAATAAGACTTTATAGTGCGAATTTACATGTAAATTTGGTGAGGAAAATGAGGGATTCTGGAGGAAATGAGGCGGTGATTACGCCATAAATACACTACTGTCGTAGTAATATATATATATATATATATATATATATATATATATATATATATATATATATTTTGGAGAAATAGTCTCTATTTCCGTTTCTTCGTTTATACTTTATAGCACGTACTCGTGTTAATCCTGTATTCAAATTGTGTTTGCAATAATTGACATAAAGTTTGTTCTTGTTTGTGCTTATTAGCACGCACTTGTGTTAAACTGTTTATATTGGATTTGTCTTCAATTGACAATGTGGTTGTTTTGTGTTTGTGCATTTGTGTTGCAATCCCCAAACTGACTTTGTGTATAAAAAAATGAAATAAGATGTATCGGTAAATAAACTTTTATGAAAATATTAAAGCAAATTTACCTATACAAATCGAGCTAATATTTGCATAGACATTAACAAAACAATAACTTGATTGCTTCACAAGGGAAAAAACTTCCATTGACCGGTTTCGGCTTTTTGGGATTCATAAAAATGGAGTAGTTTCTAATACCCTTATGAAGCAATCAAAGCTATTACTGATATAAGTTCGAAAGATCCTTTGTACGATAGGAAGAGTATAATAATACCGCCATCAGATAGCAAAAACATACTTGTATGGCCGTCCATACGAATACGATTTGGTTTCGAATTAACAGAGAGAAATTTCTCGAAAACAAATTTAAAATTAGATATATATTTATTAGTCAAAATACGAGATAAAAATTAAATAAACCACTTCCGTACCGTCCAATCACTTAGTCATCTCCAAATGCGGTACATATTTTTTGGGTCGCCTCGTCGCTTTGTGCCAAGTTTGTACTTCGAGCTAATGTTTGGTTAATAGACATTTTACATTATTTCAAAATACAAGTTTAACAATTGTCGCAAAATTTGTATGTATCAAAAGTTTCCATGACGTTTTATATAACTGAAACCGAACGAAATTTTTTTGGTTACTAGACAGTAGATTTTCAAGATTTTTACAATCTTCCAGGGATCTTAATATCGAGTTTTTTTAGCTTACCTAAAGATTAGAAAAGTATTTGTTTACACTTTGTAAATTTACAAATTGAAATGTGCATGGAGGCGATGGTGCATGAAGTGTCGAGAGTTCAAAAGGAAATCAAATTGGTTGATGAAAAGCATGAACAAAAGCATGAAGTGACATTGAGGGCGATGAAGGATATCAAGGAAGATCAGAAAAAAATTCGAAAGGATTTATTCGGGACAATGGAGAAACAAAACGGGAATGGAAAATTAGAACTGCAGGAAAAAATTGCAACACTAAGGACGCTTCTAAGTGAAAACGTTGAAATGGTTGGAAAAAGAATGACGGAGGTGCATGAGAAATTGGAGTCATTAGAACAAAGTAGAATGAACACGTGTCAAGGAGCATACAGTTTAAAATTGAACAGAGAAACTTTACCAAGATTTGAAGGTAAGAAATGGGAACTACCTACGGTGTTTTTAAATAAATTGGATGAAGCAAGAAAGAACGAAACGGAGATGGTAAAAATACAAATGTTGAATGCGAGTTTATATGGAAATGCAGAAAAATGGAACAATATAATGAAAAACAGTTATGGATCGTATCAGGAATTTAGGGGAGTATTTCAAGACCAGTATTAGGGAAACTCACAATAGATGGGTGTCCGAATAAACCTGATAACAGGGCGAAGAATACTTAATAGAGAAATACAATCTGGCACAGCACTTGAAACCGAAAATGATGGAACAAGACATCGTACAAATTCTGGCAAGACATATGGAAAACGAAGTGAACAGGGCTGTGGCGGTACAAAATGTTAAAATGCTGAAGGAATTCTTATAAATCGTACGTAAATATGATATTGCTAGGACACTTGAGGATAATGACAAGCGAAAGAGAGGTACGGAAGAAAATATGGGCAGGAATAGTTATAGATTATAGAGAAAAATCGAGAGGCAGATTTGCATCAGGATGGGAAGAAAAGAGAAATCAGTATGAAAAGGGCAACTTCAGAACACCACAAAATTATAACAAGTACAACAATCGACATCAAAAGAACGAAAACCAAATAAGAAATAATGGATATTGGAATAGACATTTCGATTGGGATCATGGAAAATATGAACCAACACGAAACGGACCGTATGATCGTGTACAGGATAGCGTGTACAGGAGAGAAAACGGTAGGTCCAATCGAGGAGAATATCAGAGAGAAACAGGAAATGACAAAGGGAAAAATAGGAATGTACCGATACAGCAGTTGACTGTCACGGAACCGAGGAACGAAGATATGGAGCACATCGAAGTAGTCCAGGTGCATTGTGATAGCTCAGGAGAAGGAAAACTCAAATTTTGTAGATACAGCTAAGATAGTTTTAATCATGTGGTTGTACATAATGTTACAAATGCTTTGTTAGATGAAAATTATTTTATAAACAAAAAGAAGTTACCATCTATTCATATTAGATTAGGAAACAGTGTTTATTTAGCGTTGGTGGATTGCGGTTCAGAGTTATCGTTAGTAAGGGAGAAAATCATCATTAAGCATGCAGATGTACTAAAGAAACGTGTATGTGAAATAAAAAACCTAAATATATGGTCTGCAATGAAAAGGAAATTGTCGGAAATAGATAGGATTTAGGTGTAAACGTTTATATAGGAAAGTCAAGATTAGAAGTGACAGAATTTTTTGGTAGCAAAGGGAATATATATAGAGTTTATAATAGGTATTGATATAATGGAAAGGTATGGAATTTTGATTAATGGGAAAGAAAAATGTGTGGAAAAAATGAATATAAGAAAAATTGGGTAGTTCCGAATATGTATCAGGAAAGGGATGACAATATGGTAGATGTAGGATCAAGAATGAAAAAAAATGATGGAGGGAAAGGGAATGGCACAATAATACTATGAAGTTTGTTTGAAAAAGTTTTATAAGGGAACAGATAGGTACTGATATTGCAGAATTAATGCATAAATTGGAAAATTTGTTGATGAGCGTGCAGGACTATTTAATGCTGAAGTAAGATTTGCTTCAAAATACACTCACAGGTTAGAAATGAATGATGAACGAGGATTTTACACAAAAGTTTATTCTATACCGTATTATATGAGAAACAGGGTGAAATAGAAATAGAGAAGATGCTCAGGAATGGGATTATTGAACCAGCTCGAACGGAATACATAAATCCGGAGGTAGTAGTACAACAGGCGGATAAGACAGAAATTAGAATGTGTTTAGATGCCAGAAAATTTAATAGATTTGTAAATTTTCTAATAGTTGTCATCGGTCTCGGTTGCGTAATTGGAATACGCATGGTCCTAGAAAAACTAAGACGCAGGTTCGAGTCCTGTCCAACATCTTATATTTTCCGTCTTTCAATTAATTTGCAATAATTAATAAATGCCAAAAAATTTACTTCGGACAAGTAAAAACGGCCTAATTAGAAAAGGAACTGAAAAAAGTTGAAAGAAATCGTTTAGTAAATAGGTAAAGTTTGAAGTGTAAGAGATCGAAGGAATTAAAAATCAGAAAAAATATAGGAATTTAATTGAACAACATTTGTAGTTTTCAAGTGAAGATTGAATAGGTGAAAATTGATTTTAATGTTGAAGATGTTGACAATTTAACGTGCCGCTTGCTTTTTGTTACTCCTTATTTAGTAGATAGAATGAAGATATTCTAGATTCATTGAGTTTTTTATAAGAGAGAGTGCAAGGACTTGCGAATGTTAGAAAAACTCGATATATGTATGGGCCTTGGAAACAGATGAATTGTTTATGTATTTAAAAACTAAGTTCTATTAATTTAAACGCACCTTTAGGACAAGTGGTTGATAGATGCCAATGTATCGATCTAAAGAAGTACCTTATTGTTTTCTGCATCCCTTGTTTACCATATTGTGTTTCAAAGTAAAGAGCAAAACTTTCAGCTTCATTTTTCTGCAGTGGTTTTATGGTCCAGGATTGTCACATTTCCAAATGCTGTATACGGTACGGTCAGTCAAGGGACTACAAAAAAACAACTTTACCGTGCAAGTATAATTGATATGATCCAAATTGCAAAGTAGCACATTCAAGTGAAGCATTACGGAAACGAAATGTATTAAGTTCAAGCCAGAAAGGATACGTGTATTAGTTAGTTTCCCGTGTAGCTAGTAATCACAAGATCCGCGTTGTTCATTCCTGAGAAGGACCCCTTGAAAAATGCCATGCAAGCATTTTTCACAAAAGAATAAGTTTATTTCTGTATTGGTGCTGTTGCATGCAATCACACCTTGATTAGTATAGCAAGGGTTTGGCTAAATTTTAAATCGCCAGGTAGAAAAGATCGTTTTCTACCCTTGGGTGAGGCATTCGAAAATCCAAAATTACACCGTACAGCGACAAAGTAAGAAAACGCACAGCAGTGGCGGTAGTGGTGGTGTTTGTGCACATGTTGGAAGTCAGATTGCTATGATGTCGATAATTAATGTACCTGCTGCAATAAAGGGTTTATTACAGAATATAGCAGTTATGAGACTCGAGACTTGAGGTTCGAGAGATTGACACTTAAAATCCGGAACCTGGCGTTTGGCATTCTGTCCGGTAATGTAGCAATCAATGATTCTTTTTAATTTTGAATCTCTGTTTCTTGTTTGTTAGTCCAAGGGCTATAGCTCATATGAATTGTATCTTTTCGCGAAACCGCCTGTTATACAAGATGTTTTAAATAACTAGAACTAAATAAATAAAATGTCGAAGTGCTTCATAAATTGACAATTACTATAAAGCACCCAAAACCGAAAAGTCTACGGATGGTTTTAAAGAGTCAGACCTACTAAGTGTAATAAGGCATATCAAATCCAACAAGTCCTAGTATAAAATCAAGATAGGCTCCTTAAAATAATTACAAACTCATAGACTAAACAAGACCGGTTTAATAAAACAAAAACATTACCTCGTCCACTTCTTCCGACAAACCTCAAGTCATTGAATTTGGCTACTTGATTTTTCATAACAGCCGTCGAATTTCTAAGTTCGGCACAATAATTTTCATCGTTACCAGCACGTACTGTAACAACAGTCCCATCACCAACGTCACCCAGAGCAACAACTTTGAAAGCAATTGGAAGCGTCTTATTAGATCGCCAATGAGTTGGTAATTGCGAACATAATAAATAAGGGCTTCCAGTGCGTACAAGTTCGCCTGGATGTTCGGCCTGAATTTGGTGAATTAAATGTTCAGTCCACCACAAATCTTGGTTTGTGCTTGTGTAATTAACACCACCTCCTCCAGAGGGTTCCATTGTTGTTACCTTCGGCCACGCTTCTTCTGAGACCGAGTAACAGTTTGTTACGGGTAGATGCATAGAGAACGAGTTTTTTTGAAAATTGTCTCACTTGATTGCTTAAAATAAAACAAAAAACAAGTCCTTGAATTACAACTAAAAACGTTGTTAAATTAGGAATTTTAGTCTTTTCCGGATTAACATTCATTTATAATAAATGCGCGACTTTCACGTTTGTTTGATGATGAAGATGTTTGATGAATCACAAGTATTAACGGGAATCGCCCTGGTTTACGTCACACAAACACGCGTTTTAAATACAGCGAAGTTTATATATTAAAATTCGCCGCGCTACTATTTTTAATAACAATTGAACGACGCGGTTTTTACGTTGTTTCCGGAAGTTAACAACTATTATTCAGCTCCACTGAGAAGCAGTCAAAACACGACTAAACAGAAATTTTGTGCTCGTTGGAAGCATTGTGGTGAAAATGTGGTTTGCCTTCTCATAAACTTAATAAGGTGATGTTTATACCGAATTAATGTATCAGAGTGAGATGTGTAATGAGCGCGCGCGTTGATGTAGTTTACTCGTTTGTTTCGTAAAGCGTAGATGCATAAGGTGCACTATTGTTTTACGAAGTATCAATGGGTTTACCGGGATTATGAGCGTATAGTATTGTTGTTTTTAAGCTGCTTTTCGTTTTGTTTCTTGAGCGGAAAAGGCGTTTCTGGGCGGTCTTTATTTTACCGCAAATTGATATAAAATTGTCTTTATTTAAATTATTGTGTGATTAGCAGAAGTTTTTTAAAGCTTCTAGAAAGTATTTTTGCCTAGAAATTTACACCTGTAGATCAGGGTTGTAATTGACAATAAACACATAGAAAAAATTGTCCCTTAACTAGTTCAATATATCCAGCTTAATTTTAATTATTGTGTATTTTTTTGACTAAAATAAACATTTATCTCACAACTATCAAATTTTTAATTACACCTATTTATAGAAAACGCTTTCTAGGCCTTTGTCAACTAGCATATATTACCAATAGACTCAAAAATGTTTTCACAAAAGATGCTTTTTTGAAGATACTCATCTAATCCACTAAATACACCAAAAATTCCGGCATTTTCAATTTTAATACGTCAGTATAGTCCCAATTATACACTTAAAACTCAAATGTGAACTTTTTATTATCCAAATGTGTCAAAACAAATTTTTTAAACCCCATAAATCAACCGAACAACTTTTTTTTCAATATTTTATAACAGGCCAATGCGATTCTCTTTCTTTAGTCGTCACTTTCCTGATCTATAAATTATATTCCCAAGATATTAATAGGATGTATACAAAACTAAAATAATTAAATATTAAAGATCCTTCTAGGCTATGGACGGGTTCCTATAAGCTCAAAGTACAAGTTGCACCAGTGGCAATTTTTTTATTTGATTTATTTTTATTTTTTCGTTTAATGTTTTAAACTATACTTTGACCAAGGCCTATCATAGTTTGTACATTCTAATTAAGCACAAGTAAATTCCTTGGAAGATGTGCTTGTTCTTTTGCTCTTCTTGTCTTCCACGATCTGTTTGTCGCCTTCTATTACCTATTCGTGCAGGTAGATTACATTTCGAAGTTCCTTTAACTAACTGAAACTAATAAACTGTTTGCTTAAGTAAAGCGCTAATGTTACTTGTTGTCTTACAGTCGAATTTAAGACCTATAAAAAGCAAAACATCACACGGCTGAAGAATGTAAGCGGCATTTGGTACAAGAGCATACAAGATAATTTCATGTTCGGAGCAAAACTTGGGGTGCGTCATATTGACCCCCCCCACCGCTAGGCCAATATTCTAGATATTTTAGCGCTAGAATCCTTACAGCTAACACTAGCTAGCACCCAAATTGCAAAGCTAGCACCACTCAAATAGCGTCCATATCACTTTTGATAACGGAGGGAGGGGGGTTAATGTAACGCTATCCCCCCTCCCCCGTACTCCAATTGACTTCAAATTTTAGCACTAGATAGCCTATACCTAGCATTAGCTAGCACCCAAATCTTAAAGTTAGCATCACTCAAATGGCCCCAATATCGGTGTTGACAACTGGGGGGAGAGGGCAAGGTGACTCTAGCCCTTGCGGTACTCCAATTGACTTTAAATTTTAGCACTAAATAGCCTATACCTAGCACTAGCTAACACCCAAGTCCTAAAGCTGGCACCACTCAAATGGCCCCAATATCGGTGTTGACAACTGGGGGAGCTAAAGTGACGCTAGCCCCCGCGGCACTCCGATTGACTTCAAATTTTAGCACTAAATAGCCTATACCTGCACTAGCTTGCACCAATATCCTAAATCTAGCACCACTCAAATAGCTTCGATGTCACTACTAATAACCGTACCGTAAATATCACTACTGAATACGGGTGTAGGGCACATGTGACGCTAGTCATGACAGTACTCTTAAAACCTCATACTTTTCGTGCTAAAATGCTTGCTTCTAGCATTAGCTATTTCCACATTGTCAGACCTAGCACTAATTAAATGCCAATGTTGGCAATAACTTAACTTTTGCCAAATTTTTTAATCACTGTAAAATACATGAATCGGCAAGTCGCAATGTTAACAACACAACTTTTAGTAAAATTTTATAATTAATATAAAATATGGATCTGGCAAATAACATTTGAGCAACTTTTACTGGTCATGATGTTTATATATTTTTTTTCAGTATTTTGGAATTGTTTGCAACTAACTTAGTTTTAGCACAGTTCATGAAACCCAGTACAACTAATATCTAAAACATGACTACATTCATTTGATTATATACTGTTAATACTAATATTCAATATAGTTTTTTTTTAATGGAAGACCTTGTGTTACGTCATCATCGAGCAATTTGGTATTGGTGACAATAAATACCATTAGCGCCGGTACTCTACAGTTTTTAGTGAAACCTTATGCCGGTAGTGGGAGTGCGCGAAGTAACAGTGAGTCGTACTCGAACGGTTACAAAAGACAGTAGTTGTACGAGAGCTTTTGAAGGCGACACCACACCGAACGTGCGTGTTCTTGGTTGTCCGCTAACCTTTTGTGTGTGACTTTTATTGCCCAGAGCGGCACAGGCTTTAAGGTATTTATATCCTTTGTCGTAGTTGCTTTGTGTATTACATAACCGCTACACTGCCATCGGTATTGCTACATAATAGCAATTGGTCCTTCCCTATAGTTAACATATCTAGATCACCTTATCATCCCACATTTATTGGTCCTAATACGATCCGAATTTTACTAGTCCTATGTTATACGCATGTCCTAAACTAAATATTATTTTGCATTTCAGCGAGCGTGTTTTAATCATTTACTTTAGCTTTTAAATTTGTGTTTAAAGCCCATATTTAGTGGGTTAAAATGTGTAAATATTATTTATACTTTCTTTAAATTAAATTAAGCGGTATGTTACGTCATCATCGAACAATTTGGTATTGGTGACAATAAATACCATTAGTGCGGGTACTCTACAGTTTTTAGTGAAACCTTATGCCGGTAGTGGGAGTGCGCGAAGTAACAGTGAGTCGTACTCGAACGGTTACAGAAGACAGTAGTTGTATGAGAGGTTTTGAAGGCGACACCACACCGAACGTGCGTGTTCTTGGTTGTCCGCTAACCTTTTGTGTGACTTTTATTGCCCAGAGCGGCACAGGCTTTAGGGTATTTATATCCTTTATTAAGTAGTTTGTCGTAGTTGCTTTGTGTATTACATAACCGCTACACTGCCATCGGTATTGCTACATAATAGCAATTGGTCCTTCCCTATAGCTAACATATCTAGATCACCTTATCATCCCACACCTTGTATATTTACATAAGTATTTCGATTCCGTACATAATTCTGTGTAAAAAATGACTAAGATAATACATCTTAAAAATTAACAGTTTTCGAGTTAATTAGTTTTAAATAATTCAATAAGTGATAACTAATTCTAATGTAAAGTGCCCTTGCTGGTTTTTGTTTTTCGAAATTAAAACTTCTGAAAGATTTAATTTTAAAATAAAGAAATTATAGTCCCTAGTTAAAGATATTCGAGTATTAGTAAGTGCTCCTGAGCTTTTAAACATTATATTTAATTATTATTTATTAGATTATTTGAAACCAATCAACTTGAAAACTGTTACTTTCAGGTAGATATTATTTTAGTAATTTTTTATTCAGAGTTATGTGGCAACCGGAATATGTAAAAGTATACAGGGTGTTCCATCAAAGAAAGTTGATTTCCCCAATGCAACCCTCCTCCCATCGAAGGGAAGAGGTAGAAAACTTGACGAGTGACTAAAAAGTGCCCCCAGGTTGTTATTGGTCGAAAATTTGTTTTTTATGTTTTCCTGTTTTCAAGATATTAGTTTGTATCCTTTTAGTTTTTAATCCTTCATTTTTAATTGGATCCGAGGTAGACTATCCAGTGCTAAAATTTGCAGTAAATATGAACACTGAGGAGAGTTGGGGTCATGTTTACCCCACAGCGGCTATTAGTATTGATATCGACACAATTTGAGCGGTGCTAGCTTTAAGATTTGGGTGCTAGCTAGTGCTAGGTATAGGCTATCTAGTGCTAAAATTTGAAGTCAATTGGACTAGGGGAGGGGGAGGGGGCTAGCGTCACCTTAACCCCCCTTCGGTTTTCAACACTGATATTGGGACTATTTGAGCGGTACTAGCTATAGGACTACGAGCAAGGTCCCGGGTTCGAATCCCGACACGGTCCGCTTGAAACATGTTAGGCGAGAAATTTTCACAAAAATACGCATCGCTCGGATGATAGGTAGAATGGGGATCCCGTGTGTGAGTATTGTCACGCATGTTAAAGATCCCTACCTTGCTTGAAATAGCAAGGGTCCGGCAAAATTCCAAATTTTCCAGGTAAAACAAACTCGCTTCCTGGTCAATGTAGTACCTTCGGGTGAAGCATTGGAAATAAGTCAAATGTAAGATACTAGCTTTAGTATTTTGGTGCTACCTAGTGCTAGGTACAGGCTATCTGATGCTAAAATTTAAAGTCAATTTGAGTACCGGGGGGGCTAGCGTCACCTTAGCCTACCGATTGTCAACACCGATATTGGGCCATTTAAATGCTGCTAGCTTTAGGATTTGGGTGTTAGCTAGTGCTAGGTATAGGCTATCTGATACTACAATTTGAGTACCGATGGGGCTAGCGTCACCTTTCCCCCCCACCCGGTTGTCAACACCGATATTGGGGCCATTTGAATGGTGCTAGCTTTAGGATTTGGGTGCTATCTAATGCTAGGTATGGACTATATAGTGCTAAAATTTGAAGTCAATTGAAGTACCGCGGGGGCTAGCCTCACCTTAGTTTCCCGCGGTTGGCAACACCGATATTGGGGCCATTTTAGTAGTGCTAGCTTTAGGATTTGGGTGCTAGCTAGTGCTAGGTATAAGCTATCTAGTGCTAAAATTTGAAGTCAATTGGAGTACCGGGGGGCTAACGTCATATTAGCCCCCCCCCCCGTTATCAAAAGTGATATCGACGCTATTTGAGTGGTGCCAGCTTTGCAATTTGGGTGCTAGCTAGTGCTAGGATTCTAGCGCTAAAATATCTAGAACATTTGCGTACCGGGGGAGGGGGCAAAGTGACGCACCCCAAAACTTGCTTATTCCTAGAGTAAGATGAGTTTTGTGTCCGTCAATAAGAAGGATCACAGGTCTCTCGATCTTATTCTCTTATTCTCTTAAAACGGATTTACTATCTACTCTAGAAAATACTCGCTTACAATCCATCTCGATTCTGAGCGTCTAATGCTGATGAATTTGTATGGAAGACGTCGAATGTACGGATAAATAATCATTGGAGCAAAAGTCTTTCCATCTACACTGAATGCTCTAAGAAATTTTACGGTGTCTTTTTTCAGTTGCCTTAATCTTATAAAACTCTTACAGCCTTTCGGACCAAATACCTTTCCCGTTTTAGAATGTAGTTGAAAACAAGACTCGTCTGCTTTAAAAATCTGACTGGAAGTGTTCATAACGTTTATTTGGTTTGCTTCCACTAGAAAATGTTTCAGTTCTTCAAACCACCTGCTTGATTGGTTACGAAACCTCTGCTGTTGTGTAGCATCCAGATGACGACGTACAAATGCAGCACACCAAGCTTCGCAAGGTCGATCAAGTTCAAACGGAGTTATTCAATTTTTTTCACGAACAATTTTCTGCAGTGAACTTAGAAAAACACGTTTCTTACGAAGAAACTATTTACAAGTTGGACTGGCCAGTTTGCAAGTGCACTTTCTTCACTTTCACTAAGGTAAGTATCAGGTTCTAGTTTTCATGAAGTCTTCTCCAACATGATCTTTTAATTCGTTATTGATATATATTTGGTAATCAACATAGCTGATATATGTTAGGGGTATCTAGGATACCAGTGAGTTGTTTTTGGATGTTTTTTTTTATGTATGAGAGCAGAAGTATTTTCTGCATAATTAATAAAGGTTTCTGATTATTATATACAAAACTCTGTTATTACTAATTACTACAACTATACCCCATACACAACAGATAATTGGCGACGAGCTGCAAAATTACGAACCCATGCAGGAACACTGGCAGGAAGTACATAAGAAGAATCAAGAAACTAGCTACTTACTACCTCAACTTTAAACATTTAATGCAAGTAATGCTAGATGGGTCAGATGATGGGTGAAAACCTTAGAAGCTGCATTTACGGTGTTTCAGATACCCGAAGATTTAAAACTACATTACTTACTGCATTTCATGGGAGTCATATGATACTCTATCCGATTAAGTGGCCCCGGATTTTCCACAAACATTAACTTATAATCAAGTGGTTAATGTTATGGATCAGTTTTAGGATCCCGTAGCATTGGCGATTGCTGAAGAATTTAGATTTCAATGCAGGAAGCAACAGGAAGGAGAACCGGTTCAGAAATTTTTACTCGCTACAAAAACTTTCCTTAACTGTAAGTTCGGTGAGTTTTTGAAAACAGCATTACGGAACCAATTTGTGTATGGTTTAGTATCAAAACGTATACAAAGTAGATCACTAGAAACGAGAGATTTAACTGTAGATAGAGCAATCGAAATCGTAATCAGTATGGAAACGTCAGAGCGTGACACAAATCAGTTAAATAGAAAACCTATAAAAACTACCGACTGCAATTTCAAAAGAATACAATGTTAATTCAACTAGACTAGGAATAGTAAAAAGGCACCAGGTAGATATTTAAAAAGAGCTTGTTACAGGTGTGGAAGTCCACATCTAGCAAATACGTGTAATAAAATCGAAGCCAATGTAACTTTTGCAAAGTGAAGGGACATCTGCAGAAGGTTTATACAAAAGCCAAGAAAACTTTAAACCGTAACGAAGTAGAAGAATTACAAATTACAGAAAGCGAAGACATCCATGAACTGTTTACCATTGTGGATGAGGACAATTTTGGGAAGCTTGATGGATAAGTATTTTGTGAATCTAGTGGTAAATGAAAAAGAATTTAGGATGGAGGTAGAAAGTGGCGCACCGGTTAGCCTGATCAAAGACAACACTTACAAAACTGAATTTCCAAATTTAATACTATAAACCATTAAAATACAACTAATTTCATACGGTTAAGCTGTGCTGAAAGTTGTGATGTACCTTAATGCAAAAGTAGTGTACCACAATCCTACAACTACACTTAACTTGAGATAGACCACCTTTGCTAGGTAGGGATGGATACGAGTACTAACCATTAATTTACAGAAGATTGACCACGTCAATACCGTTGAAAGCATTCTTATGGATAGCGAGCAAGTCAAGGGGCTAATTAATAAATACGAGGATATTTTTAAGTCATGTGTAGGTACAATCAAGGGAATACAAGCTACAATTTACGTAAAGGAAGATACAAAACTGGTATTTATAAAGGCACTGAGGGTCTCTTTTGCACTGCAAGATGCAGTGAGCAAAGAAATTGATTCGTTGTGGAACGGGGCATTTTGGAAAAAGTTAATAAATAATTCAGGATGGAGTACGCCTGTTGTCCTTTAACGACTATGATCAACTGTTTTCACAGATAACTGA
The DNA here is from genome assembly GCA_036346225.1 of Platerodrilus igneus. NCBI lineage: Eukaryota > Metazoa > Arthropoda > Insecta > Coleoptera > Lycidae > Platerodrilus > Platerodrilus igneus. The sequence goes on along the minus strand of JARFIW010000932.1, from coordinate 3,647,637 downwards.
AGGCGAACAATTTACCAATATAAATCTCGGCGAAGCATACTTATATTTAGAAATTAAACCGGGGCTGAGAGAACCTGTTATTTAACAGCGGGTGATGGAACAGATACTACAGGGTATTTCTGGAGTATATGTATTTCTTGATGGCATTATGTCCACTGACTGAGGTACCTTAAGATAAATAATAATAAAAGTGTATTTCTATTGGATGAAATAAAATACTGCGGTTATGTAATACATAAAAACTGGTTACAAAATGTAAAAAAGAAGTGGAGACAATTCAAAATGTGTCCTGTACCGAAACATAAAACTCAAGGGCTTTTGAAGGACTTATCATCACAGGAGATTTCTTAAAGATACAAGTACAATTTTACAACCTTTAAATAACTTACTCCATACAGAAGGGAACAAAGAATACTACTATAGTAAGCCTGCTTAGCGTAAAAGTCTATTAAAAGGCACAGCAAGAGGCAGCAACCTTGCTGGCTAAAAGATATTGTAGAAGAGTCGGTTGGTCTCAAGTGATCCTCAATAATTTACAGGGTTGTTGGGGGTTGGCCGTGACAGATACGGCTTTTTGTTACAATCTTTAAATACTGCGTTGTGGAAAGATATGGGAACCTACCACAATATTTTCCAGGTATGCGTGGCCTAAAACACGAACTATGTATGATGGAGAGCTCACAAGTAAAATTCTTGTCCGGAGGTAAAATACTGCCTCATTCGGATCTCTGGGAGGGGTTACTTGAGGCTCCTCATCGTAAGAATTTAAAACAACAGTTCGATTTAGTGATAGGGACTTGGAAGTAGAAAAGGTATACGAGGATATAAATAGTATAGTGAGAAAAGAAAAAGGAGATGAGAATTTAATAGTTATGGGCAATTTTAATGCGTTAGTCGGAAAAGGTAGTGAGGGAAAAATGGTAGGAAAATTTGAGTATGGTAGACGAAATGATAGAGGAGAAAAAATGGTGAGTTTTGCCAGGAACATAGATTAGTAACAGTAAACATCCTATTCGAACAACATGTTAGAAGAAGATATACCTGGAAAGCGCTAGATGATAGGACTAGATGTAGTTATCCAGGGGCTGACATAGATAGCGATCATAACTTAGTTAAAATGAAGTGTAATCTAAAATTCAAAAAATTGAAAAAGGCTAAAAGAGAGGAATGGTATCTAGGTAAGCTTAATGATAGTGAGGTAAAAGAAAATTATAAACAAGTATTAGATAATAAGACAAAAGAGATAGTTATAAGAGGAAACGTAGAACATAGATGGAAAGAAATAAAAAGGGCTGTACTTGATACAGCAACACAGACTATAGGTAAGAAAAAAGTAGAAGCGGGGAAACCCGGGGTACCATAGGAGATATTAGATTTAATAGAGAATAGAAGAAAGCTTAAACCTTTCAGAGAATTGGATAGTGAAAGTAAGCAAAAATATAATAGAGTTAGAAATAAGATAGAACATTAGTGTAGAAAAGCTAGAAATAAATGGATGGAGGAGAATTGTAAGGGAATACAAAATGATTTGAGAGTAGGTAAGACAGACAGGGATTACATGACAATTGAAAAGTTTTTCGGGGAAGATAGATAAAAATATAATGGTATTAAAGATGAGAATAAAACTTCTAATAAATAAAGTTGAGGTAGCAGATAAATGGAAAAGATATTTAGAAGATTTATATAAGGGAAACGATATGGATGAGTTATAGAACGGCCAAGAAGAGGATGTAGAAATAGAGTTCTCAATATTGAGACGAATTTGATAGAGCTGCTAGGTATCTTAAACTAAGTAGTGCACCGGGGATAGACGATATACTCGCAGAATTAATAAAATATGCAAGTCAGAAAACTTTAGACATATTAAATGAACTAGTAAAAGTAATATATTACACACTGGTGAGATCCCAATAGATTTCGAAAAAATATTATTATCCCAATTCCATAAAAGTCAGGAGCTGATAGGTGTGAGAATTTTAGAACGATTACTTTAACTTCCCACGCTTCCAAAATACTAACAATAATAATTAAAAATAGGGTAGAAACTTTGACTGAGAATTATTTAGGCGAAGACCAATATAGTTTTCGTAAAGATAAAGGGACTAGAGCACCGATACTATTGATTAGGGTAATTATCGAAAAAAGGTTACAAAAAAATTAAAAGACTCATTTCGCGTTTGTAGATTTAGAAAAAGCATTTGATAGGGTTAATTGGATTGTTATGTTCAGGGTTTTGCGAAAAATAGGAATTTCTCATAGGGATAGAAAAACTATTTACAGTCTATATAAAAACCGAAGCGTAGTAATTAGATTTGCTGAAGTAGAAAAGGAAGCTAAGATTAGAAATGGTGTTAGACAGGGCTGTATACTATCTCCCTCGATTTTTAATGATTATATTGCAGAAGCTTTAAACTTAGCTAGAGAAAGAAAAGCGATAGGTATTAGTGTACAGGGACAGAAAATAGACATGTTACGTTTTGCAGATGATATAGCCATTATAGCAGAGTCTGGAAAAGAGTTAGAAGAGTTTTAAATATTTTAGATGAGATACTACAGAGTAAATATAGTATGAGAATTAACTTAAGATAATGACAAGTGAGTTACAGCCTAGTTCTAACCCAAAATTAAAAATTGGTAATACCGAGTTAGGGGAGGTAGATGAATCTTGATATTTAGGTAGTATAATTACAAAGGACGGACTTATCAGAAGGGATATAGTAGCTAGAATAGCTCAAGCTAGAAAAACGTTTTTGAAAAAGAAAGACTTACTAATAGCTAATAGTATTAGTTTAGATAATAGAAAACATTTCTTAAAGTCCTACGTATAGAGCGTTCTATTATACGGTAGCGAGACTTAGACAATTAATGAGGTAGATAAGAAAAAGATGGAAGCTTTTCAAACTTGGTGTTATAGGATAATGTTAAAGATTAGTTGGACAGATAGAGTAACAAACGAGGAAGTTTATAGAAGGATAGGTGAGGATCCCTGTATATGGAAACAATTGAAGGTCAGGAGAGATAGAATGATAGGGCACCAGTTAAGACATGAGGGACAATTTAGTAAGGTCTTAGATTATAGACTACCAAATAAAAATAGTGTAGGAAGACCTAGACAAAGCTATATTAGTCAAATTATTAGATATTTAGGTTGTGAAGGGTGTGTAGACCTTTTTGAGACTAGCTCAGAATAGAAAACAATTTAGAGCTCCGTCAAATCGACCTTAAGTAAGTTCGAAAACAAAACAAAGAAAATAAATAAATATAAATCAGTTAACTAAATGTCACCATGACATAACTCATAATTAGTTAGCGGTCTGGCATGTTGGCAGCGATTCGTTACTTAAGCCTTACCATTACATATAATTTAACACTTTTCCTTTTTTGGAGGAGATAACAATGTAATATTTCATTTCCTTATAAATGGGAATCATGTGAACATGTTGGAGTTCTTTAACAACCATCAGATTGCTAATATCTATTGTTTCTGCGCGGGGGGGGGGTCTTATAAATTTGTATATCAACTTACCTCCGCGCTTGTTTTATTTTCTAAGATGTAGTTCCTTACTCTTTAACTAAGTGGACTGTATGCGATTTATAGTACGTGTTACATTTGCCTTTCACTGAGATTTTAGGGGTTTATCGATAAATTCGGCGGTACTATTGACTAACTCACTTTACCGAATCAAACCAACCGTTTCGCTTCGATATCGATGAAAGAGTGTTTTGTCACAACCCCTTTTCTGCTTAATTTTTACATGCAGAAAGGAGGTTTTACTACAGGATGTAACGGGACAAGGGATGACAGCTTTAGGATTTGATTTACAACTAAGAATTTACGACTTAAAATTAACCACGACAACGTGCGACAAAGAGACCGAACATCCCGCCCACCAAAATAAGTATGAACTAACTTATTTTATATTTAAAAATAATTAAAGCTATTAACTAAAAAACCTAACCGACAAACTTATATAAGTGAATATATGTATACATACCATTAAATATTAAGTAATTGGCAGTAACATAGTTTCACCCAAGGACGTTTAAATAACCCTTGGGCTGTCTTGACTGTAGCTACCCGAACGATACCGTCCCTACCAAGATGAACATTCACTACTCTCCTTAAACGCCGCTGTAGAGGGGGGTTGTTTTCTTCCTTTAAGAGAGCAAGCGAATCAATAGGCAGGGTAGCGGAATTCCTCGATCACTTATATTTTTTTTGCAACGTGTGCAGGTATTCCGCACTCCATTTTTCCAAAACCCTTGTAGCATTTGCTGCAACAGTTGCCAGCGATTCAAACGAGATGGGTTTATGGACAACAAATCCGGATCTGATAACACCGAGACTGGTTCGACATTAGGAAAATAACCCGGGGTCAAATATGAAAAGTCATGCGGTTCGCAACTCAGTGCGCATAGTGGACGTGAGTTGAGAATCGCTTCGATTTGAATTAATACAGTCGAGAATTCTTCAAACGACAAAATATGTTCACCGATAATTCTTTTCAAATGGGATTTTACCGATTTCATCCCGACCTCCCACAACCCACCAAAATGAGGAGCAGCAGGAGGATTAAACACAAATTCGATTCCTCAATGCCTGCCGAATGACGCATCAATTGAGAGATTTCACGAAAGGCCCCAACGAAATTAGTACCATTGCCACAATGAATTTGAATACATTTGCCTCTTCGAGCAATAAATCGACGTAAAGCATCCAAGAAGGCGTCTGCCGACAAGTTAGACACCAATTCTAAATGGATAGCCTTAGTGCTGAAACAAATAAATAGACAAATGTACGCTTTCAATGATTTTGCGCCACGACACCGATTCATCGTGACAGAGAAAGGTCCACCAAAGTCGACTCCCGTATATAAAAACGCCTTACCTGGAGTTAACCTAGAAGCTGGTAAATCCCCCATAGGGGGCATAAAGCCACGGGGTTTACTCTAAAACAACGAATGCGGGATTTTAAACATTGCCGAATAGCCCTCTTTGCGGACAAGATCCAATAATTTTGCGTTAATAAAAATTGAGTTGTTCTATTTCCAGGATGTAAATGTCTTTCATGACAATCTAATATAATAATTTCAGTCAACCGATGCGACCGAGGAAGCAAAATTGGAAATTTTGCATCATGCGATAACTCTGAATTACGTAGACGACCGCCCACCCTCAAATCTGCCGGACATTAAACATTACGAATGAAATGACGAACACATGTAATAATCCTACAAATTTTCTGCAGTTTTGAAAATTTATCTAACAACAAATCTAAGAAATTCTCAGACATCACGACTGTTAACGACAGAGTACGATTATCGACGTCCATCTGAGATGAGTCGATAAATTTTGGCAGTGACGTTACTTGCCAGTCTTCGCTACGACGCACTAACCAGGACTGTCCACCATAATGGATGATGAACCAGCTCTGAAGCCAAAAGTGCACGTGAGGCACAATCCGCACGGTTATCCTAGGACTTAACATGAAACCATGAAGATGGAGGAATACGTTCTTGAATATGTAAAATGCGATTGTTAACGAATGTCTTCCATTTAGGCGAGGAAGACCGAATCCAAGACAAAACAACAGTAGAATCTGACCACGTGAAAATATTACTAAATGATTAACTATCTGTATAAGTATTTTTGACGAAATCTACTAAATCTGCCCAGAGTACGGCAGCACACAATACGAGACGGGGCAATAAAACGCGATTAGTAGGAGCAACCTTCGATTTTGCGCATACTAATGACATTGTAATATTACCTTTTAAATCGAACGAACGAAAATAGATGGCAGCTGCATACCCGGCTTCAGAAGCATCGAAGAACCCATGCAACTCCACCTTTTTAAAATTATGACATACGATGCGACGCGAAATCTCAATATTCGAAACCGCTGGCAATTTACCCAAAAAATGTTTCCATTTTTGTACGACTTCCAATGGCGGCTCTTGGTCCTAACCGAGACGTAAAAGTCAAAGATCTTGAACTAAACGTTTAGCGAAAAGTACTAAAGGCTCTATCAAACCGAGGGGATCAAAAATTTTTGCGATAGCCGACAAAATATTACGCTTAGTGCAAGTGCGTTCTTCAGCGTTCAAGTTGAATAAAAATACATCTGTAAGAGCGCGCCACGAAAAGCCCAAAATTTTTATTGAACCACTATCTTTATCTTGAAATGTAATTGCGTCCGAACTGGACAGGGAGTCCCTCAAGTTAGACATCACTTCCAGGCAATTACTACTCCATTTTCTTAATTGAAAACCACCACTAGTGCAAATACTATTCAATTCACTAATCAATTGATTAACAGCTTCAATCGAATTGCATCCAGTGACTAAATCATCAACAAAGGTATCGCTCGCCAATACCGATGACGCGAAAGGAAAATTATTCGATTCTAACCTTGCCAATTTTTGAACAGTACGCAAGGCCAAAAAAGGCGACGACGAAACTCCATAAGTCACAGTATTTAATTTAAAGTCCATAATAGGATCTGACTGAGAAAATCTCTAAACGATACGTTGATAATCACGATGAGTATCTTTAACCAAAATCTGCCGATACATTTGTTTAATATCAGTTGTAACTACGATAGGATGTACACGAAAGTGCAATAACAAAACTGCAATGTCTTTTTGAAGAGCAGGGCCAATAGCCAAGCTATCGTTTAACAAATTTCCAGATTGATCCTGACACGAAGCATCGAAAATCACACGCAATTTGGTGGTAGTGCTATCACGCTTATGTACAGCATGATGGGGAATGTAATACATTTTCTCATGAACCGACGAATTTTTAGGCGATTCCACTTGAACCATGTGACCGCTTTTCAAATAATTCTCCATAAATTTTTTATAATCCGAATACAATTCAGGATTTTTTTAGCAAACGACGTTCTAAAGACAAAAATCTTTTAATACAAATCTATCTCGTACCCACGAATGAGGGTTCAGAAATTTTAAAGGGCAAGGACACTACAAAACGACCGTCCTCGTTACGTCTATAATTTTCCACAAATTCCTTTTTACACTTTTCTTCTTCAAGAGAAATGTGTTTCTTGAGGGAATATTTTCTAATTCCCAAAATCGACGAATGTCGCTGTCTAAGGGCTCAACGAAAGCACACAACGACGTAATAGAATTATTCGGGGAAACGAGTTTTCCGTTAAAACCCAACCAAAGGTTGGGTTTTCCGGTTAAAACCCAACCAAAGGTTGTTTTAATAGCAACTGGCTCGTTACCGACACCCCAACGAGATTCGTTCAACAAAACCTGAGCAAAGATTTCCGCTCCGAGTAGCATGTCAATCTTAGCAGGAATATTAAAATTAGGATCAGCTAAGGTCAAACCTCGAGTATGCGACCATTCCTTGACCCCTGTAGACGACGAAGGTAATTGATTACAAATGTTAGGTAAAATATAACACTCAATTTCATATGCTGAGACCATGCTCCCGAGGGGCTGACTACACACGATAGTGCACCAACACCAACGACGAATTCAAGTCAAGTCCTTGAAGAGTGACATTGGCTCTCCGTTTCCTTAAACCTAATTTCTGACGGCACCTTTCAGTCATAAAACTTTCCATGGATCCGTTATCTAATATTACACGAACAGGTTGCAATTTTCCTGTATAATCAAGCACCAACACCATTGCCGTAGCTAACAGCGTGGTTGTGTGTTTTAATGACGTCGAAATTAACAAGCTAGTGGCAGGTGGTTCATGCACACCGCCGACGACAGATTGTCTTCACTAGGTCTACCAGTAGAAGTAAGTCTAGGCGCCGCTCTCTGAGGAGACGCTGACCTTTGACGATGAGTTTGTCTGCGTGGAGACGCCAATTTTTCTCGTTTATCGAAGTGGAGTAACGAATTGTGTGACTGATGACATTTTCTACACGACCAATCTAACTTACAATTTTTCATCGAATGTGAAGTATTTAAACATTTAATACAAAAGTTTTTAACCTTTACCACCTCAAATCTTTCTTGAGGGGTTTTATCGAGAAACTGCCTACATCTATAAATAGGATGCACAGCTTGACATAAACTACAATTTTTACCATCATTGGTGGTACTAACTAAAGAAGTTTTAGCCGAAGTGCTAACGAGCTTTTCCCTTTGTTTCACAGAATCTCGAGATTTTAAGCATGTTCCTGAAGCAATGTAATTTATTTCCAACACTTTACATTGTTTTTCAATGTACGACCTTAAATCTTTGAACGAGGGAATCTCGTCACTATTTCCTAATTCAAAACGCTTTAAAATGTTTGTATCTAATTTTTTTGATAACAGATTAAACAACAAGAAATCTAATAAATCTATTTCCATCTGCTTTAAGACGAATATATTTTCATCAAAACAACTAATTAATTGCCGGAGTTCCGTGTGCGAGTCTGAGGAACTTTCCTTAGGGCATTTTTCGAGAGTATTAAAATATGTCGAAAGTAATAACCTCTTGGACTGAAAACGATTAGTAATGATCTTATATGCTTCATCGTATGCACGATCGTTTAATGGCAAATGTTTTATTAATGCACGCGGCGACTCATCTAGTGTATCTACGAGATGGCAAAATTTTTTAACGGGTAACAAACTGACATTATCATGAATCAATCGCTTATAAATTGCATGATAACTCAAAATCCGAAATGCGTCCCGAGGAGCGCGGGACAGAAAGGTGTTTCAAGCGAAATCCACTATTTACCGACAAAGAATTATTCATATTTTCCACCTTTGGCTTATTTTCTACGCAATCCAATTCACATTGTTCAGCGATAATACGAATATCTAATAGATAATCATCGATTTTCACCCTAAGAGCCGAAAATTTGTCCAATTGTTCACTCTCCTCATCAAAGAAAATATCCTTGCAAAAACTCTTGAAATGAGTTTCAATTTGCTCGACACTTTTAATCGTTGCTCTAATTAAACCAATCGATACATTTTCCGGTTGATTAATCTTACTGTATATATGATCAACCTTTAACTACAAATCTAGCTTTAAGAATAGCTTTATCAGTTGATATAACCATATCTGATTAATGATTAATGAACGACAATAAAAATTAATGTAAAAATAATGCAACTCAAATACGCTACAACTAATTAATCTACGAAATTAAATTATTAATGGACAAATGCAACTAATTACAGTGCTCGCCCCACAAAACGTTTAACGTTTCAAATAAATACCAATAACCCCTTTGTTATACAAGTTGGATGAACTCGATGGTTTCTCGAACTTGACACGAAAAATAAAGTAAAGATTTACAATACAATAACCGTCATAAATTTAGTTTACCTAAAGCAAACCGACGACCGACACTAATCTTTGTCACAAAAGACAAGGGATATATTGTAAAATCTACCGTTACGACCAAATGTTTCTACCATTAAATGTGTAAGCAGGAAGTTATTCTCTTTGTAACACGTTTAAACATAATCAAAACTACGACAATGATTAAGTTAAAGTATAAATGAGAAGGAAAAGGACTAGGAACTAATTAATTAATTAAATAATCCGGCGTACGAAGGCCATGTTTCTACGCGGGGGGTCTTATAAATTTGTATATTGACTTACCTCCGCGCTTGTTTTATTGTTCTAAGATGTAGTTTCTTACTCTTCAACTAAGTAGACTGTATGCGATTTATAGTACGTGTTACATTTGCACTTTCACTGAGTTTTTTAAGGGTTTATCGATAAATTCGGCGGCACTATTGACTAACTCACTTTACCGAACCGAACCAACCGTTTCGCTCCGATATCGATGAAAGAGTGTTTTGTCACTACTTCTTTTCTGCTTGATTTTCACATGCACAAAGGAGGTTTTACGACAGGATGTAACGGGACAAGTGATGACAACTTTAGGATTTGATTTACAACTAAGAATTTATGACTTAAAATTAACCACGACAACGTGCGACTAAGAGACCGAGCATTTATGTAGAGCCAGGTAGATAACAAAAGGATAGAAGAGTATAGGAAGACCTAGACCAAGCTATATTATTCAAATTATTAGAAATTTAGGGCGTGAAGGGAATGTAGAACTTTTTAGATTAGAACAGAATAGAAAAGTTGGAGCTGCGTCAAACCGACCTTAAGTAAGGTCGAAAACAAAATGATGATAATGATATATAACTTAAGAGATGATGTTAGTTTTAACTGGACACTGGAGTGTCAGAAAGCGTTTAACGATATTAAACACTGTCACTTTGACCCATCATAACTACTCATTTAGCTACTGACGCTTCACCTTATGGGTGTTGAAACTTTACTAGAAACTATACGGTACGTGTGAAGTTGTACTTGATAAAAATAAGAATAAGACTTTATGTACCCTTTATTTCAAAAACGAATTATAACTAACTGATAAGAACTATTTTCTCATCTCGACAACTGTACATAGCAAACTTTATAATATCACACACTAAAAACAGTCTTCATAATAGACTATTATGATTATCTTGTATAATAGCATTATTTAACACTCCTCCTCTTTTATACAAGACCACATCTTCCCAAAAGAATTTAAGTTTCTGAGTTGGGAGTTGTTTTATAAATAGATCTCTCCATATACTTTCAGTCGGACAATATCTGACCTGCATCATTCCTTTTGAAATGAAATATCGTACAAAGTAATACCGTATACCAATGTGTTTTGTACGAGTTAACAACCTCTCATCCTGAATAAGTTCAAAGCAACTTTGACGATTTAGGTAATTCTAGAATAATGGTGACGGGCTTTTTCTGCTAATCTAATACCGATTAACTTTTTAATAAAATTTATATTTATACTCTTCCGACTTCCTTGTTTGTTAGACACGCTTATTTAAAGTGTTCGCATTCAAATATAGCTCTTTGTCTTGCAAATACTTACAAAAAGCCGTAAGAATCCATCTGCAAATTTTATAACATGTAAGACTATAAAGTGTTGGTTGAGTCTTTTCGAGAGAAAGAATAATGAAATAAGATAAGTTTAAGGCGTTTATGACCGAATCACTTTCAGTTATTACGTTTTGAGCGTAATTTTTGTGGTTGTTTCAGTTTCATACCATCAATCGTTTATAGGGCAGTTTAAAAATAATTAGTGGTGAGTCTGCGGTTTAGAATTATATTAAGTTTGTGACACTTTTTAACAATGTTCAACCCTTGCGGTCTCGGTTTTATGGGTATGGTGATTTCACACAGTTTTAACTTTGATTAACGTAGTCTTTATTACTCACTTCAGTGGTATCTTCTGGTAAAAATTATAGGGTATGGGATGAAAACGTTAGCTTGTTAGAATTGGTTATATGTAGTGATCTACTATCTTATATTATTGGATCTAGTTTTAGTATATCTACGATACTTTAAATTTAGAGTAGCGAAATCTTTAGAGCAATTGCGAAACTAAATCATATAATAAATGGAATTACAGAATTCTGTAACTATAATGTCAAATGATTTGCAAAATTGGAAAAATAATACATTGTTGATTAAAACTTGAAAATCAACGATTAAGTCTGTAATGTAACGCACGTGGTCGCTGCTACAAATCTGTACTCTAACCAACCTGCGGAAGAACAAACGCCCTCTCTTGACAATATCTGGCCTCGTGATCTAGTCGTCTATGTGGCTAGTAACACCTATGTTGTGTGACTGAAACTTAATCCAAATATACACACTGAGATGGCGCTAAGGCGGGAAGGTTTGAAATAAAATTACTATAGTTACCGACCCTACTTTAATTATTATATGATAACCTTAAAATTAAGTTACGTTCAATTATACATGAATTACAAAAGCAAACAGTGACGGACTCTTTGGGTTAACGCTGAGGAAAGAGTAACAACAGATAAAACCTCAACAACCCTGCGCTTCTAACTGCATACATACAGTTCTCCAAGGATGGGGTGGCGAACATGCACCCTGCACACTTTTAATATTACGGGATGTCAACTGTTACTTGGTCATTCTACATATGAGACTGAAGAAATTGTAGTGTAGCTAATCTTTTCTAGAAGGTACCAAGGACGGCTATGCCATTACTACCTGGCTAAAGTTCAAGAGGCAGAACACCGGAAAAATAAGGACTTTGACTACCAATGTTCCACCCCGCACGGCCATAAAATGTTAGTAAATTCAACAAAGGCGCAAACATACACGTTAATCGTACATACCATTAACAATTTCCAGCCCGTTTGGCAATATAGTTCACAATGGCTAACCTACATTCGATCATGCTATGATAGGGTACAAATTGAGTTGACCATCTCCTACATAGTCATAATGCAAACGCGTTAATACTGGGTCATACCACAAGTTCGCTATAATTACATCTTAACAAAAATAAATAAATCTCAGTAGAATTGTAGGTTATAATATCTAGTTACATCAAACTAACTTAAAGTTAGGTTATAAAATCGTGACATGAATTATGCAGTTATAAACGCACAACTAGAAACTAAAATAAACAATTACATAATCATAACAAATTATTAGAACATTGAAAACAAATTATAAAATATGCTTGTAACAAATACATGCCAAAATTCTACAGAAACAAATCAAGCTCAGATTCAGGCTCTAAATTAACAAATGCATGGTAACAAAATATATTCAATCTAGTAAGCAAACTAACTTCTAACTATAACATCGTATCTGCATTAAGTTGTAAAATCCAAGATTTTAATGACAGATTTCAAGAACCATTAAAGATTTACAATCTTTTCTTTTTATCTCTAACGATTAACAAATAAGTCAAACTTGTTGCTTACCTTTAACTATGTAAATATACCTTGTCTTCTCTATCTTTGATTGAATCAAATTTTTTCTTTTGACGTTATAAATATCCTTCCCAGTGAACTTTCATTTCGTTAACACTTACCTATATGTAATCTATACCTTTTAGACTCATCCTATCGTATACCTACAGGGATGTTACCCTTGAACCTTGAATCGTTTGAAAACTTTTCGTTTCAAATAGCTCATTTATTTCTAAATGATAGCTCCTCATGCCTAGTTACAAAATTTTTTATTCGTCCCTGCTTTTAAATAATCCTACTTATTTTAAATTTGCATCTATTATTCCACAGCCCACTGCATTCGTGTATCGTAGTTAATATCTTTTGTTTGAACAACTCAGAGAATCTATAAAACTTGTACTAGCCGAAGCCTGGTTTTGCTTTACTCTTTGGATGCCCATAGGATCGCGGCTACGCCTCTGTAATAAAAAGTCGTTTTCCACAGTTGCGACTACAAAAATATTTCTATTTGATGTGTTTTCTTTCACAAATATTTCAATCATTTGTTGTAAATTCTATTTCCAATCGTTTTATATCATAGGGATGTTAATACATTTTGTTGATTATTTTCCTGAACGTGTTGGTGAGGTGCTGTCGTATTTGTCAGGTCAACATTATTCCTTATTGTTTTGGTGTATTCGAAATTTTCTTATTTCTATCTTCGGTTAAATGTCTATCGTACGATTATTTCTGTGTCCGTGCTAGTTATCGGTCTTTGCAATTTTTGTGTGGGTATATTTAAGTTGGTCGTGTTACCTATGTCTAATTCTCTTATCTCAGTGGATGCGTTCGATTACAAGATGATCTGTCCAGGTCTCATTTGGAACCCACATTTTTTAATTATCGATGTGTTTGAAAAGAACTTATCTTATCGCTAAAGTTGCAGGTGGTCCTTCAAACCGATCTATTTTAATAGCGATATTCTTTATTATCTACCCTTTCTCTAGAATACTTATAATAAACTCTACTTTTTCTTATCCCCCAACTCCGTTTTCAACCTTATTTTTTCCTTCATTGAACCTGTCTTAGTTTGGAGACAACCGACCATCACAAAAAAATGGTACTCCCTCACTCCAGGCCTCTGACTACACTTTGGTTGGTCAAATAGTGCTTCGCTATCCAGAGTTTCTTCTATCACGTTTGCTCAATGCGAGCCTTTTCTCTTCTCTCTTCTACCTGATTGATATAAAGCTTCAAACACCCCCATCTCTCCTTCTTTTATCTTTTCTATCTTCTATTTTTCTTTTACTTTCTTAAGTCGCTGCATAATTATATGATAGTTACTCACAACGATTTTATTTGAGAGGTTAAACCAACAGTACAAATATAATCTTTTTAAACTACGATTCTTGTTTCTTAATTTACTTAATCTCGAAGCACTACCATTAATTTATATACAAGCACTAATTACTGTAATTAATTTATATCGAATAGGGTGATTTATGTGAACAGTAGAGTAATTCATGTCATATATTCTGAAGCTCTAAACTACCGCATAAAGCTTTATATTAGCATTCAAGTATTACATAGAAGCTGTAGTTAGAGCTAAACTTGCAAAATCTCTTAACGTTAATTTATACTTTATCTAATTGTTCTGAATTAATCGACAATAATCCAGAAGACGGCTTTAAATGTAAAGTTTTGTACCTGCCAATTAAAATTTATCCAAAAGGTGTAACACAGGGGTGGCCGTCATTCATATTTTGTGGATTCAACCCTTCGTCTGCGTCCTAATGTAATCGCAAGTAGACTGAGCGGCGTCAAATTATCTTAAATGAATTAATGAAAATTTGTATGCATTAATATGCAATGAAAGAATGACTTTTGTATTTAGTTTTATAGTGAATTTAAGTGTTAGTTTTAAGTATTTGAGTTTTATTCTCACGACTAATTTTGTGCGGTCAGTGTGACGGCAAATAAGACCCTTTGCGCGCTCAGATATAGCCTAAAGATTGGATGGCTACTTATTTCCACTTCTGGATATCGCAAATATTAATATGGTTTAAAAGTCAGGTGGCGCCTACAAATATTATTTTATATAAATTTTCTAAGTATGTGAGCTCTCGTATAAAGGGATCTTTTTCTTATTTCTTCTTTTTGAAGCTTTGATGCGATTGTTACGCCTTTTAGCTGCACAAAGTTTTCGTTTTAATATTAGGAATAGGGAATTTTTTAATCCAAAAGGGCAAGCCTTTTTCCATCGTTAATTAAATAGATTACCTACTTGTAAAGTTTGTAGTTTCTGGGTTCACACGAACTGAGGTCAAGAATTCATAGTTTATCGATGTACCCTTTTAAACAGCATTTTCCGTGTCTTTTAAGAAAGTGTCGCTATCGCCTTAACCAATGAAAACGTTTTCATGGTGGGTGGCAGCAATGGAATTCATGTGAACGCGTGATATGAGCGAGAAATTTATATTCGACTATCATACTCTGCGTACTTATTAAACGCGAGTGCGTGCTGGTGCAGCGAAGTGTATCTGTGGAATTCTTTACCTATCCCGTATCTAACCACCACAAGTCTGTTCGAAAACTGTGTAAAGTATAACATTTCGCTGCAGGTAGCTGGACAAAACAGGAGAACTACAACGACCTGGCTTCATATTTAAACGTTTCGTACTTGCCCAAGAGCAAGGTTTGCCTTTCGCATAATGTTTTACATTCTATTGGTCCTTATAACAGAATCAATACTTAAGTAGCTTTCTAACGTGAGAGCTAGGCACCTCATTTGCATGCTACCATAAAATGAACGAACATTACAGAAACTTTCTTTATTGTTAGGTTCTTTTTCGTTGTTTACACATGCACATTCTGTTGTAACTTATAAAACATGTTAGCCGACATGCTAACTTCTACCAGGGGGATTGGTAGTCCGGTTTCCCAATAATTTTTTATCCTAGGTTAACGAGTGTTACTCATTATCAAATGTAGGTTCACAAATATCTTTAATTCGTGAATATGTGTAGGGTTAAATCGTGTGGAATACTGCACACTACATTTGATTTATCAATGTTCCACCCGAAAGTACTACATTGGCCAGGAAGCGAGTTTTTTTACCTGGAAACTTTAAATTTTGCCAAAGCCTTGCTGGTCCAAGCGAAGAAGGGATCTTTAACGTGCGTGACAACACCCCCTCTGGACCTACATTTTACCTCTCATTAGAACGAAGGCGTATTGTTGTGAAAAACGCTTGCTTAACATTTTTCAAACGCACCGTGTCGGGATTCGAACCCAGGACTTTAGACATAGTAATCGCACGTATACCAGCTACGTCACGGACGCGCCGGAATGCTGCACAGCATTCAAATTTGTGTTGTCATCTACATCCTCAAATAAATTTTCAGTGAAATACTGGGAGAAAAAGTGCAACAGACTTTCCAAGGCAACCATTTCGGACACTTATGACGAGTACCGCTCAATTGGAGGTGTCAATTATGTAACATGCTGCTTCCATGTTATATTAGTTTTATTGTCAGATAATTTTTCAGAAAAAATCAACTGCGTTTACCTGTAACTGTATCTATAAGTTGACAATCGCAGCTTTTCCACAAGCTGTACAACTTACTCTTGCTGTACTTTATTCTTTGTGTCCTACGTCCTTGTTAGAAAAACATTTCTCCAAACCTTGGTTGTGGTGCTATTTCTGTTACTTGCTTTTCAAAGGTGAGCCGAATCCCACTAATGTTGTTCCTTCTGGAAACACTTTTAGGAATCGTTCACTTGCTTCTTCGAATATTATCCATGTCGCATCCATTTCTTCAAGGGATCCAAAAATAATTAACGCTGAATGATGTACAACAGTTTGTTTGTTAGAAGTCATCGACAAAATCACGAAGAGCAACCGAAAACGTTGCATCATTCTACACCACGGTGTGACGTTCTGGTTTGTCTGGCGCCACCTTAATAATGCTTCATAGCAACAGAAATAATATTTATTTACAAGTTAAAAATACGAACCAATTTTACATTAAAGGCATCGACGCACGAAGAAAATATTTGCAAAAGCTTTTGCATGCGTAATTATTCCAAATGCCTTAACTCAGATAGCACTTTTGTTTGTAAAATTGCAAAATGGGCTTCTATGTTGAAGAATTGAATGTTGCGACTTTACGACAAAGACCTCGATCTGATGTGGTGTAGATGATATCCATCGTTACGCTAAATACAATGTGATACCTAGCGGCGGTGACTGGGATAAGATTTTCGTGCTGTAGTACCCTGCGGCTAATTGACGGAGATGCTAGCATACAGACAACATCCTTGATTACTAGAAATTGAAACGAGCTGACGGCGGAATGTTCCCAATCCTGGTGTGTGTATGCGTGTGTGTGTTGGCGTCACGTACTCTAGGAGGTGAAGTGGATCCAAGCTGTGTTATAGCGGGCTCCTGCATCCGTAGTGTGGTTATAAGAGATTACTTCATTTTATCACGTTCGATTTGTTGGTCATAACGAGATAATCGGAAGGAAAACCTTTAATGCTCGAGGAGCTTAGTGACTTCCGTCTTCCGCTATTCTTAACTCCTCTCCAAAAGTTTGGTGACTACCTTAAAGAGAGAAAAATTACGAAGTAATTTGCTCTAGCGTTTGGGGCGCCTTTTATATCCTAGATTTGTTTGTATTGTACGTTCGGGCGATTCTATTATGTATTTCAAGGAGTGTCGAACGAGTGTATTTGTTTACGCGCGGGGGGTCTTATAAATTTATACATCGACTTACCTCCGCGGTGTTTTGTTGTTCTTAACTGCAGTTCCTCTTCCTTCAACCAAGTGGACTGTATGCGAATTGAGTCTATGTTACGTTACACTTGCACTGTGTTTTTAGGGGTTTAACAACTAAAGTCTGCGGCACTTGACTAACTTACGGTACCGAACGAAGAAACCGACGACCGTTCTGCTTCGATATCCATAAGAAAGTGTTTGTTCACTACTCTGTCCAACTTATTCACACATGCAGAAGGAATTTTATGGCAGGATATAAGGGAACAAGGGATGACAGTTTTACTATTAGATTCACGACTACAAATTTAAATAACTTAAAATTAACCACGCGAACGTGCGACAAAGAGACCGAACAGTATTATTGTTTGAAGGACGTTTTAAGCGTGCATGCTATTTATTTGAAAGCGGTGTAGAAGTATGGTTGGTTGCATACTCCTACAACGGCAATGTCAGCTTACATAGCACTTTATACAACTGTTTATTTAAAAGTTAAAAACGTCAAATTAATGCCTCATTTATAGGTTTTATCGCTCAGTGACATCTTTGCATTCCCGAATATCAAACAATGTACTTAGAGGAAATTTCACCGCTCAAGAAGCCGTTGAACTCATAGTAACCATATTTTTGACATACCAACTTCCAAGTGCTAAAACATTTCTACAATTAGTTTGAACGTATGCAAAATATATAAATCTTAAAAGCCAATTTTTTGAAAAGAATTTAAATACTTTGTTTCAAAAAAGTTTCTCTTTCTTAGTTTTTAAAAGACTTTACAGGTAAAAAATATTTTGTGAAAATGCTGAACTTAAGCAGTTTTCAACAAGAAAGCATTCTTTACCTGAAATAAAGTGGAAAATTATTAAGAAGCAAAAAACGCTGTTAAAAATTGGGCTAGGTCTCTCAATAACTCCTTGCAGCATAGCGTGTCAGTAAAATTGCGGCTTTGTTAATGCGTAGGGGAGATCGGGGTTGATTGGCACAGGGGTTGGTTGGTGCATTCATTATATCTGGAATGGTAGAAAGCTGAAAACAGTGTGAGTATGAGCAGACGAAACATCGACCCACACTGCATCAGTAAACGAACTCAGTGCTCGTCATAATACAAACTCTCTGGTGCTCGTTTGACTGTCATTAAAGCAGTAGGGTATACATTTCGTCGTTCGAGGCCATCTAAGTAATATCCGTGCTCTCCCACTTTTTTGCTACAAAGAACGTAGGGTGAGTGTTACAGATTTTTAAACAAATACCACTTTGCTGTACAAGACATGGCCTTCTAGCTGGTATGTGCGCATTTTACTGAATAATTATTGTTTAAATAAATATTACAGAAGCATCGGCAAGGTGTTATTAGGGTTAGTTGGCGCAATGTTAACGGAGCTACTTGGTGCAACTGTTTCATTAAAACTGTAAATTCGTGAATCATAGAGATGTCAAGAGATGGCTGGATCTCATTGGTTGACTTTGTTTTTAAAAAGGCATAGAACATTATCTATTAGAACACCCAAAGCTACAAGTCTTACCAGGGTATCTAGTTTTAACTAAACAAATGTCACCCAATTTTTTACCAATTTGAAATTAGTTCATGGTCATTACAAATAGAACCAAGTGACATAAGGAACGTAGATGAACCAAAGACGGTACAGAAACACGATAGAATTGTAGCCAGGAGGGGTTTTAAGCAGAAGGTTAACGTCACAGGAAAGAAGCGCTCTTGTAACTTCAGCAGCTGCTGTCTCTGCAACAGGAAACAGCATACCTCCATTTTTTGTTTTTCAAAGAGTGCACTTTCGTGACCATTTTGTTGCTGCTGGGCCACCTCAAACTGCAGGCGCAGCTAATCCTTCCGGTTGGATAAATTCCAACCACTTTTTAGAATTCGTTCAACATTTTGTGCGTCATACCAAATGCTCTCAGCAGCAACGATTGTTGCTTTTGTTGAATAACCATGAGTCCCATTTATCTATAGAAGCATTGGACTATTTCAAAGCTAATGGGGTTACGGTACTGCCGTTTCCCCATCACTACTCTCATAAACTCCAATCACTTGACCGTTCCGTTTATGGTCCTCTAAAAAATACGTAAATACAACATGTGATAGTTGAATGAGTAATAATCCAGGACGCATCATGGCAATCTATGGTTTTCCACAAATTGTCAGTATAGCATTGCCACTTGCTACGACTTCTACTAACATCATGGGTGGCTTCAAAGCAACCGGAATTTTGCCATTTAATTGCAATATATTTGGTGACAACGAGTTTCTTACTGAGTACCTCACGGATAGGCCAGCAGAACCACCTGAAGAACCAGCTTTTGATTCACGAATTTTTTGTGTGGCAAACAATAAGGCCTTCGCAATATCGAATAGTATTGATGATGGTGCTGTAGCTGACCCTCACATGCATAAAATTGTTGTGAAGTGATACTACCTCCAACACCAGAACAAATAAGACCACTCCCA
Source organism: Platerodrilus igneus (assembly GCA_036346225.1). Taxonomy (NCBI): domain Eukaryota; kingdom Metazoa; phylum Arthropoda; class Insecta; order Coleoptera; family Lycidae; genus Platerodrilus; species Platerodrilus igneus. The sequence goes on along the minus strand of JARFIW010000932.1, from coordinate 3,627,662 downwards.
AAAGCTGGACCACGAAAATTAAAGCGAGAATCTAGGAGAAGACGTTACACTGAAATTCTAACGGACACGCCCATTAAAAATGCTCTAGAGGAAGAAAAGCAAGCTGCTGTCAAAAGTGTTCGAAAGGAAAAGGCAACCAAATCTTTAAATCTGCCAAAAAAATCAAAGCAAGAGCTTAAGCAATTTAAAGTGCGTGGCGATGGTAGCTCTGCAAACGAAGAGGAAACTTTCTGCATTTTTTGTATGGATGCAATTTCCAACAGCCAAGCATACGCAACTTTGGTTGCAGTGCAGCAGTTACCATATGTGGGCACTCGAGTTATGTGCTGGTAAAAAGCATGTGTTTTAGTGTGCCCTGATTGCGAGTCTTCAGATAATTTGTAATCTACATGTACATTACTGCTCCATAAAAATATATTTGTATTCAACTGAATTTTGTATTTATTTCGAGTATACATAGTATAAATGAACTAAAAATTAAGTGCGCCAACCTACCCCAATAAGTACGCCAAGCAACCCCGTGTAGGAGTATGTAGGCGCACGGCAGATGCTTTGTAATTTTATTTTGCAACTCGTTATAAATCTAGTGTATAACAAATCAGATAAGGGAAATTGTTAACTAAGACATAACTCTATAAGACGAAACATATTTAAAGTTTATACAGTTACCTAAAATATTTAAAATAAATAAAATGCAAAAAATGTGCCATTCAATTCATATGTTTATAGGTAAACTATATTGTCAACATCGTAGAGTATACAGTTACATCTGCGCATTATTCTATTCATGATAATAGAAACCATTCTGAAAGGACCTACACCTTGACGACGTTCTAAAATGCTAGAACAGGTAGAATGGCTTACGCGTTTCAATGAGCTAAAGAGCCGAACTATAGGTTTAACCAAATTAGTGGGGTCTTTTGTGAGGAACCAGACTAAGACAGGTACCCGAAAGAGGGCAGCAGCTTTTTCGGTACTTAGAGTGGCAGAGACCATAGGGGTCGGTATGACATTTTAAGACAAACTACTGCGATGTGGAAGCCACCACATTACTTCCCAAGTACACTGCGTACAGAAATTGTAAAACATGATTACATCCTCTGGGGTAAAAAATTCCGGAGGTAAAATAGTCCCCCATTCGGATCTCCGGGGAGAATGTGATCCGAAAGAATAGAAAAGGATCTGCGAGTCGGAGCGTCGAATGTCAGAAGTATGAAACTCGAAATGGATAGGTTAGCACTAGACATAGTAGGAATTAGCGAAATCTGCTGACCGGAGGCGGAGGATTTTTAGAGTGGAGACTTCAGGGTAATTCATACAGGATCAGAGCAAGGAAATTTGGGTGTGGGGATAGTTACGCGAAAAAAGATAGGACGACGTGTAGAAAACTACCTACAAAAGAACGAAAGAGTACTCATGGTTAGATTTGAATCTAAACCAGTAAATACAGTAATAATACAAGTATACATGCCCACCTCTAGCTATAGTGAGGAAGAGGTAGAGGCGATCTACAAAGATCTCAAAGACATGCTAAGATATGTAAAAGGACATGAAAATTAAATAATTACGGGGATTTTAATGCAGTGGTAGGTGAGGGTAGGGAATGAGCGATAGTAGGCTTATTTGGTTTAGGTATGAAAAATGACAGGGGGAAATAGGCTGGTAGAATTTTGCGACAAGAACAAGTTAACCATCACAAGTACATTATTTCAACATCTTTCTAGAAGACGATATACGTGGAAGCTGCCATGAGATGTAGGAAGATATCAAATAAATTACATTATTGTTAGACAACGGTTTAGAAATCAAGTAAAAGACTGTAGAAGCTACCCGGAAGCAGATATAGGCACTGACCACAACATCGTATTTATGAAGGCCGCACTTAAGTTTAAAAATCTGAAAAGAGGAACGGAAAAAGGCACTTTGACTTTGAGAAGCTAAAAGATAAAGATATCCACGAAAGATTTGAAAAAAGTCAAATGAATTGCTGAAAGATATCGGGAAAATTTCTGATACTAAGGAAGTAGAAACAGAATGGAATAACACTAAATCCAGCTTAGACATGGCGGCCAGAAATATTCTGGGGTATACACAAAAAGAATATAAGAAACCATGGATAACAAAGGATATCCTGAATTTAATAGAAGAAAGACGAAAATACAAAAATAAATCAGATGAAACAGGAAAACAGAAATACAAAGCCTTATGGGAAATTATTCGCAAATGCAGGAAAGCTAAAGAACAATGGATTGATGAAAAGTGCAACGAGGTACAAACTAAGATGGAAATAGGAAAGACAAACGAAGCATACAAATTAATTAGAATGAATTTTAGAGATATAAAACCATATAGCAAAAATATAAGAGATACGGAAGAAACGTCATTATACAAAATGTAGAGAAAGTAGCTAGATGGCAGGAATATATAGGGAATTTATATTCAAGAGAGGAATTAACAGCATTAGAACAGGAATCAGACATTAAAAAGGATGATCTGGGATATCCTATACTTAGAGATGGGTTTGAATTAGCATTAAAAAGTTTGAAAAATGGTAAGGCACCGGGTACAGAAAGGTGCAAGCAAAAACTTTAAAAGCCGCTGAACAAGCAGTAACAGAACGTCTCTTCCGACTTGTAAGCTATATGTATGAGACAGACGAAATATCCAAAGATTTCAAACGTAACATCATAGTAACTATACCAAAAAAGAGGCGCGGATAAATGTGAAAATTTTCGAACAATAAGCTTGACATGCTACATGCCGAAAATCGGCCTGTAAACATTTCTGTAAGTTTTAATTTGCAAGTGAATGCGCGCCAATAATTTAATAGACGTGTGCGTGCTTTGCCGCCACTTTAGATAGTTGCGTTGGCGCTCGAGATTGCGCAGACGCAGAGTGGAAAGAAAGTGATGATTTCCGCCGCGCCAGGACTAGTCAGCCAGACGTCGATACGAGTGGTTATCTATGTGTGTTTTGTCCTTTCTTCCAGGTAATGTAGGTTTCCTTTCATCTCTAACTGATTATCATACCTCTACCTATATTCCTCTACCGTTCCGTTACAAGGAAGAAGAAGACAAAAATAATGTAGATTCAACCGGGGGCAGAAGGAGTACCCACGCCTATAACGCCCATAATGCTCAACTGACGCGAGAGTAGCTGCCTTGTTGTGAAGAGCTCCACAGTTTACGTGACTACCTTTTCTTCTATTATAATCAAAATAAACATTTTTTGCATATGATATAGTAATTTAAAACATTTATATGACGTAATACCTTATTGGGCAACATTATGCATGCATTTATTATTGTTACTGTCGTAGTGGCTCTTATACAGTACCCGCCGGGACTTTAAAAGTATACCTTTGAGTTTAGACACAAAGTATAACAGACAGCACACGTTTCAAAAATATAACTAAAATTGTACAAAGACGAATGGAAAAACAAGCTGAAGATATACTATTTTAGCTCTAAGGGTGATAATGGAGAAAACAATAGAGAAGATTAATATGCTTAGATTTCCAGATGATATAGCGGTATTAGCATTTAGCAAGGGAGAGTTAGAAGCTGCTCTAATGAAATGGAAACAGTTCTAACGGAGGGATATGATATGAAAATTAACAAAAATAAAACTAAAGTTCTAGTATGCAAAAGAGGGGATAATAAATCAAAAACAAGAATACAAATAGGTAACGAGAACTTACAAGAGGTTAAAGATTTCTGCTACCTAGGAAGTCAAATAACGCAAGATGGGAAAAGCACAAAAGATATAAAACAAAGATTAGCACAAGGTCGTGCTACATTTAACAAGAAAAAGCAACTACTGTGTTCAAAGACCACAAACATAGAAACAAGGAAAAGATTGCTTTAAACATATGTGTGGAGCACAGCATGTATGACTGTGAAGCCTAGACAGTAGGAGAAGCAGACAAGAAAAAGGTGGAAGTCTTTGAAATGTGGTGCGCCAGACGTATGATGAAGATACCATGGACAGACAAAGTTAAGAACAAAGAGGTACTAGGAATGGTAGGGGAAGAAAAACTATGTGGAAAACAGTAAAAAAATAGGAGGGATAGGATGATAGGCCACATATTAAGATATCAGGGAATAATGCGGAGTATATTAGAAGCAGAGATAGGAAAAAAGGGAAGTAGATATAGACCTAGGTTAGACTACTGCACACAGATAGTGAAAGATGTAATAGGTTGTGAGAATTTTAGGGAAGTGTGTAGGCTAGCTCAGAATAGAAATCAATGGAGGTACGCTTCCAACCAGCCGCAAGATTAAAAAACTAATGACAAAAATAATAACTGTTCTTAATATGGTGATTATTATAAACAACTACAGATATTGGTTGTGCAATACTCTCAACTAATGTTAATTGTGCGAAAGGATTTATTTGAAAATTATTAATACGGCAAATGTCTAAGTGTTGGTGGAACCTTGGCAGCCACAGGCAGCTTAACCCCCTTCACATACCACTGAATCTCGGTGAAATAGAGCATATAATTAAAAAACAATAGGAGGGAATCGAGCTGAATATCGGCTGTTGTGAGAATTGCAGGGAACGGTGTAGGCTAGCTCAGAACATAAATAAGCTGAGGTACAAGTCCAACCAGTTTCAAAATGTAACCCAATGACGAAAAAATAAGTGCTCTTAAATCTGATGATTATTATAAACAACTAAAGGTGTTAGTTGTGAAATATTTTCAACTAATGTTGATTGTACGAAAGGATAAATTGGAAAAACTATTAATTCGACAAAGGTTCAGGTGCTGGGGGAACTTGGCAGCCAAAGGCTGTTTACCCCCCTTCATATACCATTGAATATCGGGGAAATGGGGTATATAACTGTAAAACAATAGAGGGTGACCAAACTGCATCAAACAAGAAAGAACCGCAGTTATGTTCAAAGACAACGAACATAGATACAAGAAGATAACTGTTCAAAGCATAATGTGAAGCAGAGCACAGTTCAGCTATGAAATAAGGGCAGTAGGAAAAGCAGACAGAAAAATATAGAATCCTTCTGGAATATTGTGCTTTAGATGTATGAAGATGGTAGCTTGGTCAGACAAAGTTAATAACAAATAGGTTGTAGAAATAGTAGAGGAATAAAGATATCCGTGGAAAATGAAAAATAGGATAAATAGAAGGACAGGATACGTTCTAAAGCATTTTTGGGGAGTAGTACGGGATATACTACAAGCAGAGATAGAAAAAGAGAGGTAGAGGTAGACCTAGATCAGACTTTAGCACACAGATAGTGATAGATGCAGATTGTGCAAATTTCAGGGAAATGTGTAGATTGGTTCAGACTAGGAAACAATAAGGATACGCGTCCTACCAGTTCTAGGACTGTAGACCTAATGATGATGATGATGATGATGATAATACAAAATATTAAATGTCGGCAACCCACAATACACTTTCGCGTATTGTATGTTAGCTATATGCATTTTTAAAACAAAGTATTTCAACTTTCCAAAATTATTATTAATTTATTTCTATTACAAACACTGCTTTAAAACTATTACAGGAAATACACATCTATTGTTACCTATTTACCGCCCAATTTCATATTCGTTCTACTACACGCGTCTCCGTTTAGTTGCATTCACATGGCTTCTGTAATCGTCTAATTAAAATTCAAGCAAGGTTATCTATCGTTAGCATAGGTCAATGTTGTTATCCTTTATAGCAATGATCATATTAGTTTAAAATTGCTCTTCATTCGGTTTATTTCAAGTATGGCGTCTTATTTTACCGTTTTATTATTAATTACATTTAGTGTGTGTAATGCGCAGCAATGGATAAATCCTGGGCAACCCTTAAACCCGAATCCACCACACTACCCAAATTATTATCCGCAATCGCAAAGTGTTCCTGTGGAAAGTACACCTACATATTACCTTGATATATAAATACAAAAGTTTTAGATAGTTAAAAGTTACGGTTTTACTACCAATATGCAAAAGGACGGTGTGGAGTTTCTAACAACAGCCTTGAACACTAGCCGGGGTAGTGGTAATGAGTGCGTCACTTTAAGGGATCTTTTACCACAAAATATCCAGAATTAACATGGCACGTCGCTAAAACAAAAGCCTATGCTATAAGATATCTTAAAAGTATAGATTTATTGGCAGGAACCGAGCGTTGCAAATTGTTTGCGACCAAAAAATGATTGTTCGTTCGTTTATTGCAGATACGTGTTTGCGTTCTGATTATTATTTCTATTCTATGTAGTTGAGTTATAGCTATATAGATTATTAAATAAAATTGTAAGTTGCTTTTTGTAAACGCTTATTGTAGGTAAGTTTGAAAAAATCACTTTTTTTGTTACATTTCAAAAATATTCACGCTGGCGGGAAATAAACCCTTCCCAATGGTAACTGCTTCTAAACCAAATCCGACCTACTAAGCGTAACATCATTATCACCATTAGGTCTTCAGTCCTGGAACTGGTTAAACGCATACCTCCGTTGTTATCTATTCTGAGCTTGAAATTCCCACAGCCCACATCTAAATCTACCTTTACCTTTCTGTTTTCCTATTTCTGCTTGTAACATATCCCGGACTATTCTCCAATTGCCTTAGAACGTGTCCTGTCCTTCTATTTCTTCTAGTTCTTTGTTTTCCACTGATATATTTCTTCCTTACTATTTCTATGACCTCTTTGTTATTAACTTTGTCTGACCATGCTATCATCATCATACATCTGAAGCACAACATTCCAAAAGACTTGTACCTTTTTCCTGTCTGCTTCACCTACTATCCATTCTTATTCCATATCCACACATTACTGTGCTGCACACATATGCCTTCAACAACTTTTTTCGTTGTTTCTATGTTTATTGTCTTCGAACATAGCCGTTATCCTTAATTGTAGATTCAGCTCGGTACCCATTCTATTATTTTCTAAAGCTACACCCCATTTCACCTATACTCAGTGGTATGCCAAAAGGGTTTAGAAACCTGCGGCTACCAAGATCCCCCATCACTTAACCGTTCGCTGAATTAATAGTTTTCCAATAAATCGTTTCGTACAATTAACATTAGCTGAGAATATTGCCAAACCAACACCTGTAGTAGTTTATAATAATCATCAAGGTTATGTACAATTATCTTTTTCGTCGTTAAGTTTTCCGTCTTGGAACTGGTCGGACATGTACTTCCATTGATTTCTATTCTGAGCTAAGCTACTCATCAGGGCCGCCCAGAGAGGGGGCAAATGAGACAATTGGCCAGAGGCCCGGACTTTGGGGAGGTCCGGAGACTAAGATAGGTTAAATGTTTTAATTGACGATGCAGTCTGCATTCATCATATTAATCCTATATATTTTAACACTAAGCCCTTTCATGTAACGCTTAGTTTGAGAAATCTACTGAACAGATTTTTATCATTGAAGTAGCAACTTAAGCTTATTATTCGTAGATGTGACCGCAGTGCGTATTTTTTTTTAAAAAAGCGTAATATTGTTGATGAAAACAACGTTTAAAGTTATTATCAATAAGGGTGTGATACGATATATGGTTGGTTGTCTAAAATTCATAAACAAGAAGTTGTTGTGTTTTGGATATTAAAATACGATAAATGTATTTCACTAAATCACAATTACACTCACAAAACTTTATAAAGAACGTTCGCTTTTTCATTAAATGGCGTAATAAAAAACTGCGGTAAACAATTTCCTTAAAAGAAAGCCTTCATTGTTTTCCATGTCGATTGTTGAGCTCTGCTAGTGAGCTTTTTGGAGGTAATCGTTCAGTTCTTATGAGCGAGTAAGGATGGAAAAAGTAGATGACCTGGCGAAAGCTGTATGATAAGCTCCCGAATCACGAAACTAGTGCTCATCACAAGAGATGCTACATTGAGTGGAGAGTTCTAGAAAGGCGGCTTAAAAAAGGGACTTGCATTCAGTCTCAGCTTGATAAAGAATTGACACGAAGGGAAAGGTACTGGCAGGAATTACTGCAACATTTACTGGCAGTGGTTTTGTTTCTAGCAGAAAGGGCACTGCCTTTCAGAGGCAATTTCTCAAAAATTGGCGATCCACATAATGGGAATTTCTTGGGATTCATAGAATTGTTATCAAAATATTAACCTTTGCTAAGAAAGCATGTTACAAGGGTACAAGAACGCCAAGAAAAAGAAAACGTCTCCAAGCTCATTATTTATCATGACGATCTCAAAACGAGTTCATAGAAGTTTGTGGTAAGAGAGTTCTTAACCAAATTTTAATGGAAAGAAAGCAGGCCAAGTAAAGCTATATTAGTTGATGCAATACCATATGTAGCATACGAAAAATAGGTGACATTTATTTTACGATATTTATCTGAACATGAATCTGGTTTCAAAATTGCTGAAAGATTTCTAAATTTAGTAAAGTGTAATAAAAAAACTGGAGAAAAAATTACTAATGAAATCGTGAATGAGTTGGCATAGCATTCCTTTGAATGATTACATGGGGCAAGGTTTCGACAATGGAGCAAACATCGTTGGTGTGTCTAAAGGGGTTAAAACTCGTATAGCTGAAATCAACCCTTATGCATTATTTTCAAATTGTGCTGCACACAGTCTCAACCTAGTTGGTGTGAACGGGGCAGAACCGTGCAAAAATGCTGTTATGTTTTTTGGTGTTCTACAACAATTGTACAAATTTTTTTCAAAATCACCCCAAAGGTGGGAAATCCTTGAAAAAGAAATACGATGTTCTCTCCACAAACTTTCAGACACAAGGTGGTCTGCCCGAGTAGATGCAGTGAAGTCTTTCGCTAAATACTTTCCTGACATTAAAAAAGCTATCGCTGAATGTATCAAACTAAACATGTCAGCAGAATGCAAAACTGAACTCTTGGGAATTGAAAAATATCTTAAATCTTTAAAATGCATACTAATGGCCACGACTTGGTTCAAAATTCTTGTTTCAAACAAAGTTCTCCAACCACGAAAAACAGTTCTCGATGAAGAAGTGTCGCAGATAGGTAGTCTGATAAGTGAAATGAACAATTTGAGAGATAAATTTGGTGTTATTCTCCCAGAAACTAAACTTGTAGCAGAATCTTTAGTCGAACAAATGCCTACTGAATTGGCTGAAAAGAGAAAAAGAAAACATTTTCACAACGAAAAGTCTGATGAACAGTTAAAGCAAAATACCGGCGGCTCAGAAACAAAAGAAGAACGACAAGTTAGAATAGATGTATTTTACACAATTATCGATTCTGTTACCTGCGGGCTACGCGAAAGATTCAATAATACAAAGAATTTAAATCAAATTTTTCAATGTTTGTGGCAATATCTCGATAAGGATGAAACTGAAATTGCAAACTCTTGCCGGTTGTTACTCTCTGCCTTTCCAGAAGACCTCTCAGAAGCTTTAATAGAAGAACTTGTTCATCTAAAATGTATTCATATGGTTAGTTTTGGTACTTCTATCTTGTCCACCATTCAAGCTGATAAATAAAATTAAGAGCCTGAAACTAGAGTTGCTGTATTCAAATGTGTGCATTGCCATCCGTTTATATTGCACACTTCCAGTGCCAGTAACAGCTATCTAAGCCAATAGAATATATTGCACTTCACCAAATGACAGAATTTTTGCAAACAAACAACTTATTTGATTGCAAATACTCCCGGTATGTTTGTTGTGGTTTGTTTAGTATTCTTCTTAATTTTCTTTGGGGATTAAACCACTCATAGTTTTTAAAATTATCTTTATTAACGTTTCGATCCATAACCATAATTATTTTGAAAATGATCCTAGGTTATGGATCGAAACGTTAATAAAGATAATTTTAAAAACTATGAGTGGTTTAATCCCCAAAGAAAATTAAGAAGAATTATTTGATTGCTTTTAATCATGGTTTCGAGCAAATTATAGCATGTGCACTGCTGTGTTAAAAGTTGTTGATGATATCCGTTTGGCTATGAACAGTCAACAATTAACTATCCTCATTCTTCTAGATTTCAGCTCGGCCTTCAATAACGTTGATTTTGATATTCTTCTAAGCAAGATCAAACATTTAAATAACTTTTCCGATACTGCAATTCTATGGTTAAAATTATACTTAACTGGGCGAACCCAGCAAGTCGAAGATAATTCCGGGCGCCTTTCTAATATTACCAACCCATTAGCAGGTGTTCCTCAAGGAAGTGTACTTGGTCCACTTTTATTTAGCTTGTATATGCAAGATATATCTTCTTGTTTGAAATTTTGTCAATATTATTGTTATGCAGATGATATTCAACTTTATTACCACTTTTAGTTTACCGATTTTGTCGATGCCTTTAATAATATAAATAAGGATCTGCAAAGGATCAATGAATGGAGTATGAGTAATCTTCTTTCAATTAATCCCTTAAAATGCGAGGCTGTTCTTTTGGGCACTCAAAAAATGTTAAACAAAGCATCCCAAGTCAACCTTCCTTCTTTAATTTTAGGTAATTCTACTATTGCACTAGCTACATCAGTGAAAAACCTTGGCGTTATGATGGAGTCTAGTTTAACATAGAAAAAACAAGTATCAAATATTTGCAGAAAAACGATTATTGCTCTTCATGCGCTTAAGCGCCTAAAACGATTCTTGCCTATAAAGCTAAAACACATATTGATTACATCTTTATTCTTTATTTTTCCACATTTTGACTATTGCGACTCAATTTATACTAACCTATCAATAAATCTCAAGGTACGATTACAACGAGCTCAAATTAGCTGTACCCGTTTTATTTTTGGTTTGAAGTATCGGGATAGGGTAACTCCGTGGTACGCTAAACTAGCGTGCCTTAAGCTGGACAAAAGACTTAATCTACATCTGGCAATTCTTACTTATAAGTTATTTCTTAATCAGTCCCCGTTTTACTTACTACGTCTATACTTACCCATTTCTAACCCCCATTACAGTACAAGACGTGACGACCTATTATCTATTACTACCCATCACACTCAAACATCACTCCTCCTTGGTTACAAGCTCGATTAACTAGAACTCAACCCCTTGGATATTCAAAAAGCATCGTCTCTTGTCAGATTTCGTAAACTCTAACATGAATATCTATTAACTAGTCAAATTTCAGAATAAGTGCCATGGCAGTGTCCCTACATACTCCACTCAGCATGCGGTGCGTGTGTGTGCTGTGTGTGTGTGCGTGCGTGTGTGTTAACATGACATTTTATAAACTAAGGTCGACGTTTCGCTCACTTTTGTAAGAGGCTTCATCAAGACAAGAAAAAAATAAGTAATAAAAATATTACAAATAATAATAATAATAAAGATGAAAATGATAATATTAAGTAGGCAAGTTAAAGTGTAAAGAGTATGTAAAGTTACTTCTGAACTAACAGACTCACCAGTTCATTTAAGCTTGTGGCAAAGTAACTGGTGAAAGTAGCGAAAGTGGCAGTTTATATAGGGCGAGAACTTGATGCATGAGTGATCATGAAAAGAGCGGAGTGTCGTAGCGGATCAGTGAACGTCATGGTTCTGCTTGTGTGAACATAAGCTTGTTTTCCAAATGGAGAAAAGGTGGTAGCCTCTTACAAAAGTGGGCGAAAAGTCAACCTTAGTTTATAAAATGACACGGTCCCAACCCGGAACCATAAATATTTATAATGAATCCGGCCGTGAAAGCCTCCGACGAGGTATTAATTATTTTAATTGGTAAAATATATTTTTTGAAAACTCTAATTTAGGCGGTTTTCAACAAGAAAGAATTTTTTACCTAAAATAAAGAGCAAAATTATTAAAAAGCAAAAAATGCTGAGAACAAATTTTGTCTGTTTATAATTGGGTCAGGTCTCTCAATTCCACCCTACAGCTAGCGTGTCAGTAAAATTGCAGCCTTAGTAGTATTTTTTTTATTTGTTCCAACGTTTCCGGTAGTCTGCTACCTGAAATTTAAGTAGACCTGATTTCCCCCTCGAAAGTAACCGTAAGGCGTGTGTGTGTGTGTGCGTGTGCGCGCGCGCGTGTGCGCGCGCTTGAGAGCATGAGTTATGTGTGGGTGAGATTGTGTGTGTATGTGTGTTGATATTCGTGTTACGTTCCCCTTCTAGAACCAGGATCATCGGCAGCCGGAACTCCTAGTCGTGAAGGAAGAACGCTCAGCGGATATTGCCCTAATTTGATGCTTATTTATGTGACGGCTGTTAACACCAAATAGATTTTAATTAATGGGTTGTTTTAAAGATATGGTTAAAAATTTTTGCCAAAGGCCGTATTTTATTTGGAAAGATTTTAGACCATATGTTTATAGGTAAAATACTTTTTTAGCATCGTAGAATATGTCGTTGCATCTGCGCATTATTCAATTGATGACAATACAAAATACTAAGTGTCGGAAACCCACAATGCACTTTCGCGTATGGTATGTTAGCTATATGCATTTTTAAAACAAAGTATTTCAACTTACCAAAATTATTATTAATTTATTTCTATCACAAACACTGCTTTAAAACTAATACAGGAAATACATATCTATTGTTACCTAATTACCGCCCACTTTCATATTCGTTCTACTACAGGCATCTCCGTTTAGTTGCATTCACATGGCTTCTATAATCGTCTAATTCTACTAGTTCAGTGTCACAACCACAAGGTTATCTATCGTTAGCATAGGTCAATGTTGTTATCCTTTATAGCAATGAATAAATTAGTTTAAAATTGCTCTTTATTCAGTTTAGTTCAAGTATGGCGTCTTATTTTACCATTTTATTATTAATTACATTTAGTGTGTGTAATGCGCAACAATGGATAAATCCTGGCCAACCCTTAAACCCGAATCCACCATACAACCCAAATTATTATCCGCAACCGCAAGGTGAGCCTGTGGTAAGTACACCTTCGTATTACCTTGATATATAAATACAAAATTTTTAGATAACTAAGGATAAAAGTTACGGTTTTACTACCGATATGGAAAGAGACGCTGTGGAGTTTCTAAAAACAGCCTTCAGAACTAGCCGGGGTAGTGGTAATGAGTGTGTCACTTTAAGGGATCTTTTTACCACAAAATATCCGGAATTAATATGGCACGTGGCTAAAGCAAAAGCCTATGCTATAAGATATCTTAAAAGTATAGATTTATTGGCAGGAACGGAGCGTTACATATTGTTTGCGACCAAAAAGTGATAGTTCGTTCGTTTATTGTAGATACATTATTTTATTTTTATTATTAATTCTATTATACGTAGTTGAGTATAGATTACTAAATAAAAGTGTAAATTGCTTTCTGAAAACGGTTATTTAAAAAAAATCGCTTCTTTAGTATACAACAGTTTAAAAATTAACCACACTGGCGGGAAAAGAACACGTCCCGATAGTAAGTCCTTTAAACCAAAACCTACCCACTATAAATAACATTATATAACATTGATATAGAAAATTATTTCTTAAATTGATACATAGAACAAAATTACTACGTCATTTACAAGCTGTGCACAAATAACTTACGAGTGGTGTAGTATAATACAATTTACATGAGTCACAATATCAGGCTGCATTCAGTACATCAAATAATGCCGTTTCTACTCCGGCTGGATTGATCTAAGGGAATACATATTGTAGCGGGCTACTACCAATTGAAAACAAGTAGTAATAAAAGTCTTTATTACTCACGATTTACAAGCCTAATTAACAGTATATGCCTTATTTATAGATGTTTTCAGTCCAATTAACAATGAAGCACTATCACACTAATAATATTTACAAGCACTAATATCTTCTTAAACTAAATTCTTAACCATACGTCTATTAACAACACTAACACAACTATTTATTTATTACACTTTTGTCTATTTATTTATTCTACAAGCTTGTTACGGTATTCCGCGCAAACACAAAAGAAAACAGTAAAAGCAAGTAAGGAAATCGTTTACGCCGAATACCGCAACAAAACGGGGACAGAATGGTAGAATTTGGGCTAGCTCAAAAACGTCGTAGAGGGGCGTGGGTGAAGTAGAAAAACACGTTGGAAACCTCTGTGATACTATATTGATAACATCGAATCTTGGAAAATTATTTACAAAGCAATAAAATAAATAAGTTGCGTAATCGTGATTGTGTCATAACATATAAAAATTGGTAAGCAAATATAACATCTTATGATCTAAATACCTACTTAATGGTTCACTTTAAATACATATAAAAGAAAATAAAACAAACTATACAGTAAACCTAGAAAAAGAAATCTAGTTAAATTATATGTACATGCTGCTTTGTGAAGTGCACCTCCTCAAAAATAATATAATATTAAAATTAGACACCCTAACTTAAATTAATCAAATATTAACTACTTTTACATTAAAAGACAAAAGAAACTGTAAAACGGACTCCAACATAAACATTGATTAATTAATTTTTAATTTATAGAATAATAACCTAGTTGTTCGTGCATCGTGCATGTAAGTTTTGTAACGGGGTGGTGCCAATTTATCGGATAATTATACGCAATAGCAGCAAATGAAAAGTTTATTCTTCACGCAGCAAAAATGAATTATGGAAATAGGAAAACTGTACCTTGAGCAATCAGCTTCATGCTGGTCTCATCTTAAGGCTGGAAAAATGCGGCTGCATTTCTCTATGGGCTGGCTGCATGCTGGAACCACCAACTTCACTTTTACAAGGATAGAGATCATTTCTAGTAGCGCGACTTTACATCATGTATCTTTTCGGTAAGAGGATCTTTAATCTTTAATTCGTTAATCGTGTCTATCAAAACACGGTCTCTATTTTATAAGGCCAGAATCATGTATGGGGGTAGGGTATTTGATTTTCAAAGATATCGCCAAATTACTATGTGTGCAGAATTTCCAGACAACAGCTGCCGAAATACAAACCGTAGCAGCTTGCCAACAAGCAGATAACGCAATTATCAAAGGGTTTTAAACAATTTTGTTACTTTGTAACATCTTAACATCTGCAGAATACCAGATAACAAGTCCATTGTAAGCAGATGTAGGCAGGTGGTAAGCGGTCTTATCTTTTAGAAGAAAGCTGCACATTTACATGTAGCTTTTACTTAAAATGTATCACTGCAGGTGCTAGAATTTATTATAACTACTTTGTAACGTAATGTTTCCTAAGCAGTTGTTTAAAGCAAACCTTAATACGGAGTAATTGAGAAATTTTATTAAATAATACTAATTCAAATGGCGGGAAATTGAGCTTGTTGAGGAATTTTAGGGCATTTTAAAAATAAGCGCAGGAAAAACTGTTTGCAGGGTTTTGAACGTAACAAGCTGTCGGTACAATATAACCTTTGAAATAATACAAATTTATGTTTACTCTTGGACTTCTAAAAATTAACTATTTAACATTACACGATATAATTTATATTCAACATTCTAATGTAGACTAACCCTACATTAATCACCGATCTTATATACCCTATAATTAAATGGATGATTCATACTCCGGTATATGCTAGAAAATTCTAGGCTTCTGTAGTATATACGTTGCTTACAGCGTTTGTGTGTTTGACCGGTTGCCTAATAGCAGCTCGTAGCAATATCAAAAACATAAAACAAAAATTTTAATACAGTATGAGTTTAGTATTTGGGAAACAGCATGTGTTAGTATAAAAACAATTAGTAGTTAAGTTACAATTAAATCATTTTTACACTGATGTTTGTCTTCCTCTTCTGCAGATTTGGAAGATCTGAGGTGATTCACATTACTAAAACAGCCCTATTAATAAAAATTGTGAAGTTTTTTGAGTGACAGTGGTGAAACTAGAGTAAATGATCTATCGCTCTTAAATAGAAACGCTTTCGCAATTAACATGTGAATTAGTTCGATGCATATTAGTACAGGTTAACAATAACAGAGAACCTCGTTTAGCTGCTATAAATCTAAGCTTGTCTTACTTGACAATAAACGCCATACGAGTAAGGAGCACATTTTGCTATATACAGAAACTGAAACTTTCGTATTAATAAACTTACAAGCTACTTCTTTAAAAATACAAATCTTTACCTAATGCAACTACCTAATATTTGTAATTAATATTAATGTTTATGTTACAACGACGCAAAAATTAATCCTAAAGTTTAATGTACATTGTAAATTCTTATACTAACATTTACAAAACGTCTTAAATTCTAATATATTTTTATATTCATGTATACCCTGCCATAAATAATTATCAGACATATCTAACCTCTATTGTACCCATGTAACCATGTAACCATGTAACCATGTAACCATTGTAACCATGTTAGAGTTCTTTAACAAACATCAGGTTGCTAATATCTATGTAGAGCCAGGTGGATAGGAAAAAGATAGAAGGATATAGGAAGACCTAGACCAAACTATATTAGTCAAATTATTAGAAATTTAGGTTGTGAAGGGTATGTAGAGCTTTTTAGATTAGCACAGAATAGAAAAGTAGAGCTGCGTCAAACCGACCTTAAGTAAGGTCGAAAACAAAATGATGATGATTGTACCCTATAAATCCACCGTAATATATATGCCTCGACTAGCTCACTTTAACTCCACACAGAATGCACGCCGATACGGTAATAGAGAAATTTTTACCACCTTGCCCCCTTCTTAAACACTTCAGACCTAAATAAGATAAGCTGCATAACAAAAAATTTGTATAATAGATCAAGAAATATGAACAATTTGCACTTCTATAACCCTCGTACCATTATTTGCTATTTAAAAGACTTGAATCAAAGTCAAAATATAAATCTGTTCACCACCAAATTATAACCCTATTAAAAATATAAAGCCAGCAAAAATAACTCTGTATTATATTGGAAGTCTGGTTGAACGTTCAATGACCCTTCGTATACTTAACGTGATTTATACGTATCAATCAAAATTTTTGATGACCCTTCACATAAATATGTAAGTACATGCAAGTTGTAAATGTTCAAAAAAAATTTAAGTCATGCTATTAATTAACTATCGCTAACCTGGTATTTTTCTAGGTTCATTCCCTGGTTCGAATGTGTAGCTCTGCGTACCACCAATCCTTTGATCTGCCGCTACGTGCCACTAACCAGTGCCCTTCGGTTGCTTTCAGTTTAATGTCCTAATTCAGAATATTCCCTTTTGTTATATCTGTTACTCGTAGTATTGGATTTTTATGTTAAATTTCTTATTGAACTTGTTTCGTGAATTGTTTATTGAATCGCTTTGTAAATCTCCCAGTATATTGTTAGTAGATTTTCTCAGTTTCCTTAGATTTTGTTACATGCCAAAAATCGGCTGTGTCACCTTTAGAATAAGTATAAATTATGTGAGTAAGTTCCCGCGAATTTTTTCAAATAAACTAGTCCATTTCCGTCATTCTGGACAGTTGCGGTTGCGCAAAAGAATGCGCAGTCGCGGAGTGAATGGAGCAAGTGCGTGCGGTGTGACACGACATTATTAGCCAGGAGACTTCAAGCCGGTAACATCTACCTGTGTCGTGGTGTCTGTCTTTTCTCTTTTTTATGATGTAAGTCTTCTTATCTCTACCTTCTATAATTTTTTACCTGGTTGCTCCTATCGTTCCGCTACGAAGGGAAAAGAGGATAGACGGATAAATTTGGACTCAACAATGGCGTGATGTAACCCAGAAAAACGAGGGCCCTGATATGTAAAAGGAATATACGTGAGTACATTGCTTTCATTTCTATTGTAAATTTGATCATTGTATCACTTTTAAACGTGTTTGGTATTTGATAAAATATGCCGAGTAATCACGTTATATTGACGATTGCGCAATAATTTGAAACACGGGAAACCGTAAGGAATTCCTTAGATTTTCTTAAAGAATTTCTCAGTGCCCTAAGTTAATAAATGTTAAAGATCACGTTTATCTTAATTAAAATTTGGCCTTACGTCTTATATCGACGGCGAATTTGTATACTTGAACGTGCACTTGTACTTGACATTTTTAATTATGAACTTTCACTTATAAAATCGTGGTTTTAATTTCACACTTGAACTTTTGCGTAGTATTTTTATTCAAACTATTACAGCTTGTGCTTCAGTTAGGTAGAGACTGACCATTGCCCGCTTGTTGTAATATATAAAGGCAAGCCCTTCCCCATGATGTCATTGGCTTGATTGCACACCTTGAGGCGTTGCACTTGTCTTATCATGAAAACCTTCGGATTTTACATAAAGTTACCTATCCTAAATTTTGTTGCAATGCTTCCCAGATCATGTAGACATCAAAATTTCACACTATAGAGTTCGTTAACTATGGTACTTTGTAACGTTCAATATCATGTTTTCGCGTTTTGTATAGGAAATTATTCAAATTTTCCTTTTAAATCCGCACGTATACAAACTTGTTGTTCCATATTTTGTTTACCCAATATGCTGGGTTTAATTCAAAAGTGTAACGATTCCTACATTTAAAACATCACCTAGGCTAAATTTTATAATGAGATTTTTAACAGATGACGTAAATTAGATGCGTTTTTATTGACTTTTTACGTTCTAAAACATGTTTGTTTTGTAAGCACCGTTTGTTGTGAGCACGCATGATTATTAATGCGTCAATTTAAAAAAAATTAATTTCATGTTTGTTTGACTTTAGATACTTCTAATTTGTATTTATTTAAAGTTTGTGAAGGTATTCTTGTTTCTAAAATACATCGGATTGCGTCTAGAGTTATTTGTTCTACTAAATGTGGTTAAATTATTAATGAATGAGCTTCCTTTCATTGACTAAAGTTAATTCTAGATTTTATACAGTGTGTTTGATATTTGTTTTTGCATAATTAACAAATTGTGTACTTTTTATGATTCAAATATTTAGTTTCCTTGACTTTGGTGTTGTGTACATGAAGAATACTACCCTTGTGACTCTATATACCCCTAAATAACCCTATTATTATAGCATTTTATATATTGCTATAATATTTACCCTCGTCAGATGTACAATGACTAATTTCCTGCTGATCGTCACCTCTATGTGCCTCTAAAAAAATTTAAAATTAACGCAACTAAATTTATACCCCGACTAGCTCAGTGATACTCCGCACAGAGTGAACGACGATATGATAACAAATAATTTTTACCCACTCCCTTTTAACACTCCATATGCCTGAATAAAACATGCGAACTTCACCAAAATTTATATAGTAAGGGAATAAAATTTACAATGCCCTATTTACATAACTCTTGAATCAGAATAAATATTCCTATTAAATTTGTTCATTACAAAGATTATAGCCCTTTTACACCTTTTTGTATTAATTAAAGCCAGCAAAACGAATTGTATTTTACCGTGAATGTTTTGTTGGACGTTCAAGAAACTATTCCACTTTTAAACGTACTTCTGCGTACCAACCAAAATTTTGTTAACTTCTTACACAAGCATCTAAATTGCATGCAAATTTTAAGCTCAGAAAATATTTAAAATAATGAATGTAACATACTATAAATTGAAAAGATAATCCTGACCTTATGTAGTTTCTTAGTAGAGCTCCCTAACCCACATCGGTTGTTTGTTCAGTGGTTTCGAGTTGTTAACCCGCAGCTTGCCGTGTTCCTCAGTACTTCGAAATATATACCAGCAACTTGGAGTCGTAAAAACCCTGTACCATTTATTATGTAGAGTTTTAACCCAGTGATTAAATTTTAAAGTCGCAGTTTAGTCAGTCTTGATTTAGTTTCTTATTTATTGTGTCCGTACTTAGAGCCCTAAATAAATTGTAAAGATTTTGTTTATATTAAATAAATTTAGACTTAAGTTTTATATCAACGGCAGAATTTTATACACTCGTATTTCAACGCGCACTTTATGTACTTCACTTGTAATTCTTAATTTCTATTATATATCACTTTGACTAAATTGAAATTTTACATAATAATTTTGTTTCAACTATTACAGTTAGTGCGCCAATAATGGAATGCCTCTCTATATTTCCTCCGGTTGGTTTTATAGACAAATCTTGCCCGAACGTTCCACGTGGTCTTATTGGTTGACAGCCCGCTATCTGTTATTATGTGCAATCTGCAACCTGTTGGGTTTTATTCGATATTGCATACTTTATACGTTTAAATTTTCACATACATCAAAGCTTTGTATAAGAATTTGTTAACAACTGGTATATCATGTATGCTTAAAACTGCACGTAGTCGTAATTTTAATATTCATGTTTTGGTTTACCTATCTAGGGTTTTATTAAATGTGGCAACTCATATACATTTCAAACCGCACGTACGCTTTCACTTCAGTATCTATATCCTTTTTTATTTACATGCTCTTATTGACTTCTTGCATTATGAAATACACTAGTTTTAAAAAATTTGTTTATTATTAACACGCCTTGATTATTTTCTTACGCAAATGCGTTTTGAACGAAATTTTGCTTTACAGATATCTTTCTTTAAATCTGCCGAATTTGTATTTATTGTTGAGCTTAAAGTGTTTTAAACGTTTTAAAATTAATTGAAATTCGTCCGCAATTATTTATCTCGATGAATGTGGTTAAGTTATTACTGTATGTCCTTCCTTTAATTAACTGTAACTTGTTTTTTATTTTATACAGGGTGATTTGAATTTGTGTTTGCATAATGAACGAATTATGTACATCTTATGATTTAAACGTTTGGTTTATCGCGGTTTTTATGATATTTACATGAAGTATTCCTCCCTCGTGACCTTATATACCCTTAAATAACCTTATTATCATAGCAATATATATATATATATATATATATATATATTTCTATGTAATTTGTAGGTTAAAATTAACTAGAGAAGTCATTGGCAATTTAGTGTAAGCGTCCGCGTGTAAATACCACTTATTAAAAAGTTAAAATGTGTCTTAAAAATCTAGGGTAATAGTTAACAAGTTAGAGTAAAAATTTTAGATTTAATTTTCCTTCATTTTCAGCTTTACAAATAGTCGCAAGAAACTTTCATAATATTTTAGGGAGCAGAAACAATTAATTTTACGTATTTATCATTAAGGTAAAATCACTAGTGAACAGTGTAAGGATGCATCTTTAATTATACTAGAGGCTATGTATAGTAGTTTAAAAGCCTTTCCTTTTACTTTAGCGTAAAATATAAATTTTACGAGCATAATTTTAATAAAGTTAAAATATTAATTTGTATCATTTGGCGTGTGTAGATATTTATAGGGACCTACGGGATAATTTAGCATAGAATAGCATTTAAAAGCATAAGGTTGATCGAAAAAGATATTTTCTGAGTATTAAGTATATGGATGTGTTTTCGATAAACAAACTCGACGGTTGCGAGGTCCAGTATTACAGCACGTTTCAAGTAACAATTTATTTCAAAGATAGGGAGCGTTGTAAACAAGCTCAAAATAATATATATATATATATATATATTTTACGAATGGAGGTGGCCTTTAAAACAAGCAGGGATCGATATGAAACAAAGACAGATTGTTTATAGCATACAAAAAGTGAGATGAAATTGTCAGGTGTTGGTTTAACTTGGAAACGAACTAGGAAACAGATAGATTCGAAGCTATAAGTAAGAGTGAGATGGAGGATGTGTGTATAAGACACCAATTTAAATGGGGATGAGGAACAAGGTAGAGAGGCTATAGTCAAGCTATTAAGGATGAACAAAGAAAGTTTATTAGATCGTGTATTAATAAGAGTAAGACAGAGGTAAGGTCTATTTTATTTAGAAGTGGTGAATTGCATCCAGGACTGATGTAGGGTGCATTGGATAAACAAAGAAAAGTAGTTGGACTTCACAAATAAAAGTGAGACGCGCGACAGTTTAAGATTGACAGAGGGTATATGTGATTGGGATTCGTAAACGAAGCAAGAGATGAAAAATTTTGGTATGTATGATGGAGAGAGATGAGGCTAACACGTATCGTATGAGGGGCGTGAATTCTAAAAATTTGATGTCAGTTGAAGCTAGGTTCGAGGAAATAAGTATCCGTTGGACGGTTGAAAGCTATTTTCGCAGTAGTTTGTTGTTTTCAAGTGTCAAATTCTGAGATTTTAAAGTCCGTTGATGTTTGTTTACAGAAATACAAGAAATTATTGAAAGTTAACTCGGGTCTTTTTAGAATTGGTTTCGGTTAAGAATTTTGTTTCGAAAAGTGTGGCGACAGTTTGAAATTTACCAAGAAAGTTAATTTGTGTGGGGTGGTGAATTGTGAGAAAATTAAATGATAAGAGGGTATTTTTGGTCTATATAAAAATCTGTAGGTGGTTACGGAGCTCTCTCTTTTTTTTCGCTTGTCATCGATGTAAATACAAATAGTAGTCAACTACATTGTGGTCAGTATAAAACAAGTGCTTTTATAAAGTTTAATTTATAACTACATGCACAAGTTGGTGTGCTGTTGTACTGTCCTGCAAAATAATGAGGTACGTTTAGAAAAACAAAAGCAAAGCTTATAAAAGATATGTAAGTACAGACTAGAGTTTACTTTGGGTGTTGAGGCTTGTAAGACGTCCTAAGTTGGAATAGAGATTGTCTATGCATCAAGTAGTGATTTGCGGATTGTGTATGAAACAGTAGAGGAGTTTGGATGTGCTATCAATGGATAGTTAGAGAGATTTGGATAGCTGCGTGCCCACAAGGATGGTATGAGTCAACTTGGGAGCAGCTCGATAACATATGGTCATAGTCAAGGGAAATGTCATCAATGGTTAGATTGCAGATACATGTGGTGTAATGCTTTCCAGGTAACTGATTTTTATGGAACATTGTCTTTTGAGTTTATTTGAGGTGTTTTGACATTTTGTGCTTTATGAGTGTACTTTTCTGAATTCTATGAACTAAAGAATTTAGTACTGAACTTTATAATTAATTAATTGAAAATATGTTTATGTATAACATAATTGTGTAATAGTTGCTTATGTACAAAATAAAGGCAACTTTTTGTAATTGCAAAGTGAAAATTTACACATGTTTAAAAAGGTTTTACTGTGAGTTCATATTAAGCCAGGAGTTAATGTCAGGTGTGACATTAAGCCCAATTACTTTAAATAGTGTATGATGAAAAAAATTTTACCTAACAATATTATGAAAATTAATGGTTTTCTAAACGAAAATAGATGTAATTTATTGTATGTGAGCCTTAATAACTAAAAATGGATGCACAACTTTTCTGTGTGAATAAATTGTGATGAATTTTTGTGGTTGAGTTTCGTGTATAGAATAGTAGGGAGGAATTTTGCAGATTGCTGCATAGTTGCAGTTTGATAAATTTTTATTTTCAGCAGCCCGGGTATAATGAAAGAAACTTCCAGTTAACAAAAGCGCATAGTTACGGGCACTATAAGAGTAAATAGGTCACTATGCATATTTGTTAGTTGAGAGCACACTGTATATAAAAGTACAAGAGATTAAACGCACAAGAAATAGAAATATCCAAGAGTAGTTACGAGCAAAGATAAGATTTAAAAACGTAACGAAATGCACCAAAATTAAATCAACGGAAAACCTATATGAATTGGCTTGATAAAAATTTAACAAGTGCGTTAAATATATCATTGTATACGCAGGCTAAAATTATGCATTATTTAAATAAATCGTACGTGACATAAAGTATTACATTTGTTCAAAAATCCAATTTAACTAGGAAATAAACAAACACCAAATTTATTTCGGTTTAGATTAAAATAAGCAATCGACAATGAAGACCTGACTTGATAAACGAAAATTCGTGGGATTTCTCAATTAAATATCATGGCATGTAAATGAATACGTGACCATTTAAGCATTTATCCAAGTATTTGAACTATACAATTGGTAAAATTTCCCGGAATACACAAAAAATAAACGCAAAAGGTGTCGCCCCAACACGTGAATAAACGAATAGAAAACAAGAGGTACGGCTTATAAATACGATAACAATTCAGCGACGAGTTTAGTATACATTTTAAACAGGGCTACGACGATACTCAGAAGTGCTAAATTATTTACGTAACCAGTCATACGAAAGTAAATGAAA
The DNA here is from genome assembly GCA_036346225.1 of Platerodrilus igneus. Taxonomy (NCBI): domain Eukaryota; kingdom Metazoa; phylum Arthropoda; class Insecta; order Coleoptera; family Lycidae; genus Platerodrilus; species Platerodrilus igneus. Next base: position 3,603,754 of record JARFIW010000932.1, on the reverse strand, counting down.
ATCATTTTGAAAAATGTAAAAATTGTGCAAGTGTGATCCGATCTATTACAGACGTAAGTAAACAACAACTTAGTAAACATACAATTTCTAACATAAATAAAACAGGGCTCTGGTAAATACTCTGGTGAATTCTCTGGTAAATTCTCCTGTAAATTACTCTGGTTAATTCTCTGGTAAATTCTCCTGTAAATTACTCTGATAATCACTGACATGGTAAATGTTCTATTACTGTCTTGTTAATAACGGACATGGAAAACTTTTTATTTACTGATATACAAATTGTATCTTAAATTGGATTAACTTATGAGATTTTGAATAATGATTTGGATAGTATTTTGGTTTTGATGTCGACTTCCAAATTCGACTCTAAATATTCAGACTGGACACGAAAACTCTTGGGGGATGCTGACGAACTATAGGATCAATCCAGCTTAGCCATATTGATATAATTTATTACTGAAAACTGTTTTAATTCAATATTTTTGGTACATGTAAGAGTCAACAAAACATTAGTTTCATTAATCAATTTATGAAAGGTAATAGGCATCTTGAAACGTTTCAAAAGGTTTCTAAATATAAACAAAAGGCTCGTTTTGCTGGCTTCAATTTCTTAATCTGGTATCTGTAAATATTCTGAAAAGGGAAGATTTTAAAAATTGTAAATATTCAATCATTATATTGTGTATTGTAGAATTGCTTTATTTAATTGAATCAGCTAGTTGAGGCAAAGATAATCCATAACTAAACATTTCACATCATAGGTGCTTGATTAATAAAGGGGCTGAAATATCACAGCATTTTATGTACGCCGGAATCGCGGGGCATAATATAAAGGGAGTAACACAGCACTTTATTACACCCAATCGAAGGACTAAAAATATCACAACATTTTAGGACATGTTCAAACGTGGGGCTAAAATTAACAAAACATCGTAGAGACAGGAGTAATATCACAGCATTTTATGACGCCCTAAGATCGTGGGGCGGAAATAACACGACATTTTATGGTATGCCCAATCGTGGGGCTAAATATTAATATAATAAAGGAGCTGAAATAACACAGCAATATATATATATATATATATATATATATATATATATATAATTAGGTTAATATTGACTATAAAATATATAACTTTGGAATATGTTGTTATTGGGGATTCAGTCTATATTTATTAGGAATTATAACTTCATTTTTTTTTTTCGAGCTTTCGAAAATTTATTATTTTCTTCGTCAGGAAAACTAAAGGTACATTTTATGAATGTTAACAATTAATATTAAGGTTACTTACGAATAATGAAGCTTTAACAATTTAGAATAGGGTATAGCATCTAAAAGTTTTATGTCAGATTATGTATAAAATAAACTAGGTAACAATTATTAGATTAAAAATTAATTTGACAGGATTTTGAAATATAACATATGTGTGTAAGTGTATCCTAGATTATAGTAAAATTAATTGTGTACAGTTCAAGTAAGGTATCTGAGTACCAGTATCAAAAGATTTTATACATTATGTTAAGTAGATGTTAAGTGTTAAATCGATTTTTATGTTTTTTAGATTTTTGAATGACGGTTAGTAGATGTGAATAAATGTTGTTGAGATTTTGAGTATCAGTTTTTTTGTTTAAAGCTGTGTTTGTTAAGGAAATGGCAATCATTTCTAAGAATATTCTTTTTTTATAATTATTTTCATTGAAGATTATTTTAGTGTCATTATAATTGATTTTGTGACCAGTTTCAATAGCATGGGAAGCTAGTGCGCATGTTTTGTTATTATTTCTACAATTACTTTTATGAACGGTTAGTCTTGTAGATAGCCAAGTAGATGTGTGACCTATATATTTGCCATCACACTCTTGACATGGTATGCAATAAACTATTCCCGATTTTTGTAATTTTTTAGTAGGATCTTTTAAGTTTGTGTATAAATTTTTGTTGAGTGTTAATATGGGTTTTATTGAAAATTTTACATTGTTATTGTTTTTGAAGAGATGTTTGAATTTGGTAGTAAGTTTTTCTATGTAAGGTAGTGAGATAAAGGTTATTGAATTATTATTAACATTTTGGTCGGTATTGTCTATAGTATTGGGTGGAGTTTTTTTAATTATTTTGGAAGTATTGAAAAGAAGTTTATTGACTAGGGTTTTAGGGTATGAGTTTCTTAATAGTAGATCTTTTAGTATAAGTAAGTTTTTATGTTTTAAAGTATGGTGTGTCACAGATTCTATTTTTTTCTTTAAGCCTAGGATTATATTTATTTTTATATGCATAGGATGGAAATAATAGTAGTTTAAATATCTGCCAGATGACATTGGTTTATCATACCATTCTGTTATTAAAGTGTTATCTTTTCTTATTATTTTCATGTCTAAAAAGGGAACTGAACAGTTTGTTTCTTTTTCTATTGTGAATTGGATTGATGGATCGTAACTGTTAAATATTTGTAATATAAATTGCCGTGGAACTTGGATCAATCTCTGGAACTCCCTAAAAATCATTCAAGCCCCAACGTTGGGCCATCATAAATTGCCGTGGAACCCTGTTTTTAGGTCCGGACCTCACCAGTTTTCAAAAAGAAATTTATTTTCAAACATAAAATTTTTACAAAAAACTTCTTACCCGCATTCTGCTTTTTCGAATTATTTTCTTCAGCAGCTTCCCTGGCTAGCTCAGCTGTGCTTCTTCTCGTATACCTAAATTTACTCTCATTCTCTTTACCGTTCACCCCCCATTCAATAAAATCACAAAATAATACAACAATCATACAATATTTATTAACCACTATTTACAAATAATAATTCAAAGTTATTTACAGTTCGGTGCTTAAGTTACACCTCAATACATGGTATCTTTGTAAAGTCCAAGTTTTTAAAATGAAAATTTCTAACACATTTAATGCAACAGGAGTAAATGGGCCCCAAACAATACCTGAACTTGGTTTCTTACTACACACTGGAGTATGGTGAGCTCATTATAACCCAGTTTATTACTGTATGCTTTCCACTTTGCATACTATTACTACAAACTTCAAAAAAAACCCATGTACTCTTAACAATTAAATTTAAATTCATCAAGCAATTCGATAAGCTTTGCGTACACCTTTTGTTTTATATTCAAAATACCATATTAATAGTCAGCTATACGTATCCTTTTCAATTTGTAAAATAACGAAAAATACTATCAAAGTTCACTCTCACACATCACAAATACATTCAACAGTTTATAAAAAAACAGCAAATTCTAATGCGTTACCTGGAAAAACTCCGCATGTATTATGTTCCTGAACCCCTCGGCCTAGTGGTTATGTGTGCGGCTCCACCAGATGTTTACAGATGAAAACCATCTAAGCTGCGCTTCATGCTACCTTTCCAATATCAATTTCAATATCTAAATCCATGTATATTACACTTGTTTATTATCGCATTATTAATTTACGAGCTTGTTAAAGTATTCGTTGCACCTCAGTTAAATTTAAATAAACTCGACACGATTCGCGTTTCTAACTATAAGACCACAACAATCTAATACTGTACTATTGAATTTACAAATTTTTAATACTTACAAGCCTCGTCAGTAGATTTTTGTACGTCGTATGCGATGCAAAATAAAAGAAAAGCTATTAATTTTCCTAGCGTATTTATATGATAAAATCAGGCCCCTCTTGGCCACACTTTACGCAAAATACCTAATTGCAAAATAACATTTCCGCAAATTTTGTGTAACCGTTTTAAACTTCTAGAAATATTGCTCGTCAACCCGCTACATCCAACAAAACTATCACATCCACCTGTCGCGTGCTCGTCTGTTCTAAAACTATCTATTTCGACCAATCATACATTTCAGTGACGTCTTATAACCCCGCCTGTAATATCTCTATTCCTGTCTTATGCATATTTGATGTCGAATTCTAACCTTGCTTGCGTTGTAGAAAATCGATATAGCTGCCCGCGTCTTTATAAACCCCACGTGGATCGAATACGTGCCTACTAAAATGCATGCTTCTATGCCCGTCTCATTCTGTAACATATTATTAATTGTGCATCCTTTCTGCTCTTTAAGAAGCTCTTGTTAGCGTTTATTACGAAATCACCGACGGTTGAACTATATTTCCTCGAAGCTCGCCTGTTATCTTCACAAATAAGGGGAAGGTGACCTTTCCAACGTGCAGGTGTGCTAAATTAATGATCGTTTAAAATAACATTTCTAGGAGTTTACGCTTCACAGTATTTTTATATAACCGACATCTGTTTGTTCGTTAGGAAAGCTTTTCGTCTTGGTATTATTGATTTTTCATGCTCTTATGCGTTCTCTGACGTTATAACCCGTTGAATTAAACTAAATTAAATTAATTAATAATTTCTATTGGCTTATAAAATTGATTTTCTTTATGCATCTATTACCTCCTAATCCCTAATTATAAAATTATGTCAATACTTGTTAATTATATATATATATATATATATATATATATATATATATATTATATATATATAGCATAACTAATATTTTACAAACTGTCAGTTTGACATTGGCAAATAAACAACTTTCTGACCAAGGAATTTAACTCTGATTTACAACTTTCAGACTCGTCATGAGACAAAAGAATCTCCGATTTGTCAACCTTCCGTAGGTTAATAATGTGCTCATGCCTTTCTATGGTTGTGGATAAAAATCTTTATATAATTTTATGGTAATTAGAGACCGCTCCCGACAGTTTATACTACAGCAACTCCTGAGTCTCAATTTTTCAATTCTGTACCAGCCGCAATAGATATTCGGTTATATGAAAGCGTAGCATTATCAAAGGCCGCAATAATTCAACCTTCCTGTAATATCAAACATCCGCACATGAATGTCAACTTCCGACTGAGTTATACATAATTTTTGGTCATTCTACTTATCTAACTAAAGGTTCTTACACATTAGCAAATACATTAGTTTTAGTAAACACAGCATACATCGGCAAAAATGACGAAAACAGAACTGCTCCTACTAATTGCTATCATGATTGCACTCACATACGCTCAAACTCAACCGGTAAGTTTCAAAATATATAATTTGAAATCTAATGCTATGTATTTGAAGATAATAAATCTTCCACAAGCAGAAGGTATGACTCTAGAAATGAAAAATGAAGCAATCGAAGCAATGAAAAAGGCTCTTAAAGTTCAAAGTAGTTCTCGCTGCGAATTTCTTGCTAGTTACTTCCAGAAAAAATACCCTGAAAATGTTTGGCACGCAGCGGGAACTCTTAATTATTATATACGTTACGTGCGAAAATTGCATGTGGTCATTGTTGGTGGAGATAGTTACGTTTTGTTTGCTACTTAGTAAGGCTTAAAGATTTTTATTTTGTGATATTTGCAAGCATGTAAAAGTTGATTTTTCAACCTAATTAATTAATAAAATATGGAATAAGTTTAACTATGCAGAGATTTATAAATAATATATTAAACATTTAATGTTCTTTACTTACTTATATGCATGCTTGACATAAATCTTGAATTGAAATTTTTGACGATTGGTTTCGTAGCTCAATTCACAAAAATATTGTTAAAATATGTTAAACTCTGTATACAAAAGGATTTTACAAAAACTTTGTTTCAAATTCATCATTACTATTTCTTAAAGGTTATGTATTCGATGATAAATAAATATCCAAGTTCATCGCTACATATAAAATTAATAGTTTTGTTAATTTCCTGGAAGGTCTTATCTTGGCATTGTTACATCACATAAAGTGCTATCGACTGAAGATGGTCCTCAATGAGCCCCAGTTTGGCAGTCGATAAAAGTTCTGTGAACTGTAGTACCTGTGACGCTCGCAACGAGTCCTTATGGGATTTTATTCATTTAGTATGAATCTACTACGCATGTACAAATTTTAAAATATTCACGTCTCGTGTTGATTGTCAAGTTTTTTTATTACCATAACCTATGTTTATAACTAAAAGCGTTTTTGATTGATTGCGCCAGTGCGACCTTAGTGCGCACCGCAAAAATATACGTTTTCGATTGGTAATTTCGGTTCGCACTCGTGTAGGAAATTTATATTCGATTGATACTATCGCTCGCCCTGAGTGCGCACTTTCTGGAACTGTACTTGGAGTTAGTGCCAGTTCAGTTCAAAACAAACATGCTGGTTTGACATTGCTCTAGTTCGTCAACGGTTGATGATAACTTACTTTTGTAAGTAGATGGATGACAGGCGAATCAGCCCCTCATTTGCTCCAGCATTCTCAATTGCTCCCTCATCTGGACCAAATTTACATGTAAATTCCCATAAGGAGGAAATGTGGAGATAAATCTCCTCCTTACTCCCTCCTTGCTCTCCTCCTTGCTCAGATACCCAGACATCAACCATTTTGAATACGTCACACCCGACTTCTTTCCACCCGCGAGATAAATCTTTCTCCACATTTCCACCCACGAGATAAATCTATATTGTTTGGTATCAATTAATATTAGATTTTTCTCAGCTACCTGAATTTCTAGGAATTTTTTAGATAGCATCTTCCCCCAGGGAGCTAGCCCAATTTTAAGATTTTTTACCGCTAACATTCTGAACCAAATAATTTTCTTCGACTAGATTTTTTAGTCATGCGATACATCAAATTAGTCTAGAATTTTATGTAGAATCCGAATCTGTAAATAGATTTAAAATAGGACCACCCCATACCATTTTACACACACCCTCTAAATTATAACTTTCCTACAGCTCATACCTAAAAGAAAATCTAAAACCATTCTTAAAACTTTTTATTACTGACAAGTTTTACTAATACAGTTTAAAGTTTGTAAACCACATTTCTAAATACATATTCACAATTTTTATTCTTAACCTAGAACTCCTCACATCGGCTTATACTTATTAATATTTATTTCTAAATAGAGCACCTTTTCCAAAGACCAACCGGAGCCACTTGTTTCAAATTCCTCTGATTTTGTTCTCATGGTTTCGCTTAAGACCTCAGACATATTTTCCACATTAATAGAAGACTTTATAATCATATTTTTTGTGTTAAAGGATTTCACATCGGTAGTCTCTTCTCCCATTTTTGTGTAGACGCTGTAGAGTTCGTAATTAACTTTTATTGCTGTATGTTGTGTTCGTTTTTCATTAAGTAATCGAATAAACCGCTCTTTCTGCTTCCAGAGAAACTCGGACACTCCATCGTCGACACTGGCGTTCTTTATGCGATAGCTAGCCATACGGTTGTTAAACGCTGTGCTAACCATTTCTACACCATCTTCGCCAGTAGCGGTAACTGTTGCATTTTTATGTCTGTTGCTCCTCAAGTGTGCGGCATGTGCGGCAGTCTTTTCCATTTCGAAATCGCATACTTTACACATAATTCGAGGTTGTTTCGTACAAGACCCTTTACCAGCTGGTGGAGCTGAACGTTTACGGCTTAATGACATACCGTGCTATTTTTATTTGTGTCGCAGTAAGTTGTCCATTCACGTAAAAGCGATACCGCAAGACACACAGTTTAAGTACTTTGCTGCTGACGGATGTATAAGCTTAACCCTGGACGTTGTTACACCACGACATTTGTTCTGGTGCCGTTTGACAGCATTTTTCCAGGTATAGGAAGCACCGCAAGAGTTGCAATTAAAAATATTTTCGGAGGGCATTTTAGTACAAAACAAAATCAGCACTATAGGACTTTGATGAAACTTGTAAGCGAACTAACTTATAACTAAAAAGTTTACTCTTGCGTACCTGCTTTATGTACCCTATCGAATGCAAACCGAAGGTTTCCGAAGACAGCCGAACAAAATTAAGGATTCAGCGGGGAACTAAATGACGTCATTTTTGCCAATCCTTGCTGCTCGTCCAGTACATTTAGCACCAATGCATGCGCCCGATTCGCATCGTCCATGCTGCGAATGCAGTTAGTAGAAACACCGGAAACGTCTTCCATGTTATACGGGTCAGCAATCGCATAGCGTGCATATTAAAAATCCAAAAGGGTGGTAGCTCACGCACATAAATCGGCTGCAAGTCATGCGGTAGAAGATGCAGTGCTACTATAAACAAAAACTTAATAAAACACTTTAAACCTTTACTAAGGGAATACCAAACTTGTCCACATAATACTTACTAATAAAGCAATTTAATTTTAAATAACTTCTACGTCATATTTTCGGAAATGGCAGGTTTGAATATTTTCTAAATGAATCACCAAGCGAAAGTATATGCTTAGCGGCATTAAAATTAACCATTAGTTTCCCATTTTACAATCGCGGTTAATTATAGATTAAAATTTAATTTGTTTTAAATAACGAAATTGAATACTTTACATAGAATTTGTGGTTTTTTCGTACAAGACCCTTTAACAGCTGGCGGAGCTGAACGCTTACAGCTTAATGACATACCGTGCTGTTTTTCCTTGTGCCGTAGTAAGTTGCGATACCGCAAGACCCACAGTTTAAGTACTTTGCTGCTAACGGATGTATAAGCTTAACCGTAGACAATGTTACACCACGACATTGATTTTGGTGTCGTTCGAGAGCATTTTTCCAGGTATAGGAAGCACCACAAAAGTTGCAATTAAAAATATTTTCGGATGACATTTTTCTTCAACCACCTTCCATGGATAGCGCCATGGTTTATATACATTTTGGAAACAATCAAAGATTGCTGAAGACACTCGAAGAGTGCACAAGCGCGGTCACTAAACCAATTAGCATTAATACCTAGTATTCCGTACTTTCGTAGGTTGCTCATTTCCTAGAACCAAATCTTCTGCATAGCAGTCGGTAACACGTAATTATTTCTAGAGCCGACAAGTACTCGATACCACCCAAATAGAGAATTAGATGCTCGATGTCTGTTAACTTCCGATTCCCTCGTAAAAGGTAGAAAAAAACTCGGTCAATCATCAATCTAACTTATACTCAACCCGCTTCCCTTCTGACAATTTCCAAACATTTTTCAAACGACAATGTGTAACGTGCATTTTTATTAAGTGTAACATTTTACGCTTTACGAAATTTGTAAATACATTCCTGTAACTGCTACCTCTACATTTTATATTTATTAACATCCTTAGGTAAATGCGTCGTATTATAATGAGTGGAGTGCATCGTTTTCTTGTCTAACCGCTGATATAAATGTTGTTCCTTATATGAATATACGAGTCTAGATAAGGAGTCGATACGCGATGGTAACAACGAGTTGAATGAAAACAGATGAGCGGTTGTTAGTTGAGTTTTCGTGTTTGGTTTCTATATATTAATTACGTTAAAAATATACAGTTTGCTTTTCGTTTTGCTTTGAAGCTAGTGAGAATTAATGCGATAAAATTTTAAAAGTTGTTGATTATTTACAAGCACGACACGGTTTTTAGTTGATTTTCTGTTGGAGATAAAAGGCGTGGAACTTGTTGGACTCGACCTGCACGCGTGTTGTTTACGGAACACGGACGGTTTTTAGTGATACACGTTGTTTTGCTAATTGTGTTTTTTTTTGCGTTGTCCTTTTCTTATTTGAGTAGTTCATACTTTGGATTATCCCAAATACAGTACTACTGTAGTTTCGGAATTTTCTAACAACAAAGAACCTAAAATAGATCATTGCTTGAGCAAATTTCGTTATTTGCGAAACATAATAGATTACCGGTTTACTAAGGTATTGACGGTAGTTTCTCACTGCTTATTGGGATGTTTATGAAAATAATATACATCTGGTCCCAGTTGAAATCAGACTAGTGCTTCAGAGTGTTTCGAAATTATTGTCTTAGGAAATAGAATTACCAAGAAATTTATCAACTACCTGGTTCCATCAGCGTGATAATGTCTGCTGCTAACCCCAGTGATTAGTGATTAGTGTAACGTGTGCCGAGTTCCATCAACACCCTCACAGTCGGGGGTGAAGTGCTTCGTTAGTGCAGGACATCGTTGAATCCCACCCTTCCGTTGCAGGAAGCGTTGCTGAAGGACTTTTGTAAGTTGAACTATTTCCTACTTGTTTTACTTTAAATACCTGTCCGTTGCTTTGCCATACCTTTGGCGTTCTGAGACCTTTTACCATAGACTTGAATGCTATTTTAAATAAAAGAAAAAAAAGAGAAAACTCAATACCACTGGACTACTCATATTAATTGTGTCTTACCTATGTATTTACTGAATTACTCATATCAATTGTGTCTTACCTATTTACTTACTGAATTACTCATATCAATTGTGTCTTACCTATTTATTTTTTTTAACATTTTGTCTGATTTATGTTGAATTGGTGTGTGAGGAAACGTTTCTGCTACTCCCCAATATTACCTCACTTTGTACTAAAGATTTGTTATATTGCTTTTAACGTTGTTAAATTATATAGATTATTCAAACAGTTTTTTTTATTCTACAAAGTATTGAACAATTTATACTTGATCCGTATGTTATGTTTTTTTTCCTTTGTTTCAGGTTTGCAGGACTAATTTGTTTTCTTTTCAGGTCTTCTATTCTAATTTTTCTATTGCAGGTACTGTTACTAATCCCTGACAGCCGCGTCCCTTATAGGTTGGTCTGCTTTTTACAACCCCCCCTACTCTCCGATTGAGCCGGGTCATTGCTTTGACTTTCTTTGTGTTACGTAGCATCGATTTGGCGCACAACGTGGCTGCCACGAAAAAAAACGTAACAAATGGTCTCAGAATTTTAAACCTCCGAGGGATCTATAAGTCGTGATCAATTACACGTTCGAGCTACCGGTAAACTAACATATTTTATAGTAACAATGCGCTGTATAATACATGCATACTTCTTCTCTGCGCTACTGCTATTCTTGTAATTGCTTGAAAAAGTCAGTCGTCTTTTTACTGCTGGACCGCTGCAAAGCATCTTACACTTTAAAGTTCATAATTACAACTCCGCAAGCGCGGTATACTAGACACCACGGCAGTTGGTAGCGCTAATCTTTATACAGATTTTGGCGCGCCCATGTCAATGACGTCACCAATATACAAATTAAATGCGCAATTGACGGAAAATATATATTAAATTCGCAAACAGTTATGACAATAAGGTACTCACATAAGAGGCACGGTTTCCTGCGAGGTTAAATTAAAATTGGCGTCTGCTGACGTCCATCAGGGCTGCTGATGGCCCCCTTCTGAAGTATTTAAAGATGGTGACTGCTCCGGTTAGCTGTTAGCGAAGCATGGACTCCGGCTCGTTCTAGGGTCGTGGGACTGCTCCCAGGGTCGTATCAAATTCCAATATGTAGCGGGAACGATAAGGAACAGGGTAATCAGGTAAAGTCAAACAAAGATAAGCAAAGGAAATCAACATAATAAAAAATGAAGATTACGATACCAGACACAACCGCCCTTCTCGATATTCAAAGGCAAACGGCCACGTTACAGAGTTCCCCGGAAAAAAACCCACTTTTCGTCCTTTCACGCGTCGGCGCGAAATTATTCGTCCAACCCACTTTTGACGTGACGGAAGTACGCGCACCGAGTCTTTTGAATTTAAGGCGCGAAAACACCCGCACATCAAAGCTAAAACTAAAGAAATGTTTAGTGCCAAATTATTGGCACGTAACAAGCATCATTCTACACTTTCTTTATATTGTAGCGGGCTACTACTACCGTGTTTCTCTAATTTAAAACAAGTAATAACAAGAGTCTTTATTACTCACTGTTCACAAGTTTAATTAACAGTATATGTCTTATTTATAGATGTTTTCAGTCCAATTAACAATGAAGCAATATCACATTAATAAATTTACAAGCACTAATATCTTCTTAAACTAAACTCCTTTACCATAGGTCCATTAATAACACTAATACAACTATTATTTATTACACTTCTATCTATTTATGTATACTACAAGCTGCATGTACATTAGATACATCATATAACATTTATGTATACTCTTAGACTTCCAAAAGCTCAACTACTTTTACTTTACACGATATAATTTATATTCGACATTCTGGTATAGACTGACCCTGTACTTCATCATCGGTCTTATTTATACCGTGAATTAAAAAGGATCACTCATCCTGTAATTGCCAGAATCTTCTCGGTCACTGTAGAATATGCAGTGCTTGCGGCGCTTGTGTATGTTTGACGGGTTGCCTAATAGTAGCTCGCAACACTAAGTATAGTACATCGCGCACTTTTTTGTCTGATAATTAAATTTTGCTTATGTAGGCTTTTACACTTTCGCATATTTAAACATTTAATACGATCGATTAACCACTTTCGATTATTCTAACGAGAACCACCATACATTCCGCCGCACCGTTCTTTATGAATTCAACAATCCGCTGGGCTTCCACACACTAACACCTAACGTATCAATTCCTACTATTTGTTCAACAAAAACTACCGGCATCGCTATGTCCGTATACGGACGTAAGCAAATGTTTGTGGATGTGTACGAGAATATGTAACCATATACATTAATCAGTCTAAGCTATTTTATTTAGTCCACGAAAACTACTATTTTTCTAAACCACAATTAATAATCGCCTTTATAGGTTTAACATTTCTACCATTTCCCAATGACTGGTGCTACGTACATGGAAACTTTAATTTCTTATTGGAGAGAATCCTTATTCTGCCACGTACTGTTGCGTAGTTGCATGCCCACCACTTTTGGGAATATATGCCGTTATAGGTTGTAGGACCCTCGGTTTTACTTAACTACACTTCGTGAGACCCCTTTAATCTTTTTAATCGTATCTTTCACGCTTACAATACAGTAGGACTTGGCTTTTGTACCGACGAATTCTAACACCAAGTCTCCGTTGAACTCGACTTTAAATTTCCCTACAACTTTTTTGTTGACAAGCGGTATATTATATTTATTATCCGAGGGGTAGTCACTCTTTTAAGATGACTATATTTTGTTTGGTATCAACTAATATTAGATTTTTCTAGGGAGCCCAAATCTGTAAATAGATTTTAAATAGGACCACCCCTTACAAAGTTACACCTTTTAAAGACCCAAACCTCTAATTTTTGCCCATCTTTATTTAACTCCATCTTTAGAACCTTTTTTCGCTACCCAAGACATATGCTTTAACCAACCATTTCTCGAAAAATCTAAAACCGCTGTGCCCCGCGAACACCACGTGGGGGTAACACGTATACTCTGTCCACCAGGATAAAAGTAGGAAGGATTTGGAAGGAGAGGGGGGGAGAAGAACTTAAAAATTATGGAATCTTAAAACTAATATATAAATAGATTTACAAAATCTATACAAATATAAACAACTATCTTAGACCTATATCTGTATGCCCCCATGCGTAGATTGATATGCTTCCAGAGATGACGTTACGCTTGTCATCTTCGCTCGATAAACTAATTTTATTAATAAGCTGCGTGAGTTATGTAATCCCCCATTTGTTATATATATATATATATATATATATATATATATATATATATATAAAGAAACTAATAATTAGGAAATTATTAGAAATATTAGAAAATGCGCTAAGTGATGTGCAACAATGTAAATGAAGGACAATTCATACAGTTTATTAACGTCCATGGGAACGGAAGCGCTACTTTGTATCACAGAAGATAAGTGACACTGCAGATGTCAGGTCACAAGCGGTCACGTACCGAGATTACCTAGAAAGTAAGCTCGCAACAAAGTAATTATGAATAGAATTAAGATCGCAACATTGTATTATATAGAGTCAAGTGTAATCAGACATTAGGTCTACAAGTTCCCACCGCCATGTGAGGGGGTAGGGATATTATAAAAGGCCCGGGAGCCCCAGTCGACGACAGTCAATCCATCGTTCAGCTTTTACCTTGCAGTTCGTTAGATTACTCACTTTGTACAATTAATTAATGTATTTCGACTTAGAATAATTCAGTTCAAGTTTGTCAAAATTCAATATTAATTTCTGTATAAACAAATAAAAGTGTTAAGAAGTTGGAAATGCCTTTTTAAAAAGGACCGCTCCCAGCCACGAACCTTAACTCGTGTACAGATCGTGTTTTTTACTCCGGATACATACGCCGGCAAGTACTCCATACCAAATAGGAATTAGATGGTTGCTGACTGTTAACTTCCGCTTCCTACGTGTACGCTCAGACACATCCCACCTCATGTGCACCCCTGAACTTGCGCACCTCCGCCCATGCGCACCCCTACCTATGCGCACTCCTCTCTGTGTGACTACTATTTCGTGCTGACATCATAGCCTTTTGTAAATAAAGAGCAATGTAATACTATTCTAAAATTTTTATTCTGACATTATACATAACAAAATTTAAAAATATTTAATACCAAGCATGGAGCCATTTAAACTTAATTTTAATACGAAGTTATACACAGAAGACAGTCCTTTCTTTATGTTTGTTTGGAGTAGTTTTAATTTTATCTAATTTTATTCGCAGCTTAAAATTTAAATCGACACCCAATTCCTCTATCTCCTTTTCTAGTCAATAGTTTGATACATAGAGACTGTCTAGGTTTTCGAATTGCAAAATGTACCGAAGTTTGTCTCCATATATAAAATATTTGATTCCACCGACAACCAGATCCATTCCTTCGTGTAATTCTTGCAGCTTATGACAATCTTTTAATTGCAGCTTTCCCACTATATCCTGCATACGTATCTTGTTAGCTTGATCGACTTCTTCTTGTCAGTATTGGAGGAAATCCCTATTCTCCCACTAACTGTTGCGTAGTTGCATGTCCACCACTTTTGGGAATATATGGTCATTATAGGTTGTAGGGCCCTCGGTTTTAAATGATCCGAAAGGTTCTTTACTAGGCAAATATGCAATGTTTAGCGGAACCCCATTTGCGTGTGGTGTACGCCAAGGTTAGAAAACCCGCAATCCTTAGTTCATCTTTGTTATCTGCCATTTTGATAAATACGTTTTTAGAATAACCTTTTAAAAAGTATACGGATTTAGTACCATCCATTTCCGCCAGGACGCCTACGTAACTAAAAGAGTCTTTCTTACTAGCCGCAAATGCATACAGCAGGTAGAACCCGGATGTATTTAAGTCAGTCCATCGGCACATAAAATAATCTTTTAGTTCTTCCTCATTTTCTCGAATAAGATGTTCTTTGTCTAGCGCATCTTTGTATTGTTCACGTATTGTCGCAGTGTTTTCCATGTAGTTCAACTTTCGCGTTTTTGCATCCATTGCCTCTAATTCCATTGTCTTTTTCTGCCACTTACAGCATATGGCATGCATAATGGGTCAATTTCCTTTAGCGTAAACGGATAGAGTTTACTACCAATATTTACGCGTTGTCGTACAACCTCTGGGCGAATGTTAGGCGTATTTATCACTCCCAATACCGAAATCACTATTTCTTTTGGAATTGTAGAATATGGTGTTGCAGATTGTGTAAAATATGTACTACCTGCTTTAATGTAGCACTTGTGTAAGATTTTTATTTTATCTTCGCTGTCTTCCTTCTCTATCTCCAAATAATTTACACGTGAATAGTTAAAATCAAAAGCTGAAAGCACATACTTTATCAATTTTTCCCTTTCCTCTAGTTTTTCGGACAACTTAATTTGCAAGTCCGTCAATTTCTTTGTATTGCCATTTCCCCAATACATGTACTGTAGTAGGTTATTATACACTAAACAGCAGCTATTTTGTAGCTTATCCGATAGCTTACTCCACATTTTGGCAAGTGGTACCGAGTACATTGGCGCCTTTAGGAAGTATAACTTACTCCCTTCCAATAAGATTAAAGTCTTTTAAGGGATTATATACCCTTTCCGCACTGACATAGTTTCCAATTGTACAGTTGTATATTGTCGCTTCCAATCGCGTAATACCATGTTCTTTGACCAAAGTAGACGCAAATGTTTCCCTTAAACGTACATCTGGACAACGTAAAAAATCTAGTATATGATTGCCAAGTTGTTTATTAACACCAGGACTTGTTATCTGACACACAAATTTGTTGTATATCTTAATTCTTGCATTGGTTGTTAGCCATGTTAAACAATCGATTCCCACAGTTTTGTCGTTGTCAACTATAATATTGCAGTTTTCTTCGTATTCGCCCTTGTAGCAAAAGTTATGGTTTGTAGTTAAATAATTACACATCTCCATCTTGCTAACTATGCCAGCAAAATCTTGGGTTACATCCATGTCAAAAAGATAGTAATAATCTTTTTTGAGTTTGTCTAATATGTCTGGTAGTTCATCCAATAAAGTTTCCAACTTAACATCTGCTAGTTCCACTTTGTACGGAACACATAGGATTTTGGAATTTTTTATTAATGCTTTCGAGGTCTTCTTTTTCCGATAATTTCTTTTACTCCTGGCCCATTTTGTTAGTGCTTTCCAGAGAAAACGGAAGCTTAGCTTTAACACCATGCCAAGCGGAAACAAATCGGTCAAACTTTCTTCGTAGATAGCTGTTAAATGCACCACAAATTTCTTTTTTTAGGATAAACATCCTTTTGTTTGCAGATGTTTGCTCGGCGTCAGAAAGGTTGCAAATTTTAACCAACATTATATTGTCACAAAATGGTTCTGTAATTGATGTGTGTAGTCCACCAGTCAGCATCTGTTCGCCTTCGACATAACAAATATTACCAATATCTTTCACCAGATTATTGTTGCACAAATTTTCTACCAACAGCCACAATCCAAATCCCTCATTTGTTGGTTTCACTTTATTCGCAAGAAGTTGAGAAACGTTAATCACCTTGGAGACGCTCATGTAAGTAAGTAAGTTTATTCATACCCATAATACAATGGTAAAAATTCTTCTATAACACATTAAACAACTTGTTTATATTTGCTACCTTATATATCTTAATATAACAACTATGCGGAGTGCATATAAATGTCAGAGGAAGAAGATTTCTTATCCTCCCCTACCAATCTTAAAATTTATATTGTCAATAAAATAATAAACAGATTACTAATAATAGATCGTTTACGGTTCTAGCTACTGTCGAATACTAAATTGAATACAAAAATTGCCCTTATGCTGTTCGCTGCTACAGAGAGTTCAGAGTTGTAGGCTGTAGCCACTGCCTTCACTGACGCTTGCTATCCTCTAAGTCTTTCAATTGGTATTATTGATAACAGTATTCGTTAAAAAATATTCATAGACATTTTTATTCAGAGGTGGAAAACACTAGGACTTTTACTATTGTAATAATAAATTGAATGTATATGTGCAAAATAATTTTTTAATAACTTTGTAAGTCTGCAAAGCACTTTCAAGCAATAAGATCGTCAGTGTATTTACAAATATTTTGTCAATATAAGCTACAATTAACAAATTCAAAATATACCTAAAGAATATACAACTGTGTCAGTACACAATTTCAAAAACACAAAACAAGGTTGGTACAAATACATTTAAAAGTATAATTAGAAAAACTAAATAAAATTACTCAAAGAACATGTTGATGTCTTAAGAAGTGAGAAATGTGGGCAAGTGAAAGAATGAATACAAGGTTATAAAAAAATAACAAAA
Source organism: Platerodrilus igneus (assembly GCA_036346225.1). Taxonomy (NCBI): domain Eukaryota; kingdom Metazoa; phylum Arthropoda; class Insecta; order Coleoptera; family Lycidae; genus Platerodrilus; species Platerodrilus igneus. The sequence continues at coordinate 3,586,305 of JARFIW010000932.1, read as the reverse complement.
TTGAAAGAATCAAAATCTTTTATACAGCAGGAAATAATTTTTTTAGATGGTGGGGACGTTTAAATCAAGACGATTTTTGATATGTAAGTTGTATTTCTATGTCTTCTAAAAAGTGTAACCTAGTAAAATTATTTAATTTAACATGATGAATGAGTTTGCTGTTATTTATAGGGTAGAATGAGTGGTTATTATATTGTAGATGGAAGCCAAATGCCGAGTGGAATGGGCAATTATTGTACTCCCTCATCCTTATATGTAAGGGTTTAGAAGAGCGGCCAACAAAGTTGCATCGCATGAATTGTAAAAAAAGCTTATACTACTTTTGGCTGAAATGAGTATGGGATCTTTGCTGTCTGCTAGGGAAGACTGAAACATGTATTTTAGTGTTTGAATCATGATTAATAAATGGAATAGATTCAAACTTCCTCAGAGTTGCCAGAAATGGACGAATAAGCTTCAACTTTTTTCCTTTTAAACTTAAATTTTTTGATCAACCTTCCAATAATATTAGGATCCTAACCGTTTTTATGTAAATATACTTTGAGTGTGTTGACTACTTTTTGAAATTCAATCTGCAAAGATATATTGAGAAGTCTGTGGACGGAAGTAAGTGTTAAACATAAATAGATAGGCTACCTTCCTTCTGCCTAAAAAATAACAGTTTTCTTATAGGATTTAACATGAGATAGTTTAAGTTCCGTCCAAGTCATTTTTGTACCAACTATCCATGAAAAAATTTGTTCTCATTTCCCAACACCACTGATTAGGCAAACAATACATCAAAATAAAGCAATCAATAAACAAATATTTAAATTTATTAGATAATTTATTCATACGTTAACAATAATAGCACCTTCACATATATTTTATATGTACATCTTATATTTTAATGTCATGTATTATAATAAATGGCTAGAATTAACAAAAAGTTGTAAGTACATGTTATAAATGCCATTGTGCATTTTTTAAAAATATATATAGTAAAAAGAAATAAATAAAAGTGGTGCGAATGTTCAGTGCTTAGAAAACAGTACAATAAGTGTTAAAATCAAAAGAGATCAGCTCTCTTTAACTTATTTTTACACAATTTTTGAAAAGTTTGTTATATTAATAAACATCAGTTTGACAAATAATTTGTACCAGCTGTTGAAGTTATACCAAGTTTTGATTTTTTGCTTTTCAACCTTCATCTTTAAAGATATACATGGTATTCTGGGTAGTTAGTCACGACGAAGGACCCCGCTCGTGTGAAAAGTCATCCACTGTTACCATTTCTTACTCCTAATATTACTACAATGTCTACATGCTGTCGCATCAAACAACACAATAATTAGATGTGTATAAAATGCCAAGCACTTTATCATAAAAGTTGCTGAGGCAAAAAAAGAAAAGATTTATGAAACTGTATAACTATAGCACAGTTTGTTGTAATGAAAAATCCTTATCGATTACAGAGAAAGAATACTTAAAACTAAAGGACACTGAAAATGATTTAAATGAATTCATCTCCTCTTATCTATCATAATAAACAATTAAAATCTCACCTGGATCTTATTCGTCAAAAAAGTGCAGATCTTGAAGATTCCATTACAAAAGAAAATGACAATAGTACATTCTTATAAATATATTTTATATGTAAATCTTACAGTTTAACGTCATATATTGTAAAAAATTTCTATAATTGTCTACAGTCTAAGTGTCGTCCATGATTAAGTAGTATGCGACAGGTAGCCTTGCATATGAGCCAGGAAGCAAGAAGCATTTGCCGGTCCCTGGACTTAATGCAATTTTTTCCAGTACAACGGTATCAATCAACTGAATTAAATTCTGAATAACAAATATTTCCTTTAACTCCTATGAAGTTGACATAATCATCGAACGTAATTCTATTTTCTATCACTGCTCTTTTGATTCTCTTTTATTTATTTATTTTATATGGTTAATACCATTATTTTAAATTACAACATAAATATGACTACAAGTGACTTAAATAACATTAAGTAGACGTTTACTTTAAACAAAATGCATACTAAATTAAATTAAATACACTAATTGGATTAACTAATACAAAATTGATAAGCACGATAAGTGAAGTATACAAATAAAAGTGAAGTGCACAAAGTAGCAATTATATATTAAAATATTACTGCATAACTTAGTGATGTAGGTTTAACTAGAACCAACTCTAATTGAATGAGACAACAAAAAGATTTCTTTAATGAATATAGAGTGCAATCAAGCAAATGGAATGAACTAGGGTGCTTATTAATTAGTCTATACGTCCTATCAATAGAAGAAAAATAACCATAGTTGGTTTTATGGAACCCAATAAACAAAATTTCATGATTCGTAGTAACACAGGAGGCAAGTTTATACATATATTCTGTAAAAGTTCAGGGCAGATAATATGACAATTCAAAAAACATTTGATTGACACACCTATCAGATAGAGAGCGCATATTCAAAACCGACATGGCAGTGTGCTCATTATTTAAAATTACTTGAAGACTCGGCTTATATAATATATATTTAAGGAATCTACTCTGAACACGCTCAATCAAGTCAGAGTAACAATGGTAAATTGAATTCCAAAAAGGCAATGCATACTCTAATAAATGTGAACAGACCAGAGAGGTATATAATATTTTTATTGAATTAATATTTGTGAAATGTTTAGTATTTCTTTTAACATATCCAAGCGTGCGCATTGTTCTGGCTGAAATGTTTTTGATATGGGAAACTAATGTTAGGTCCTAATCAATTAACACTCCTAAATCAGTTGTCTCAGTTAAAATCTCTAAAACTAGACTATTTAAAGGATAAAATGTCACGAACAAATTGTTTTCTATTAAACCTTAGGCAATAACATTTATTAATGTTTAACTGCAGTTCGTTATGATCACACCATTCACAAAATCTATCAAGATTGAAGTAACAAATGATCTTTACAAGAATAAATAGACACATTTTAATATCATCTGCAAACAAAAGAAACTTTGAAAACTTAAAAGTCGATTTAATATCATTTATGAACAATATAAATAAGATTGGATCAAGGTGGGAACCTCGTGGAACACCTGTTTTAACTACAATTTCCATTGATACAAAATTTCGGATTTTAACAAACTGACTTCTCTCAATAAGGCAGCTAGAGATCCAACCACACAAAAATCCTCTAATACCAATTGTTGCAAGTTTAGTCAAGAGTGGTCTACGGCTGACAGTATCAAACGCCTTTCTAAAATCATTATAAATACAATCAACTTGATGACCTCTTTCAAAAGCAGTAGTAATAAAATCAACAAACAACAATACGTTGGTTGTGGTAGAGCGTCCCACACAGAAACCATGTTGTTCATCCATAATTAAATTTCTAAATGTAAAGGTCAGGTGATCTGAGATAGAACTTTCATAAATGTTTGGTATACAACTAATTAAGAGAATATGCCTATAATTAGAAATATTTGACTTATTACCTGATTTATGATCTGGAGTCACAGAGCTAGCTTTCCAGTAAGCTAGAAACACTGTTACGCTTTATTTTAAAGTTCCTAGGTATTAGTGAATTAATTTAGGATTAGGGGACTTTTTTAGAACTCTGCATGGAAAATTCCCCGCAGATTACCACAATACCGCTGACACCGTGAAAACCATGCTTTGTCGGTGTTCGCATGGTTATTGGTGTCATTAAGTTATTAAGCATGCTGAGATAACAGTTTACAATTGGGAACAACTCGGATCCCACCAACACAAGTAAAAGAGTGTCGACCTTGATTGGAGGGGATAGACGTTTTATGTGAGAAATGCAGTATAGCTCAGAACATTACCGTATTGTGTTGCTTAGAGTGAACACTACCTTACTGCTTGCCGTATAGTGCTGACGTCAGTGTTTCGTTCTCGTTCCCACCCCTTTTACCTATCCTTATCGTACGTCCTGCAAGGTATCACCAGCAGCTACAAACCACAACAAGGGCAACAGAGAAGACCCAACCGACTGAGGATGACGGCTGTGTCCAATTGGAATGACGAGATGTGTTTTAAGTATATTTATTTACCTGGGGTTTAGGAGGCAATTGTACGTTATAACATCCCTTCACTTAAGGACATTTAATAATATGAATAAGAGTTTTGAGATGGTACAAATACAATTTTTCAAAAAAGTAGGTGGGACTCCATTAGGGTCAAGAAATATATTTACATCAATATTGTTTATTTTTGAATAAATGTCTACTAAATCAATATTAAAATGTGAAATATTCATATTAGACGAATTATTGATTATAGTGGACATATTGTCCACTACTACCAACATAAACAGAAGAGAAATAGGTATGCAAATAAATCAGCACTCTCATTCCCGCCACAAGCAAAACATCCTGTTTAAAATTCCTTAATCATCCCTTAGTCTACTAGTGAAACTCCAAAACTGTTTACCATTGTTAGAAATAGAGCTCTCAATATTACATACATAATTCCTATAAAAAGTAGTTGCTAAATTATTGCCTATTCCTTAAATTAGAAAAACATAAGGTAATCATAAACAGACTTTGTAAACATCTTGTAGGCCATTTTCCTTTTATAAATTAGATATGTGAGTTCAGATGAATACCAAATAGGAAAACTGCAACGCCTGGATTTACAAAGAGGAATATACAGTTCAATTGCTTCATAAATAATGTTATAAAATATATTTACTGCCTCATTCAGTGGCAAATTAGATATATAACATCCCATCCAAATCCAGCTAATTAGTTCAGTATGAAGATGTAGATAGCATTCCGAAAATTATAAAAGTAATCATTATTATTTTCTAAGTAATTTTTGACTGCATAAATAGGTATATAAATATACAATGTGCAAGATGATGGTTTTGACAAGGTAGTAATATATCGGTTGCATAATTTACTCTAATGTTGGACATGCTGGAAAATACAAGATCCAGTAGAACATTGTTAGCATTAACTACATTATTAAGCTGATAAGGATTAAAATAGTAAAAATGTTCAGATATGTGAAACGAGAAACCTACCTCAAAAGAAGTATTATTAGGCTGAGAAATAGCGTAGACACCAAAATCGTCATTACACCAACTTGTATGCGGTAGATTGTAATCTCCGATCAAAATGAGCTTTGCATTGTTATACATATTCATTATACTGTGAACTGTTAAGCAATTAGCTAGGTAGACATCGGATGAAGATTTTGGTGGCAAATATACAGTTTCAATGATTAGAAAAGAATGAGCACTCTCAATTTTAACGAATAATTGTTCTACCAAGTCACAACCAACGATATAGAACTAAGAAATTTACACTTTACGGCAATCATCACACCACCACACCCACTAAATTTACTAGCGAGATCGCTACATTACGTTCTATATATTACATAATATTTTAAGTGAGTACAACACTGGTAACATCATTAGACAACCAGATCTCACTAAAAATCAGCACATCATAGTCTCCAAAAAGCCTATAACTGCAAGATATATTTGATTCAACTTAGAGTGAATACCAAGTACATTTTGATAGTACACAGAAGTAACAATAGTAGATATTAAACCACTGCATACCTGACGAGCCTTTCTACCAAAACTATCACATGGATAAGGGCATCCTTATTATCTAATATACACTTGATTCGAACTGATTACAATATATACACAGACAGCTTTCAATAATATCTGGATGTAATTAAAGGATGCACTGGTTCAATGCACATAAATTTAAATGCACTGTAGCTTGATTGAATAAATACCATAAATAGATCCAGCATTAATATATCCGTAGAATGTTGACAAATAAATAATACCAGTCATTCATTGAACTTAAAGAAACTTTACTAATTGAATTACCATTGTATACAGATATAAACATAACTATTTACACTGATTACATGATCTTTAAATTCCCCAAACAAACAAATTTTTAGGAGAGCACATCTTGTGCTGCTACATGTAAACTTAACATTCAACCTCACCAAAAAGAAAGTGAAGTTCAAAGTGAACGGTTGGCGCAGCAATCCTAAAACTGATAGTGGGAATTTAAAACCCATGCATTTCAAATATAAAGTGTACAATTCTAAACAATATTTGTATATTGTAGAATAGTATTTATTTATAATACTTATCAAACATATGCCCGATAACATGAACCAAATGTTGATTTTTTTCGGTCTTTCAAGTATATAATAATAATGCAGTAACGGTTTATGAACTGTCAACAATGACAATTTCTCGGTAACACAGAAATTCTAGATAGTAAGTGATTGTGTATTTGAGTTATCTTCATTCATTAATCGTGTGATTTCAGCCTTCTTTTACTCATTAGTTATAAAATCTTTGTCACATACATCTTTAATCGTAGTCCAATAAAGTCTGTCCATGATTTTAATACTTCTTCATACCCAATACTTTCTTGTTAAGAAGAGGAATAGGTGGCTCCATGGCCTAGTTGGTATGTGTACAACTACTAAGCCCAAGGTCCCAGATGCTAATCCCGACACGGATTGCTTGAAAAATGCTAGGTGAGCATTTTTCACAAAAATACACCATCGTTCGAATGCAATATAAAATGTAAGTCCTATGCGTGAGTGTTGTCACGCAAATTAAAGATCTCTTGCTTGGAACAGCAATGGTTCAGCAAGATTAAAAATATTCAGGTTAAAAAACTTGCTACCTGGCTAATGCAGTACCTACGAGTGAAGCATTGAAACATCAAATGTAGTGTATCTGCATTTGCTAAAGGATCTAAGCAAAGAAATTCTATAAATATTGTTGGAAGGATAGTCCGATGTATCAAAATGTACGACACAGTCTCGTTTCATGGTTTCATAAAGATTTTGATTCATAATTTTATAGATCAAGCTATCTGTATATGTGTAAAGAGCATGGCATTCATTCCAAAAACTGCATTCATATTCGCATGCTAAAAATTGTAGATTGTTAATTGGACTATATTGAGAATGCATATGCCCACATATTTTTCGATTTATTCAAATAAACGTTTGATTTAAGAAGTTTCACTACAACAAAAGACCATAATGCTTTTGAATAGATGGTGGGATTCTAATTTCAGCACCATATCTGGCTTACCAGTTGCACACAAGTTTCACTTTACAATATTTCGGATATTCTCCATCGTTTTTTTTTGAAGACTGCATTATTCATAAGCTTCAATACGTTTTTCTCAAATTCATTCTTTGCATATTTTCAAAGTTCCATATTCTGATGTATATAGGACTTTAACCAACAGCTTTGTTGTGCTACTAAAATTTGTTGTTTGAACAAATCATGTTCTTAAGTACCTTAAATTAAGGCATTATAATAATTGTTTATAAAAGCACAATTATTCTTTTGATTGCTTAAGAAAGAAACATTCATGTCTAAACTATGTAAGCTCGAATGCAGTACTGTGAATGATTATAAAAATTTCATATGTAATCTAATTAAATGAAACTCAATCAGAACCAAAATATAAAGTTATCGAGTCACTAAAACATTTGTGTTGATAATTATAAATCAATCTTAAAGAATTTTTGTTGTTCTTTATATTGATTACAAGGATGAATGTACATTTGTCATTGATGATGCCATATAAAGAGAATTAAGTGAATATAATTTGTTCTGGAACTGATCTTTTTATTAATGTTACAAAATGCTAGGAATAATTCTATGAAATTAAATAATAAGTACAAACTTGTAGTAAAATACCTTTATAATGTAGGCTTTATTAAACTCAAAATTCAGCTAACACTAGTCAAACATTACTTTCCGACAAAAAACAACTAGCATCAACTACAGTGCAAATGAATGAAACCAATCATACTGCGATATTAGTTTAACTAAATTTTCAATATTTGGCAGGGTGGTAAGCATCTAATAAAGTAAATTTTGTTGCAGAATAGTCGACCACCATTCTTTTTTATGATTCTCACTACTAATTATAAGCACTTGTGTCCTCCATGGCGAATTGCTTGGTTCTATTATGTTTTCTTACAGAAGTCTCGATAATTCATTTTTAATATATTCTAAATCAGCAGGACAATATTAATGGGACCAGGTATCAATTGGTTTGCAATCATTGATAGATGTGCAAATAAAAGATATGTCAACATTGGCTAAAGTCAAATTGCATATAGAGCGAGATGGTCTACCTACACCAAAGATGAACTTTATTCCAGAATGTTGCTTTAGAAGATTATCTCCAATAATAACATCAGAAAAGAGCTTTTCAAGAACATGGAGTTTGATTTTGAAAAATACTGTTCAAATATTTTTAAGTTTACGATGCAATATCCGTGAACTAACGAACTTAAGGTTGGATATGCCATGGTGACATTTAGATTAGCTGAAAGTATTTTAATAATATTTCTGTTCACAATTTTCACTGATATATAGCATTTGAACTACCAGTATCAACTAATGCTTCTACCTTGCACCCGTTTACTTCTATTAGTAGATATGCTATTGATAAAGGGGTAATAGATGATACAGATATAATATTGAGAATGTCTGCAGAACTTTTGCCGTTATAAAAATTTTTTCCTATGGTTTGATTTCCACACTTGCACAAAATGGTCTTTTTGCCACAAGAATAGCATATAGACTCCTTAGCAGAATTTGTCTCTAGAATGTGTCTTTGCCGCAAAAATAATTTGGAATTAGTCACGGCAATTGTAGAACTGCCTTCAGTTTGCATATTTTGTAACGCACTTGGTGTATGTTGCTTAAGGTAGCATTTGCATATGAATTAAATTGAATTTAGTAAGACTCTGAGTGTTGTTGAACCATTTCCAAAGGATCATCATAAGCCTTGCTTTGAGTTAAAGTGTTGTTTTCAATAAGTCTTTGTTTAATAGGTGCGGAATTAAGGCCAGCTATGAACGAATCTCTCATAAAATCATCCCTGTTCTGACCCACAGTTACAGCAATGAATTTGTAATCCTTACTTATCTGCTTTAAAACCTGAATATACCGATCATCGATTCGCCAGCTTGTTGTTTCTTAGTAGATAAAGAGCATCTTGCAAAAAATTCACTCAACTGTTTTACATAAAAAAATTTCTAATATTATTATTGCGTCTTCATATTTAGTACATTCACTTATGTATTCAAATACATTACATGTGATTTCCAATGCTCCACCCGAAGGTACTACACTGGCCAGGAAGCGAGTTTTTGTTACCTGGAAAATTTTAGAATTTTGCCGAACCCTTGCGTTCCAGCAAGGTAGGGATCAATCTTTACGTGCGTGACAACACTCATACACGGGACTCTCCATTTAACCTCTCATCCGAACGAGGGCGTATTTTTGTGAAAAATGCTCCCTAGACATTTTCAAAGCGCCGTGTCGGGATTCGAACCAGGACCTTGGGACTCCCAAGTCTTACCTTACATACCACTGATCCACGGAGACGCCTGTATTCAAATACAGCTGGACTGATAGTTTATTAGGATATTAAGTTTTTCTTCACTTGGTGAAACTTTATTTGCATTCAAAAAATTGCCAAAGGTTCTTTGAGCAGCGGAACTAACATTAGATTCTATATCTATTTGATTTGGCTTGAGAAGCTTATCCATATAAAGTTGTAGTAAAAAACCTTTATAATGTAGGCTTTAATAAACTCAAAATTCAGCTAACACTAGGCAAACATAACTTTCTGACAAGAAACGACTAGCGTTTCCTATTCTGAACGAACCTACACATTTTCCTGAAATTTGCACAATCTGCATCTATCACTATCTGATCTAGGTCTACATCTACCTTCTTTTTCCTATCTCTGCTTGCAATATATCCCATACTGTTCCTCAAAAAATGCCTTAAAACGTATTCTGCCCGTCTATCTCTCCTACTTTTTCCACAGATATCTTTATTCCCCTACTACTTCTATAACCTATTTGTCTGTCCATGCTATCATCCTCATACATCTGAAGCACAACATTTCAAAAGTCTGCTGCCGTTTTCTGTCTGCTTTTCCTACTGCCCGTATTTCATAGGCATACTGTGTTGTGCTCCACACATATGCTTTCAACAATTTTTTTTTCTTGTTTCTACGTTTGTTGTCTTTGATCATGGGCGCTGTTCTTTCTTGTTAAATGCAGTTCGGTCCCCTTCTATTGTTTTACAATTATATACCCTATTTCGCCAACATTCAGTGGTAGTGAAGGGGGGGTAAGCAGCCTGTGGCTGCCAAGTTCCCGCCGCACTTGAACATTTGCCAATTTACTATTTTTTCCAATATATCTTTTCACACAGTCAACATTAGTTGCAGATATTTCACAACCAACACCTGTAGTTGTTTATAATAATCATCAGATTTACCTGCATTTTTTTATTATTAGGTTTTTAGTTTCAAAACTAGTTGGACACATACCACTTATTTATATTCTGAGCTAGCCTACACAGTTAACTGAAATTCCCACAAAGCCTATATACAGCTCGGTTCCCCTTCTATTGTTTTCTAATTATATACCCTATTTCACCAAGATTCAGTGGTATGTGAAGTGAGTTAAGCAGTATGTGGCTGCCAAGATCCCCCACCACTTAGTCTTAGACATTTGCCCAATTAATAGTTTTCCAGTAAATCCTTTCACACAAATTAATATTATTCAAGAATTATAATAATCATTGTGTTTAAGTACAGTTATTTTTTTCGTCATTAGTTTATACATTTTGGTACTGGTTGGATGCATACCTCCATTGATTTCTATTCTGAGCCAGCCTACTCATTTCCCTGAAATTCTTAGTCTACATTTTTCACTATCTGTGTGCATTAGTCTAACCAAGGTTTACCTCTACTTCTCTTTTTCCTATTCTGCTTCTAATATATTCCGCACTATTCCCTTATGCCGTAGTATGTGGCCTATCATTCTATCTTTCATATTTTTTACCATTTTCCACATATATCTTTCTTCCCCTACCATTTTTAGTACCTCTTTGTTCCTAAGTTTATCTGTCCATGATATCTTATATCATTCGTCTGTAGCGCCACATTTCTGAGCCTTCTACCTTTTTCTTGTCCGCTTCTCCTATTGTCCAGGCTTCACAGCCATACAGTGCTGTGCTCCACACATATGTTTTAAGCAATCTTTTCCTTGATCCTATGTTTGTTGTCTTTGAACACAGTAGTTGCTTTTTCTTGTTAAATGTAGCATGACCTTGTGCTAATTTTTGTTTTATATCTTTTGCAATTTAACATAGACTTATATAAAAAAGGGAAAGCAAATATTCAATGCACACAAAAATTAGTGCTAACCTTATTTAATATTTTCAATGACATGTATGTCAAGCACAAACTGTCTGTATTTGTGTATTTACAGATAAGATCCTGAACAATCTGGGTACTACAGCCAAGTGCAGTCAACTACATATTCAACATTCAACGTTTGTTGCTTTCTATTTGCCCAAAAACTAAGATAATCTAACCTAAGTTAAATAATCTTAGTTGAGGACACGTTCTTTTTACTACTAAGGAACTTAGATAAAGTTAAATTTTTTGCATTCCCCTTACCCCAGATAAGGTGCCTATAGATCTACTTAGATACTAACTTCATTCTCTAAGTTTATATTATTGATATATTTTTCGTGTTGTGTATGATATAAATTTTTATTGCACATTTATAAAAGCAACTACAACATAACAGTTAATACCAAATTGATTCTTAACAAGAATCAGTTGATTTTAATATCATTTTCGAACCCTTTATAGGTTAGTTAGCTAAAATGCTAAGTTGTACCTTCTAATACACAAATGCAAATGAAGTTAGGTAAGGTTAGATTCTCATCTAACCTAATTTTAAGTCATTCTTAGCTAATGTGTAAATAGAAAGCAACAGTTGTTTTAAGTTTATGTACGTGATGTACAACATAGGTTTCGGCATTTTCCTTATGCAACAAATAGTTGTGTTTAAAGATATGGATGGCGCTATTTATCTTTATCCGGTCGTCTTTTCAACTCACGACCTGTCTCTTGATCTACCCAGAATTAGTCCTCTGCTAACTTATATCCTTCTAGGAGGTTTCTTCTCTTTTAGCCATTGTCCAATCAATGTCACTCTGGGCTACTCGAGCATATAGTGAACTTTCCATATGCATGCATGTATATAAGCACACTTTTACTTGGTTGTGTTGCATACTCGTCCGATGAATCATTACAACAAATAATTTCACATTGTAACTAGATACATAAAGGTGATTTTAAAGAAACTCTCAATGGATAAAAGTAAAGATTCAAGGATACTTGTTAATCAAAAACAAATTTGAATCATATACCAATGAAAATAAATTAACAGAAAAACCTTTTCGTGAGCTAGTGGGATGTTTTATATATCTTGCGTTAAGGACTAAACCAGACATTTGTTTTACTGTTAACTTTTTCAGTCGATTTCAGACTATTGCTACAGATGATATGCAGGTTCATTTAAAACGAATATTAAGGTATATAAGAAATACCGAAAATGTTGGTCTAGAATACTGTAGCAATTATATAAGTTCAGCCAAATCGGAAGTATTGCATTTTTCAAGAATCAACGATGAACAGAAGTAATTTTGAAGAAAGATTTTTCAAATAAAGTATATTGTTCCTCATAAACAGGTTCGTTTGAAATGGCAATTATATGTTCATGAATATTCTCAAAAGACTGCAGTAAAGATTTTGAAATAATCAGGCGATCCTAAAATTCCATAAATAATTCGCCAGGAATTGAGTCGGGACTAACTTCACAATCAATTTTGAAGTCATATACATAATTAGTAAAACGAGCTTACCTTTAAGTATGCCACATTTTTGTATCAGGGCTGCCAGCTTAGAATTGTAGTAGAAAATCTGTATTTAATTACAAAAATGCGCCAAAGAATAATTGCACTCTGTATTTAAATTATCATTAAATATATGATCATAATTAGTAATGTAAGTATAAAATAAATTTAAAACCTTTAATTTAATAGCAAAAATAGACATTTAAATTCCAGTTAGAAAATAAAAAAAGGTATTAAATGTTGCCAATAAGATAATACAGTAAAAGAGTATTTGATACCTATCTTCAGCGATAAGAAAGTTGCAGGGGTCTTATATCAGTAAACAAACAGACATCTGCAGTTATTGAAGGTTGAACTTTATTTTCGAAGGTTAAGTAGAGGTACAGCTTGTGCATGTGAGTAATATTAACGAAGACTGTTATAGACCTGGTTACGACTTGAAGGAGGAAAATAAAGGATGTATTATTTTAATTTGTAATCGAAGTATTTTTGTATGTTTGAAATAGGGAAACACAATAATTTCTTTAATATTCATTGAACGCCTTGTCAGACCAACTTAGCAATAAACAACTGAATGCTTTCTCCCTTGTTAAGACGAATAATAAGTAATGTACTAAAACATTTATTGATAGATAAACTGCAATACTTTAAAAGTAAATTACGAATGAACACTACATGTTTCTTAGTCCTATAGTTTCAGGAGGGAGCATTGTACTCATTTAGCGCATCCTGAAATAAAATAATGCCAATACAAAACTGGAATATAAAAATGAAAGCATGTATGACTGCATCGTGCTTATCAGCAACAAGTTTGAGTAAGTTTAGTACTTTTGAACGCACTTTTAGCTTACAGTTATGAAATCTCTAAATCCCTGACAACCGTGCAAGAGTATAGGTTCGGCTAATTAACTAGAGACGATTGCTTAACTTGCAGTTTTTCAAACAATCCGTAAATCTCTACAAATGATTCGGCTGTTATGGTTTCATCGGATTGTAAGAAAGAATAATGAACTATGCCTTCACAAATCCACCATACTCTCACTAAAAGCTATCTTGGGTGGAATCCCGCCCCTGCCTGATTCCTTTAAGATTCAGCACCATCTAAACATTGTTTACAACGTTTGCTGTTGTCGTGGAGCATTTATTTTTCATCGTCGGTTTCAATGCATTAGTGAAATTGCAGTTTTAATCCAATTAATCAATGAAGATGACACTTGTATATCATCACAGGCATTAACTTGTGTGGAACCCATCTATTGAGTTTTTACCTTCCTAAGCTGATTAAAATTATAACTTACGATACTTATTGGTCAAATATCTCTGCAAAGTTATCTAACAATTTTGACAAACTTTATTCAACTTCTTCCTGTTACTGTTAACTGTTTAAGTTGTACTTGACCATCCACGAGATACATTTTCCAATGCAATATTTCTATTGTAAAAATTTGAAAATTAATACCGATTGATACATTGCAAGCGCTTTCTCCAAATGCCTGGTTAATTTTATAAGACTGCTGGGCATTTAAGTCCTTATTAAATTAAAAAAAAAGTACATGGATATCATGTGTTAACAACATTTTGGAGCATTTTTATAAAGTTGTGGAAATGTGATTATTGTCAAAGCAGAATATGAATGTTTATTATCTGTGAAAATTAAAACAAAATAACAGAGCAAATAGACAAAGGTCAAGTAGATCAAAATGAGCAATGCTTTTAAAGTTTAATAATCTGACATTTCATATGCAAAGGTCTAATACATCTGCAGCATCTCAGTTTTATAGACAGAACAAACTTTTGTGATTTTCTGTCAATAACTGAAAATAGTATCATTTAAGAACAAATCAAATATTCAATCAGCAATGGTATAAAAATTTCAATACAATCTTTAACTAATTGGAAGCTTGTTCAAAAACCTGATTTGAATTTACTTTAACTTTTGTAACTGTCATTTAATGTCCTCTGCTGATAGGGCGCGAATATTAATATTTGAGTAATTCTTGCAGTTATGTGAGAAACAAATTGATAAGCAAACGCATTTAGTATAACCTGTAGATTGTTATGATTTGCTAAACGTGTACAAGTCTTCTCGGAATTACTAGTTTCTACAATTTTCAATATAATGCATGGACAAACGTATTTATTATCATCATTAATTACTACCACTGTTTTATCGATATATTCACAGAATTTGTGTTAAATAACGTTTTAACAGCAACACCGCTTTTAAATGCAGTCAGTGCATTCAAATATTAATACCTTTTAAATATTTTGTAGTTTGTCTTTTTAAGCTATTTGGTTTGAACAAGATGATGATGAATATTTATTCCGTGGTTTTCTGTTTCTTTTGATATTCTACATGACTACCATGTTGGTGTGGAACAATATGTATTAAAACCTCATAACTTGGTCACTTAATTGGAACTCAAATACCGGTTTGAATTAATATTATAATAGTCTTGTTTCCTTTATATAACAAGGTGAGAATTTCTTTGTGCGATTTATTTGTCAACATTTTATGCGTAAAACGTCTAACTCCTAATAAATTCTTTTGGTATGCATAATTCGATCAGATTTTTTTAAAGATCGACTTTCAAATTAGGCAAATGTAATAAGTGTTTTTCTTATTTTAATCATATATGTGAATTTATCATTTTACAGGTTTTATTCACATGATGTGTAAAATTACTTCGATGAGTGGATGTGTAATTACACCAAAAACATATTCTGCTACCTTCACCCGTATGACGCTTTCTATGTGATAAATAGTTTGCGGCATGGGTAGTAGAATAATTACAGTCTGGACAATTATAAACCCTTCTACGAGTATGTTTGTTCATATGAGTAAAAAGCGTCATAGGACCATATGTTCGAAACGAACAAACAGTACATGCATAAGGTCTTTCTCCAGTATGTTTTAATGAATGACGTTTTAGAGACTTTTCAAATCTAGTCGTGAAATCGCATTTATCACAAAAAAGAATTTCACGACAAGTATGGAGTTTTATTATATGGTCACGTAAGCAAATTTTATTTCTCGTGCGGAAATCACAGATAGTACATTTATATGGCTTTTCAGTAGAATGTGTACGCATATGAAGTTTCATTTTATAATCAACAATAAAACATTTCCCACAAATGTGGCAGCAAAATGGTTTCTCCCCTGTATGTCTTCTAATATGAATTACTAACGCATTGCGTCTCTTGGCTTTAAAATCACAATACG
The DNA here is from genome assembly GCA_036346225.1 of Platerodrilus igneus. Lineage (NCBI taxonomy): Eukaryota > Metazoa > Arthropoda > Insecta > Coleoptera > Lycidae > Platerodrilus > Platerodrilus igneus. The sequence continues at coordinate 3,570,322 of JARFIW010000932.1, read as the reverse complement.
GACAAAAGTGGGGTTTATATAACTCATTGTGATTTTTTAAGTGTAGTGTTAACAGATGTAATGATCCCGTTTTGTAACTGCACAAAGGACAGCTGTGATTAAATTCACCAGTATGGTTTTGCATATGATTCTCCAGGGTCACTTTATTCTTGGTTGAAAATGTACAAATAAAGCAATATAACAATGTTGGAGTGTGCATATTATGCATGTGTTGTTTCAGATAACGTTTGGTAGCACATGTCTGTTTACATACATGACATACATGTTTTTTTTTAAAGTTATGTAATGATGAAATATGCGATTGTAAACCTAGTTTAGTAGTTGTAAAATAATTACACTGATCACATTTGTGAAAATAACCTGTATCATGAGTATTGACATCTGATTTGGCAACAGCTAAGGACATAGATACATTGATATGACTTATCATATGTACACCTAATCTACCCTTGTTCGAAGTTGTATAATTACAGTGCAAACAGGATAAGATATTCTCTTTTGTATTTATCATACAACTTGTAGAAATGTCATTTAAAACGGAATGTATTGTTCTTCCTCTCAAATTTCTTTCTTCATTAGCTCCTGTAACCACAAAAACAGCTGGTTTCTTTGATTTATTAAGCACGTTCGTTTTGTTTATATTGTTAGCAGTGTTGTCTTGCTTCATGTCAGTGACCTCAAGCCCAGATTTTGGTTCCACTTTGGGATCTGTAGAAACTAATATGTATTGATTGTTCTTGACCTCGTCGTCAAGAGGTTCCCTTTTAAATAAATTTAAGTCAAGAATATCAGAAAACTTGTCGAGTTTTTGTAGTTCTTTCATACTGACATCACTAGTTTCAGATGCATTTTCTGAGGCTATTTCAATCTTTGTATCTCTTGTGGTGTTAATTACAGATTCATCAATATGGAAATTCGCGTCCTGAGTAATCTGGAGGAGATTTACAATAGATTTTTGAATACAGATGTCTTGTCCACAGGATACTGGCATGATTATTGAACTATTATCACTTTCCAATTGGAAAAGATTATTTGTATCACGTGCTTTGTTTAAAATTAAAGTATTACATATATCAGTAGCAAAAGAGTGTATCAAATCCTTTTCTGTAACCACTTCCTCTGCTGAACCCTAAAACAACCATTAGTTTAGTATAAATAACCTCAAGTAGAAACAACTACAGCTATACATATGAGAGTGATTTGACGGAAGTGGTTAAAACTGTTGATTGCACTGTCACTACCATAATATTTTTGATATGCTATATTTTAAAGACCTAGTCAAAATCTTGCAATCTCTCAGACAGGTTAAGTTAGGTTTCCTGCTCTCCATTGATACGTTTCTATTGGTCAGTTAACGAATAAATACCAAACGAACAGTTTTTTGTAATCTGTTGAACAAACACATATGTCAAACAAATTAGAAGTAAATAAATATGATTCATTGTTTTTCCAAACCATTGCAGAAAAAACAAATGTTTCGGAGTACAACTGAGTACCATTCCAGACAACATAGAAAAAGAATTCTAGTCTTTTGTTGATATTTGTAACATAACTTATATACCCACATGCACAATAAACGCAAATTGTTCAACTTCAACTAACTTTTCCATACAATAATAGAATGTGACTATTCAAACCAGTTGTGTTCTGATTGGTCGACGGACAAATGAAATCGTACAATAGAGAGCAAGGAGCCTACCTTTAGACTTCGCTCGTCTAAAGAAAATTATTTCTGCTGAGTAGTATGAATAAAAAGAAATTTTGAGCAATAATTAAACAATATTTTTTATATGGAAAAACATTAAAGAAACTAAAGAAGAGTTATGGCAAAATTGATCCATATCATGAAATGATTTTTAAGTGATTTTCTCTTTTCAAAAGTCATCATGTGAATGCGTAGGATCTCAAATGATTCTTGACATAGTTAATAAAATAAGCGACCTTGTAAATAAGATCACCAATTGGAAGTACACTGCCAAGAACATCTCATTATTTTGCATGAATAATTAAATATAAAAAAGCTATATGCGAGATGTGTGCTGCGTTTGTTTGATCGTGATACAAATTTCAATTACAATTTCGAATGACAATTTACACAGTGTTATAGCATAATCCAATAGAATTCTTTTGTCAATTTGCTGCGATACATGAAACTTGAGCACTTAACTATACCCCCGAAACAAAAGCAGATTAAAAATAATGGACTTCGACTGATGAACGGTGATCCCATAAATGCAAAAATAGTTGTTTCGGCCACTAAGGTTGTGACGTTCCTTTGAAATGTTTATAATCATATTTCTTTTTAATAATTTCTGTTTTACTAAATACCACCAGTGGGGTTAGGTTATTTCCTTTAAGAACTACAATTTATAGATTACATGTATTCTTCATCTAAGGAAAAATTGTTTTTATGTCATATTGTTCATATTCTTAAAATTAGTTTCAATTTATTTGTTTTGATTAATAATACATACCGCTGGCACATATGTTCTCATCGTCTGAGAGCAAAGATGATATACATGTCAAATTGTGTTGAGTCAAAAAATAAGAAGCCCCTTTCCTTTAATTCTAGTTAACTGCTCCGTAAGTTAAATTTACATATATTTAGATAAAGAAAGACAACACAAAGTAATTTCAATTTGCAATCTTAATTCATCGGTTTAAAGTTTGCCGAAGATGTCTCGAATTATTTTATAGAAGGAACATCCAAAGAAACAACATGTAACATAAGTAGGATGGCTTACCCTGCAGAATAGGTATCAAACAAACTGATAAGTAGTTAATAAAGTTCCGATAATACACTACGAGATTGATTACTTTTAATTTCAAGAACACCTTGGATCTATTAAACTAACCACTTCACGCTGGACATAAGCATGTTGAGAACAATTAGTTTCTTTTAAAGTCCCCTGCAGATAAAAGGCTAATAGTGGTGACAGAGTTATGTACAGGCAAAAGTCACTTATCAGGTATTTATGAAAATCGATAAAATTATAACCTAGAAAAATAGTAAATGAACATTTTAATAACTGCATGAACTGATAAACGCACTTACAGTATGTTCTTGTTATTAGGTTAAGAATTTATATAGTAATTTTGTGATACATTTGGTTGGTTTTTAGCATTAGTGTACTTAATGATTTCTCATGTGGAATTTAGGTCAGAATAACTTTCTTGATTTTAGATTTTGGCATCCTCTTGTTATTCTTTCTGAGGCTTTTCCCTAGAAACTCTTCGAGATTGGCATCCTAGATACTTCCTGATTAAGTCATAATTCATAATTCACATCCAATAATCCTGCTTGATTTAGAAAAGGAGGAAATGGTATCTAACTTGATTTACTGATATGTTTTGAAATCAAACAAAACGACCACATTTGTACAGACAAAGTTTTGTTCAATCATATTAATATACCTAATTCGTTCACTATTACAGCTGTTAAATTTATTAAATTGGATTGCCTCGTTCACCTGATTTAGCACAACAATTTTTTCTTATTTGTGAAACTAAAAAAACAGGCTAGATAAAAAGATTCAGATCAAATGAGGATATAATACATGAAATATTAACTTTTAGATGGTTTAAAATAATTTCAAACTCGACAAATTGTGTTTTGCAAGGAGATTATGTTGAAAAAGAAAATACATTTTATACTGTAAAACAAGATTGTTATTGAAAAGTCACTCTCTCATCAAACCACCCTCGTACTTAAGGATTTATGTATTCATTTATAATATATGTGATATAACCCCATTATACAAAAGTATTACAATCTTAGTGAATTTTAAAATACTATCAACAAGCATAAATAATTTAAGAGGTTGCATACAAGCACAATGACTGTATGAAACTTGTAGTAGAAGAATTAAAAAGGTGTAGCTGTTCATTGAACGTATTTAAATAATTTAGAATTCTCGACAGAAGACTACACTTAATTTATACGATGGAAGGTATGTATTAAAACTTATACAACGAAGTTTTACTTCTGCAGTTAGTATACTTGAATTATTACACCCTGATATGAGATGATGTAAATATATCAAATCTATAAACATTTGCAATCTATACGCTACGATCACCAAATTTCGAATATTGTATATGCCATGGTCTTATATATGACACTATGGCCTCCAAAATTGGTAGCGTAATTCTTAATTTTATGCATGAAAATGATCTACAGGATGCATAGAGCATTATTGCAAAAATTTTTGTGGAGATCACTATGCCTATTTTTATTCTTATTAATCTTCTTTGGGGATTAAACCACTCATAGTTTTTAAAATTATCTTTATTAACGTTTCGATCCATAACCTAGGATCGTTTTCAAAATAATAAAAACTTCAAGTTTGACATTTATGACATAAATTGAAGGTGACTTTGATTTATTGATGTTTGAAATATTTGGTTTGAGTACACTAAGCAAAAATTTTTAAAAGTTTAAATGAATAATTGCCTTCAATTTGTGTTACGGCCTGGGACCGACTTTTTTAGGTAGCCAATACGCTTAACGTGAAATCAGCTGATTAATTTTTATTGTAAAAATTCAATAACTTGGGAATTGGAAAACATTTTTTAACATGTTTCTATTTATACAATTTAGAGGATGGTTATTAAAGAAGTGTGCAATTGCATTATTAAAAGGCTTAAGTAGTCGTTTTTATATTTATTTTGAAGGGGAAATCATTATGATTTAGGCTACCTCTTTGGTAGATTTTAACATTGTTCTGAGGTAACCTTATGGTGGGTTTACACTTGTCAGATATCAATGTTGTTCTATGAAGGTTGTATATAGATCTGAGGCGACCCTATGGCGGGTTTAAAATTGTCAGATACCAATACTGTTTAACGGAGATTGTAAACAATGGATTCCATTACTAAAAGAAATAACAAAAGAAATAACAAATGAAAATCAAATGCCCCCAATATCTAGGTAGCATTGCAAGTTTTTCCTGGGTTTTCCTTGCGATATTAACATGAAATACAGCCTACATACATGATTTCTATTTATACATACAATAACTAATTATATAACAATAAGCATATTAACTAGAAAACCATTATTTCGGCAAATATCTAAGTGTTGGGGGATCTTGGTAGACACAGGTTGCTTAACCCCCTTCACTGAATCTCGGTGAAATAAAACATAAAATTAGAAAACAATAGAAGGGAAGCTAATTCAGAATATAAATAAGTGCAGGTACGTGTCCAACCAGTTTTGAGATGAAGATCCAATGATGATGATGATGAAGCATATTAAAAACCCCTGTAAAACAGCATTGGTAACTGACAAGTGTAAACCCGCAATAAGGTTACCTCACAACCATATACAATCTCCGTTAAACAGTATTGGTATCTGACAAGTGTAAACCCGCCATAGGGTCGCCTCAGATCCATATACAACCTTCATAGAACAACATTGGTATCTGACAAGTGTAAACCCACCATAAGGTTACCTCAGAACAATATTAAAATCTACCAAAGAGGTAGCCTAAATCATAATGATTTCCTTCAAAATAAATATAAAAACGACTACTTAAGCCTTTTAATAATGCAATTGCACACTTCTTTAATAACCATCCTCTAAATTGTATAAATAGAAACATGTTAAAAATGTTTTCCAATTCCCAAGTTATTGAATTTTACAATAAAATTAATCAGCTGATTTCACGTTAAGCGTATTGGCTACCTAAAAAGTCGGTCCCAGGTCAGTAACACAAATTGAAGGCAATTATTCATTTAAACTTTTAAAAATTTTTGCTTAGTGTACTCAAACCAAATATTTCAAACATCAATAAATCAAAGTCACCTTCAATTTATGTCATAAATGTCAAACTTGAAGTTTTTATTATTTTGAAAACGATCCTAGGTTATGGATCGAAACGTTAATAAAGATAATTTTAAAAACTATGAGTGGTTTAATCCCCAAATAAGATTAAGAAGAATACTAAACAAACCACAACAAACATACAGGGAGTATTGCCTATTTTTATGATTTCATATATGGTTTTAATTCCTTGTGTTAATCACTGGCACTAGCATTTTCATAGATCACATGGATATTACGAAGAAACCTCCAATTAATGTTATAATTATGGTGTGGCCTCCTATTATTCGCAATATTGCAGTAGTATGGAGGGGATAGTGTATCAATTCAACAGTGTATTTGCATCTGAATCCAGCCACCACTAGTTAAACTCCCGAATTTGACGTAGCAAGTAATTTTAGCTGCGTTATGGAGAACAGATTATTTGCTCCCTCATATTCTATGTATTTTATGCATGTTAATAATTATCAAGCTTTGCACAGTTTAGTTTTAATAAAATCACATCAGAATATTGTTAACAAAATGTAATCTTTTGAGGGTTATATCACAATTTTGAGAAAAGTGTAGTTTATTTAGTTATTTTTCAAAATAAATATAGACTATTCTATTTTTTGAAAAGCCCAAAAAATGCTTATTTTAATTAGTTAAAAATATATAGAGTGTCCTCTTTAAAAAAACATGTGTTTGCTTCATAATTAAAAGAGTGATGGCACATGAAAGAAACAAACTATTCCACTGGATTTTACAGAAAAAGTTCTATAAGAATACCTTATCACCTCTGTAATAAGTTAAAAACAACCGAGATACGAGGAATGCCCCAAAAGTGATAATTTTCAATTTCACCCTGTATCCTAAAAACAAAGAGGACTATGAAAATTTTGTTGGCGGCATGCTTAGTGGCACAAAAAAAGAGTAGTGTCGCGAAAACCGCAATCCTCTACCTTTAAAAATAAGCAAGATGCTTTGTAAAAGTGTCCAAAAATGGACATCCTGTACTCGAGTACTCACTAGCCTACCAGTCTACTGGTCATTCAGCACACTTAATCACTGACTTTTTTTATTATTGACTCACACACTGACTCACTTGTCAACCAACTGATCAACACACTTAATCACTCACTCCCTTGCTAACCTACTAGCTGGCCAATCGACCAATACATTTGTTCACAGACACTTACGAGTGACTCGCCTATTGACCGATCAACTGACATTCGCTCCATCACTCATATGTCGGCATTCCAACCCATTCACTCAAATGATACATACATCTACCAACACACTTCTCACTAAACAACTCGCTCACTGACCGATCAGTACATTTACTCAATCGTTCACTGGCTCAGTCACTCCCCAACTCACAAACTAACATACTCACTGATTCTCAGTCATTCACCAACACACACATTCCTCACTAAATGACTTAATTACCGACCGATTGCTACACTCGATCACTCACACACTCGCCAACTACCCATTTCACCGACCGATACATACTAATTTGCAGTCATTCACTGAAACACTCACACACCGATTAACACTCGTTGACCGACCAATCGACAAACTCAACTACTGACACTCTCCGATCATTACCGACTGACAAACATCCACACTCACAGCTCTCTCTCTCTCTAACTTACTAGCCGACAAGCACTCAATCAGTGTCCCATTCATTGACTCATTAGCCAACCAACTGATCGACACATTCACTTGTCAACTGTTCGACACATTCACTTGTCAACTGTTCGACCAACCGACACACTCACACATTGACCAACACCCCAACTCGACAGCCAGCACAATAACTAGCACTCATTCACTGTATTATTTGCCAACCGACTGACTTACTGACCAATCGACACATGCTATCAATCATCGACTTACTCTATCATCCACTGCCCCACTTCGCAACTTGTCAACCAATGCTTTTTTCTAACTCACTCATTCACCGACCCTATCATCGACCAACCCATAGAAACACATCCGCCGATCAACACGCACCTGCTAGCTGACCGAACCTACATGCTCATTCACAGAATTACCCATTTACTCACTCTCCAACTCGCCGGTCGACACTCTCGTTGACCCACTCACTGACTCACTCGCCGACCTACCAATCGAGACATTCCCTCGCATACTTAATAACTAATTTACTCGTCGGTTCCAATCACTTAACACTTACACGGACACTTGCGAACTGGCCAACTCATTCACTTACTGATTCGCCCAATGATATATTCGCCAACTATCAGACCGCCACACTCATTGACTATTTCGCCAACCCGCAACAGTCCTACATACCAAATGATACTCAGTGATTCACTCGCTGACTTGCTTACAGACTGCCCGACACACTCATTAACTTCCTGACCGGCATACTGAATACACCGGTACACTCATACATTCACCAACCGATCACTCATCGGCCAACAAACTATACTGCTCCCTGATTTAATTGTTCAACGACTCACTTTGAACCTCGCCGACTGACACTTTTACTGGCATGCACACTCTTTCACTGACTCACTCACTGGCCGACTTTTCGATCAATCAGTAGACTTACTTGCTGACCGATCGTTTGATACTCACTTACTCGCCGACTGATAGACCGACCGTCACATTCAGTCACTTGCTTACTCAACCTCTAATTCGCCTACCGACACTCTGGCATGCTAACCCACTCACTGACTAATACACTTACTTGCCAACCGATCGACACAGTCATTTACTTACTCTCTGTTGACTTACCGAGGGACACACCCACTTGCCGACAGACCGACCAACCAACACACCCACTCACAGACTAATTTGATCGGCTGACAATTACTCACTTGTTGGCAAGTCAACCCACCTACTCATTCACTGATTCACCCAATGACACATTTATCTACTGGTCGACGGACACGCTGATCAATTCACTCAACGACTCATTCGGTGACTCACTTGCCGACTGTCTAACCGACCGATGCATACTCCGCACTAATTGACTCCATCGCCGACTAAGCGATACATTCATTTAATTACTCATTCACATTCAGACTCGCTCGCTCATTTACTCCCAAACTCGCTGACAAACACACCTCACTAATTGGCACAGCCACTCACCGACTCATTCAGACTGATTGACACACTCACTTGACTAATCATCGATATTATAATTTGAGTAAGGACCACCACAATTGCGGTCATGTCCCCAATGCTCCACCCAAAGGCACTATATTGAGTTTAAACGCAAATAATTACATGCTTCATATAAATTGGACTTTAAAATTAATTAGTTGTTAAATAAAATTTATAAACTAAAACTAAAGTTAGGGTTTTAATAATAATGTTGACTTTAGAGTGCCTGATCAACAAAATACTAGTAAAAAGTGGGGAAGGGCGGCGCTAATACCGGATAGCAGGCTCCGATTTTGCTTACCGGTGTGACCATAAGCGTCGACTTAAAACTATCCACATCTAGATAAATTAGTATTTACTAATGGATTCGAATTTCTAAGCATACGTCAAACTGATTAATACCGAATCCGGTTACTTGTTCCTACTCCATAAATTTACAATATCGTCCATTCTAGTCTAAGTAATTTATTCTAACTTCAGTCTAAATTCTTCCCTAATGTTTACTATCATTCTCTAACTGACTTATTCTAATTTCAATTTTCTTTTCTATAGATAATATGCACAAAACAGGCAAAATGCCAAACAAGTGACAGAACAATAAAATACATAACATACAGTACAGGTATAAAATGTAATATATAAATATCTAAACAAAGCATTAAACATATAACAGTCCATAGAATAGCAAAGAGGCATCCCTTAAATTATCAGATGCACTTGCAAAAAGCATTATGTCAGCTAATGCCATCACACAAAACATGACTCATTTGTCATCTCAGATCGATCGACACACTCACTGACTCATAGTCGATCGGCCGATTGGCACATTCAATTACTCACCTGCCGACTGCTGATGATCGACTATCTTACTGACCGCTTACATCACACCCACTCACTCGCGGATCACCTACTGGCTTACTTGCCAATCGGCCGTTAGACACATTTACTCCCTCCATTGTCTCATTCATGATACACTAAATGACACACTCACTCGCTCACTCATTGACCCACGCCCCAATTCGAACACCGGCGCACTGACTCGCACACTTATTCACTATGTTGCTTGTCAACTGATCTATATGCACTCACTATATCACTCACTGGTTTACTTTTCATTCACTAACACTTCAACTCGCCGATCAACACATTTTCACACATTCACTGACTCATTCGTCAATTGACCGAAAGACCCCTCACTCACCGACCGAACGATCAAACACCTACTCATTCGCCAAACAACACACTCCCAGACTAACTAAAAAATTCACTCGCGGGCTGCTCGATCAACCACCACTCACTCGCTTGCCGACTGGTCAACAAATGCACTCACTCACCACAGAACAGCAGTCTCTGATTTTCTGAACCACTCTCTGACTGACTCATTCGTCGACCCACTCACTGTTTGGCACATTAACTCACCGACTGACTCACTCAATCACTCGCTCATTTACTCTTTTGCCGATCGACTGACCACTTACCAGCCCACACTCACTATATCAGTCACAGATTCACTAACTTGCTCGCTCACAGACTCATTTTGCAACTCGCCGACGGACACATGCTTTCTAACACACTCTTTCTCGGACTCACTCACCAGCTCATTTTTCGACTGATCTGCACACTATCCATTGGCCAAAGCGACCATTACACTCTACAACTCACCCTCCTGTGCTCGCTGACCAACTCACTGACTCACTTGTCAAATGACCAATCAACACACTCACTCAGACGTAATCACTGAATCACTCGCCAACTGCCCAATTGACTAAAAACTGCACGCTTACTTGCAGACTGGCTAACCCACTCACTCACTGGCTTAATTAATGATTTATTTGACAACCCGCTGAGTGACACACTCACTGCCCCATTCGCCGATCGGCAATCGACCATCCTACAAAATGACACTCACTCACTTTCTTGGTGATTCACTCAATGACTCACTCTGCGGCTCATTCTCAGACAGTCTCACTCAATGACTGACCAACGGACCGACACACTCACTCACTGTCTCATTCAGACTAACTTACTGGCTCACTTACTGACCGACATATACTGACCAACCGACACTCACTGACTTACGTTTACATGCTCGCTCATTGAATCACTCGGCAATTCATCGACCGACACTCTTATCGATTCACTCGCCGGCCAACCGATCGATCGATTGACACACTCCCGTCAATTGGTTGATACACTTACTCACTCCCTAACTTGCCGTACTGATGCATTATCACTGACTCTCACTCGCTCATTCACTGACTCAGTCACTCGTTCATTTACTCACTGATGCACTCACCTGAATACTCTCTGACATCAGGTAAGTGTACTGCCCATTGTGTCCAGTCCAGTATAATGTTAAACACAATGGTTTCGGTAAGCTCATGTTTTGCGGAAAATGTTGCATTTGCTCCTGCATTTTTTTAATGTTGCGTATAATTGTTCCTTGAAGAAGAAACTATTTAATATTAATAAAACAATATCGCAAAGAAGGTCGTAAAGTGTATTGTTTGGATGAAATTTAAGTGAATACAGGACATGTTAAAAATAAAGTTTGGCATGATACCACACTGCTAAGCAAGCAGCTATTGAAGCTTTGTCAACGGGCATAAAAGATCCCTCGGGAAAAGGCAAAAAGTTAATCTTAACTACATTAGTAGTGAAAGGATTTGAAGATCCAGGTCTTTTACTTTTTGAATCGAAGAAAACAGCTGTGTTAAATTTGTTTCATTTCAAGATTCCATGAAATGAATCATGTAACTAGAAAGGCAGAAAAACAGTTTTAGAATTTCGCATTCTAGAAATATGATTCTATACATAGACATGACCTTATGCCATTTAATTATTTACCATAAATGTAGTGGAAAATTTCCTAAAAAGATGGAACATTTTATTTGCTACGACATTTACTCCAGGTTCGGTCGCAACTTTATAGTGCGTCTGTATGCACCAACAAATACATAAGCTCACAAGAATACTTTCAGTATCGCCCAGTCGCTTCCCTACTGAGTGTTAAACTTACCAATGGTTCCTACTGTGGACCTATGTGACAGACCTGTAAGTACATGCACCAATTCATCACCGACAAGTACTTGTTAAATGAGGGCAAGCGAAATTAACTTCAATAAGCATAAAATAATTATATTAACACCTTCCTCTGAATTATAACATGTAACAAATGAAGGTATAATATATTAGTAGTCTAAGAAAACATGAGAAACTCTCAAACTTAAACTTGTAACTATTGTAATACCTTGAAGCAATTGCTTTAAAGTTTACAGGTAGGCTCTAAATAAGTATCAGAGAACTATTTTACCGTCAAACAAATTATGCATTTTATAATATTAAAATCTACTGTAAATCCAAAAGGAAATTATATTCGAGCACACGATTGACTATGTAAATTAACGTCCCATTACTAATAATAATGGCACCAACACTGATCAAACACTTATTACTTAAATACTTATCGTTACATAAACAGCAGCATCCATCTGCCAAATACATCAACAGGACTTGAACCACATTCCCACTGGAAATCAATAGTACTGGATCCTCAATGTAACACCACTGCATTCGCAGGCATCCGTAATCCCACGGCTGGATGAAGCCATAACAGACAAAACATACCCAAAAAACCTTACAACATTTGTACCCAAGCCAAAAAATCTAAAGTAAGAGGAAAAATAACACTCATGTAAAAACACTCACTTACCCTGATAGATCAAGATTAATACAAAATAATACACAAGTAAAAAATCAACTTGTAACCACATGTGCTGATTAGACTATCAATTTGCAATACTAATAAATCCAGCTTAACTGTATGCCAAAAAATTCTCTCATGCAGAATAATTTTGCAATAACTTCATGTGAATTGGATAAACCCCAATAATGGATGATTTATACAAAGCCAGATAAATTCCAATTCAACATGCAACTGACTATCACTACATCATGGCAGGATGACCAGTGTTATCTAACAACACATTTTACAGATAACCCAATACAAATAACAAAATTCCTAGGTCAGTAACAATTACAAACACATTGCCAATAGAATCTAGTATCAACAAAGTAATCCAGGACAGCATTCAGTACACAATATCATTAAATTCATTATATCCTAGTATATGCAAACAGACAATCCAAATTATAAGGTCACATTTACAAATACACAAGCAAGGAATAATATGAGACTGAAACTCATCAGTTTAAAAGGAAAATACAATAATGAAAATCAAATTAATATCAGAATTACTGAGTACATACCTGTGCCATCGACTTTCCTTTAAATAATGAAAGGACATATCTATATCACCAACATTCAACTAATAGCAGATAATAATTAAATCTTGAATATTCACAACTTGAACAAAAGTAATTTTAAGCTTGATTAATATTAATTAACAAAGCAAAATCAATAATTTAGGTTATATCGGCTTGTTTAGTTAGTTAGAAACTACTCTTACAATTTAGCAAAAATTGTAACTGTAACATATTGTAGCAAAATGTGTTTTATGTATAGCTACTGTTAAATTTTTTTTATAAATAGAAGAAGCTATATCTCTATTGTCACTGAATCTCATATTCGTGGACTAAGCAGCACAAAAGAAGTTTAAGTAGACAAAACAAATTGTTATTACAATTATCTGTTGAAAAAAGAGGTAAAGTAATCTAAAATGCTACATTTGTATTTAAAATCAGGTTATAATATGCATACATATACGTAAATAGGCTATTCAAAATTAACTCAAGATAATTTGTAAAAGTTCTTCTGGTAAAAAATCATGCATTACATAAATAGTAAAATGCAATCTTACAATTAAGTAGATTTAAGAGATCACAGTCTATTAAGACTATTGTAACTAAATCTAGTCTAATGTGCAAATTAACTTATGTAGATAAAAATTCGTCAACAGAATAAAACAGTTAAAAAAGTAAAAACGATTTAACTAAATTCCGAAAGCGTAGATATACAGTCTCCAGTTTTACATGCTTAGGGAGATGATTGAAGATCTTTTTGCCATTGTATATTATAGATTTTTTTACTAATTCAGAGTGTGACAATTGCAAGTATATGTTTGCATTTGAGTGTCTGGTGTCGTGAATATGCTGTGGCCCGATTTATAAACCTTTACTGTGTTTATGAGTAAACAACCCGTTTCAAGAATAAAGAGAGCAGGGAGAGTTAAAATTTTGTACATTTTAAAATAAGGTATACAATGTTTCTTGTTTTAAGCAAAATATATAGATTAGTTCCCTTTATTGTAATCTAAAATTTTTTATAAATGAAAGGTATTTTTTGTAGTTTACTCTTGCATTTTGTAGGTGGTTTATTCGTTGTGTTGTGATGTACGTTTTGTAGACGGCAAGATCTTTGGTCACTACTGAGTTTCCAATGGCATATTCGACATGATAGTTTTAATGCATTTTCTTAACTGAAGATATGTCAGTAGGAAGTCCTTCAGAAGCTAACATTGTTTTTATGCTTGTTTGAATAAAGCCTTCATGACATACTGATTTTGGCAGATCATGTAGATATGCAACATATAAACGAACTGCATGCAGTAAGGAAGGATCCTGTAGTCGTGATAGTAGCATATAATCTCCACTTTTGATAGACTCGTAAGTTAACTTCACTCTTGGCGGCAGCATGGGGGTCAAGCCAAAAACTCTTGTATCGCGAGTTCACCTCTTTCAAAACTAATTGGGTAGTCATTTGTTAGGATCTGCATTTTAGGGTTTGATGGATTTCTGAAATTTGTGTTCGTTACCATTTACAGATCTTAATTAGTTGTTGTTGAAATACTTTCAACAGAGAGTATTTCACCTATATACCTAGAAAACATCTTAGTGATGCACAAAAGTGGAATCGTTTACAAGCAAGAAGAAGAAAAAGAAGAAAGAAGTTATCAAAAATTGGTGCATTTCTTTAAAAAAAACCTCAATCTGCTCTTAATTGTCCAGTACGTGTAGTACTTTAAAATAAATGAAGCAATGTTCCTAATTCCTTTTACTGTGATTTTTAGCTAAACCAGAAAATATTGATTCTGATAATTGTAATAAAGACAAATTAGCGGTTTTCACTAAAATTTATTATACCGTGGATCTTAACAAACTTTAATTAATTAGTTGCTCAAAAGAGTGCGACATTTTTCAAAAAGGAAAAGATAACTTTTACTTTTTGAATCCAAAATATATGTTGCAATAAAAACTATGAACAGGAAATGTCAAATTTAAATTAGTGCTTATGTACTTATGAGCATATAATTTCATACATTAACGTAAATTTTTCATTTGGCATTTAATGTTTATCATGTTTGTATGACAGCTGCTATTTTGGATACAAAGAGCGAATCTCTTCTTTTAATTTTTTTATATAATGTGAGGATATATTGAGTAATTAATGAATAACATTTGTTAAGAATAAAATACTCAATAAGTTCTATTTCGAACTTTTTCTCCAAAACTTAGATATATGAACTGCAAATGAAACTTAACACGGTAAAATCCTAAAGGCGACATACAATATAAAATAATTAGCTAGAGCTTTATATACGTACGATTTCGACTTTTGAAATTTTTTTTCGTAATTTCAAAGCATTACCAAATGCCTATTCTAAGTAATTCATTTCTAATTTATTTTATTCTTTTCTGCATTATTTTATTCTACGAAATTGTAAGGTTATGAGTATATATTGTCTTTATGATCTGTGTCCTACATTTCGTTTGCAAAGTCACCAGCTACCTTCACCTTGATTTGTATTACTACTTTTAGCTTTCACTACCTACATTCATGTTGTTGTAAAACTGTTCCAAGAACACTAGTATTATTCCTACATCAAAGCAAACACTTTCAGTACTGTACAGGCATGTATTATGATGATAGAAGTATAACAGTGAATAATAAGAAATTTTAATGACTAAGGTCGAAATACCAAAGGAAACCAATTAAAAGTGGTCAAAAGCTAAGGGTATTCAATTTGTGTGCGAAACATGTTGTTAGTAAACCGCAACTTTAAAGCGGACCATATAGAACTTGACATTGGTTAAAACACTGTATGAAGCATCATCAAAGAAATTGAAGGATCAGGTACTGTAACACCTATTAAAGCAAGAAGATGCCCAATTATCTACAAAAACTTGATGAAATGGATAATCTAGCGATTCGAAGATATGTTCACTCATACTTTTGTAGTGAGTTGTCCACTGTTCAAAAGCTGTTGTATCAAATAAATAAAGACACGAATTATCAAACCTCAGTAACTCATCCCTTATTGAATCCTGAAAAAAATTAGATTTAAGTATGATACAAGAACATCTGTATTAAGTGAAAAGCCAGTAATTGTTCTTTGGTGAAGAAACTATTTAACATTAATAAAACAATACCGCAAAGAAAACCGTAAAGTGTATTAATGTGGCGAAACGTAGGTAAATAAAGGACATGTAAAAATAAACTTAGGCACGATACTGCAGTTAAAACTGCTAGGTAAGCAGCTATTGAGAGTTTGTCAACGAGCATAAACGATCCCTTGGGTAAAGGCAAAAGGTTAATCGTAACTCACAATGGTACTGAAATGATTTATAGATCAGGGGCTTTTACTTTTTAAATGGAAGAAAACAGCTGTCAAATTTGTTTCATTTCATGACTCCATTAGATTAATTTTAGGGGACTACCAACAAGACATGAATGGCTTCAGAAAATTTTGCCAACTTTAGAAGTTGATCGTGTGATAGTTATGGATAATGCACCTTATCATAATATAAAGTCAGAGAAAATTTCTATACAATGCTGGAAAAAGGCAGATATTATGGATTGGCTTGTAAATAAAGAAATTAAAATTGAGCAATAGTTCTCTAACGCTTCAGTTATTATAATTGGTTATGTAGTACCGCGTATCGCATTCCACAACATATGTTATTGATGTATTGGTGAAAAATAATCGACAAATAGTACTGTGATTACATCTCTATCACTGTATTTCAATCCTTTAGAATTGGTGTGTTAACGTAAAATTTATGTTGCTACACATAACACTGCATTAAATGACGAAAAAACTCGTTCAAGATGGCATTACAAGAGTAATTTCTGGTGTGTGGAAAAGTTGTGTCAATCGTGTCCTTGGTAAAGAAAAAACACCTATTTGGAATTTGTTACATTCTAGATGTGGTTGAAGAAATAGTAATGAGCGAATTTGCATAAAAGTGATAATGATATGGGTCTCTTATAAATTACTTATACGGTAATACCCTACTTCTTTTTCTGAATTATACTATAAAGTTTAATCACATTCTTAATGATTCTACAAATAGATATGACCTTGTGCCATTTAATTATGATAAATGTAGCGACAATTTTTTCTAAAGGACGGAATATTGTTGCATAAAAAAATGATTTATGTATAGCTACTATTAAAATTGTTTTTTATAAATTGTTATCTTTTGTTTGGTTGTGTTCAATGCATGAACCCTTCTACTTAGGATGTTAATCTTCCTATCCTTACAAGAAATACTATAAAACTGTGACAAATAATCACTAGTTAATAATGTTGCCGATAGGGAAAAGGAGGGTCAATTTTCTATTGTCTTATGGCGTATTAGTATTAAAATCGCAATCTTATAAAATTGTGAGGTCTAATTAGACTAAGATCATCATATTTGGTACTTTATAGCTGTGATAGTCAATTGTGTGTAAAACTTGCAGCCTATAACTTATCGATAGATATAAAATATGAAGTGTTGTTTTGTCCCTGGGTGCAAATCCGGATATAAATCATTCAAACACATAAGGAGAAGTATTTATTCTGCTTCCAAGGTATTTTTGGTGTTTAGTGATACTATTGAGTTTCTAAATACATGTCTTTGTGGAAACATTAGAAAAGTGAAGACAAGCTATTCCTCAAAGTGACAAGGTTCTTTCTTATTTGTGTATATATTAATGTATAATGAAATTTATTTCTATGTGCATTGGATGGTAAGAATTGTAATTTAAGTATCTACTTGAGCATATATGTTTCTAATACGATTCTTGTTATAATAATACATTTTTTTAATATACCTGCACCATAATACTAGTATAAAGAACTAATTAGCATGCGTAGATCGATCTTTATCCCACTAGTGTTTTAAAAGTTGCTAAGCAACAACATTTACAACTTTATTTTTATTTATCAAATTATACAAATGTCAAAGGCAAATATCTTAATATGAATGAACTATTTCAAATAAATACTAAATGTATGATTTTCATTGTTCGATATTTGAATTCTTGCAGCATTGAAGGTTGTTCTTCATTATCATTCAACATTTCTAATTATGCTCTAAACAACTTAAATGAACTGTCAAACTAATTGAAAACCACAATTGCTTCCATAGCAACTACTATAAATCAACATGACTGATGGTCTAAATCTGTGGTATTGCATTTCAATACAGTAATATGTAAATCTATATATCAAGTTAAAATGCAGGTATATTAACAAATAACATCATACTCGTTTATAAGTACCTTTAAAGCACTTGCAACGTTAAAGGGCACTCCGCTTCGCGTCGTGCCCTCAAACGTTGGGCATGCTTTAAAGGCTAGCTTATAAACTTGTATCATAATATACTATATTTCTAATTAAAAATGTGTATAAAAAAAGTTAGATATACTGTTGTTTATTTTGTTTAATATAATACTTTTTCGCTTCAATAAAAACACTATTTTATCCCAAAAGTATGGTCAGATTTTTGTGTGCTCAATGATACATGGACTTTATCCTTCTGGACCATCAAAGATTCTAAGTCTTAAAATTTCTAATTTTTATTGTATAAGACTTAACTACATAAATTAACAATAACTTTAAATTGATCTCCTGAAAACTAGTGCTACCAGAGATAAAACATTCTTTCTCCGTATGAACGACATCCCCTATTGTTTTATAGCCGCTTGTATTTGTATCATAAAATGCTTTAAAGGTGCTTTGAATAAATATTATTTATGTATGCTTATATTGCCCAGCATGCTATTTTGATTCTTTAATAATTTGAAATTCTTATAGGAATACAGGAGTATTAAATTGGTAATTGTTAAGAATTTGTGTATATTTCAACTTCCAATGAGTGGAATTTTGAATAAAATCCGAATTTATAATTATTTATGAGAAAAATAACAGATGCTCCATAACACTGCATGAAAAAACTGCCCTCCATTTCCCTAGCGGCTAGTCGCGAACTACGAATACAGCGCTAAAATACAGGTTTCTGACCGAGATTAATGTCCTAAGTAGAGAGATCCATAGTTGAATGTCAAATAAACTCGAGCGTCTCGCGGTAGAAATAATGCGGCTGTAATGACAGTTGTAAACAGATTGAGGTTACGTAATTTTTTTGTTTACATATAGTGAATGAGATCCATGGAAATTACCTATTAATTTTGTTTTTATCGTGTTATTTGTAAACGAGGAGTAAAAATGAATACTTTCGAAGATTGTGGTTTACACAAAAGAAGAATTTGTATGCCCATTTAAAAAGATTCATAATTTTGAATATAGGAAACCAGTTACTTTAACTAGTAAATTTTTGTGTGATACATGTGGCAAATCCTTGACCAGTAAAGCAACTTTATGTCGTCATTGCAGAACTTCATAAAAGTATTCCAATAATTCTCAACTCGTCAAGAATTAATTGCTTTTATGAAAATTGTACAACACATCTAAAGGGATATAAAAAACTTCGACAACATTTGGCAAATGAACATTAAATTGAAACTAAACTTGATCAACTACATTTTAATTCACAATTAGGTTTGAAGATTATTATGCAAAGTGTTAATTATATACTAATTTTATTCTGTTTAACAGAGTTCAAAAACTGGAAAAACCAAGAACAGGAAAAATCGTTGGCAATGTATATACTTCACCCTGCAGCTAAATTATTGTCCGATGGCACCAAAAGGGAGTACTATAATTGCCATCGATCGTACAACTACATTCCAAAAGGCAAGGGTTTTAGAAGCTTAAAAAGCACAGGCACTAATAAAATTGGAAGTGTTTGTCCCTCAAGAATGGAAGCGACGATAAAGAACGATGAGTCTGTTGCAGTAGACTTCTGGACAACTCATGTTGGACATACCAACGATATTGGTCGAGTTTTTTTTAAGTAAAGAGAGTAAAGCAGAAATTGCAGGTATTTTCGAACATAAAGTTCTAGTTTGAAATTTTACAATTGATGTGTTTCAGGAAAATTAAAGGAAGGTATTACATTTCAACATATATTGGATGATGTTCGTGATTCTGCTTTAAAACAAGAAAATTCACAGAGAATTTTGTTGTTAGAAACAAAAGATATGCACAATATTGTTAGGGACTTCAATATTGAGTATGGTGTGAAACGTCACCTAAATGATGCAATTAGCGTACGGCTCTGGGTAGAGGAGATGATGAACATAGGAAGCGACTGCCCAGTGTTATATTATAAAAGCCAAGGTGTAGAAGGCAACCCAAATGACTCAAAAATAATTTTAGACGTTTAAGATTTTGCATTAGTCATAATCACTTCTTTTCAACGTGAACAGTTGCTTAAATTTGGGAACGACAATGTGTGCGTTGATGGTACATACGGTACAAATAGTTACGATTTTCAGCTCTACACACTAATGACAGTGGATGAATTAGGTTCAGGGTGCCCAGTGGCATTTTGTTTTTCAAATCGTGCTGACGAAATGATTTTTAAGTTGTTTTTTGGAAAAATTAAATCAAGAGTGGGTATTATTTCAACTACTGTTTTTATGTCTGATGATGCTCCAGCATTTTATAATGCATGGTCTTATGTTATGGCCAAGGTACCTCACCAGTTGCTATGTACCTGGCATGTGGATCGTAATTGGCGCAAGAATTTGTCAAAAATCAATGGAGGGATTTAAAAGAAAGTAGTAGTATATAAATCCCTTCGTGTTGTATTACAGTGTGTATCTATTGATGAATTTAATGACATTTTAAATCAGGTAGTAGAAGATCTTTATGACGATGTTGATACACAATCATTTGCTGAATATTTTCATAATAATTATGCAAATCGTCTAACATCTTGGGCATATTGCTATCGATTGGGTTTAGGAATAAACACTAACATGTATCTTGAATCGATGCACAAAGTTTTGAAGTATGTGTATTTGGAAGGTCGGAAAGTAAAACGTTTGAACAAATGCAGTAATGAAAATTGCTCGAGATAGCTTGTTTAAACGTATAATTAAACTTGCAAAGAATACTTCCAATGACAAAATTAATAGAATTAAACAAAGTCATAAAGCAAGTCTAACAATTACATCAGATTTTATTAGACGTCTTGAAAATGATAAGGAATTTTTAGTTACATCGTCCACTTGTGCTTTTCGATAGTATCAAGTTACTAGAGTAGATGAGGCCTGTGAAGGTTCATGCCTAAGTTGTACAAAGTGCAGCATATGTGTTCATACATTTCAATGCACCTGTATTGACAACATGATAAAGCTTAACATTTGCAAACACGTACATGCTTGTGCAATACAGTTTTACAAATCGAATCTTGACACCTTTGCATATTAGTAACGAACTTTTCAGCAGTAATATTTTACATGAAGCAAAATCTTCAAAAATGATATTATTAAAAAAAAGAGCCGAGCTAATAATAGGCCTATGTGAGAATGCTCCGTTAACTGACAACGTACATTTGGCTGTAATGAGGCAATTTGATAAAATCATTGACACATTAAATAAAGTAAAATCTATTGATCTAACAACTACAGAGGAGATTAATATTAATAAAAAAGTTGAACATCAGGTGCGGCTTTTTTCAACAAAGAAGAAATCAACAAGAAATAATGATCTTAAAAAGCCTACCCTAACAGAAGAAATTTTTATTAGGGATGGATTGGTTAATAACTCAAACCTTAATATTAATGTTCATACAAGATCTGATCATACATCACCTGATTTTATGTTAAGATAAGACAGTGTATTATCTTAGTAGAAATCAGGTTTAATTAACACTAAAGCTTATAAGGTTAGATTTTGTTCTGCTTTCTCTTGTTTGGGAATAAAATCCGATGGGGAAACCACTCGCAGAAATACATGTACAAATTACTGGAAATTATTACAATCCCAGTGATTTTGATGGGAAACCTACAAATATGCGACTAATCTAATTTAATCCTCAGTTCTCACTTTGTTTTATCAGTGTTACAAGCGCTGGTAAGTTATTGTAATTTCGTCAAATCTGTCGGATTGAGTGTTCTTATATTAACAGTGCAGTATTTTAGTTTTACTTTTAGTCGGAGTACCAAAATAATTTTAATATTCTACCTTGCTTTTTTACATATTTTAGTCGACTGACAGTGCAAACAAAATTCTCGACAAAATAAAATTACTTTCTTTCTTAATTAATTTAGGTATTTATTGAGAATGTATATGGGTACAAAACGTGTTTACTTTTCAAAAAATAAAAATACAATTATTGAAACCTCAAGCCTCTATTACTATTATTAAACACATTTCACTCAAGTAATTAATAATTTACAAATCAAATTAAAGAAATACCAGCAAACTACCTTTAAACTGCATGTTGACACAAGTACGAAAAATACCTAGAATAGCAATAAGTTAGTACAAAATACCAAGTTGTTTACATACAAGAGCTAACATATATAGATAACATTCATGTAAAGTTAATTTCCTTCATTGCACTAAATTTAACTTCTTTTTTATCCAAAGTTGGTTGCTTATAGAAACTGGTCTCTTATATTCAAATCATGAAATTTTCATAAGTGGTCATACAAAGTTTTAATTACGTAAATTCAGAACCACAATCTTGGCAAATATTCATTTTTTACTTCTCCTATATAAATAAAGAGATAAACAATCAATTTAACATTAAAACAGACCTCATCCAATTTATGTAAACAAAAAAAATTACGTAACCTCAATCTGTTTACAACTGTCATTACAGCCGCGTTATTTCTACCGCGAGACGCTCCTAAATAAACAAGGTTAAGTAACTATTTTAAAATTCCCACCTGCCCTCTACTTTATTCTCTCGTGGAATGGATTTATAAAAGAGAACCATTTACAAAAACTTAAAACTAAAAAACATTCGTTACATTTTACGAAAAATATTTTCACCACTCCTCAATTTCAAAATATTTTTCAATTACCTGCTTGTCCTGTTTCAGCTTTTACGGAAACTGTTCCAGGCGTATCTTCTTCTTCAACTTTTACTTGCTGGCCATATGGAAATTCAGTGGTGTTTTGATCCTCTTGTAATTCCATAATTAAATATCACCGTAAAATATAGGGGTACTTCAGTTCTTTGAAAAATAAACCTTAAAACCGAACCTAAAATTGAACTGCGTCTGCTGCTTTGGATTAAAATTCTAACATTAATACATAAATTAACTATCGTACAGCATTAGCATATTAAAGCAACAAGTAGGAAGTTAGCATGACGCAATTTTATACTCACGTGGCAGGTACCCCAAAACTAATTTCCAAGAGTATATAATTACCAAATCACGGCTACGTTTAATTCCGTGCAATCAAAATAGACTCCTTGCATAAGTAACAACAATGAATACGAAATAATTTTATTACGAACCCTTTAATTAGATTACTTTTAAGCAGGTTTCGTTATCAAACAAAATTTATTTTTATTTCTTATAATCATGAATAACCCTAGGTGTAAGAAAATACTAAGGGTCGTATGAAAGTAAGCAGAGATTAATGCTTAAGCTACCTTATTTTCGAAGTTTTATATGCACCGTAACGAAAAGGCCGCTTACGCTTGATTATAGTTAAGTCATGGTATTTGGATCATAGACAGCTAATATAAAAATTTGGATTAAGCCTTCATTTTTGGTGGCTTAAGCTTTAGGACAAGTATATTTTTGTTCACATAACCTCACTTTATAAACGTCAACTTTTTGAATCGTTTATAACTACCTTAAATTATTTTAATTTGGAAAAAGTATATACAATATGGAAATAGAAGATGAAATTTATATGGAAGATGATAATGAAATATTGGACATATTAAATTTTGGACTCCCAACACAACAGGTCTAATTATATAGAAGAGATGGATGAAATGGCCTATTTTCGCAGATTTCGCCTTAAAAATTGGAGCTAATCGAAGTCAAATTAGAATTCTATAACGGTCTGTAAGGGAAACAACATATTTGTATTTAAAACTAATAAATAGCGAATCTAATTTGCATTTTATCTGTGTAATGTTGATGTTATTTAAAATATATAACCTTTTGCTGTAGGTATAACAGTGTATTGCCTCTCAATCAACTTTTAACTGCTCTTGCTTTCTTCGCTAGTAATGGGCATCAAATAGATATAGGGGATTTCATGCAAATGGATCAGGCCACTGTCCCGCATAATAAAAAAAAAGTTTCGAGCGCCATTGCAGGTTTACACAATCAATTTATAAAAATGCCAAGTACTCAGGTAGAGCAAATAACATGTAAAACAAATTTTTATCATGTAGTCCATTTTTCTCGAGTTATTGGATGCTTGGATTGTACATATATCAAATGTTCGCCAGGTGCTCATAATGTTGCAGAATGCAAGTTTTTTATTATTTATATTTTTAGGTGGTGAAGATTGAGAAATATTTAGAAATAGGAAATCCTATTTTTCTATAAATGTTCAGGTGGTGTGTAACGCAGAGTCAAAAATAATGAATATTGTAGCGAGATGGCCTGGTTCAACTCATGATGCCACAATTTTTAATAACCGATTAAGAACGAGATTTGAAGTGGGCGAATTTGGAAATAGTTTTCTCCTTGGTACGTATATCTGTATTAATATAATTTTGTGCTCAATATTGTTTGTGATTTTTAAAAGTTTAGAGATCATATGAATACACTTTTAGGTGATGGTGGATACAGGGCCCGTAGTTATCCCTCGGCAAGATAATATTTAGTTATGTACAAACTATTTCAAAAATATTTAATTTTATGTATAATAAAATCAAAAATATGTACCAAATTAAGTAACTTTAAACACTTTTATGATGAAAAATAATCAGTACATCTTATATTTTGTTAAAGTTAGTCTTAGCATGAATAATATTATTTTATTAACATTTTCTATTAACATGGTGTGTAAATTCCTGATTTTTATTTTAAATGAAAGTTATTAGTTTATGTGACGTTAAAATACAAAATGTCTAAAAAATGCGTTTCACGTTATTTATTTACAAAAAATAAAAAATATTTATAAGCAAACTACTGTGCTCGAGATTCTTCTTAACATAATAATCTAATAAATCCCCTTTTCTTTTATTTACTATTCCTGTGATATCTATCTCTTGCTTGATTATGAAGTTGACGTTCCTGCTCTAAAATATTTCGAAGAACTCCGATCAATCCATGAACAACATTTGATTCAGCCAAATTTTGATTTTTGATAGCTTTTTCCAGTTTCGTTTGCTTCAACCAATAAATGTTCTGCAGCTTTTGTTTTTGTTTTTTCTTGCATATTTATGGTCAGCAAATCCTTTTCTAAGTCTGCTATTTTACTTCGTTCTTTTGCTTTTCCTCTTTTTCCTTCCTCTGATTTTAAAGTCGCTCTGCATGTTTTAATCTTTCCTTTTCCTCATTAAGGTAAGCGTTGTACGTTCTATGAGCATTAAGTTTCAAATCTATTCATTCTTTTGTTATTATGATGCTTTCGACATGACTGTCGTAAGAGGACTTTAATGCATCTGCAATAGTTAAAATAGCAGTGTAGATTCCTTTAAGGAATTTCTATCGAGTGTCAAAATTCTGCCTGAAGAAGAAAAGCCTCTTTCTACCTCAGCATTGCTGTGTTATAATGAAAGTACAGCTTTCACCACATTCTCAATGTTAGGATATTTTTTAACACCGTTTAACAATTACAACAATTGTGAAACAAATTTAATGTAGAACCAAACAACTGGATGTCAAACCGAAGAAGTAACGGTCAACTCGTTACAATATTCTATATTGAGAAAACTAATAGATAAATACTGATAAACCATGGTCGCTAGAAAATCCACGATTGTAAAACTCGGAACGAAATAATAGGTCTAATTGATACAAACTCTTATTTCAAGTGATTGTTAAATTATTGTCAACAAGAAAACTAGGTTATTAAGAAACTGAAGAGGCCTATACAATGACAGTATTTGAAATCGATATCGCAGAGTTGCTATTCATAATGAGTCATTAATGTCTCTTTAGTTGGAAAATATTAATTTGGATGAACTCGGAGGAGTAAATAGGAAATTTCTCCACAGTAACTATCGACTGGCATCTCAACCTGACATAAATGATCATAATTATATAACTTATTGTATTATTGGTATTGTTCTTGGAATTGTTCTGTTCCTATATATTATTAAAAATTATTAATTAAAAAATGTTGGAGAATAACTCAACAAGGAAGTCAGAAGGTATTTCCACGAGTCAAATTTCGTGGCAGCCTTTAATTTGAAACTCACACGGGAGGAATTATGTTAGACATTTTAAAGGAAACTGTATTAGACCTGTTACTATATAAACCATATTTCGCTGATGTACATGTGAATCGTTTCTTTAACGGATGTGTTTAAAAGAGGTGTACGAACTTTAATCAGTAGCCTGTGGTTGGAATTTATTGTAATAACATTTTATTTCTTGTTTTTACGATAGCACTGTAAAATCGTTTTCAAAAAGAGTTTTGTAACTACCGAAATATAAGTAGCTGCTAGTGATGTGAGCTCGGCATCGTTATCAACAGCATACATCTAGCAAGTAAGATGTATTTGTATAGTTATTATTTTATGCCTGTTGTCTTGTTTTCCATGTATCATCAAGTTCTATAAACGCAATATGAACTCGTCATGTTATTGTATTGTGAAGAATTCAGATGTTTGACTTTAAACCATCAATTTATTATTGTTTGCTATCTAAATTCACAGAAGTTACTTATTAGAGTTGCGTTATACATGTGTTTAATTATCCTTTAAGGTACATTTGTTCTACAAAAGGTGAATTGAGTCGTGTGTCCTCTTATTTCGTTCTTTAAACTGCTCAATCTTCTACTGTGTTTAGCACAGCATCCATATTCTTTCTCTTTGGTTTTCTTACCTTGTTACACGTAATTCATTCGGATGAGCATTCCGTTACTGATTTTGTTATCCTACTGGTCCGCTTGTACGGGTAACAATTCAGAGATACAATATTAGAAATACAGGAATGCAGAATTTAGGTCTACCGTAAATATCTAAATTAATAAGGGTACGCAATTTCCTTGATGTACATTTTATTCTTGTTAAAAATCTGTGTAATAGTGTAATGCACTCTGCACGGTTTCGCTGTAAACTATAATACATTTAACCATAACTGTCATTTACCAGTATGAGGGTCTCAAATAAGGAGGTATAGAAACACATTGATAAGAAGAGAGTTCTCTGGCGAAATGTAAGGAAAAGAAGGGCTATGATGATTGGACACACCTGGAGGCATACAGGATTGATTAACTTAATATTAAAGAGTATTGTGATGGGTAAAAGTAGTAGATCGAGACTTGAATATGATAAACAAATTCAGATAGATGTAGAATGTATTAGTTACGTATCAATGAAGAGGTTAGCTCAGGATAGGTTAGCATGGGAAGCTGCATCAAATGTCTGCGGGATGAGAACCCAAGAACAACCTTTCACTGCGTTAACGTAGTGTTGTGTTCCTTCTGGCAGATACTGTGTAAATAATTGTACTAACTGTGACCACTCAAAACAACAACTACACCCCAATTGTATTTACACAATTAGAGTACTATCGGTCATCAAAGATTTCTACTAGTTCCATCCTTTTATAGTTGCTGTTCGCTGCTACAGACTTCAGCGTTGTAGGCTGTAGCCACTGCCTTCACTGATGCTTGCTATCCATTAAGCCTTTCAAATGGTATTGATAACTGAATTCATCACAAAATAAACAAAGATATTTTTATTCAGACATGGAAAACACTGACTTTTTGCTATTGTAATAATAAATTTAATGTAAATGTTCAAAATAATTTTGTTATAACTTTGTAAGTCCACAAAGCGCTTTCAACCAATAAGGTCATCATCAGTGTATCTACAAATACTTTATCAATATAAGCTACAACTAACCCATTTAAAATATACCTAAAGAATATACAAGAAAACATAAGGTTAGTACAAATACATTTAAAAGAATAATTAAAATTAAATAAAACAAAAGTACTCGAAGAACATGACAAATCTTAAGAAATGAACACAGTGTACAAGTGAAAAAATGAAAACAAGTTTCTGAAAAGATAACAAAACGGAAGAATCAAAATCTTTTATACAGCGGGAAAAAATGTTTCAGCTGGTGGGACATTTAAATCAGGGGGATTTTTGATATGCAGTGTTGCATTTCTAGGTCTTCTAAAAAGTATAACCTAGCAAAATTATTTAATTTAACATGATGAATGGGTTTGCTGTTATTTATAGGGTCGAATGGGTAGTTATTAAATTGTAAATGGAACCCAAATGCCAAGTGGGAGAGGCGATTAACATGCTCCCTTATACTTATATGTAAGGGTCTAGAAGTGCGATCAACAAAATAGCATCGCACGAATTGTATAAAGCTTAAACCATTTTTGGCTAATACAAGTATGGGATCTTTGTTGTTTGCTGAGGAGAGTGAAGTGCGTATTTTAGTATTTGAATCATGATTAATAAAAGGAATAGATTTCAAACTTTATGTCAAAGTTGCCGGAAATTGATGAATAAGCTTCAGCTTTTTTCTTTTGAAACAAATTATTTGATCAACCTCCCAATAATATTAGAATTGTAGCCTTATTTTATGAAAATATACTTGAGTGTGACTTCTTTTTGAAATTCTGCATGCTGCAAAGGTATATTGAGAAGTCTGTGGACATAAGCATTGAATAGGTTACCTTTGTTCAGCCTCAAGAAAAGTTTTCTTATGTGATTAAACATGGGATAAGATCCATCCTGATTACTTTTGTACCAACTATAGGAATTCTCATAAGATTTCAGGTCAATTTTAGTCATATCTTGTGTCCGTGGAAAACTTTGTTCTCATTTCCCAACACCAACGATTAGGTATAACAATACATCAAAATAAAGCAATCAATAAGCAAAGATTTAAGTTTATTAGTTGATTTATTCATACATTTACAATAATAGTACATTTTTATACATATATTTTGTATGTACATCTTACATTTTAATGTCATTTATTATAATAAATATTCTATAATTATTTACAGTCTAAGTGTCGTCCATAATCGAGTAGTGTAAGATAGGTAGCTTTGCATATGAGCCAGAAAGCAAAAAGCGTTTGTGGTTCCCTGGCTTAATGCAATTTTCTATTGTGCAACGGTATGAATCAACTGAATTAAATTATGAGTAACAAATACTTTCTTTAACACTTGTATGCAGCTGAAATAATCATCGAACACAATTCTATTTTCTATTACCGATCTTTCGATTACTTTTTATTTATTTATTTATTTTATATGGTTAATACCATTAATTTAAATTACAATATAGATATGACTACAGACAACTTAAATAACATTTACTTTAAACAAAGTTCATACTAAATTAAATTAAAGTAAAATAAGTGAAGTGCACAACAAAGTATCAATTAGATATTAAAATATTACTGCATAACTTAGTAATGTAGCTTTAACTAGAACCTACTCTACTTGAATGAAACATAACGTATAGATTTCTTTAATGCATAAATAATACAATCAAACAAATGAAATGTATTATGGTGCTTATTAATTAATCTACACATCCTATAAATAGAAGAAAAATAACTATAGATGGTTCTGTGGACCAAAAAATAAAATTTCATGATTCCTATTAACTCTCGCAGGCAAGTGTATACATATTTTCTGTAAAAGTTCAGGGCAGATAATATAACAATTCAAAACATATCATTGATACACCTTCTATCAGATAGAGAGCGCATATTAAAAACTGGCATGGCAGTGTGCTCGTTATTTAAGAAATCTATTCTGAACATGCTCAATCACGTCAGAAATAACAATGGTAAATTAAATTCCAGACAGGCGATGCATATTCTAAATGTGAACAGACCAGAGAGGTGTACATATTTTTATTGATTTAATATTTGTGAAATGTTTAGTATTTCTTTTAACAAATCCAAGTCGCACTGCTCTGGCTGAAATGTTTTTGATATGACAAACAAGTGTTAGGTCCTTATCAATTAACACTCCTATATCAGTCATTTCAGTTAAAATCTCTGAAATTTGATTATTTAAAGAATAAAATTTCATTAACGGATTGTTTTCTATAAAATCTTAGAAAATAACATTTATTAATGTTTAACTGCAAGATTGAAGTAACAAATGATCATTAGGAGAATAAATAGACATATATTTTAATGTCATCTGCAAACAAAAGAAACTTTGAAAACTTAAAAGTCGATTTAATATTATTCATGAACAATACAAATAAGATTGGACCAAGGTGAGTACCTTGTGGAACACCTCATTTTACTACAATTTCCTTTGATATAAAATTTCGAATTTTAACAAACCGACTTCTCCCAATAAGGTAGCTATCCAACCAAGCAAAAATCCTCCAAAACCAATTGTTGCAAGTTTAGTCAAAACTAATCTGCAGCTGACAATATCGAACGCATTTCTAAAATCACCATAAATACAATCAACTTGATGACCTCTTTCAGAAGCAGTAGTAATAAAATCAACAAACAACAATAAGTTGGTTGTGCTAGAGTGTCCAACACATGTTCATTAACAATTAAATTTGTAAATGTAAAGGTCAGGTGACCTAAGATAAAACTTTTAAACATTTTTGGTATACAACTATTTAAGAAAATTAACTTATAATTAGAAATATTAGACGTATCACTAGATTTATGAACCGGAGTAACAAAGTTAGCTTTCCAGTAAGCTGGAAACGCCTCTTCACTTAAGGACATATTAAATAATATGAATAAGGGTTTTGAGATAGTACAAACACAATTTTTCAAAAATATAGGTGGAACTTCATCAGGACCAGGAAATATATTTACATGAATATTGTTTATTTTCGAATAAATGTCTGCTAAATCAATATTAAAATATGAAACATTCATATTAGATGAATTATTGTTTATAGTAGACATATTATGTCCATTACTACTAACAAACAGAAGAGAAATAGGTTGCAAATAAATCAGTCATTTCATTCCCGCACACAAGCAATCTAATTATTATAAAGCATCCTGTTTGGAATTCCATAAACATCCCTTAGTTTACTAGCGAAAACCTTTTAACACTCAGAAATAGAGGTCTCAATATTACATACGTAATTCCTATTACAAGTGGTTGCTAAATTTTTTTGTCTGTTCCTTAAATTAGAAAAAATAAGGTAATCATGAACAAAATTTGTAGATATATCTTGTGGACCATTTTCTTTTTATAAATTAGAGATCAGAGTTCAGATAAATACCAAATAGAGAAATTGGAACGCCCGGATATACGAAGAGGAACATACAGTTCAATGGCATTATAAATAGTGTTAGAAAATACATGTACTGTCTCATTCAGGGGCAAATTGGATAATATATCCCATTCAAATCTAGCTAAATAGTTCACTATGAGTCTGTTGAAACTTATTCTTGCCCCACGCCTTGACGTTAGTGCAACTTTCTAAAAATGATCTTTTATTTTTTTCTCACAAAAGTCGTGCAAAAGATGTAGTTTTATCCGTATTAACACAACTGCCTTTTGTAGACTTTCACACTCTCTCTGAACTCTATCTTCAGCGGTTTAGAGAGACAAACAGGGGGTCGTTCAATAAATAGGGATGTGTAGGGCACCACTGTACTTAATTAAGGTGTAAGAACAAGAAATATCACTAAGAAAAATACAGGAATCTCAACGAATATATTCTGTTATTGGAATACACGATTTTGTATTTTTAGATGGTACTACGTTTATCCTGAAATAAAATAAAGTAAATAAAATAATATTGGAGACAGCAGTTTGCGCCTCAAAATAAAGAAAATAAATAAATCAGACAGGTTTTGTGCATCTATGGTATTTTTCTTTCGTGTATGGACACTCTACTTATTGAATTTATATATAGTTTATAGAATCCAAAGATAAGTATGGATAGAATAAACACTATTTCTTAAGTGCTTCTTTGAGTGTAATTAACCTTTTCTAAGTTTATAAAGAAATCAAAGCTCTTAAATATCAACACATATATTAACTGAAAAATATTTCTGATTTAAGTTGACAGATATTTACTATAAGTTTTCTGAATGTTCCATTAATTTTATAAATTTATATTAATAATCTTGGTCAAGCCTCTAAATCAAATAGGCTTTATAAATATCATTACCAAAATTATTAGCTCTTTTGTCATCTTTTCAGTACTGACTAAACGACTCACATATCTACAAAATTAGTTTTATAATAAGATCTTTTAATTAGTAAACTTAAACTTTGTTAAATAGTTGTCATGTATAAGGAAGTACTCAACTATATTATTCATAATGTAAATTCATGAAGAGTTTGTTAGGTAAACAATTTCATGAAGTATAATTTTAATCTAAAGCAAAGTTTGAAAATCTACATTCATAATTAAATATTATCATTAAGGTGTTAGTTTCCATGGGTTCAAACTACCAAGGTTATGGTTTAAACACGACGTTGTACGTCAACGGATGATTGTCTTAACAAAAGCAACTACTTACCAACCTTGAACATAGAGCGCGGCTGCTTACAAGCCAATTAGCAAAACAAACTCGACCCATATGTGGACTTGCAACATTCAACAAACACAGGAAAAAAGCAGTTGTCTTCATTGTTATAACAACGCTTCGTAAATTAGAACCATAAAGATGAAGGATGAAATCCTTGTAAGTTTCCAATGCGTAGACGTTTTATACGCCATAAACTAACTTCTTCTTATAACCATTAATCAGTTCTTCAGGGTTGTTTCTGAATTAAACAAAGCTTCCATGTTGAAAATGAGGAACGCGATAAATTAACGGTTTTGTACAACCATTATTGCTTCAGTTCTTTAGTGTTGCACTAAGGAAAACCAAATAAAAATTAGTTTGAATTATTTAAAAATAGAAATTACAAACCATGATGAGCTTCTAAACCTACAGATCGATGGACTGCTTGAAAATAGATTGCAACTCGCAAGTCGTCCTTTGATAACAATTTTCCCATGTTGACGCTAGAATAATAAAGGGCCAACTGGTTCGACTCAATAACAACTGCGACCTCAACAGCCAGATGCGCAAAATCATGCTATTTGATATTACCTTGAAGATACTTTATGGAAATTCTGAATAGCTGATTCGAGTTTTAGCATGGTTTCAAAATACAAACTGGAACATTTATAACTATGCACTTTATTTACTAGATAATTAGGATAAAAAGGACAATAAAATTGGGTGTTTCAAAATTATGATACCTTCTTTTAATTTTGTATTAGTTGTAGATGTACGATTCATATTTTTTACAGTTTACCTTATGTTGGTGACCTGTCACTAAAAATTAGAAACTTGTTTAAAAGTTTAGGTGTGAATTTTCAACCAATAATAATTAAAAAAATTGATAGTACGAAACAAAGATCCCGTAGATCCCATGGACAAAAGTGGCGTCTATAAACTAATTTGTAACACGTGCAACAAGGTTTATATTGGCCAAACAGGAAAATCTTGCCGCACTCGTCTCAAAGAACACATCCGAATTCCAACGAACACCATACATAGATTACAAATTTTTGCTGAACAGATTGTTAATAAAATTCATGATTTTAACCAGTCCCAAAATTTAAGACTACTACATTTTTTAAAAAAAGTCAACAGCTAAATTACTTTGATTGGTTGGAAATACATAGACACAAAACTTCAAGTTCTAATATTATCAACGAAGTGACCAAATGTGATCCGAACCTTATTTTTATAAAAACTTCATCATGTTTATGGATACTGTTGCCACATTTTTTATAAATCTATTTAGAGTAGGCACATTCAATACATATAACTTGTCTTTTGACAAGTCACACTTTTAATTTAGTTTTAACAGTCACTTCATTTATGTATTTCCTAAAATTGGATTTGTTTTTATTGTATTTATATGACATGTAGATTGTTCGATTGTCAGTACTTCTTTACCATTTTAATTTTGTTCCATGTTTTCCATTTTTTAGTGCACTTGAGAATGAATACATTTTTCGAAACAATAGTCGTCGAATAAAATAAAAAAATATATGATTATTTTATGGGTTTGGTTTAAAGTTTTTCTACTTTTCAATTTAGTAGTACTATTAGACTGAGAAATTGCCTAGACAGCGAAGTCGTCATTACACCAACTTGTATGTGGTAGATTGTAATCTGCCAATTAAAATGAGCTTTGCGTTGTTAAATATATTCATTATGTAGTGAACTGTTAAGCAATGAGCTAGGTAGACATCCAATGAAGATTTTGGTGACAAATATAGTTCCAATGATTAGAAGTGAATGAGCACACTCAATTTTAATGAATAATTGTTCTACCGAGTCACAATCCAACGATATAGAACTGAGAAAATTAGACTTCACAGCTATCACCACACCACCACCCCTGCTAAATTTACTAATTAGATCACTACGATCCATTCTATGTATTACATAATCTTTTAAGTTGAGTTTAACATTGGTAATATCATTAGATACCAAGTATCACTAAAAACTAGCACAATAGTCTTCAGAAAGGCCCATAGCTGCAAGATATAATTGATTCAATTTAGAGTGAACACTGCATACATTTCGATAGTATATGGAAATAAAATGTTTTTTTGAACGATTTGCATTAGTCAGAACCCCATTAATATATTGAATAGTTTTATCATTCACACCCTTGCTTGTTCAATTTTCTAAGTCCTGTTTAACTTTTTTATAGTACTCTTATTGGAGTGTAGCTGCCACTTTTTTATCCACGTGTATAACTTTCATATTTTCTATATTAATATCGAATATTACTACCAACGATTAAAGTGACTGTCTGCTTGTCATATTGAATGCGAACTTCTATATTAAGTGAACTATCCGCTTTGGCATTGTAAATCATTACATCTTTTCAGCAAGTTTGAACATATATTTATTAAGATCAATTGAATCGATTTTAGCTAATTATTAACCTCCATTCTCAATGTTTAAATTTCATTGCCAAGCTACTCTATAGTTTTTAATAATAAGGGAACAAAACACAATCCACTTTCACATTCTTTACAAAAAATTTCATAACACGAGATGATAGCTTCAGTGTTCTTATTTCTGTAGATGTTAAACGACTGCATACATAATGAGCCTTTCTATCACAGCTATCACATGAATATAGGGCATTCTTACCATCTACATTTGATTCAGACTGAGTACAATAAATACTCAGACTCATCTTCTTTCAATAATATTTGTATATTGTAGAATAGTATTTATTTATAATACTTATCAAACATATGCCCGATAACATGTTGATTTTTGGCCTTTTAAGTATATAACAGTAATGCAGTAACTGTTTATGCACTGTCAACATTGATATTTTCTTGGTAACACAGAAATAATGGATAGCAAGTGATTGTGTATTTGATTTATCTTCTTTCATTAATCATGTGATTTCAGCCTCCTTTTACTCATTGATTTTAAAAATCTTTGTCACATACATCTTTGATCGTAGTCCAATAAAGTCTGTCCATGATTTTAATCCTTCATCATACACAATACTTTCTTGTTAAGCAGAAGAGTAGGTGGCTCCGTGGTTTAGTTGGTATGTGTGCAATTAGTAAGCCCTAGTTTCCAGGTTTAAATCTCGACACGGGCCGCTTGAAAAATATCAGGCCAACTTTTTTTACAAAAAACACTTTTTTCGAATGCAAGATAAAATGTAGGTTCCGTGTGTGAATGTTGTCATGCACATTAAAGATACCTTGTTCGGAACAGCAAGGGTTTGACAAAATTTAACATTTCCACGTAAGAAAACTCGTTTCCTGGCCAATGCAGTACCTTTGAATGAAGCATTGAAAAATCACATGAAGTGTATCTGCATTTGCTAAAGGATCTAAACAGAGAAATTCTATAAATATTATTGGAAGGATAGTACGATGTATCAAAATGCCCAATAAGCTTCGGTTCATGCTTTCATAAGGATTTTGATTCATAATTTTATAGATCAGGCTATCTGTATCTGTGTAGAGAACCTGGCGTTCATTCCAAAAACGGCATTCATATATGCATGGTGGAAATCATAGATTGTTATCTAGACTATACCCAGAATGCACATGCCCACAATTATCGGTTTATTAAAATAAACTTTTGATTTAAGAAGTTCCACTGCAGCAAAAGACCATAACGCTTTTGAATAGACGTTGGATATTTTAAATTCAGCACCATGTCTGGCTTCCCAGTTTCAGTTTACAATGTTTCGAATATTCTCCATCGGTTTTTCGAAGGCTGCATTGTTCATAAGCTTGAATAAATTTTTCTGAAATTATTCCTCCCACGTTTCTAAAGCTCCATATTCCGATCTATATGGAGTTTTAACCAATTGTTGTGTAACTAAAATTTGTTGTTTGAATAAATCCTGTTCTTAAGTACCTTGAATTAAGGCATTATAATAATTTTTTAGAAAAGTACAATTATTCTTTTGATTGCTCAAAAACGAAATATTCTTGTACAAACCATGTAAGCTCGAATGCAGTACTGTGAATGATTACAAAAATTTCATATGTAATATAATTAAATGAAAATTAATCAGAACCAAAATTTAAAAGTTATTGAGTCACTAAAACATTTGAGTTAATATCATAAATCGAAGTAATCTTAAAGAATTTTTGCTGTCCTTTATATTGATTACAAGGAAAAATGTATATATGTCGTTGATGCTAGCATGCGAAGAGAATTGAATGAATATGATTTGTTCTGAAACTGATCTTTTTATTAATGTTTCAAAAGACTGTGAACAATTTTATGGAATTAAATGATACGTACAAACTTGTAGTAAAATACCTTTATAATGTAGGCTTTAATAAACTACTTAAACATTACCTTCTGACAAGAAACGACTAGCGTCAACTACAGTGTAAATGAAAGACACAATTTAACATAAACTTATATAACAATCTTCCTTGCTCAGTACCTGTGATACTCTTGCAAATAGACGGGAGGTCTCCGATCCCTTAGAAGCCGAATCTTACGAGTCTCTGATTTTGAAACCAGTTCGTTAGCCTCTTCCAACTCGATTAGATGTTCTTAGATGTTTCATTTCTATGGAATCACAAATGATACTTTCAGAGCGATTACTGAATCGGGGACTGCAGAATTAGATTGTACGTTTGAAGTATTGGTAAAACTCGGTGGATTTTCTTATTCATTTGAATTGTTTTGTGATAAACTTCGTACATGTATGTGAGTATCACCTCTCAGTGCCAGATGTCGAGTTGATTCAGTTACTTCAGTGTCACTGGTTTTTCGAATGTGACTGTAATTCAGATTAGCTTCTATCAGGTACACGTCTACAACTAAACGATTCGTATTTGTTCTGCCTGCAATGATTTTTGAGGAAATCAGGGCTGGGAGTACTTAACCGTATAGGAAAAGAAGTACTGTTAGCAAACCTTCTTAGATGGTTAAACATTCGTTCATGAGGAGGACATTTTATTGGGGTACACAATAATGATCTTATAGAGTGTAAAGCATATATATAAGTACATGCTGTCACAAATTAATTTTCACTTTGGGATTTTGGAATTAGTAGTACAGTTTTCCAAATTACTCCGTTGTATCACTCACTTCCATTCCCTGGTGGATTTTTATAATTTTTTGTCGTGTTCTTTACTTTTGCCACATATGGTAGTATCGTCTAAAAAGGCAAAAGTATCTTGTAGCTTATCGTGTTGAATTATTTTATGGATACTTCTTTGAAAACAAGCAACTCCATTTGCCACTCCAAATGGAAATCTTGTAATTGGTAGAGGTTACCACTAGTTTCGAATGCAGTATAAATTTTTTCATGGTCTAAGATGGGTTTCTGGTGATATGCACTTTTTAAGTCGATAGAGCTAAACCATTCATAATGCAATCTTAGCTTAACTAAATTTTCTATATTCGGCAGGTGGGTAAGCATCTATCAAAGTAAATTTACTAACTGTTGCAAAATAGTCGACCACCATTCTTCTTATAATTCTCACCGCTAATTACAATCACTTAAGTCCTTCATGACGAATTGCTCGGTTCTATTTTATTTCTTTTCAGAAGTCTCCATAATTCATTCTTAAAAATTTTAAATCGGCGGGACAATATTTACGGGACTTGGTAGCAATTTGTTTGCAATCATCCGATATATATGTGCAAATAAACGATATGGGTCAACGGCAATTGTAGAACTGCCTTCAGTTTGCCTATTTTGTAAAGCATTTGGCATTTGTTGTTCTACCTGATTATCATTGGTTAAGGTAGTATTTGCATAAGAATTAAATTGATTTGAGTAAGACTCGGAGTGTTGTTGAGCCATTTCCAAACCTCATCGTAAGCCTAGAGTTAAAGTGTTATTTTCAAGAAGTCTTTGTCTAATAAGTGCGAAATTAGGCCCAGTTATGAACGAATCCCTGATAAAATCATATCTGTTCTGATCTGCAGTTACAACAATGAAATTGCAATCGTTACTCATCTGCTTTAAAACCTGAATATATTTATCAATCGATTAGTCAGCTTGTGGTTTCCTAGTAGATAAGGACTATATCTTGCAAAAATTTCACTCGACGGTTTTACATAGATTTTCTAATATTATTATTGCATCTTCATATTTAGTACTTTCACTTATGCCTTCAAATGCGGTTGGACTAGCATAGTTTATTAGAATATTAAGTTTTTCTTCAGTTGATGCAACTTTATTTGCATTCAAAAAATTATCAAAGGTTCTTTTGCAATGCTTTCAAAGATGAGTAGCAAAACTAACATTAGATTCTATATCTATTCGATTTGGCTTGAGAAGCTTATGTATATTAAGTTTATTATATTGTTTTATAGTGTAGACTTTAAATTTGAAACAATCACTCATTTTGAGGACAGTCAAGGTCGGTTAGAATTAATCAGGAACCCAATAAATAATCGTAGAGTAAAATATAGATTTAAAATTTAATTTTGTGTGGATATGGAAAAAGAGGAATTGTGAAGCTACTGTGAAAACCAGCCAGCAGCAGACATTTTAACAAAAGATCTTTCAGGACTGTTTAATGTTTAATAAATTTAAGAGTATGTTAAGTTTAAAGGATTTTAGCAAGGAAGTGTGTTAAAATATACACACCAAAATCCTTTATTATTTAATAATATTTCTCTAAGAAATTTCCTTTATGTATGTAAAATACATGTAAAAGATGATAGTGGTTGTATTATAAATAGACGACATTCTATGTCGAATAAAAATGTCTAGTAGTGAGGGATTTATTTTGTTTGTTGTTCCATAATTACAAATAAAATATAAATAACATTCAATAGTAGGACTTACCATTTAAACATTGTTAAACAAATAGCCACTGGAAGTTTTGTAAGAACAATTAAACACTACACAAGGTTTGGTAGTGGACATCATTGAACACACCATGGTAGGGAAGATAGAAAACTTGACCTTTGTAGCTGAGGTTGAAAAGCAACATATGTCCTACAATTTGATATTCTCGGATAACATAAATATATAATCTTTTGAATCTGAATTTGATTGTAATTTCACCTCATGTGAATTGAATGTTTTGAAAGCTATGTGCCAGGAATCCCCAGAATAGAGGAGTCTTCCTTGAATGTAATGGAAATGCGAATGATGGGAAGAGTCGATCATGTCGTCACAACGTGATCATCAATGGTTTTGTTGGGCCTCAACTTTACAAATATCCAAAGTAATAAAATTAGATTGAAAGCCAAAGTCTATAAGAACTCTAATCTTGAACAACATCATCGGAATCGTGGATTTTTGCACATATAATAGGAAGTATTACTAGAAAATGTGGAAATTTTATACAAAGCAGTACCCACTACAGATGGCAAAGTACTAGCTTACGTTGTGGAGGCTGAAGAAATATGTGAATACTGAACATCCTCATACAAGAGTGTATGGTGCCTTGACTTGCACTTTCTATAAGTTAAGCGAGAAAAACATTCAGAGACTAGATTGTTACGTTCAAAATCCTGCAAATAATTTTTTCTGCATTTATATTTAAAACATCCTAAAATTTCTCAACAAGCTGAGTTTCCTACCATTTGAATTAGTGTTATTTTATAAAATTTCTCAAGTAATTACTCTATATAAAAGTTTGCCTTATAAAATCAAACAGCTGTTTAGAAAACGTTACGTTACAAAGTGGTTGCAATATTTCCTACCACCTGCAGTGACTACATTTTAATTAAAAGCTGCATGTAAATGCACTGCTTACATCTGCTTATAATGGGTTTGTTAAGTATAAGTATACTGTTATTCTGCAGCTGTTAAGATATTTCAAAGTAATAAGATTATTTTCTTTTGTTTAAAAATCCTTTGATATTTGCGTTATCTGCTTGTTGGCAAGCTGTTATAGTTTGTATTTCGGCAGCTGTTGTCTGGGAAATCTGCAGACTTGATTCTTTGGCGATATCTTTGAAAGCCAAAATACCTACCCCCATACATGATTCTGTCCTTATAAAATAGAGACCGTGCTTTGAAAGGAACCTTCTTTAGACCAATCTACGCTAACAGGATAAATAAATAAAAAAATCTTACAAAACTACAAGAAAAACTAGTACACACTAATAGGATAAAATGAAAAAAGAATCTTACAAAACTACAAAAAAAACTCAAGAACTAACACAAAAGTTTTTATCTGGTTTGTGTGGACTGGTCTAAAAAATGTTCCTTTCAAAACACGGCCTCTATTTTATAAGGACAGAATCATGTATATGGGTAGGTATTTTGGCTTTCAAAGATATTGCCGAAAAATCAAGTCTGCAGAATTCCCAGACAACAGCTGCCAAAATACAAACTGTAAGAGCTTGCCAACAAGCAGATAATGCAATTATTAAAGGATTTTTAGACAAATGAGAATAATCTTATTATTTTGAAATATCTTAACAGCTGCAGAATAACAGTATACTTATAGATAACAAATCCATTGTAAGCAGATGTAAGCAGTGCATTTACGTGCAGCTTTTAATTAAAATATAGTCACTGCAGGTGGTAGGAAATATTGCAACTACTTTGTAACGTAACGTTTTCTAAACAGCTGTTTGATTTTATAAGGTAAACTTTTATATAAAGTAATTACTAGAGCTTTTATGAAATAACACTAATTCAAACGGTAGGAAATTGAGCTTGTTGAGAAATTTTAGGGCGTTTTAAATATGAATGCAGAAAAAATTATTTGCAGGGTTTTAAACGTAACAAGATATTTAGATGACCTTTGTATAGCCAATTGAAACACAGTTTTAATTACTTTATTTTAGAAGTTCAATTTTGCGCCGATAGCTTGAGAAATTCCGTGCAATTATTGAGTTCATGAAAACTAGCACAGCCATAACAGCCGTGTGAAGTGCTGGATGTCACAAATGTTTCAACATTGATTTTGGGTTTTTCGTGCTTTTTAGGTAAAACCTTGAATAATTTTTTCTACCAAAGTGGAAAACAAATGAACTTGAGAGTTCAGGAATTCTTGAATTTTCCACAAAAGTTCGTAAATCTTGAGGTAAGGATTTTCAAACACATTCCCACTCAAGAGTAGGATTAAACTTATTAGTAATAACATGAATGAGAAATGTCTCTAGCAAAGACATCGTCTGATACAGAGCATCAAACACCAATATGTTTAGATAAGAAGTCGTTTACTCGATGAAGCGTGTCAGGTGACTCCTTTCTAAAAGACTATACTGGATGAATTATTGTTTTGTTTGAGTAACATGCTTCAAGTTAAACGAAAATTGCAGGAAACAGTCAAAAGACTGTATAGCAGCAGGGTAGACCCGCTAAGTGAGCTCCCTAGTAGCGGAACTGTTGGATGTCACTAGTGGACGTGTCTTATTAATTAAAGAATCAAATATGTCCCTATATTCATGCCAGTTTTCTAGTTTCCTAGAATAACGTAGCATATTTATTGTCGAAAGCGTAATGAAATTAGAATTGTGGGCCTCTGAATTGTTTGATGCGAACTTGAAGAATGAGATGATCTACAGACTTCAGCCAAATAGGAAGTCTTGCATTTTTCAAGAATCAACGATGAATTTTGAAGAAATGTATTGTTCCTCATAAACAGGT
This sequence comes from Platerodrilus igneus, assembly GCA_036346225.1. Taxonomy (NCBI): domain Eukaryota; kingdom Metazoa; phylum Arthropoda; class Insecta; order Coleoptera; family Lycidae; genus Platerodrilus; species Platerodrilus igneus. The sequence goes on along the minus strand of JARFIW010000932.1, from coordinate 3,528,070 downwards.
TCATTTGAAATGGCAATGATATGCTCATGAATATTCTCAAAAGACTGCTGTAAAGATTTTGAAATAATCAGATGATAGTTAAATTCCATTAATAATCTTCCAGGAATTGACTTGGGACTAGACTCAAAATCAATTTTGAAGTCACTTACATAATTAGTAAAAAGAGCATACTTTTATGTATGCCACATTTTTATATCAGGGCTGCCAGCTTAGAACTAGTAGAAAATCTGTATTCACAATTACAAAAATGAACCAAAGAATAACTGCACTTTGTATTTAAATTATCATTAAATATATTGTCATAATTAGTAATGTAGGTATTAAATTTAAAACCTTTAATTTAATAGCAAAAATATACCTCATTTAAATTCCAGTTATAAATGAAAAAAGGTGTTGAATGTTGCCAATAAGATAATACAGAAAAAGGATATTTGCTACTTATCTTTAGTGATAAGGAAGTTGCAGGGGTTTTATATCAAGAAACCAACTGCCTGCAGTTATTGGAGATTGAACTTTATTTTCGAACATTGAGTATAGGTACAACTTGTGAATATGAGTAACATGAACAAAGACTATCCCACATAGGCCTGGTTTCGACTTGAAGGACCAATGTAAAGGATGTAATATTTTAATTTGTAATTGAAGTATTTTCTTGTATATTTGGAATAAGAAAACACAATAATTTCTTCAATATTCATTGAACTCCTCCTCAGACCAGCTTAGCAATAGACAATTGAATGCTTTATCCCTTGATAAAACTTGAATAATAAGTAATGTATTAAAACGTTTATTGATAGATAAACTGGAATACTTTAAAAGTAAATTATGAATGAACACTACACGTTTCTTAGTCCTATAGTTTCAGGATGAACGTAGGGAGCATTGTACTCATTTCGAGCATCCTGGGATCAGAGAATGCCAATGCAAAACTTGAATCTAAAATTGAAATCTTGTATGACTGCATCATGCGCAACAGTAACAAGTTTGAATAAGTTTAGTAATTTTGAACACTTTTAGCTTACAGATATGAAATCTATAAATCCCCAACAAACATGCAAGAGTATATGTCCAAATTGATTAACTAGAAATCATTGCTTAACTTGTAGTTTTTCAAACACAATCCGTAATTCTCTACAATATGATTCTGCTGTTATGGTTTCATCGAATTGCAAGAAAGATTAATGAACTATGCCTTCACAAATCCACCATACTCTCACTATAAGCTTTCTTGGGTGGAATCCTCCCCTGACTCATTCCTTAACGCTTCAGCACCATCTAAACATTGTTTAGAACGTTTGCTGTTGTCGTGGAACATTTTCAATGCATTAGTGAAATGGCAGTTTTAATTCCATCAATGAAGATGACACTTGTAATCATCGCAGGCATTAACTTGTGTGGAACTCATCATTGAGTTTTTTACCTTCCCTAGCTGATTAAAATGATGGCATGGTACTTATTGATTTGTCAACTATTTCTGCAAAGTTATCTCACAAATTTGATAAACTTCATTCAACTTTTTCCTGCAACTCTTAATTGTTTAAGGTCATACTTGACCATCCACAAGATTCATTTTCCAAGGCAAAATTTCCATTGTATAAATTTGCAAACCATTGTTGCGATTCATTGCAAGCATTTTCTCCAAATGCCTGGTTAATTTTATAAGACTGCTGGACATTTAAACACTTTTTAAATTAAAAAAAAACAAGAATATCATGTGCCGACAACATTTTTGGAGCTTTTTTGTAGAGTTGTGGGAAAGTGATTATTATGTTAACAAGAATATGAATGTTTATTATCTGTCAAAACCAAAACAAAATAACAGCAAATAAACGAAGGCCAAGTTGATTAAAATGAGCAATGCTTTGAAATTTAATAATCTGACATTTCTTTTGCAAAGGCCTAATACATCTGCAAGATGTTTTTATAGACAGAATAAACTTTTGTGATTTTCTGTCCATAACTGAAAATAGCAGTATTTAAGAACGAATTAAATATTCAATCAGCAATAGTATAAAAACTTCAGTACAATCTTTAACTAATTGGAAACTTGTTGAAAACCTGATTTGAATTTATTTTTAACTTTTGTAACTGCCATTTTAATATCCTTTGCTGATAGGGTGCGAATATTAATATTTGAATAATTCTTGCAGTTGTCTGTCGATAATAGAGTTTTTGTGAGAAACAAATTGATAAGCAAACGCATTTGGTATAACCTGCAGACTGCTATAATTTCCTATACGTGTATGTCTTCTCAGAATTTCCTGTTTTAACACTTTTTGATATAATGCCTAAACAAAGGTATTTCCTACCATCATTAGTTACTTCCACTGTTTTATCGATATATTCAACGAATTTCTGTCTAATAAGGTTTCTAAGAGCAACACATCTTTTAAACGTGACCAGTGCATTCAAATATTAATACCTTCTAAATCTTTTGTAGCATGTCTTTTTAAGCTATTCGGTTTTAACAAGACGATGATGAATATTTATTCCTTGGTTTTCTATTTCTTTTGACATTTTACATGACTACCATGTCGGTGTGGAAAAATATGTATTTAAACCTCATAACTTGGTTACTTAATTGGGACTCAAATACCAGTTTGAATTAATATTATAGTAGTCTTGTTTCCTTTATGTAACAAGGTGAGAACTTCTTTGTGCGATATATTTGTCAGCATTTTATGTCTAAAATGTCTAATGCCTGATAACTGCTATTGGTATGTATAATTCGACCAGATCTCATTATTTTTTATTACTGACTTTTAAATTAGGCAAATATAACGAGTGTTTGTTATTTTAATCATACATGTGAATCTATCATTTTACAGGTTTTATTCACATGATGTGTAAAATTACTTCGATGGCTGGATGTGTAATTGCACCAAAAACATATTCTGTTACCATCACCCGTATGACGCTTTCGATGTAATGAATAGTTTGGGCTATGGGTAGTAGAATAGTTACAGTCTGGACAATTATAAACCCTTCTACGAGTATGTTTGTTCATATGAGCAAAAAGCGATGCACGATCATATGTTCGAAACGAACAAACATTACACGCATGAGGTCTTTCTCCAGTATGTTTTAATGAATGCCGTTTTAGAGACTTTTCAAGTCTAGTTGTGAAATCGCATTTATCACAAAAAAAAATTTCACGACAAGTATGGCGGTTTATTATATGGTCACGTAAGCAAATTGTATTTCCCGTGTGAAAATCACAGACAGTACATTTATACGGCTTTTCAGTAGAATGTGTAGGCATATGTACGTTCAGTTTAGCGGCAACAATAAAACATTTCCCACAAATGTGGCAGCAAAATGGTTTCTCCCCTGTATGTCTTCTAATATGAACTATTAATGCATTGCGCTTCTTAGCTTGAAAATTACAATACGGACAGAAGTGGGGTCTATATAACTCACCGTGGTGTTTTATGTGTCGTGATAAAAAATTTAATGATGTCGTTTTGTAACTGCACAAAGGACAGCTGTGATTAAATTCACCAGTATGTTTTTGGATATGATTCTCCAGGGTCCTTTTATACTTGGTTGAAAATGTACAAATAAAGCAAGATAACAAATCTGGTGGTGCGTGCATAAGAAGCATGTGCCTTGCCAGATGAATTTTGCTAGAATACATCTGTTCACATACATGGCATACAAGTTTTTTACTAATGTTATGAGTATACGAAGTATGCATTTTTAAACCACGTTCAGTAGTTGCAAAATAATTACACTGATCACATTTGTGAAAGGCATTTGTTGTTGAAATGCTACCCAAATTCTTAGCATTTGGCAATGGAAAATAACCTATATCATTAGTATTGATATCCGATTTGGCAACTGCAAAGGACACAGACAAATTGATATGACTTATCATATGTCTACCTAAACTACTATTCTTCGAAGTTGTATAATCACAGTGAAAGCATGAAAAGATATTCTCTTTCGTCTTTATCATATGACTTGTAGAAATGTCATTTAAAACAGAATGTATTGTTCTTCCTCTCAAATTTCTTTCTTTCTTAGCTCCTGTAACCACAAAAATAGCTTGTTTCTTTGATTTATTAAGCACGTTCTTTTTGTTTAAATTATTAGCAGCGTTTGATGAAATACTACCCAAATTCTTAGCATTTGGCAATGGAAAATAACCTATATCATTAGTATTGATATCTGACTTGGCAACTGCTAGAGGCACAGACCAATTGACATGACTTATCATATGTTTACCTAAACTACTCTTGTTCGAAGTTGTATAATCACAGTGAAAGCATGAAAAGATATTCTTTTTCGTCTGTATCATATGACTTGTAGAAATGTCATTTAAAACAGAATGTATTGTTCTTCCTCTCAAATTTCTTTCTTCATTAGCTCCTGTAACCACAAAAATAGCTGATTTCTTTGATTTATTAAGCACGTTCGTATTGTTTAAATTGTTAGCATCTTGCTTTATGTCAGTGACCTCAAGTTCAGATTTTAGTTCTACTTTGGGCTCTGTAGAAACTAATATGTATTGATTGTTCTCAGCCTCGTCTTCAAAACATTCCCTTTTAAATAAATTTAAGTCAAGAATATCAGAAAACTTGTCGAGTTTTTGTAGTTCTTTCATACTGATATCACCAGTTCTAGATGCATTTTCTGAAGTTATTTCTATCTTTATATCTCTTTTGGTGGTAATTATGGATTCGTCAATATTTAAATTCGCGTGTTGAGTAACCTGGTGGAGATTTACAATAGATTTTTGAATACAGATGTCTTGTCCTGAAGATATTGGCATGATTATTGAACTATTATCACCTTCCAATTGTAAAACATTATTTGTATCACATGCTTTGTTTAAAATTACAGTATTACATATACCAGTAGCAAAAGATTCTATCAATTCCTTTTCTGTAACCACTTCCTCTGCTGACCCTAAAACAACCACTAGTTTAGTATAAATAATTTCAAGTAGAAACAACAACAGTTATACATATGAGAATGGTGTGATGGAAGTGGTTATAATTGTTGATTACACTGTCACAACTATAATATTTTTGACATGCTACATTTCTGAGACCTATTGGTCAAAATTTTGCAATTTGTCAGACAGGTTAAGCTAGGTTTCCTGCTCTCCTTGGGTACATTTTCATTAGTCAGTTAACGAATAAATACGAAATGAACAGTTTTTTGTAAGCCGTTGAACAAATACATCTGTCAAATAAATCAGAGGTAAATAAATATGAATTCATTGTGTTTCCAAACCATCGTAGCAAAGCATAACAATGTTTTGGAGTACGATGCTAACAGAGAGTCTATTCCAGAGAATACATAAAAAGAATTCTAATTGTTTTGTTAATACTTGTTACAAAATCTATATACTCGTACACAATAACTGGTCGCCGTACAAGGGCAACAGAGCAACGGATACAAATTGTTCAACTTCAACCAACTTTTACATACAAGAATAGAATGTTACTTTTCAATGTATTCCTGTGTTTAGATTGGTCGACAGACAAATGGAAACGTACAGTAGAGAGCAGGGAACCTACCTTTAGACTTCACTCACCTAACAAAAATTATTTCCGTATTGATAAAAAAGTATTTCCAGTGATAATTAAACATTATTTTTTTATATGGAAAAAACATTATAGAAATTAAAGGAAAGTTATGGTAAATCCGATCCATACCATAAATTATTTGTAAGTGATTTTCTCTTTTCCAAACTAGTGATATGAATGCGCAAGATCTCAAATGACTCTCGGCGTAATAAATAAAATAAGCAACCTTGTAAATAAGATCACCAATCGGTAATTCACTGCCGTGAACATCTCAATATTTTGCATGAATATTTAAATATAAAAAAAGGCTGTGAGATGTGTGCTGCGTTTGTTTAATCCCGATACAATGTAAGTTTGAATTACAATGTCAAATGATAATTTACACAGTGTTCCAACATAATCCAAGAGAATTCTTTCGTCAATTTCCCACTGTACGTGAAACTTGAACACTTCACTATACCTTCCAAACAAAAGCAGAATAAAAATAATGTGTTTCTAACAATGAACAGTGATTCCACAAACACAAAAATAGTTGTTTCGCCACTAAGGTTATGGTGATCCTTCGAAATGTTTCTATTCATATTTCTTTTTAATAATTTCTGTTTACTAAATTCCACCACTGAAGTTAGGTTATTTTCTTTAAGAACTAGAATTTTTATATTACATGCATTCCTGTTCTAAGGCAAAATTATTTTTGTATCATATTGTTCATACTCAAAAGTTGTTAAATTCAATTGGTTTTAATGGTTAGAAATGATATCAGCAGCATACTTTGTATTCTAAAAGTAGTTTTATTCCGCTGGCACTCATGTTCTCATCGCCTGTGCACAAAGACGGCCACATGCAGAAATGTGCAGTCAAAAAATAAAAAGTCCTTTTCTTTTGATTCTAGTTAACCATTTCGTAAGTTAATTTTACACATATTTAAATAGAGAAAAACAAGTAATTTCAATTTGCAGTCTTAATTCATCTGTCCACAGTTTGCCAAATATCTCTCGAATTATTTTATGGAAGGAAGATCGATTTCATATAGAGCACTTCATAATAAACATCTAAAGAAACAACATGTAACTTAAGAAGGATAGTTTACGTTGAATAATAGATATCGAACAGACATAAGTAGTTAATAAAGTTCGGATAATACACTACGAGGTTGATTACTTTTAATTTCAAGAACACCTTGGATTCATTAAATTAACAACCTCACATTGGACATAAGCATGTTAAGAACAGTTAGTTTCTTTTAAAGTCCCCTGCAGATAAAAGACTATTAGTGGTGATCGAGTTATGTACAGGCAAATGTCACTTATCAGGTATTTATGAAAGCCGTTGACATTATAACCTAGAAAAATTGTAAATGAACATTTTAATTAAATGCATGAACTGATATATGTACCTACAGTGCATTCTTGTGATTGGGTTAAGAAGTTAGATAGTAATTTTGTAATATATTTGGTTTCATTTTGCCTAATCAATTTACATGTACTTGTAATGAAAACATAACTGTATAATTGTCTTATATTGGGGTTTTCAAAACCAATGTAAAGGTCATCGTTCCAATTTTGTTGTGATAAATTGCATTGCAATTACCTAGAGGCATGTATAATATTCAGATAATTGAACACTTAATTTTGGAAACCTTTCTTTCAGCTAGCAGTTTTCAAGTAGGTATATCAATGTTCTTATTATAACATTCCTTTTAGGTTGGTATTTAGCATTAGTGTACTTGATTTCTCATGTGGAATTTAGGCCAGAATCACTTTTCTGATCTCAGGTTTTGGTATCATCTTGTTATTCTTTCTGAGATTATTCTCTAGAATCCCTTTGAGATTGGGTGGCATCGAAGATACTTCCCGATTAAGTCATATCTCTCATCCGGTAGCATTCTGGTACCTTCTTCAAACACATACACCACCCGTCCCACTAAGTTGATCAGCAACCATTTTTGTTAGTACAGTCTAGGCTTTCAACACTTTCTCAAAACAGAATTTATAGCAGGGTATTTCACCGTATCACAACACGGTCCGCTTAAAAAATGTTAGGCAAGCATTTTCACAAAAATACGTCCTTGTTCGGATGAGAGGTAAAATGGAGGTCCCATGTGTGAGTGTTGTCACGCACGTTAAAGATCCCTACCTTGCTTGGAACAGCAAGAGTTCCGCAAAATTCAAAATTTTTCCGATAAAAAAAAACTCGCTTCCTGGCCAATATAGTATCTTCGGGTGGAGTATTGGTAAATCACTGTAGGGGGTACTTCACCGAGTTTTCTGTAGTTACGGGCTAGATTTCTGGATCAAAAACTGTGCATAATAGAGTTGTGGCCACATTTTTCTTTGGGATTCCAAAGTCATAATCCTGGTTGATTTAGAAAAGGAAAGAATGGGAACTAGCCAATGTCATGTGATTTGCTGAAATGTTTTGAAGACAAACAAAAACAACAACCGCATTTGTACAACAAAAAAGTTTTGTTCAATTATATTGATGTTTCTAATTCGTTCAGTTAACAAATGTTAAATTTACTAAATTAGGTAACCTCGTTCACCCGATTTGGTTCAGCAATTTTTTCTAATTCGTGAAACTAAAAACAGGCTAGATGGAAAGATTCAGACCAAATGAAGTAATTATACATGAAACAAAAGCCTACCTTGAAGAGCTTCCAAAACGTTACTTTTAGATGGTTCAAAAAATTACAAACTCGCCAGACTGCCTTGCAAGGGGATTATGTTGAAAAAGAAAATAAATTTTATACTGTAAAATACATTTGTTATTGAAAAGTTACTCTCGTATCAAACCATTCTCATATTAAGGATTTATTTATTTATTTATAATATATTGGATATAACCCCATTATACAAAAGTATTACAATCTAAGTGAATTTTAAAATACTATCAACAAGCATAAATAATTTGAGGTTACATGTAAGCACATTTACTTCTTGAAACGTGCGTGCGTGCATGCATGCGTGCGTGTGTGTGTTTATATATATAATGCTATGATAATAGGGTAGATTAAGTCATAGAGATCGTAGGATAAATTTAAACAACTTTAACTTTAAAAAAATCAAATAATTCCAGAAATTATAAGAGTTAAATCGACTATTCTACATATTGTCAATTAAGAGGACACTGTATATAAAAGTTATGTAGCTAAATGCATGATAACATAAATATGTTTAAGCATAGTTTACAAGTAAAGATAAGATTTTAAAACGCAACAAATTGCATCAAAATTAAATTACCAGGAAACATAGATAAATTGGCATTCCAAATATTTAACAATTTAAAAAAAAACAAGAATTTCATGTGCCGACAACATTTTTGGAGCTTTTTTGTAAAGTTGTGAGAAAGAGATTATTATGTTAACAAGAATATGAATGTTTATTATCTGTCAAAACCAAAACAAAATAACAGCAAATAAACGAAGGCCAAGTTGATTAAAATGAGCAATGCTTTGAAATTTAATAATCTGACATTTCTTTTGCAAAGGCCTAATACATCTACAAGATGTTTTTATAGACAGAATAAACTTTGTGATTTTCTGTCCATAACTGAAAATGGCAGTATTTAAGAACGAATTAATTCAATCAGCAATAGTATAAAAATTTCAGTACAATCTTTAACTAATTGGAAACTTGTTAAAAACCTGATTTGAATTTATTTTTAACTTTTGTAACTGCCATTTTAATATCCTCTGCTGATAGGGTGCGAATATGAATAATTCTTGCAGTTGTCGATGATAGAGTTTTTGTGAGAAACAAATTGATACGCAAACGCATTTGATATAACCTGCATACTGCTATAATTTCCTATACGTGTTTGTCTTCTCAGATTTCCGGTTTTAACACTTTTTGATATTATGCATGAACAAAGGTATTTGCTATCATCATTAATTACTTCCACTGTTTTATCGATATATTCAACGAATTTCTGTCTAATAAGGTTTTTAAGAGTAACACATCTTTTAAACGTGACCAGTGCATTCAAATATTGATACCTTCTAAATCTTTTGTAGCATGTCTTTTTAAGCTATTTGGTTTTAACAAGACGATGATGAATATTTATTCCTTGGTTTTCTATTTCTTTTGAAATTTTACATGACTACCATGTTGGTGTGGAAAAATATGTATTTAAACCTCATAACTTGGTTACTTAATTGGGACTCAAATACCAGTTTGAATTAATATTATAGTAGTCTTGTTTCCTTTACGTAACAAGGTGAGAACTTCTTTGTGCGATATATTTGTCAGCATTTTATGTCTAAAATGTCTAATGCCTGATAACTGCTATTGGTATGTATAATTAGACCAGATCTCATTATTTTTTATTACTGACTTTTAAATTAGGCAAATATAACGAGTGTTTGTTATTTTAATCATACATGTGAATCTATCATTTTACAGGTTTTATTCACATGATATGTAAAATTACTTCGATGGCTGGATGTGTAATTGCACCAAAAACATATTCTGTTACCATCACCCGTATGACGCTTTCGATGTAATGAATAGTTTGGGCTATGGGTAGTAGAATAGTTACAGTCTGGACAATTATAAACCCTTCTACGAGTATGTTTGTTCATATGAGCAAAAAGCGATGCACGATCATATGTTCGAAACGAACAAACATTACACGCATGAGGCCTTTCTCCAGTATGTTTTAATGAATGCCGTTTTAGAGACTTTTCAAGTCTAGTTGTGAAATCGCATTCATCACAAAAAAAAATTTCACGACAAGTATGGCGGTTTATTATATGGTCACGTAAGCAAATTGTATTTCCCGTGTGGAAATCACAGACAGTACATTTATACGGCTTTTCAGTAGAATGTGTAGGCATATGTACGTTCAGTTTAGCGGCAACAATAAACATTTCCCACAAATGTGGCAGTCGTGATAAATAATTTAATGATGTCGTTTTGTAAGTGCACAAAGGACAGCTGTGATTAAATTCACCAGTATGTTTTTGGATATGATTCTCCAGGGTCCTTTTATACTTGGTTGAAAATGTACACATAAAGCAAGATAACAAATCTGGCGGGGCGTGCATAAGAAGCATGTGCCTCGCCAGATCAATTTTGCTAGAATACATCTGTTCACATACATGGCATACAAGTTTTTTACTAATGTTATGAGTATACGAAGTATGCGTTTTTAAACCACGTTCAGTAGTTGCAAAATAATTACACTGATCACATTTGTGAAAGGCATTTGTTGTTGAAATGCTACCCAAATTCTTAGCATTTGGCAATGGAAAATAACCTATATCATTAGTATTGATATCCGATTTGGCAACTGCAAAGGACACAGACAAATTGATATGACTTATCATATGTCCACCTAAACTACTCTTGTTCGAAGTTGTATAATCACAGTGAAAGCATGAAAAGATATTCTCTTTCGTCTTTATCATATGACTTGTAGAAATGTCAAATTTCTTTCTTTCTTAGCTCCTGTAACCACAAAAATAGCTTGTTTCTTTGATTTGTTAAGCACGTTCGTTTTGTTTAAATTATTAGCAGCGTTTGATGAAATACTACCCAAATTCTTAGCATTTGGCAATGGAAAATAACCTATATCATTAGTATTGATATCTGACTTGGCAACTGCTAGAGGCACAGACTAATTGACATGACTTATCATATGTCTACCTAAACTACTCTTGTTTGAAGTTGTATAAATACAGTGTAAGCATGAAAAGATATTCTTTTTCGTCTTTATCGTATGACTTGTAGAAATGTCATTTAAAACAGAATGTATTGTTCTTCCTCTCAAATTTCTTTCTTCATTAGCTCCTGTAACCACAAAAATAGCTGGTTTCTTTGACTTATTAAGCACATTCGTTTTGTTTAAATTGTTAGCAGCTTTGTTTTGCTTTATGTCAGTGATTCAGATTTTAGTTCTACTTTGGGCTCTGTAGAAACTAATATGTATTGATTGTTCTCAGCCTCGTCTTCAAAACATTCCCTGTTAAATAAATTTAAGTCAAGAATATCAGAAAACTTGTCGAGTTTTTGTAGTTCTTTTATACTGATATCACCAGTTCTAGATACATTTTCTGAAGTTATTTCTATCTTTATATCTCTTTTGTGGGTTTTTTTGGATTCGTCAATATTTAAATTCGCGTGTTGAGTAACCGGGTGAAGATTTACAATAGATTTTTGAATACAGATATCTTGTCCTGAAGATATTGGCATGATTATTGAACTATTATCACCTTCCAATTGTAAACGATTATTTGTATCACATGCTTTGTTTAAAATTAAAGTATTACATATACCAGTAGCAAAAGAGTCTATCAATTCCTTTTCTGTAACCACTTCCTCTGCTGACCCTAAAACAACCACTAGTTTAGTATAAATAACTTCAAGTAGAAACAACAACAGTTATACATATGAGAATGGTGTGATGGAAGTGGTTATAATTGTTGATTACACTATCACAACTATAATATTTTTGACATGCTACATTTCTGAGACCTATTGGTCAAAATCTTGCAATTTGTCAGACAGGTTAAGCTAGGTTTCCTGCTCTCCTTCGGTACGTTTTCATTAGTCAGTTAACGAATAAATACAAAATGAACAGTTTTTTGTAAGCCGTTGAACAAATACATCTGTCAAATAAATCAGAGGTAAATAAATATGAATTCATATGTTGTGTTTCCAAACCAGTGTAGCAAAGCATAGTTTTGGAGTACGATGCTAACAGAGTACTATTCCAGAGAATATAGAAAAAGAATTCTAATTGTTTTGTTAATACTTGTTACAAAATCTATATACTCGGACACAATAACTGGTCGCCGTACAAGGGCAACAGAGCAACGGATACAAATTGTTCAACTTCAACTAACTTTTACATACAAGAATAGAATGTTACTTTTCAATGTATTCCTGTGTTTAGATTGGTCGACAGACAAATGGAAACGTACAGTAGAGAGCAGGGAACCTACCTTTAGACTTCACTCACCTAACAAAAATTATTTCTGTTGCATAAGTATTGATAAAAAAGTATTTCCAGTGATAATTAAACATTCTTTTTTATATGGAAAAAACATTATAGAAATTAAAGAAAAGTTATGGTAAATCTGATCCATACCATAAATTATTTGTAAGTGATTTTCTCTTTTCCAAACTAATGATATGAATGCGCAAGATCTCAAATGACTCTCGACATAATAAATAAAATAAGCAACCTTGTAAATAAGATCACCAATCGGTAGTTCATTGCCGTGAACATCTAAGAATTTTGCATGAATATTTAAATATAAATAAGCTATCTGTGAGATGTGTGCTGCGTTTGTTTAATCCCGATACAATGTAAGTTTGAATTACAATGTCAAATGATAATTTACACAGTGTTCCAACATAATCCAAGAGAATTCTTTCGTTAATTTGCCACTATACGTGAAACTTGAGCACTTCACTATACCTTCGAAACAAAAGCAGAATAAAAATAATGTGTTTCTAACAATGAACAGTGATTCCACAAACACAAAAATAGTTGTTTCGCCACTAAGGTTATAATGATCCTTTGAAATGTTTCTATTCATATTTCTTTTTAATAATTTCTGTTTACTAAATTCCACCACTGAAGTTAGGTTATTTTCTTTAAGAACTAGAATTTTTATATTACATGCATTCCTGTTCTAAGGCAAAATTATTTTTGTATCATATTGTTCATACTCAAAAGTTGTTAAATTCAATTGGTTTTAATGGTTAGAAATGATATCAGCAGCATACTTTGTATTCTAAAATTAGTTATATTCCGCTGGCACTTATGTTCTCATCGCCTATGCACAAAGACGTTCACATGCAGAAATATGCAGTCAAAAAATAAAAAGTCCTTTTCTTTTGATTCTGGTTAACCACTTCGTAAGTTAATTTTACACATATTTAAATAGAGAAAAACAACAAGTAATTTCAATTTGCAGTCTTAATTCATCTGTCCACAGTTTGCCGAATATCTCTCGAATTATTTTATGGAAGGAAGATCGATTTCATATAGAGCGCTTCATAATAAACATCTAAGGTAACTAAATTGCCAATGCTCTTCCAAACTTCCCTGCCCTTATCAGCAGAAGTCAAGTATCTGGGCATTATACTTGATAAGAAGCTGAACTGGGCCAAACACCTACAAATGAAAACTAGCAAAGCCAACCAAGTGTTCTGGCAATGCAAACGTGCCATAGGCAAACTTTGGGGTCTCCCACCAAAGGCTGTCCTGTGGCTATACATCATGGTAGTAAGGCCGATGCTCTGTTATGGCGCTGTAGTCTGGTGGCGCAGGACCAGACTGGCCCATACAGTCCAAGACTTTACTCATATCCAAAGGGTGGCTTGTCTAAACATTACAGGTGCATTGCGTTCCACACCTACTGCAGCCTTAGAAGCCATCTTAGGCCTCCCTCCGCTGGACCTACATGTGGAGGAGGTGGCTTTGAGAGCGGCAATGAGGCTGCAGTTCAAGGTCTATGGATCGATAAGGGAGGCGGTGGTAGACACCACAACATACTAAGAGAGGCGGTGCGGAACACACCTATCTTGGGAGGAGTGGTTGATTCGATCGCACCATAATCATTTCCAGGAGGCGCTTTGGGGTTTGTCTAAACACTGAGGACGCCTCCTTAACGGAGATCTCCATCTACACAGATGGCTCCAAAACAAATGAAGGTACCGGGCAGGCATTTTCTCCGATGACCTAGACCTTCATGAAAGTGTTGCGCTGGGCAGGCTGGTAACTGTCTTCCAAGCGGAGGTCATAGCCATTATGCACGGCGCTAACGCCATACTGGAACGTGGAATCCAGAACAAAGCTATACGCATCTTGAGCGATAGTAGAGCAGCTCTTCTGAGCTTAAACAAGCAGAAGCTTCTCTCGGGGTGGTATACCAATGCCATCGTGTTCTCGAGCTCGTTTCTGATACAAACGCCCTTGAACTGGTTTGGATCAAAGGGCATTCAGGAGTACATGGTAACGAACAGGCAGATTCTTTGGCGAGGCAGGGAGCGGCTCGGGGTTTTGTCGGCCCTGAGCCATCGGTTGCTATTGCGCCATCTGTGGTGTTCTCCATGATAAGACAAATAACCCACCGCCGTCACAAGGATAGGTGGGCTTTTACATCAAGCTGCCGGCAGGCAAAAATGTTTATAAGGTCTACCATGACCAAAATAGAAAAATTTGTCATCGCTTGCCAAGACAGAAACTACGGCTACTAGTAGGTATTCTGTCCGGGCATTGCACTAAGGAAGCACCTGCACAGGATGGGTCTGTCAGACAACCCCACCTGTCGCGGTTGTCAACAGGAGGATGAGACGGCGGAACACATTCTGTGCACCTGTCCGGTACTCGCCCGACTTCGAGGATCCATGCTGGGGGACTTTTGGCCCGAGAAGGCCGGAATTCGAGACACCCCCTGGTCCGACATCCTCAAATTCACCTGCAAGGTCGGGTGGTTGAGCAATGAAGGACCAACCTAGGGCAAGGAAGGCAGCACAATGGGCCCACCAGGAGGCCTAAGTGCGCGTGGCTTTAAGTCACCCTTCCCAAGTTAATCAATCAAATAAACATCTAAAAAAACAACATGTAACCTAAGTAGGATAGTCTACCTTGAAGAATAGATATCGAACAGACATAAGTATTTAATAAAGTTCGAATAATATACTACAAGGTTGATTACTTTTAATTTCAAGAACACCTTGGATTCATTAAATTAACAACCTCACATTGGACATAAGCATGTTAAGAACAGTTAGTTTCTTTTAAAGTCCCCTGCAAATAAAAGGCCATTAGTGGTGATCGAGTTATGTACAGGCAAAAGTCACTTATCAGGTATTTATGAAAGCCGTTGACATTATAACCCACAAAAATTGTAAATGAACATTTTAATTAATTGCATGAACTGATATATGTACCTACAGTACATTCTTGTGATTAGGTTAAGAAGTTAGATAGTAATTTTTGTGATATATTTGGTTTCATTTTGCCTAATAAATTTACATGTACTTGTAATGAAAACATAACTGTATAATTGTCTTATATTGGGGTTTTCAAAACCAATGTAAAGGTCATCGTTCCAATTTTGTTGTGATAAATTGCAATGCAATTACCTAGAGGCATGCATAATATTCAGATAATTGAACACTTAATTTTAGAAACTTTTCTTTCAGCTAGCAGTTTTCAAGTAGGTATATCAATGTTCTTATTATATCTTGTTATTCTCTAGAAACCCTTCGAGATTGGGTGGCATCGAAGATTTTTCCCGATTCCCGATTAAGTCATAACTCACATCCGGTAGCATTCTGGTACCTTCTGGTAAATCACATGTAAAGGGTACGTCACCGAGTTTTTCTGTAGTTGCGGGCTAGATTTCTGAATCAAAAACTGTGCGTAATAGAGTTGTGGCCACATTTTTCTTGGGATTCCAAAATCATAATCCTGGTTGATTTAGAAAAGGAAAGGTTGAGAACTAGCCAATGTCATGTTGATTTGCTGAAATGTTTTGAAGACAAACAAAAACAACGACCGCATTTGTACAACAAAAAAGTTTTGTTTAATTATATTGATGTTTCTAATTCGTTCAGTATTACAAATGTTAAATTTACTAAATTAGGTTGCCTTGTTCACTCGATTTGATTCAGCAATTTTTTCTAATTCGTGAAATTAAAAACAGGCTAGATGGAAAGATTCAGACCAAATGAAGTAATTATACATGAAACAAAAGCCTACCTTGAAGAGCTTCCAAAACGTTACTTTTAGATGGTTCAAAAATTGCAAACTCGGCAGACTGTCTTGCAAGGAGATTATGTTGAAAAAGAAAATACATTTTATACTGTAAAATAAAATTGTTATTGAAAAGTTACTCTCCTATCAAACCATCCTCATATTTAAGGATTTATTTATTTATTTATAATATATTGGATATAACCCCATTATACAAAAGTATTACAATCTTAGTGAATTTTAAAATACTATCAACAAGCGTAAATAATTTGAGGTTACATATAAGCACAATTACTTCTTGAAACTTGTAGCAAAAGAATTAAACAAGTATAACTGTTCATTGAACATATTTCCATAACTTCGAATTCTTGACAGAGGACTACACTTACCATAACTTGTACGATGGAAGTCCACTGCAAATCGAAGCTTAAGACGTGTATTAAAATTTATACAACAAAAGTTTTACTTCTGTAGTTAGTATACTTGAATTAACACGCCCTGATGTGTGTGTATGTGTGCGTGCGTGCAAGCGTGCGATCGTGCATGCGTGTATATATATATATATATATATATATATATAAAATGCTATGATAATAGAGGACACTATATAAAAGATATGTAACTAAATGCATGAGAACATAAATATGTTTAAGTATAGTATACAAGTAAAGATAAGATTTTAAAACGCAACAAATTGCTCAAAATTAAATTACCGGGAAATAGATAAATTGGCATTCCAAATATTTAACAATTGCGTTAAAAATATCAACGTAAACGCATCGTAAATAATTCATTATTAGAAAATCGTTATGTGACTAGAGAAGAACACATTTGTTCAGAAAACCAACATTCTGTGGCAAACGATTAAACACCAGGCGGTTCAATTATATGATAAATTGACAAACATCAAATACGAGACTTGATGAAAAGCCAAAAGTTGGAAATCCTAGGATAATGCTGCAATATGCTGAATGCGGAAGTGAGGAATAGAGCATTCATCAATAATTTAAACTAGGTAATTTGTAAAAATTCCGGGTTTTTCCAGATAAGGAAAGGTACCAGCCTTGATTGTAAACACGCCAATGAAAACTATTGGAGGAAGGTCTTATATATACGATAGAAACTGAACAACATTTTAATCTATATTTAACTGAGCAACAACTATGTTCGAAGGTGGTAAAAACTCACGTAATTAATGAAATGAAAAGTAAATAAATGAAATTTAAAAGTGCAAGAATTTTGTGCAACGAAATATAAACCGATCTACAGATAGACGTCAGTTAAACAACGTAATTAAATTCATTTCTAATATTAACAAAACAGGGCTTTGATTTGGGACGTATTATAATTCTGGACGTACTTTGATTTGGAATGTATTTGTTACGTTTTTTTTTCGTGGCACCGCGTTGGGCGCCAATTTATGCTACGTAACACAAAGAAAGTCAAAGAAATTACCGGGCTCAATCGGAGAGTAGGGGGGTTGTAGAAAGCAGACTGACCTATGATGTATGCGGCGGTAAGGAGTTAGTAACAGTACCTGCAATAAAAGAATTTAGAATAGCAAACCTGCAATAAAAAAGATTAGTCCTGCAAACCTGAAATAAAGAAAAAGCATAGCAGCAATGCATAGTCTAAGTTAGTCAGTACTTGGTAGAATGTAAAAAAAACTGTTTAGATAATCTATATAATATAACAACGGTAAAAGCAATACAAAAAATTTTTAGTACAAAGTGAGGTAATATTGGGGAGTAGCAGAAACGTTTCCTCACACACCAATTAAACATAAATCAGATAAAATGTTGACAAAAGATAAATAGATAAGACACAATTGGTATGAGTAATTCAGTAGTATTGATTTTTCTTTCTTTCTTTTTTTTCTCTATGTTTTAAAATAGCATGCAAGTCTATTGTAAAAGGTATCAGAACGACAAAGATATGGTAAAGCAACGGATAGATATTTAAAGTAATAACCAGTAGGAAATAGTTCAACTTACAAAAGTCCTTCAGCAACGCTTCCTTGCAACTGAAGTGTGGGATTCAACGATGTCCTTCACTAACGAAGCACTTCACCCTTGACTGTGGGGGTGTTGATGGAACTTATCACACGTTACACTAATCACACCTACGTATTTCACTGGTGTTAGCAGCAGACACCATCACGCGACGGAACTATGTAGCATTGATAAATTTCTTGTTACTTCTATTTCCTGAGGCAATAATTTCGAAATATGTTGTAGCACTAGTTTAATTTCAACTGGGACCAAATGTATAATATCTTCACAAACATCCAAAAAAAAGCAGTGAGAAACCCCAACCAATACCTTTGTAAACCGGTAATCTGTTATATTTCGCAAATAACGAAATTTGCTCAAGTAAAGATCTGTTGTAGATTCTTTGGGGTTAGAAAAATTCAGAAAGTACAGTATTAACAGTATTTGGATAATCCAAAGTATGAACTACTCAAATAAGAAAAGGACAACGCCACAAAAAAACACAATTAGTAAAAGCAACGCGTATCACTAAAACCGTCCGTGTTCCGTAAACAAGCACGTCAAACACGTTACATATCAAGCATATTTCCTTCAAATGGTAAACAGAACTACGCTGCTACAGTTAATATACAACTTTTCATTTCACAAGAAAGACAACTAAAAACACAATTAGTAAATTTATCCCGCATTAATTCTCACTATTTTTAAAGCAACAAGTAAACAGTACTTTTTACGTAATTAATATCTAGGAACCAAGAACAAACTACAACTACTCTTATTTACAACAGAAAAGCAACAAAAAACCAATTAGTAAAGCTACGCGTATCAGTAAAACCGTCAGTCAATGACCTTAAAACACACGTGCGTCGACCAAACACGTTCGCCTATAAAACATACTATTTCAATCGCCATCAGAACTACACTATTTTCAAAGCAAAAAGGAAACAGCATTTTTATCGTAATTATCGGAACAAAACACAAACTACAACTCCTTTCTCTAATCTGTTTTTATCAACTCGTTGCTATTCCAACCTTTTATCGTCTATTATCTAAACTTGTTAATAACATAAGGAACATCCAATAAAATGAATGCAGCCATCCTATCTACTAATTAATTACGAGCTGTTTATCGTTTTCGAGAAGTTGGAAAGTAATTTACGAATAATCCTATTTACAATTCGTTCCTTGCAATTTATTTATTAATTGAAAATCAAATATAGAAATAGTAGTTACAGAAATGTATTTACTAATTGGGAAAAAGCGTAAAATGTTAAGCTATTAAAAATGCCCGTTACATATTTCAATAGAAAGGCGATTTTTAATTTGATGATATTTTAATTTGGGGCGTATTTTAATTGGGGGCAATACTTTAATTTTGGACGTACTTTAATTTGGTACGACTTTAATTGGAAACGATTTTATGGTAGGCGATTCTTATATGGGGACGGCATTTTGTTGATGCCATTTTGTGGAAACAATTTGGTTGAAATCTTAACGCAAAATACCAAAAAGAAAAAGTGGAAAGCGGACATGGCAATGGGATGCAGACCATAGACCAGGATGAGACTCCAGAAACCATTCCAGGTTAGCAATTTTTAAAACACTTTATTATTGAAAGACTGTTTCCAATTTAATATTTGCTATACATTGTATATTTGTAAGAGAAAAAGGTCACTTAAATATATGAAAACAGGGGAAGGTATCTTGGAACGTTCAAAGGTCCCTGAATGTAATCAAAAGATATTTTTGCAGACTTTCAGAAAAGCATAAATCTGGTAAATGTAGATATTTTGTATAAAAAGAACAATTTTGAGTATTGTACATATTATCAATTATTATATTGTGTGTTCTAGAATTGCTTTATTTGAATTCAATAAAATTTATTCAGTGAGCTAGTCGGGGTAAAATCCTAAATTAATATTTCATATCAAAAGGCGAATTTCATAGCAGTAAAAATGGCGACCCAAATCGTAAGGGCTCGAACACTACAAAAAGAAATTTAAAAATTAAAAATCGTAGTAGCGAGAAATTTAGAAATTAAAAATTGTAAAGGCACAAATAAAATTTAATTAAAAAAGCATAAGGGTTAGGAAATTTAAAATCTGCAAGGAATTTCGGAAATATTAAAAATTTTAAAAGTTTTGAAATTAAATAAAAATGTATAAACAAATAAAGGAAACTAGGAATCAAGGGGTAGAAATAGGGTCTCAAGAAAGCGTAATTTTACAGGATGTATCAACGGAAATGCAAGGGCAACAACTGACGCAAAGTCAAAGTGAAAAACAGCAGATATCGCAACAATCTGAAATGATGACAATTTTATTAGCGTTAACGAGGAAAATGGACAAAAGCGAAGGGACCATTAAGATGCAGATTAAGGAAAATGGAGAAAAGTTAGAAATAAAAATTATAAGCGACGGATTAAAAGAAACAAATCAAACAATCGCGCAAATGCAGGTACAATTTGAGAATAAATTTATTAAAATCATGGACGATGTGGATAAAATTAGGGACGAAGTTTGGAAAGTTAAATTAGATCAGGAAACGTGTGAAAAGGAAACTAATGCTAGAATCACAGATTTAGATATAAAGATGCAGGAAATTCAAGGAAATTGTGAGATAGTACTTAATGATGTAAATAGAGAATTAGGTAATTTAAAATCAGAATTCGAAAATGCTGGTAGGAATCAGGAGCAATACACTAAGATAAATAGACCGGAAATATCAGTTGAGCAATATTCCAAATTCTACGGAGACAAGAAGGTGAATCCAAAAATATTTTTGAATAATATAAGAAAATTAATACATGGATCAACGGATGAAAGGTACAAGTTAAATTTCGTTAGGTCAATGTTGAAAGGAAGCGCGAAAATATGGTTTGACTTGATAGAAAATGAGATAGGAACATTTCAGGAATTTGAGAGTAGATTTTTAAGAAAATTTTGAGGGGACAATCAACAATACAAGGCGCGACATAATTTAAGTACAGGAAAATATAATCAGAACTTAGGGATGACACGAGAGTTATACGCCATACAAAAATTTAGTATAGCTAAGCAATTAGATCCTCCGATAGAAGAAACACAAACCATAAAGTACTTAGCGGGACATTTTGGAGAAGAGATGACATTATGTTATGATTCAAAATATAGTAAATAGGGAGATCTTCCTGGAATACTTACAACGTTGTGATGAGTTAGGACACAGTCGTGTGGTGGAAGGTAGGATGATACAAAGACAACGAGAAAACATAGTTAGAATACAAAGGAGTACTGATAATAATAGACTAAATTATAGGGGAAGTTATAGGGGAAATCTTTATAGAAATAATTATAATAATTGCAACAATAATAATTTTAGATGGAATTGGAATACAAGAAACACGCCAAGAAGAGAAACAGAGCAAACAAACCTCGACAGGAACATAAATCAGTATACACTACAAGCACGACATCGGGAACAATCAGCACAACCAATAAGAGCGAGCCGCACCTATGCAGAAATTACGAGTCAGGCAAGACCATCTACGTCGAATCAGGATTTTTGAACGAGGACAAACCAAGTAAGCCATTAAAAATTAATGGATATGAACACCAGCGCGAATATATAAAATGTGAAATGGAAAATGATTTGAATAAAAGCTTATTACCAATAATTAAATTGAAAGCTGGAAATAGTAGAGGTGGAACACTCATTGATACGGGAGCAGAAGCGTCGTTAGTGTCTGAAGATTTTGTTAGACGGGAAAAGTTAATGGGGAAAATGATGCCTATTAGGAAGTTTAATTTAATAGCACCGAAAAGCAAGAGATTTGCAAGTGTGAATAAGATAATAATTCTGGAATGTGAAGTGGGTAAGATGAAGTTTGAGAATGAATTTATAATAGTGCCAGGGTTAAGAGTAGATGTAATATTTGGTATGGACATAATTGATAAGTTGGGATTAAAAATAAATGCCGAAGGAAAGGTAATAGATGTAAAAGGGGAATGTATAAAATGGGATAATGAGGAAAGTGTTGAAGTCAAAGGAGACTGTTTAAATATTAATCAATTTGAGGGTGAAGTTGATGTAGAGGGGGATGTTGATGATGAAATAAAATGTCCAGAAGAAATAAAAGATAGGGTGAAGGCATTATTAAGGAAGAATTCTGAATTAATAGGATCAGAATCCAGAATAGCAACGGGGTATGTGCACAAATTAGAAGTTATAGACACGGAGCCGTTTAATGTAATTCTACCAGAACGCGAATCAAGAAAATATACCGGTTTTTATATAAAAGGGCAAATTTATAAGTGTGAAGTGGTTCCTTTTGGTTTGTTAGCAAATAAGGATGTGATATGGTAACCGTATGAAGAATTTGGGAGTGATATGTTAAATTTTAGAAAAGACTGAACGAATTTTGTTGAAATTAAATTTTGTAGGGAGTAAAGTAAACAAGAAGAAATGTGAGTTCTTTCAAAAGGAAACACAATTTTTGGGATATGAAATAAGATATATTAGGGGGAAAAAAAATGCAAATAAGTTAACTTCAGAAAATAAGTTTGAAAAGACAGTGTGTAGTGGAAATAAGAAGGATAAAATAATTGCAGAGAAAAAACTTTTAATAATGGAGAAAAAGTGTACATACGGTAATATAAACTAGTGTAAATAGGGGAAGTAAATAGGGATATAATTATAAATTAGGATAGGTATAGACAAATAGGAGAATTAAATAGGGATATAATTATAAAATAGGATAAGTTAATAATAATTAGGATAGGTTTAGGAAAAGTAGGAATAGTATAGGTTGATGGAAATGGGAAGAAATATGTAAATAGAAACTAGTTTAGTAGAAATATTCAAAGAAAACAATATTTAGTAAAGGTAGATGTAAATAAGAAAAAGTATAGATAAATAGGAGTGGTTTATTAGAAATAGGAAGAGATGATGATACATTTATGAAAAATGGGAAAGGTATGTGCAAATGGAAAGTGTATAGATAAATACAGATAGATAAATATTAGAAATGGGAAGAGATGATAATAAATTTATGAAAAATGGAAAAGGTATAAATAAATAGGGATAGATAAACATTAGAAATATGAAGAGATAATGATACATTTATGAAAAATGGGAAAAGTATGTGTAAATGGAAAGAGTATAGATAAATAGGGATAGAGAAACAAGAGAAATAGGAAGAGATAATGATACGTTATAGGAATTTAGGAAAAATAGGAAAAGTATAGATAAATAGGGAGTGAAATATTAGTAGATTACAAATGTAGTGTAAATTGAGGAGAAATGGGAAAGTATAGACAAATAGAGATTGAAATATTAGTAGATTATAATAGGTAGTGTCAAATTGGGAAAAAATAGGAAAAGTATAGATAAATAGAAAGTGAAACATTAGTAGATTACAAATGTAGTTAAAATTGAGGAGAAATAGGAAAAGTATAGACAAATAAAGGGTGAAACATTAGTGGATTACAATAGGTAGTGTAACTTGAGGAGAAATGGGAAAAATATAGATAGATAGGAATTAGGGAGATAAAATGTTTAGTACAGAGCTTTGTGTAAATAATTAGATTTTGCAAATAATATTGGGGGAACAATTGAAAACAAAAGAGTTAGCGAATAAAATAAAAATATAAGAATTTTCATCAATGGGGATTTAATTTCACGTTGGACGCCAAAAATGGCATTGATCAAAAATTTTCTATTTTAATTTGGGGGAATAATGCTATGATATAGGGTAATTTAAGGGTAGATTAAGTCATAGAGGTCGTAGGATAAATATAAACAACTTTAACTTTAAGAAAATCAAATAATTCCAGAAATTATAAGAGTAAACCGACTATTCTACATGTCAATTAAGAGGACACTGTATATAAAAGATATGTAACTAATTGCATGAGAACATAAATATGTTCAAGTATAGTTTACAAGTAATTGGACGCGATTTTATGGGAGGCGATTCTTATATGGGGACGGCATTTTGTTGATGCCATTTTGTGGAGACAATTTGGTTGCTGTCTTAACGCAAAATACCAAAAAGAAAAAGTGGAAAGCGGACATAGCAAGGGAATGCAGACCGTAGACTAGGATGGGACTCCAGAATCCATTCCAGGTTAGCAATTTTTAAAACACTTTATTATTGAAAGACTGTTTCCAATTTAATATTTGCTATACATTGTATATTTGTAAGAGTCATCAAAAAGGTCACTTAAATATATTAAAACAGGGGAAAGTATTTTCGAACGTTCGAAGGTCCCTGAATGTAATTAAAAGATATTTTTGCTGGCTTTCAGAAAAGCATAAATCTGGTAAATGTAGATATTTTTCTTAATCTTCTTTGGGAATTAAACCACTCATAGTTTTTAAAATCTACTTTATTTACGTTTCGATCCATGACCTAGGATCATTGTCAAAATAATAAAAACTTCAAGTTTGACATTTATGACATAAATTGAAGGTGACTTTGATTTATTGATGTTCAAAATATTTGGTTTGAGTACACTAAGCAAAATTTTTAAAGTTTAAAGAATGATTGCCTTCAATTTGTGCCTGGGACCGACTTTTATAGTAAGCAACGTGAAATCAGCTGATTAATTTTATTGGTGAATTTTATATAAATTCAATTCAATTGTATAAATAGAAACATGTTAAAAATGTTTTCCAAATTATTGAATTTATATAAAATTCACCAATAAAAATTAATCAGCTGATTTCACGTTACTACCTATAAAAGTCGGTCCCAGGTCAGAACAAATTGAAGGCAATCATTCTTTTATACTTTAAAAATTTTTGCTTAGTGTACTCAAACCAAATATTTTGAACATCAATAAATCAAAGTCACCTTCAATTTATGCCATAAATGTCAAACTTGAAGTTTTTATTATTTTGACAACAATCCTAGGTGATGGATCAAAACGTAAATAAAGTAGATTTTAAAAACTATGAGTGGTTTAATTCCCAAAGAAGATTAAGAAGAATGCTCGACAAACCACAACAAACATACAGGTAGATATTTTGTATAAAAAAGAAAATTTTGAGTATTGTACATATAACCAATTATTATATTGTGTGTTCT
Source organism: Platerodrilus igneus (assembly GCA_036346225.1). Taxonomy (NCBI): domain Eukaryota; kingdom Metazoa; phylum Arthropoda; class Insecta; order Coleoptera; family Lycidae; genus Platerodrilus; species Platerodrilus igneus. The sequence goes on along the minus strand of JARFIW010000932.1, from coordinate 3,502,760 downwards.
AGAATTGCTTTATTTGAATTCCATAAGATTTATTCAGTGAGCTAGTAAAATCCTATATTAATATTTCATATCAAAAGGCGAATTTCATAGCAGTAAAAATGACGCCCAACATTGGGGCTTAAAATAATAAAGGCCATATCACAGCTATATATATATATATATATATATATATATATATATATATATATATATAGCTGTAATATGGCTGTGATATGGCCTTTATTATTTTAAGCAGAATTAAAATGCTCAACGTGTATTTAATTTAATTGTTCCAAGAAACAAATAGAAATTACGTGCAAAATTTATATTAATTAATTCAATTTTTAAGTAATGGGTATTAAACAAAGTGTACAAATAATAAATTAATATTTAGTGCGTATTCGCTAAAAATTAAAGGGTAGAAGTCAATGCCATTCATTATTATTTTAGTTGGAGTTAATTGAACCATTATTAATAATATAATAAGCATAAAAGCCTGTGAAAATCCAAGGTTAAAATACCATGAAATAAAAGCTCTGAGAATTATATTAAAACGTTAATTAGGAGCACACACCTGCGTATTTTTAAAAGTCAATTTCAGTTTAATTTGTTTGGATAAACATGAAAATTCTGCGTATATTGGAAAAGGTCGGATAAACCGTAGATTATATTAACGGGAAGGCTAGATACGGGGTTATTTAACTCAAATAAGAATACACGTGTACTGAAATAACCGATAGTAAAGAAAGAGTATCGATTTGCACCACTAAGAGCAAGTTAGAAAAAGACAGATAAAATGCGCAAGGCAGAGACACAGATAATAAAAGGCGTGATTTGAGCAACGTCACGAGGAAATGATTGGTTGAAATAAGTTGCAGATATGAGAGGTGTAAACGTAACGATCTCTATACAAAATTAATTAGTGTTCTCGGACGTGTTTGCGAGCCGTGTGAAAATTCTTAGATTTTCAACTGGCGCGTGTGAAAATTTTTAGAATCGCTATGCCGGACTGTCGAAAAGGGAACATAGTATGCGAAATTCTGAAAACTGGCCGTCGCGGGACAAAACCGACGTACAGGCGAGCTATTATATAAACCCGGACTTTAAACAGTTTCGCTCTCTTAGATTTTCGATTTTGATTCAATACTTTAAACAGTTTGCTCTTATATTTTGGTGATTATTGAATACTTTAAAACAGTTTGCTCTTTACGTGCTACGATACAAGTTATTATGCATTAGTGCACTTAGAAAAGAAGATACACGGTAATAAAGTCTAGTTATATTTGCGAGTATTACTGTACCAATTATCCAAATTTGTAACGATAAATGAATAAACAAAAGTAGGCAGTTTTGGGGTATAGCGTGAAAGAATTAGGAATTTCTTTGCTATTTTTCGAGGGTGTTAATAATCAAATGTTATTCGTAATCGTGATTGGATCCACAAAACAAGATTTTGATATACTTAGATGAGTTCCTGAGAAGCTCTGAAACAACTTTAGATGAATGGTGGTGTATAAAATTTTAAAAGCGTTCAGAATCAGAAGCCGTAAACATAACCCAGTTGGAATGGTGTGATTAACAACGGACGATGTACATTGGAGCCACGAGTGCATTAACCTTCAGGTAACTTATGCTTTGTTGTTCGATTTTTGATGTTTTGGTGTGTGTTGAATAACTTTATAATTTGTTTGCTAAAAAATGGACAGTAGTGAATTTGTACAAACAACAAATTTTTAATTTTAAGGTGAAGTGTTTAACGTGATTTACTGAATATTTTGGCTTCAGGTCATTTTATGCTGTGCAATTCAGAGGATTATACTTGTCTAAGGGGTGTTTGACTCTATCTGTGTGGTTAACAGTTATATTTTACATTTTGTAATAATTATTAGTAGTTATCACCTAAAAGGAATTAGGTTATTATTGTTAATTTGATAATTGTATACTTATCTGTATTATGAATAATTATTGAACCAATCATAAATAATATGAAAAGTAATAAGAGGCGTGTATTCATTGTATAAATGATTATCTGTGTTTTTCAATGTCGTTTTATAGGTGTATAAAGGATCACAGTTAGTAAGATTGTTGTTGATAGGTGATAATCTTTGTTTTGTTATTATTGATGATATAACATTTTTGGGCAGTTCTATTATTGCTGGCTGCTGCAGAAGTTCTTTTGAATAAACTAGTTGAGAATTTTTGTGTGTTAACGTTATTTCTTTCTAAAACAAAGGTGAAATAAGTTATAAACGATATTAAAGTTTAATCTAAGCGATTATTTGCTTAATTGAGTAAAAAAACAAAGTATAAATTTGTATAAATAGCATTAGTTTGTCTACTGAAGGAGTCCTAAAGTTTTTTGTAGCAGCAAGGAGGCGTTTTCAAGAGATTGCCACTTCGGGACATTGTGGTATATTCGTGTTGGAGCTGGAGTTTCTTTTGATTGTCCATAGAGGAGCAGATCCAGGATCCAGAGAGGTATTTATACATCCAGTAATCGTATATCAACTACAATTTTCTTTATTAAACTTTTTATTTTACCTAAAACTATATAAAGCTAATACTCAATTTTAACTTAATAGATTTACTACCTGACAAAATTTGGACCAGATCAGTTGCTGGAAGGAGGAACACCCTGGATTGGTAAGGTATAATTCGTAATTTCAATACACCAGTAGACTTGTTAATTGAAAGCCGGAATATTGAATAAATTGCAAATATTTCACACAACATTTTTTGGTTATACCTACATCTTAAATATTTATCAAGACCTGTATTTAGAGCATTTAGGTTTGTTTCTGTGCTACTATTTAAATTCAGGGGATACAGAGGGCACAAAGTGTTGGTTTTTTGGAGGCTTTGCTATTAGAACCCACTAACAAAGTTTTTCAAAATTTATTTATTTACCTTGAATTTTAAATAAAGAAAGGAGGGAGTAATTTATGTGGCAATCCCAACGTGGAGCTCGAAGTGGAATTAAGGTGTAAAGTTGAGGTGCTGTGTTTAAAAAGGGGTGAAGGTTAAAGGATTTAGGTGGGGCCTGTGATTTCTATTGATATTTATTGATTTTTGGGATTAAGGAAAGTCATGTCGGAGGAAGATCGTTTTGCAACAAGGTCAGGGAGAATTTATGGAGTGGAAGCCAGAGCTAGGGAACGGACGGAGCAGGGGATGGTTGCTGCAAGTGACAAACAGGAGGAAGAGCAGGTGTATGTGGAGCCGGAGGTAGTTGTGATTGAGCCGGACGTGGAAAAACAGGTCGGAGGGGTTAGTAAGACAGGGAACACTGGGGACATGCAAGGTATCATTCAGTTTTTGAGAAAAATTCAGAACTCACAGGATGAGGTTAGAAATTTTAGTAAATAATGACTCAATAATTAATCTTATTGATACATTTCCTATAATGCAACAATCAAAATTGTTGGAGTTTGAAGAAGTAATCAATGATGCTCAGATGAGAAAATTATTGGTAATGGTTCACAACTTGGCAAATTAGCCTTTTAATTTTATATTATGCCTTGAAATTCAAAAATATGTCTTGGAGATACAAATTTGGTAGAATATTGTCATCTAAATGGAAGAAATTAGTAATTATAATGTTGTTACTTTTGATATACAGGCTGTTCAAAGGTATGAGTTAGCAACAGACTAATTTTGTTGTTAGCATAGCTATGATTTCGATTAAGTTCTCGAACTAATAGTAGTTTTAGAATAAAAGAAAATTTAAATGTCTATTAACTTATTAAGTACTTAATTTATTTTTAAGTTTTACGACGATTGTGTATAAACCTTTTTGTGTAGAATTTTTGTTCAAAATATGTAAACATGTTTATGGATGTTACATTTAAAAAATATTATTTGAGAAATAACTCGAAAATACTACTAGTTTGCAAATTTAATCTATGGAACTACGATGACAACAAAACTACAAAGTTCACAATGCTGCTTTCTTAACTTTGAACAGCCTGTATAGCAAAAAAAAGGATTACCAAACTTTCTAGAAAGATATATTAGTGCTTGAGCTTGTGTAACTGGACTGAATTTATTATATTATTTATTTAAATATGACAAGAACAACATATTCATCACTACTTACTTTTAGGCACTGGAACTTAGTAGAATAGGTGGCGTTGATTATGCAGACATAGTGAAAAGGCTTATGTATAAGATCTTTACTAACGAAGTTGGCATGTTATATAGTTGGGATGGAGCAAAGAAGAAAAGTCCATTTAAAAATTTGAAAATTGCATCTGTTATTTTTGGTAATTATAGTTTCATATTAAGTTATACAGCAAGCTGTAGGTTTGACCAAATGTTACTAAACGTACATCATGAATCACACACATTTTATTTTTGTAGTATTACTTCTTCAATTGCTATACCTAAATTTAGTTAATTTTTTATAGATGCCGTTCGTGCAAACAAGGTATCTAAAGTCTGCACAGAATCTGAAATTATAATCTGCATTAAAAAATGGTTATTGCAATGTAAGGATCGTATAGATCTAGCCAATAAGAAACGGTATTAATTTTATTTTTATTTTTCAAGTAAAATTTATTGTAGTTTTGCTTTAGACAGAACAATGTTGATGGGAATGTCCCTGGTATTGAACAAGAATGAAGCAGATTAAATTTTACATTTTATAATATTACCTTTTTTCTGTTATGATTATTAGATAAAAGAATTAAAGAAAAAAATGGCTAAAACCTGATTTTATTTCATTTTATTTATTAAACTTACTAGGTATGTCCAATGACAAACAATTAAAATTTTATTCCTTTTACAGGCAGTATTAATTCAGAAATAAAGCCAAAGTGTTCAAAATAAAGTTCGTTTGTCATGGTAATGATTTTTGCGACAAGCATATCTTGTTTTGAACATATTGACTTTCCAAACATAGTGTTTTTTCGCCTTATTTTGACCTGTAACAACATACCAGGTGCTTAAATATTATACGATATGAGTACCTTGAAATTTTTCCAACAGTTTAGTATCACGGGTTTCTACAAACCTGTACTAAGTAGCCGCTGATGGTAATGCAGATTTTCTCTTTGCACACATTCTACTGTTACAACATTTTTTCTTGTTGAAACAGACTTTTGTTTTAAATGATCAGCTTTTTCCACCTTTTTACAGAGTTTAGTCAGAGTCGCCATATCATCTATCTCCGACAAAGCAAGACTTGAAATGAACTCGGGCAATAAATTTTTCCTAACCATTCTAACTTTTGTAACCTCGGCAGGGGATAGTGGTAGTCTACTAAATAAATTTTCCATATGGGCAATAAATAAAACAACTGATTCTGACTTTTTTTGATGGCGCGTTTTTATTAAATCCCACACGTTATCTTCTGAATGAGTGGGCAAGAAATCTTCCTTCAATCGCTTAACTAAAGAATTCCAATCTTTCACCGAATTACGAATACCTCTATGCCAAATCAAACCATCTCCAACAAATAATTCAGAGGATCCACAATATAGATCAGCTTCAGTTACTGCTCAGTTATCTGCTAATTCTTTTACTCTGTCTAAAAATTGATATACTTGTTTTGAGTCACCAGAAAATTTCACAGGCCAAGAACTCATCGGTATAGAGGGGGTAAGATATGTAACTGTGGGAATAGATGTACTAACAACTGAGGGAGATTCTACTGTTACTTCTTTTCGATCATTTGAACTACTAGCTCTACTAACTTTCTCATATAAGTCTGCCTCAAGAATAAAAATTGTAGCTAACGTTTCATTTTTAAACAGCACAGCTTCATCTACATTTTCTGTAGGAAGTTTAATTCTTTTGAATCGACCGACGAGATGAAACAGTCTAGATTGTACCCTTTTAAAAATAGAATCTGCAATATTACCATCAAATTCTGACAAAATACTCTTTATAGATTCTAGTGAAGAATCAATCTCTTTACTCTCCTCTAAAAATGTTATTGCATACCCAAGAAAATTAATTAAACAACCAGGTTCTTTCACTTCTTTAGCCAAAAGTCTACCTAAAATTTTTCTTTTCTCAACAATAGGTCTACTACTTTCTATACTATACCTCTAATGTTTAACTCATACTCCAACTCTTCTTTGTGCAAATAAACAATCTGGAAAGTATCTGCCATTTCAAAAATTTAAAAAACTTTTCAACCACTAAATTTCTAAGATTACTATCAAAAAGTGAAAACAGCACTCTCGTTCCGCTAAATATTCTTGCTCGCCAATTACTGAAATTTTTATGTTGCAGTGTCAATAATTGAAATAACCAAATCGAGGCCTTACGTTGGTGTCGCCAGTAATGTTACACTATTTTTTTTATATAGATATATATAGTGTATTTACTCTACGTTATAGGCGGCAGAGCCTCGATAAATTATGAGGGGTTCATGTCTAAAGTTTAAGCCCAGGGTAAAGAGGATGGAAAATGGCACTGAGTATAAAAGGGCCCTCTAAAGAGATCATCCAGCCAGCTAAGCTTCTTCAACTTAGGACAGAGCTATGAGCCACGGTCATAGGATGGTATACGATAATAGAAGAATTTTTAATGGACGCCACCATATCTTAATAATAGCTATAATGAGAAACAATCCGAAGATAAGATACGGAAATCTTCGAAAAGAAAAAAAAATATCCTTAACGAGCAAAACATAGAAATATAATACTTACTTGTTTGTGACTCTGGAAACTGGAATTGGAATGACGATCTCGTACTATCTGAAAATTTAATCACTTCTTGACATTTTAGAGCTAGGGTTACATTAGAGCCTAGTCAAATTATCACAAAAATATAAATTCCAACTAGATTACCTAGTTAAGATTATACCTCAAAAAAATTTTAAACACAATACCAATAATCTATCCTTCTTCACTACCAACATTTTATAAATATGGTTGCTTGCTTCTATAGAAAAGTTATTGTTGACTTCAATGAAAGAAAGCTTTAAAACAACTTATTACACTTTCTATTGATTTACAAAAAATATATATACATCATTTGTACAATTTATACATACTGAAACTTTTGACATATCTACTTTTAATTGTCTAGGAGTAGTTTCTAATTATTCGTATGAATTTTATAATTGTAAATTTATTATAGTTCTCTAGAAGAATTATAGTGTTTTTGTTATTATTCTACAATTTGTATTTGATACCTAAATAGGATCCTGTTTGGGTTTACATTTAATTGATTAAAAACTTTGATTTTCATTAAATTGCAGAACTACATTTTTAATTAATTTAATTGATGGTGTAACAATTACGATTTTCGGCTATTTAAATATACGCTTTTGTTCAACACAACTAGTCATAAATATTAAATTTCTATTGAAATCTTATATTATGAATTCATAAATGGTACGCCATCTACATTAGAATAGCCAAAGTAAACTTTAAGTACTCTTCTATTTGCTTGTATCTTGATTCAATATCCCTCTTGCCGGCGCATGCTTGAATAGCTAACATTGCCTCGTGGTCAAAGCCATTTTGATATCAGATGTAATCTGAATACCAGTGTTATCAAGGGCCTGCAGGTTTTTAATTAAACATGCCGCCCCAACAGATAGTCAAGTGGAGTCAACGTATACCATGGGTTTAGTTTTGGTTGTAGCATCGACCTAAGATGGTTGTATATATTTCTACGGTAAAAAAATAATTCGCAAACTTACCTCTAAATTCTATTTTCCTGTTTGATTTCAGCGCAAGTTTTTTTAAGTTTAGAGTTTTAAAGTTTAAAGTATCAAGTATTAAATATGAAGTCCGAGTTTTGAAATATTAATTTCAAGTTTCACGTAATAAAGTTATGGGAAATTACGTATTATATAAAACAATCGTTAACCATATGACAAGTGCGAGACTGAAATACAGCTTCAATTGTTGCTAGGCAAAAGTGTGGAAATCCCCACGAATGTTTGGTTAGTATAGAGGACACCTGTTTCAGCTGCGCACAACCACAAATGTAAGTACATAGATGTTAAAGAAAATTCAGCCGCCAAGCAGACATCCAGTGGTGAGTCATCCTCCATTTGTATACCTATATTCTTTTCAAGGAACATTCATTTAAGATGCACAAATAATTTTTGAAGAAGCTATATATATGTTTATTTAAAATTAATTCTCGAAATTTTGTGAAGGTTCGAAGATCAGTTAATTTGATTCACGTAAAATTTAGTTTGAAATTTAGTATTTGGATAATGCATAAATGACCTTAACATTTTCAAGGTATTTTTGTAAGATTATTTTTTAAGTTACAAAGTTGTATTGAAATGTGTGCATAACTAAACATGTGATACGATAAAAATTGTTTGCCGAATTATAGTGTATAACACATTTTGCTAGTACACCTGAAGTATAGCTTAATGTTGATAATAATTATTTTTCTTTGACCTTTGATTCTATTAAAGATATGTATTAAAAATATAGTGTTATAACCTGCAAATTTCTTTTGAACATTTAATTTGTTTCTTGTAAATTGAACAGGGGCCTATTCAAGTATCATGAAGTAACTGTAACATAAAAAATGAAAATCATATATTTCTTATAGAGAATTAAAGTAGATTATGTAATTAAAAAGATATCCCACCAATGCTCGGAGATTATTGTTAAATCGTAATAAAGGAACTGTTTCGAAAGTCTCCGTGTAGATAGCTTTATATAAACTATGTATATATATATTTTTTTTGAAATTAATAGAAAAAATAATAAGTTGTCATAAAATTTTCTTTCATTAAAGTCTGCAGTAATTGTCCTACAGAAGTAAACAGTTTACAAATATGAAATTTTGGTATTGAAGAAAGATATTATTGGTGTTAAAGTTAAAAGTTTTTTTTGAAAGTATAATTTTGACTAGTGGAGTTATTTATAATTTTTTTGTGATAAAGTGACTAGGCTCTAACGAAGCCCTAGTTTGAACATGATTAGGTGTGGTTAAATTTTCAGATAGCACGAGATCGTCATTCCCATTCCAGAATGCAGAGACCAAAGTAAGTATTTTTGTTTATGTTGTTCGTCTTAAATTTTTTTCTTTCGAAGATTTCCGTATCTGATCTTCGGATAGTTTCTTATCAAACACTCATTAAGATATGGTGGCGTCCAATAAAATTTCTTTCGTTTTATCGTATACCATCCTACGACCCTAAAGTTAAAGAAGCTTAGCTGGCTGGAAGATCTCTTTAGGGGGACTCTTTTTCTTCAAAGCCACTTAACATCCTTTTTACCCTGGGCTTAACCGTTAAACAGGAATCCCTCGTAACCTGCCGAGGCTCTGCCGCCTATATGGTAGAGCAAATATACTATTTACCTTTTGAGGAATTTAGTATCCTACAATGGAATCAAAGATCAAAAGTACTTATGGATTGAACTAATCTGTACTTCAAGTGTACTGTCCAAAAAAATTATATTTTATAATGTGACAAACAAATATTAAAGTGTCATGTGCTTAGTTACGGATACATTTTAGTATAACCTTGTAAATTCAAATATAGTTATCTTATAGAAGTTTCTTTGTGTTCACAAGAACATTTATGCAATATCCAACTACTAAATTCTGAACAAAAATTAAGTGTACCAAACCAAATGACCTTATGAAATTTACAAAAATTACGTGTACCAATTTAAATGACCATATACAATTTACAAAAATTATTATTACATTTCCAGTAATGGTTCCGTGAAACGAAAACTGAATTAAAATTGGAGATAACTCACCACAAACAATCTGCTAGGCATCAGAGTTTGTCAATTATCTTGAGCAGTTACAACAACAGGTGCGCGTGGTTCACACGTGTTACAGCTTGACTTCTATACCAAACAAAATTTACGGAAAATTCCGCCATACTCCATAGCAACATTTGAGACTTTGAACTTTCAATACAGCATAACCAAAAAAATTGTGCTTTAGTGTTCCATAACGATTATATACATAAAATTTAGCGCTCCAATACTTTATACATTACGTGCTTGCGTTTCAATACTGTACAACATAAAACCTGTTTCGATACTGGACCTACATAAGATTTGCGTTTCAAAATTGGACCTAAAACTTACTTCGATACTGTAACCGCATTAAACTTGCGTTTTAATACGGTATCTACATTTTTACTTGCGCTGAAAAGAATCGAGAAAATGATTTGGATGCAAAATTGAAAATTATTCACCTACCGTAGATGATGTGTATTTCACAGTAACACTAGGTCGATTCAACTACTAATTGATGCCATGGTATACGTTGACACCATTTCACCTGCCTTTGGAACTGCATGTTTTATAAAACCTGCTGGCCCACGTTTCAACACTTGCTTGTCTGATTACATTCGGACGTTAAATGACGAACCTTGACCACGAGGCAATTTTATTATTCAAGCATGCGCAGAATTGAATTGTTGCATCATCACATACACAGATAAGGAAAACTTAAATTCTACTCCGAGTCCTCAGACTTAGGTGGAGTTCTAAGTAACGAATTGGTATTATATTGCTAGAATAGGAATTTAATATTTTCTGTGTAACAAAGGATTTTTGTTAAATAAATATTTAGAACAAAAGCGTACATTAATGAAGCAGGTAATTGTATTTGTTACACTGCAAAATGAATATTTTAACCATTTATGTAAGCTGTTATTTTTTTAAAACCCATTTATCAGAGAAAATCTGCTAGAAGTAGTTTTACACAACACAAATCTATGGTCAACGTTTATGGTAAATTTGATGAAGGATTCAGAATTAACAATTTTTAAAAAATTGGATTCACATTGTTATGGTTTGTAATTAGAATGGTCACCCGGTATATTGCACCGTTTCACCCCAGAAACGAAAGGAATATTCAACGTATGATATACATGTGATATTCATATAATGTGCAAATGTACTTCAGTGGCATATACATCATAAATAGAATTGAGATACACTGCATATTCAGTGTATGTACTTTCAACATAACTGACTATATTCATTGCACATTCTTTAAATGTACATTGTATATACAATATATTTGATGTGTATATCATGTATATACAGCGTACATTCAATAAATTTTCGTTGATATACAAATATATATATATATATATATATATATATATATATATATATATATACGGATCCAATCGACGTTACTAGACCGATGATGTTTAGCAGACGACCTAAGACCCTGCAGAAATAACATTAATTCAAATGTATATCTCACTAAATTAGAATGTTTTTAACAAGCACTCGACAAGACGCTATAGAGGGGAAATGATTTTTTCAAAATATGGAATTTAGATAAATACCTATCTCCGCTAGATCCAGCAAGTTAAACCATTTTCCTGAACCCAGTTATATACAGAAATGATGTTTGACCGATGCTCGCATGCCCGACACCGTTGCCGCGTTTGTGTACAGTATTTTATCATTGTAAAGCTTAATCTTATATTATATTTTATTACACTTGCATCGTGGGCTTGAATTAGACTTTCACCTTACCTTGTCTGCTTAGTCGTATTGTTTACATGCGTTGTTAAGTGAATGTGAAAACCAAAAAGTCTTCACGATGACTACCAGGTACAAGAATATAATGTTAATGTGCTTAAATACCAATGACAATCTTCTTCTACGACTAGAATGGGAGTCCACTAGTGGTTTCAGGGATGAAGATAAGGAAACAGCTTTAGTAAGTAAGAAGTGGTTAAAGCATATCTTCGTCTTTAATTAACATTGATTTTTTGTAGATTGGAAGGTTAAACGTAATAATCCTGTAATTAGATGCGACAATTTTGGTAAGTATGGTAGTTATATTTAAATGCTTTCATATAGTAAACAATAACTCTGTTTCATTAACGACACTTTTAATCTATAACATCGAACACCGCTACATACTGTGTTTTCTATTTATCATGGTATTTGATACGAGTTTACAGTTCATTCCAGTAAAATTGTTGATTAAGCGTTTGTAGACATAAATATAAAAATACTGCCAATTTGCCGATACTAAATTTTTAACTGTACTACTTATTTTATTAAATAATATCGGTAATAATTTTTAATGAGGAATTATTTTGCAGTTCAACAAAATTCGGAATAATGCAACGGAGACTGAATATCTTACTTATGGTATCTTATCACACGATGAATCCGCTCTAAATTACAGTACCGCGTTTTACTCTTCTTTCAAGGGTTATTAAAGTTGAGCAAATTTAATAAACAATTAATCAGCGATGATTAAGAAGAACTGTTTGATTCCTAAACGTTCATGAGTATTTGTCAACTTTTTAGTTTTTCATCAAGAACGTTGTCGCATGATTAATGTTATTCTACGTAAATTCATACAGCAAGGCATCAAAATTTCAAACATGGTATTTAAAATCATGCATTCTGCTTGTTAAAATTACTCGCGATGTCTTTAATCTTAGGTTTGGGGTACAGTTGCTTTAAAAATATAAACAGTGGGTAATGTTCTACATGAAAATTTTCAATCTAATAATATAATAATAATAATAATAATAATAATAATAATAATAATAATAAAATAATAATAATAATCAGGGTTGCACGATATAAATCAGAATTTAAATTATAATATAAATCAACTCATTTTTTTTTTATTTAAATAATGATTTTTATCAACATATTTTTAATATTTAAATCATAATTCAAATCAAGTTACGAAATGCTGAAAAATAAATAAATCAACCTTCAGAAAATTTAAATAATGGTTCAATTTGTTTAAACACTAAAATTATTGAACTGAACTATGTACACAACTTGAGTATTTCAGAAACCAAAACAGTTATCACACAAATATAAAAGATGTAATTGTTTTAAATCCAATAGGATATGCTCCAGCCGTTGTTTTGAAAATCTGAATTGTGCAAACAGGTAGCTTATAATTTAAGAAAACAATTGTAACTTCCTTATTCTATATCTATATTATATATTATCAGACATTTATTTGCCAGAAAATTAAATTTTATAACTACTCATCAAATATTAGTATTGGTTCTTCGTTTCAATGTTTAATGTTTATTTTTAACACATACTGCTATAGGTGTTTTTAAATATAGTACAGCAAAAACAACAATTTTTCTTCCCACTTTACCACATAGCTATAGGTACAAAAACAGTGAACACAATTGAGATCCACTTGCGACGACGCAACTATTATTACACCAATTATTGCTTTCTATTCAACATTTGCTTTATATGGCCAATTTGCTTAACCATATGCTGTAGTCTTATATAAAATCCCCATCTGGAAGAAGATGGGTTCTGCTTCATGAAATGGATAGAATTTTGTCCAAGTTGTGGAAAACTTTAAAATTACAGTATGAAGTGCATGTCTTTTCATTAAATGTACACTTACATTTTCTGGATTCGACATATACATTTACTACGATGGTTATGTGCAACTGGTTGTTTTATAGTTCATTTGGTTATAAATATGTAACTTTTTGTTTTAATTAAATTAATAGTACATTATGATATACAACTTCATAAGTGAGTCTTTAAAAGCACGTGGCAGCGTTTTAGATCATGGCGCGAAGTGGAATGCCCTTTTAAGGCCTTTATAATCAAGTACCATACGCAATTTTTAATCTACGAGGGTAAGGTGAAGAGTTCTCGCCCTACAATGAAAGATTGCAATTTTAGTGACAAAATGATTTTATTTTCGACATAATCCCCTTAACTTTAACACACTTGGTCCAGAGTTTCTCCAACATCAGTATTCCTTCCCGGAATTGAAAGTCTGGAAGGCTGTGAAAATATTCGTCTACGGCCTCCTCAACTTCTCCTCCATTGGACATGAAGCGCTTCCCAGAAACAAATTTCTTCAAGTTTGGGAACAAATAGAAGTCTGAGGCGCCAAATCAGGAGAATAGGGAGGATGGCCGATCAAGTCGTACCCAAGTCCTTCAATTTTCCCATCGCCAACGTGCCCTTGTATGCAGGTGCGTTGTCTTGTGAAAGATGATTTTTTCTGCTTCAAATCAGGTCTCTTCTCGCGAATTTTGGTCTTCAGCTGGTCAAGAAGGGTGGAGTAATATTGGCCTGTAATTGTTCTGCTTTTTTCAAGGTAATCTATTAACAGGATCACTTTCGCATCCCAAAACACGCTGGCCATCACCTTTCCGGCAGATGCGATCGACTTCGCTTTCTTTGGCGCTGAACAATCGGATTCCACCTACTGCTTTGACGGCTGTTTCGTTTTTGGCGTGTAATGGTGGACCCATGTCTCGGATTCTTAATGAACTGCGCCAAACATTGCTGCGAAACTCGTTTTCGCATTTGCTTTTGATCGGCATTCAGCAAATGCGGCACCCATCTTGCGCAGAGTTTTCGCATCCCTAACTCTTTGTGTAAGATGTTTCCCACCATTTCGTCCGATATCCCTACAGCCCCAGCTATTTCCTTCACTTTCACTCGCCTATCGTCCAACACGATATCAGGCACTTTTTCGATCGTTTACGGTGTGGTTGCGGTTGAATGAATTTCCTAAGGGGTTAATCCGTCCAAAACGAAGAATTTTATGACCGCACGATATTCAAGTTTATTCATCTTAAGGAAACACGCATAAGACGGCTGTTTGAAAAAATTCGTATAAACAAACTATTTGACATAGCAAGTTGAAACTTATCATACGAACTAATGATATGTGCACGGAGGCGGGAAGCACAAATTTTTGCTGATTGGAACGCCATCTGAGTGTCAGGCCAAGAATTTTTTACCTTACCCTCGTACCTGCAGTGCAATTTGAAAATAAATGTTTAATGTGAAACTCAATTACACATTATTTATTTGAAATGATCAATAGTTCATTCACTTTAAAATATTTACGATTGACATGTGTCTATAATTTGACCAATAAATGAAAAGCTTTTTATGTTGTTGCTTAGCGATCTTTAAAACATCAGTGCAATAAAGATCGCTTTTGAGTTCTATATTAGTCATTTACATATTATAATTGAAAACTACTACATTATTGTTCAAAAATGACGGTTATGGCGTTTTACGAAATGAAAGGAATATTCAACGTATGATTATACATGTGATATTCATATAATGTGCAAATGTACTTGTGGCATATACATCATAAATAGAATTGAGATACACTGCATATTCAGTGTATGTACTTTCAACATAACTGACTATATTCATTGCACATTCTTTAAATGTACATTGTATATACAATATATTTGATGTATATATCATGTATATACAGCGTACATTCAATAAATTTTTGTTGATATACATACAATATATATATATATATATATATATATATATATTCTAATATCACCCTATTACTTTACTTTCACTTTGGGCTAATACCTTCTTTATTTATTACACTTTAACTTTAAACAAAATTTGTTACACGACTTTTGTCGTCGTCACAAATTTACTATTTAATGTATGACTTCAAATCGAGGTGCTTTAGCAAACGTTTGGTTGGTTCTTTTTACTAATTACTATATTTTATATGCCTCGACTATTTGAAACTTTAATCTCAGGGTTTTCTCACCTACTCACCGTGAGTTCAATCGTGAGTAGATGTGCACTACCCAACCAAACTGCACCCTCGTTTGTTTTACCACTTTTTAATGTACTGAATTTACTATGTATGCCAAATTTTAATAGATCAAAGTTGCCTGATGCCAAATTAATTTATGTAACTATTTATGACTTTAATTTTGACGTTATAATATATTTACGGTACTTACCAGAAATATACCGCGCTGAAGGCCTTCTTTTAACTGCTGGCTCAAGTTCGAAATCGCCGTACGCACTTTCACAAAGATTCTCCAATGTTGTCCGCTTGCGTACTGCCTCCAGGTGTTCTTAAAACAATTTCGATGACCCAAACCTGAAATAATTTTACCCCAATTTAGAATTTAGCAAAAAACCGTTGTCTACTTCCCTGCGTTAATTCTTCCTCGCCGTATATTGATCTCCTGTTCCTCTGCTCCGTACCCCAATTAATCCTCTCTTCGCACAATCCAATTCAAACCCGCTGTCCTATTATAAATCACTCCTAGTCCTGCTATTCCAATTATCCATACGATGTCCTTACTGCCGTTTAATCTTCTCAAATCAATCCAAAATTATTTATGTCGTCGATGCCTTCTTTATCCACTCCTATCTCCTACTGCCGTTATACCAAATCTATTCCAAAATCAACACCAATCTTCTCAAACAAATAACCGTCGCTTTCCCGTTCCACTAATAACCACTTCCAAATCTTCTTTAAATACTCGTTGCCTTTCCGTTGCACTATTAACCACTTTTAAAACTCCTTTTATATATATTCGTCGCCTTTATTTACTCGATGTTTCTTATTTCTTTCACACTTTACTAAATAATACTCGATGATACACATATAAACTTTTATTTTATTAATATTTTACAACTTAACGCAGGTTTCATAAAATAGGTCTTTATCTGAACAAATTCGAAAAGTAAGTCCCTTATTTATTTTGCTTAGTTATTAAATCAACAAACTTAGCTTACTAGAATAACATTTTTAAACATATAACATCCAATAACAAATCATCTTTCTTTCAGTGTCCAACATACCTTCGCTACAGTCTTTATAATAATTTTAAATTTCTACTATTGGTCCAAAACACTTCACTAAACTCCAATAACCTTTTACATTTTGATTCACTTTAAATTTTGATTTACAATTCGTCCAAAAGTTTGATTCTATAAAAGGAAAAGTCAAATAATTTATACACGACCTGGACGCTTTGTTATATTGCAGATATCCATAAATGCGTTCGGCTTTCCGACGGCAAATGTACTCTCAACTGGCTCATGAAATATCAACTCAGTATAAAACCTCAAGTACCGTGCATTATATCAACGTCATAAAGTCATGTTATCTACCTTTTGGCATATAAGTTTCAATCTGAAATGGTACATACTTTAACGTATGTAAAGTATAGCAAAATTTATAGTTTTTAAATTATTAGATCTGAAATATTGATCCTATCGTTTGGCATACACCCCTATTAATACAAATATACCTTTAGAAGCCTTATATCCCCCCCCCTTACATAACATTGGCCCCACTGGTTTTTAATGAAATTGGAAATTCCGTATGTTTTTCTCTTCCCCTGGTGTGCAAAAATTTCTGATTTTCATTCAAAACCACCCTTTCGTTGTTTCATTTTAATTTGGCAACCCGCATTCGCCTTTCTCTCACATCTTTCACACTACGCTATATTATAACCTATACTATACTACTATAACAAAACAAAACAAAACTAAACTTTCCGTTGCATGAACCACATTATAACCTATCCTATTAAACCCTCTTCCTGTACTACTCTATATGGGTACAAATTCTCCAAATGAAAACGCCCGCGATATCCCCCTGTCATATTCTCCAGCTCAAACGTATTGCCTTCAGCAAAAATACGCGTGATCCTGTACGGCCCTTCATAAGGAAACAACAGCTTCGCGCAAATGTTTTTGTCGCGGTTTGAAACCCTTAATCGTTTGACGACTACCAAATCCCTATTCCAAAAATCGTTCTTTTCTTAATTTTCCTACACCTTCGTTCGATGTCCCTACGCTGCATCCTTTCGATTCTACGCCTGGCATTACTTAGCAACTCTGTTATGTCTTGTACCTCGACTTCCTCCCTCCATGGTCTAGCTGGTATAATCCTTCGCATTAATGTTACCGGACATGTTTTCGTAACCGAACTCGGTACGCTGTTCATAAAATTTTCTATTTGTGGTAGATACCTAACCCATCTGTCGTGATGCTCCTGTGTCGCCAATCGTAAATATTTTATCACCTCTCGTATGTAACGTTCGCATGGATTAGCTTTCGGATGTCGTATGCTACTAAATGATACTTTAATATTTGCCCTTTTTAACCCGTTCCTGAATCTTTGATTGTTGAAATACGTTGCGTTGTCTACCAAAATTCTTTTATCTTCCCGACCTGGCTTTCAAATTCTCCAATTGACTGCAATGCATGCACCGTGTTACTCCGTCTTGCAGGAAATAATTTTACAAATTTAGAAAAAACGTCGACCACCACCAAAATATGTCGATACCCCTGTTCACTCGTGATCAGGTTGCTTAAATAATCAATCGCCACCAATTCCAATGGTCCATTTACGCTCACGCTCATCGGCATATTCTGCAGCACCACGTTCTTGTCTTTACCTAGAATACAAATTTCACACCGATTTATCCTTTCCTTAATCACCGTGATATCATTTTTTGCGTAAAACGCCTCTCTGAATACTAAAAATGTTTTTCTGATACCTATGTGTCCGAATTTTAAATGAATTTCGTTTATGATTTCAGCGGCAACGTCTTGTGATAGCACTACCAGCTCTGCATCCCCTATTCTTTTCACCACAAACTGCCCTACGATGGTAAATCCCCTGTACTCTTCCATATTTTCTCTTGTTAGTTTCTCTCGTATCGAGCTCACATCACTGTGCCTCTGCGCCTCTATAAGTTTGGTGTTTGTCCATCGACCAACATCCCTGAACTCCTGAAAAGCAATTAAACACCCTTTTATGTTCTGATTCGATTCCACCTGCGGTCTGCTCAGAAAATCCGCCGTCACATTCTCCTTTCCTGGCTTATGCTTAATTTCAAAGTCGTATTCCTGTAACACCAATGCCCATCTATACAACCTACTGTTTAAAACTCCTTTTTCTTCATGAACGTTACCACCGTGTTGTCGGATTCTATTAGAAATTTCTTACCTAACAAAAAACACAACTTCTTCACCGCGTATACTATGGCCAACATCTCCTTCTCTGCCGTCGCATACCTGGTTTCGCAGTCTTTCAACACCCTAGAAATGAAAACAATTGGTACTTCAACTCCATCCTGTATCTGCACCAACTCAGCCCCGATTGCATATTTCGACGCATCCGTCCTCAAAATAAAATCATCTTTAAAATTTGGATATTTTAATGCTAACTCCTTGTAAATGCACCTTTTAAATCCTGGAACGCCTTCTCTCGTTCAGCAGTCCACTTCCATCTCTCCTTTTCTTTAACAAACTCACCAACGGTACGCACACTTCAGAATACCTCGGTATAAACCGTTTGTAATAATTTAGCACCCTAAAAATCCTCGCAGTCCTCTCACATTCTTTGGTCGCTGAATGTTTTCAACTCGTCCAATCTTTTATTGCAAATTTTCATCCCTTGTTCGCTAATTTCAAACCCTAAGTATGTAACCTTGCTTTTAAACAACTCGCATTTCTCACGTTCAGCTTTAAACCCCTTCGTCCAGTCGTTGGATCACCTTTTCTAAATGCTCCAGGTGTTCTTGCTCGTCCCTTGAAAAATTAACAAATCATCGACATAATGCGAACAGAAACATTCATATTCATTAAACAACTTCTGCATCGCTCTTACAAGTGCTGCTGAAGAACTACTTAAACCAAACGGAACTACAGAAAACATATAAATCTCGCCTTCGATACTAAATCCTGTAAACTTTTTACTGTCTTCATGCAACGGAATTAACCAAAACGAATTCTTTAAATCTAATTTACTGAAAACTTTCATTTCATATACTTTATACAATAAATTATCCAACCCTTGTGGTTGCTCATACTGCGGTTTTGTAATCGCATTCAATTTCCTCGCATCTAAACAAATCCTTATATCCCTTTTATTGGGTTTTGGTACTATAACTACTGGGTTCACATATTGGTTCTCGCTGGTTCTATAATACCTCTTTTAACATTCTGTCTATCTCTATTTTAACCCTATTTCTTATGGCAAACGGAATTGGATACACCCTTGTATTAAATCCGATGTCTTCCGTGACCTCCAACTTATGTGTATACCGCCTCGCAAATCTTGGCTCTTCATTAAATAACCCTACATATTTATTAAATAATTCTCCTAGCTTCATCTTAATATCAATACTCACTTTCCCTATCTGTTCATCATTAATTAATCTTACAAACATATCACATAATCGTACCTTAACCTGTCCATCATTATACTCTTTAATCATTCCTAATCCTGTACTATCTATATCATTTCCATTTCTATATTCCTCACTAACCGTAGGTACCACCCATGACCTATCTTTATCAAATATCCTAATTGACCTATCCTTTCCATCTATATTCAATCCAAAATCCTCTATAAAATCCATACCCAATATGAAGTCTAACTGTAACCCTTTCGTGATTAAAAACTCTGCATTCCCTGCTTCTTTATTTCCTATATATATCGGTACACGGATAACATTATAAATCGTCGTTAGCTTTTTGTTCATCGCTGACCATAAATTAACCCCCTCAATTGTTCCTATTCTTCCCTTTAAAAATTCTCCATGTTCGACTACTACCCTCTCATTTACCAGCGACAACTGTGACCCACTATCCACTAAAGCAACATAAACACGGTCCCTTAAACTAATATTTATAAATAACAAATTCTTTTTATTAAAAATGTAACTGTTTAACAATAAATCCCTTATACTATAGCAAACATCAATCTTTACTCCTAAGCAGTCGGTCGTCCAAAAATTCGCGTTTTTTTTCTTCTTGAGGCGTCTCGTGAATCTCCACCACCTCAATCCTATTCGGGTCCGTTGTAATTGCTCGTCGTCATATGCTGGACGTTTACGTCCCTGTCCGTCCGGCTATTTCCATTTTGTATTCCGCCCCCAGTCGTCCGGCCGTCATCCTCGCCGTTGTCGTGCCGGTTTCTGTTTTGTCCATTGTAGGCGTTATCCCGGTGATCCCTATTGTAATACGGTCGTCTATGTACCTCGTGTCCCCAATGATTCCTATGTCCGTAGTTAAAATTTTCCTGTCTATAATTTGGTCTGTTTTCGTGGTACGGTTGTCGTCGACTGTCTTCCCTGTAACCCCTGTTTTGTTCCCAATGGTATGTCCGCGTTTTCGCTTCCAGTACTGTCGCTAGATCAAAATTTCTCATTACTCCTAAGAATTCCTCACCGTCTTGACATTTTGTACCACTACCACTTTGGTAACCTCCGGTTCCATATGACCTGCCAGTAGAAGTACAATGTCGTCCTCGCTCAATTTCGGTGTTAAGTGTTGCGCCTGATTAAACTTGTCAATCGCGTATTCTTCGCGTGTGCCGTGAGTCCTGCTATAATGTCCTGTAATTAGATTCGTCCTTATGTCGGTCTGATGTGTAGTGTTCCAAAACTGTTCTATAAAGAGTCGTCTGAAGTCCGCGTACGTGTCATACTGTTTACGAATAATGTTATGCCATTTTTCGGCATTTCCTGTCAAACTCGCCCCACAATCTGTAGTTTTGTTCGTTCGTTTTCTGTCCCTACGATCTCGTCTAGTCGGTCCAGGAATCCCATGGGCTGTTCTGTCTTACGTCCCTCAAACTTCGGTAAAGCGTCCCGGTTTAATCGAAAGTGCGGTCCGTAGTCTAGTCCAATTCGCCTCCTTTCTATGTCGTCGAGTTTCTCGTGAATTTGTCTAACGTCATGTCCTACCCTGGTTTCTAATCCCGTGACTTTGTCGTCAAGTTTTCGTCCAGTTTTGTCCTACCGTGTACGTTTTCGTTTTGTATGGTCTCTAATGTTTGTCCTAAATTTTGTAGTTGGTCCTATGTCGTTTGTCACATGTTTGTATTTCTGTACTTAAATTTGAAAACCCGCTAATCATCGTTTCTTCCACTGTGTCTACCCGTGTCTTAATTTCCGTTCTAAGGTCAGTCCGTGTCGCGTTCAAATCTCCTGCAAATGTACCGTGTGTGTTCTAACTTGTCGTCAACCCTGTCTACTTGTTGTTGGACCTCTGTCCGCACGTCGTCTTTTGCAATCTGTATTTGAGTTAGTAAGTATTCCTGCGTGTGGTTCATTTTCGCCGTCAGGTGCGTGCGCTGTCCTAAACTCGTCCCTTAGCTCGTTGTGTGATTGCGTAATTTTGTCTGTCAGTTCTGTATGCGATTCCATAATTTTTATGGCTAACGCCGCATTCGCCTCTTTTTGTTCCGTGTGTGCATCTCTTTGTTCCTTGCGTGATTCATTAATTTTGTCTGTCAACTTCGTTTGTAGTTCCGTGTGAGAAGTTTCCATTTTGTTGGTTAAATTTGTCTGCAAACTCATCAGAAATCTCATAAGGTCCTGGTTTCCGTCGGCTTCTGCTGCTCTCACCTCCGGTACCGTCGCCTGGTCCGTGTCCGTGTCTGTCACCTCCAACTCTGTCTGCCTCGTGTCCGTCTCCTGTAGGTCGCCCCCTGCGTCTAGCTCTATGTCTTGTCTCCTTACATCCATTTCAACCCCGTATATTAGTCCCGATCTTGTGATTCTTTTTGTGTCCTCGTCCGTCATCTCTGTTTCCTTGTTTTGAACTCGTTTCCTGTAAAAAAAAAAACTTGCGGGCCCCACCTAACTCGGGCTCCCGGATTCTACTCTCTTTCACTCTAACACCTTTTTAACCTTTTTCTCGAGCCCCACGTTGGGCGCCACCTTCTAATATCACCCCTATTACTTTACTTTCACTTTGGGCTAATACCTTCTTTATTTATTACACTTTAACTTTAAACAAAATTTGTTACACGACTTTTGTCGTCGTCACAAATTTACTATTTAATGTATGACTTCAAATCGAGGTGCTTTAGCAAACGTTTGGTTGGTTCTTTTTTTACTAATTACTATATTTTATATGCCTCGACTATTTGAAACTTTAATCTCAGGGTTTTCTCACCTACTCACCGTGAGTTCAATCGTGAGTAGATGTGCACTACCCAACCAAACTGCACCCTCGTTTGTTTTACCACTTTTTTAATGTACTGAATTTACTATGTATGCCAAATTTTAATAGATCAAAGTTGCCTGATGCCAAATTAATTTATGTAACTATTTATGACTTTAATTTTGACGTTATAATATATTTACGGTACTTACCAGAAATATACCGCGCTGAAGGCCTTCTTTTAACTGCTGGCTCAAGTTCGAAATCGCCGTACGCACTTTCACAAAAGATTCTCCAATGTTGTCCGCTTGCGTACTGCCTCCAGGTGTTCTTAAAACAATTTCGATGACCCAAACCTGAAATAATTTTACCCCAATTTAGAATTTAGCAAAAACCGTTGTCTACTTCCCTGCGTTAATTCTTCCTCGCCGTATATTGATCTCCTGTTCCTCTGCTCCGTACCCCAATTAATCCTCTCTTCGCACAATCCAATTCAAACCCGCTGTCCTATTATAAATCACTCCTAGTCCTGCTATTCCAATTATCCATACGATGTCCTTACTGCCGTTTAATCTTCTCAAATCAATCCAAAATTATTTATGTCGTCGATGCCTTCTTTATCCACTCCTATCTCCTACTGCCGTTATACCAAATCTATTCCAAAACCAACACCAATCTTCTCAAACGAATAACCGTCGCTTTCCCCGTTCCACTAATAACCACTTCCAAATCTTCTTTAAATACTCGTTGCCTTTCCCGTTGCACTATTAACCACTTTTAAAAACTCCTTTTATATATATTCGTCGCCTTTATTTACTCGATGTTTCTTATTTCTTTCACACTTTACTAAATAATACT
The DNA here is from genome assembly GCA_036346225.1 of Platerodrilus igneus. Taxonomy (NCBI): domain Eukaryota; kingdom Metazoa; phylum Arthropoda; class Insecta; order Coleoptera; family Lycidae; genus Platerodrilus; species Platerodrilus igneus. The sequence continues at coordinate 3,479,280 of JARFIW010000932.1, read as the reverse complement.
CGATGATACACATATAAACTTTTATTTTATTAATATTTTACAACTTAACGCAGGTTTCATAAAATAGGTCTTTATCTGAACAAATTCGAAAAGTAAGTCCCTTATTTATTTTGCTTAGTTATTAAATCAACAAACTTAGCTTACTAGAATAACATTTTTAAACATATAACATCCAATAACAAATCATCTTTCTTTCAGTGTCCAACATACCTTCGCTACAGTCTTTATAATAATTTTAAATTTCTACTATTGGTCCAAAACACTTCACTAAACTCCAATAACCTTTTACATTTTGATTCACTTTAAATTTTGATTTACAATTCGTCCAAAAGTTTGATTCTATAAAAGGAAAAGCCAAATAATTTATACACGACCTGGACGCTTTGTTATATTGCAGATATCCATAAATGCGTTCGGCTTTCCGACGGCAAATGTACTCTCAACTGGCTCATGAAATATCAACTCAGTATAAAACCTCAAGTACCGTGCATTATATCAACGTCATAAAGTCATGTTATCTACCTTTTGGCATATAAGTTTCAATCTGAAATGGTACATACTTTAACGTATGTAAAGTATAGCAAAATTTATAGTTTTTAAATTATTAGATCTGAAATATTGATCCTATCGTTTGGCATACACCCCTATTAATACAAATATACCTTTAGAAGCCTTATATCCCCCTACATAACAATATATATATATATATATATATTGCCGTGTTTCTCGTGTAAAAGCCTCAGTAACAAATATATATTCGAAAATTTTATTAAATTTTCAAAACTCGAAAATTGCTCATAATAGAAAAATTTTCAAAATTACATAATTCAAAAAAAATAATTTCTTACCCGTTTTCCTCTCTTCCTCGGTTGAATTGCTTTCTTCAACTGCTTCCGGCTAGCCCAGTTGGACCTCCTCTTGGATATCTAGATTCACTCTCATATTCTATCGTTCACGCACACTTCCAATAAAACCACAAAATACAACAATCATACAATCTTTTATTTTTCACTATTTACAAAAAAATAAAATACTATCCACATTTCAGTGATCAAGTTACACCTCACTAAATCCTATTTTGTAATGTCCTGTATTTTTACTTTAAATTATCAAACACATAGAATGCACCCGGAGTAAATAGGCCCTGAAAAATACCTTATTTCTCTTTCCTTCTTTATAATTTATTTTAATCTATGTAAACTCTGGAGTATGGTGAGCTCATGATAACCCAGTTAATTATGAATAATGTATGCCCTTATACTTTGCATACTCTTACAACAAACAAAAAACACCCATGTACTCTTCACAAAATTTAACTTCCTGATGGAACGTTAATAAGCTTTATATACACCTTCAGATTTCTATTTAAATACCATAATGAAGTTAGTTATACGTATTATGTTCAATATGCAAATAATGCACACTACCTTCAAAATCACTCTCATACGTCACCCAATATTCATAGTTTCATAGTTTATAACAACACAATTTCAAAGCGTTACTTGAAATTTCTAGAAGATCACTGCTCCGTGGACGATGACATGTATTTGCTTCTTTCTGGTCTACAGGCCGCTTCTAGCTATTAGTAGAAGAACCCCATGTATATTGAGCTGCTAGCGCTGCCTTCACGGTGTATTCAATTTCCAAATTCAAATTAATGATACGTCTTTCATGGTTATTTAATTTAATCCGCTTTACACGTCACTACACGAGTTTGTTAAAAAAAATATAGGTGATGCCTCAATAAATTTTAAACTCGCACACAAACCGCGTACAAATTATAAGGCTAACACCGTGCAATATAATTTAAAATAATTTTATCATACTTACAAACTCGTGATACTTTCATACGTCGTCGAAAGCGATCGAAATATTAAGGGTTTTCATTATGTTATCGAAAAGTATATATACAATTTAGGCTGCCACTTCCTGGCCGCATTTCATTCGAAATCCATCATCTACAACAACACGTTCTCAAAATTTTGCTCAACCGATTTCCAAGTCCGCGAATTTCAGCGCGTCGTTATGATATTTTCTGAAAATTCATATACACTATGCTCGTATTCGTCTCATGTCCAACTAACAATATCGACCAATCGTATATCCACTGATGTTCTACAAATCCCGCCTATACTACCGTTGTCCCTTGCTTATGCGTTTTCTACGTCTCTTTCTAACCTTGCTTGAGTGGTAGAAAATCCATATTCCTGACCATCTGCTATCTAACCCACGTGGACCCCAAACTTACGTGCTTTAAATAACCGCTTATTAGCGTTTCATGCGAAAACATCCGACCGTTTGTACAATCCTTAGAATCGTTGTTTGTTATCTACAAAATAAATGGAACTTGACATTTAAAATTCTGCAGGTGTTTAATCTTAACGAGCGTTTTAAATAACACTTCTACGAGTTGGATTTTCCACGTATTTCAACCCCACCGATATATTTGTTGTTTAGCAACGCGTTTCACCTTGGTTTTATTGGATTTTTACACGCTTTTATGCATATCATACGTAAATAACCGTTCAATTAAACTCAATTAAATTAATAAATTAATTGCATTGACTTCTAACATTCTTTTCTTTACAAACCTCACTAAATTTTATTCATTATTTGTAAAATTTTGTTAATACCTGATACTTAAAAATGAACTAACTGGAATAAATTTTGCAAGTAAATTTTGGTTGTTTCCTTTATACAGGGTGTTTGAAATTACTTTGTTTATATTTACTTTTAACCCTTTAAAACCACTATAATATATATTGGGTATATCCCATGTCAACTGTGACAAATGAACATACATACAATCTCCATTGAATCTCATTCGACAAAGATCGCACATCCTATGTATATGCCAATATACAAATCAAATATACACTTATGTACATAGGATGTTTTTGTGATATGTGGGAAGCCGTAAATAAAAGTACTTTTATCTTTTTTGATGAGAAAAGAAGCAAATGATTTACTTCTTTGTTAAAAATTAACATCAATAAGGTCAGCTGTATTTATACAGCACTGCTAAACAACAATTGCTTGCAATTGCTTTTTATTTATGCATTGTGTTTGGAAGTAGAAGTACCTAGAGTAGTATTATTATCGGAAGGTGTGCTAATCTTGATGTTATTTCAACTGTCATCCGATAATGTATTACTATACCTACTTTTTGTTATATATTTTAAGTGCGGTGAAATGAAAAATATAATTTATTACTTATTAAGAAACTGTTTTATCGTATGTACTTCCCACAGAAACTTGTTATACTTGCATTTACTTGTTAAGAAACTGTTATATCACATGCACCTTCCACAGAAAATTGTTATACTCGCATGGTAAATATCTACTTTCCTGAGCTGTAATGAAATACACTATTATAGTTAGATATTTTTAATTTTGTTTCAGAATATTGTAAAATTATTTAACATACTCCAAATTCATTAAACTAATGTATAGCCATTAACAAAACAATAGCCTTATTATTTCACAAGGAAAGGAACGATAAATTATGCGGTTATTCCCGTTATGAGTTAAAGTGTTCATACAACTATCTGAAGCAAAATGGATCTGATATGGCATACATAATACACAAAATATGGAGTAAGTTAATAAACACTGTTTTACCCCATCATATATTTCCTTCGTATTTTCCCATCGTAGTTTTCTAATTGAATAGATAGTGTTTTGTAGTAAACGCATTAATTATAAGAGCATAAAATTATTTCTTTGGTTATTTTATTATAATGAAAATTTAATTGCCTTTTGCACTTATAATGCAATTTTTATCAAAATTCATTTTATCTTGTAGGTCACATGACCATCTTTTTGCTCATTATAAGACAATGCCCTTCTACAATCAAAAATGAGTAGTAATGCCATGAAATTTAAAAACTCGCTTAAAAGAACAGATTACCGTAATATTAATAAAAATGTTAGTGAAGCTTTAACTTTTATGCAGAGTAATGAAGGCATTATATTCAATGAAGAAGATATCAACCAAATTTTGGTCTTGGATAAATCTCAAAAATCGAATACAGTTGACGTGTATCAAAGTTTTCCATCTACTTCTTTGAATATATCTCAAAATGAAAATACAGTTGGTGTTTGTGAAAATGATCCACTTACTTCTCAAAATCGTGATGAAGATTTTAGTTTATTAACAAATTCTGGTACAGACAATAACAAGCACAAACTTCAACAGCATTCATTTTCGTTGCAGTTAGCTTAGTGGGCAGTTGAAAAAAATATCTCGCATACTTCTTTAGGGAAATTACTAACTTTGTTTAAAAAATAATTCAAATCCTGACATCGTTAGTTTACCTCGAGATCCAAGGACGCTTCTTAATATACCGCACACTTCTAATTGTAGAAAAATGGGTTCCAGAAATTATTTCTACTTTGGGATTGAATCTTCTATCACATTCGTATTTCTTAAACATAGCATTGATGCAACAAATATTAAACATATAAACATTGCGATAAATATAGATGGTGTGCCACTGAGTAAAAGTGTCAATGATGCATTTTAGCCAATATTATGTCAAATAAAAGATTTACGAGAGTTCGATAATGAAGTATCTCCTATTGCAATATTTTGTGGCTGTTCTAAGTCGAATTTAAATGATTTTTTAACAGATTTTGTCACCGAAAGCAAGGAATTAACTTTGAATGGTTTGAAGATCGCTACTTCACATATTAGTTTTTGACTCTTTATGCTTATTTGTAATGCACCAGCTAAGTCGTATGTTTTATGCATAAAAGGGCATTGTGGATATTTTGCATGCAGCAAATGCAACATTGAAGACACTTATCATTTAGATACTGTTTGTTATGAGGATATTAATCGTTTTAAGCAAACCAATGAAAATTTTCGTGTGAAACTATTACAGGAGCACCATGCAGGTGTGTCAATTTAGAAGAAATACTAAATTTTGATATAATATCTGGGGTACCTGTTGACTACATGCATGCTGTGCTGTTAGGAGTTTGCAAACGTATGATTTGTCACAAAAAATATGGGTGGATTTTTGGAAAACATCCGTATAAACTTCAAAGTAGAAAAGCGTTTATGTTGAACAGTCGTTTAAAATTTATGAAAAAGTTGATACTGTGCAAGTTTTCAAGAAGGAAAACTATGGATATTAATGAAGCCAAAAGATATAAGGCAACTGAATTTCGACTTTTTCTATTATATACAGGTGTAGTAACTTTGAAGGGTATTATATCCAGTGACATGTATAATCTTTTTTTGATGCCATCTGTTGGCATGTCAATAATGCTAAGCAATGAGTTTTGCAAATTACCCCATTATATTTCACGTTAGTGAAGCTAGCGGCCACTATCTACCGGCCGCTAAATATGGATACACCTACCAATCTCCAACACAACAAAACCACGCCTACTGAACTGCACAAGCATTTCTATTGTTCAATTATGTTTTGTATATTGACGCAATTATCTATACGCATTTTAAATCTAAGGGCGATTAACACTAAATAACTTAGAGATTCCTATATTACTCTTATGTGTAAATTTAAAGCGGTTGCTCTTTTAAATTGAAATACATGTTTTTCTCTTTAATTGTGTAAAACCTGCGCTCTTGAAACTTGGTAGGCAGTTAGTGTAGGTGTACTACAACAACCCATTTCTTTTACGGGAACGTGTTTGCGCCGGTTTACTAACTTCATGGAATTTTCGAATGACACCATAAAAAAATTTAAAAAATTTTTTCTTAGCTTTTGTAATACCTGCGCTCCTGAAGCTTGGTAGGCAGTTAGTGTAGGTGTACTACAACAACCGATATCTTTTACAGAAACGTGTTCGCCCCTGTTCACTAACGTTGTGAAATTTTCGTAATAACACCTTAGGAAAATTTAAAAAATTGTTCCTTAGCTTTTGTAATACCTGCGCTCCTGAAGCTTGGTAGGCAGTTAGTGTAGGTGTACTACAACAACCGATATCTTTTACAGAAACGTGTTTGCCCCTGTTCACTAACGTTGTGGAGTTTTCGTAATAACACCATAGGAAAATTAAAAGAACTTTTTCTTAGCTTGTGTAACACCTGCGCTCTTGAAACTTGGTAGGCAATTAGTGTAAGTGTACTAAAACAAACCATATCTTTTACAGAAACGTGTTCGCGCCGGTTCACTAACTTTATTGAAATTTTCGTAATGACACCATAAGAAAATTAAAAACTTTTTTCTTGGCTTTTGTAATACCTGCGCTCCTGAAACTTGGTAGGCAGTTAGTGTAGGTGTACTACAACAACCGATATCTTTTACAGAAACGTGTTCCGCCCTGTTCACTAACGTTGTGGAATTTTCGTAATAACACCTTAGGAAAATTAAAAGAATTTTTTCTTAGTTTTTGTAATACCTGCGCTTTTGAAACTTGGTAGGCAATTAGTGTAGGGGTACTACAACAACCGATATCTTTTACAGAAACGTGTTCGACCCTGTTCACTAACGTTGTGGAGTTTTCGTAATAACACCATAGGAAAATTAAAAGAACTTTTTCTTAGCTTTTTTAACACCTGCGCTCTTGAAACTTGGTAGGCAGTTAGTGCAAAAGTAAATAAAACCGCTTAAAGAACAGATTACCGTAATATTAATAAGAATGTTAGTGAAGCTTTAACTTTTATGCAGAGTAATGAAGGCATTATATTCAATAAGGAAGATATCAACCAAATTTTGGTCTTAGATAAATCTCAAAAATCGAATACAGTTGACGTGTATCAAAGTTTTCCATCTACTTCTTTGAATATATCTCAAAATGAAAATACAGTTGGTGTTTGTGAAAATGATCCACTTACTTCTCAAAATCGTGATGAATATTTTAGTTTATTAACAAATTCTGGTACAGACAAATACAAGCACAAACTTCAACAGCATTCATTTTCGTTGCAGTTAGCTTAGTAGGCAGTTGAAGAAAATATCTCGCATACTTCTTTAGGGAAATTACTAACTTTGTTTAAAAAATAATCCAAATCCTGACATCGTTAGTTTACCTCGAGATCCAAGGACACTTCTTAATATACCACACACTTCTAATTGTAGAAAAATGGGTTCCGGAAATTATTTCTACTTTGGGATTGAATCTTCTATCACATTCTTATTTCTTAAATATAGCATTGATGCAACAAATATTAAACATATAAACATTGCGAAAAATATAGATGGTGTGCCACTGAGTAAAAGTGCCAATGATGCATTTTAGCCAATATTATGTCAAATAAAAGATTTACGAGAGTTCGATAATGAAGTATCTCCTATTGCAATATTTTGTGGCTGTTCTAAGTTGAATTTAAATGATTTTTTAACAGATTTTGTCACTGAAAGCAAGGAATTAACTTTGAATGGTTTGAAGATCTCTACTTCACATATTAGTTTTCGACTCTTTATGCTTATTTGTGATCTACCAGCTAAGTCGTATGTTTTATGCATAAAAGGGCATTGTGGATATTTTGCATGCAGCAAATGCAACATTGAAGGCACTTATTATTTAGATACTGTTTGTTATGAGGATATTGATTGTTTTAAGCAAACTAATGAAAATTTTCGTGTGAAACTATGCAAGTGTGTCAATATTAGAAGAAATACTAAATTTTGATATAATATCTGGGGTACCTATTGACTACATGCATGCTGTGCTGTTAAGAGTTTGCAAACGTATGATTTGTCACACAAAATATGGGTGGATTTTTGGAAAATCTTTGTATAAACTTCAAAGTAGAAAAGTGTTTATGTTGAACAGTCGTTTAAAAATTATAAAAAAGTTTATACCGTGCGCGCCTTCAAGAAGGAAAACTAGGGATTTTAATGAAGCCAAAAGATATAAGGCAACTGAATTTCGACTTTTTCTATTATATACAGGTGTAGTAACTTTGAAGGGTATTATATCCAGTGACATGTATAATCTTTTTTTGATGCCACCTGTTGGCATGTCAATAATGCTAAGCAATGAGTTTTGCAAATTACCCCATTAATTTCCTATGCCTCTCAATTAATGGAACATTTTGTTATTAATTGTAAGAATATTTATGATATTGGATTTTTGTCTCTTAATGTGCACTCATTAATTCATTTGTCAACACGTTTGGATCTTTGGACAACTGCAGTGCGTTTAGTTTTGAAAACTATATGCAAATTTTGAAAAAGAAAATTCGGCACGTATCAGGCAAACCTCTTGAGCAGGTTGTACATAGAATACTTATACTCATAGCATTAATTTAATGTACTGAGTATTAATTAAAAATATACGACTTAATTAGATTAGGTTATTTTGAATGGAGACATTTCTGTACATTAATGCTCAAACTGAATTCTAAAATTGACAGTTTTACTCCAGTTGCATAAAGTAATTTATTTGCTGCGTTAAATACCTGCAATAATATTGCTTTTTAGCAGTAATTTAATTGCAAACAATAATTGTATGCATTTAGAGTAAAATTATCGGTTTTGGAATTGTTAGCTTTGAAGTGCATATTTGAATTTAAATCTGCCGCGCTAGTAGTTTCGCGCTGCCAACCAACAAACGCGCTGTATAAAAATTTTACGAACAGTTACCGAGGGCGTGGAGTATCTATGGTATAGGTTATCTGTGGCTGTTTTAAAACGCGTTTACGCGGGAAGAGTTGAGTAGCCTATCTATCCTCCCTTATTAATCTATGTTGTTAACCTTGAAGATCTTTAAACTTTGACCATGCTTTGACCCATTAGCTGTAAAAACTAATTTTAAATGGGTAGGCAATTACTGTAAGTGTACGAAAGGAACCGATATCTTTTACAGAAACGTGTTCGCCCTGTTCACTAACGTTGTGGATTTTCGTAATAACACCTAGGAAAATTAAAGAATTTTTTCTTAGTTTTTAAACCTGCGCTTTGAAACTTGGTAGGCATTAGTGTAAGGTACTACAAAACCCATATCTTTTACAAAACGTGTTTGCCCTGTTCACTAACTTGTGGAATTTTCGAATAACACCATAGGAAAATTAAAAGAACTTTTTCTTAGCTTTTTTAACACCTGCTCTCTTGAAACTTGGTAGTCAGTTAGTGCAGGTGTACTACAACAACCCGTTTCTTTTACGAGAACGTATTCGCGCCGGTTCACTAACTTCTTGGAATTTTCGAACGACACCATAAAAAAAATTTAAAAATTTTTTTCTTAACTTTTGTAATACCTGCGCTCCTGAAGCTTGGTAGGCAGTTAGTGTAGGTGTACTACAACAACCGATATCTTTTACAGAAACGTGTTCGCCCCTGTTCACTAACGTTGTGGAATTTTCGTAATAACACCTTAGGAAAATTAAAAGAATTTTTTCTTAGCTTTTGTAATACCTGCGCTTTTGAAACTTGGTAGGCAATTAGTGTAGGGGTACTACAACAACCGATATCTTTTACAGAAACGTGTTCGACCCTGTTCACTAACGTTGTGGAGTTTTCGTAATAACACCATAGAAAAATTAAAAGAACTTTTTCTTAGCTTTTGTAACTCCTGCGCTCTTGAAACTTGGTAGGCAGTTAGTGTAAGTGTACTACAATAACCCATATCTTTTACAGAAACGTGTTTGCCCCTGTTCACTAACGTTGTGGAGTTTTCGCAATAACACCATAGGAAAATTAAAAGAACTTTTTCTTAGCTTTTGTAACACCTGCGCTCTTGAAACTTGGTAGGCAGTTAGTGTAGGTGTACTACAACAACCGATATCTTTTACAGAAACGTGTTTGCCCCTGTTCACTAACGTTGTGGTATTTTCGTAATAACACCTTAGGAAAATTAAAAGAATTTTTTCTTAGCTTTTGTAACACCTGCGCTCTTGAAACTTGGTGGGCAGTTAGTGTAGGTGTATTGCAACAACCCATTTCTTTTACGGAAGCGTGTTCGCGCCGGTTCACTTACTTCTTGGAATTTTCGTATGACACCATAAAAAAATTAAAAAAATTTTTACTTAGCTTTTGTAATACCTGCGCTCCAAATTCCAAAACATTAGTGAACAAGACGAACACATTTCTGTAAATGGTATGCGTTATGTTGATACACTTACGCTAGCGGTTCACCAAGTTTCAAGAATGCAGGTATTACAGAAGCTAAGAAAAATTTAATTTGCTTAAGTTGTCCTTACGCAAATTCCAAAAAATTTATGAACCAGGGCGAACAAGTTTCTGTAAAAAGTATGTGTTATTTTAGTACACCTACCCTAGCTGCCTACCATGTTTCAAAAGCGCAGGTCTTACAGAAGCTAAAAACATTTTTTTTAAATTTTCTTATTGTGTCACTACGCAAATTCCAAAAAATTAGTGAACCAGGGCGAACACGTTTCTGCAAATGGTATGCTTTATGTTGATACACTTACGCTAGCGGTTCACCAAGTTTCAAGGGCGCAGGTATTACAGAATATAAGAAAAAAAAATTTTAATTTGCTTAAGTTGTCCTTACCCAAATTCCAAAAAATTTATGAACCGGGGCGAACAAGTTTCTGTAAAAGGTATGTGTTACTTTAGTACACCTACCGTAGCTGCCTACTAAGTTTCAATAGCGCAGGTCTTACAGAAGCTAACTGAAAATTTTTTAAATTTTCCTATTGTGTCACTACGCAAATTCCTTAAAATTAGTGAACCGGGGCGAACACGTTCCTGTAAAATATATGGGTTGTTGTAGTACACCTACACTAATTGCTGACCAAGTTTCAAGAGCGCAGGTATTACAAAAGCTAAGAAAAAATTCTTTCAATTTTTCTATGGTGTTATTACGAAAATTCCACAACGTTAGTGAACAGAGGCGAACACGTTTTTGTAAAAGATATCGGTTGTTGTAGTACACCTACACTAACCGCCTACCAAACTTCAGGAGCGCAGATATTACAAAAGCTAAGAAAAAAAATTTTTAATTTGTTTATCGTGTCATACGAAAATCTCCTAGAAGTGAGTGAACCGGGGGGAACACGTTCCTGTAAAAGATATGGGTTGTTGTAGTACACCTACACTAACCGCCTACCAAACTTCAGGAGCGCAGGTATTACAAAATCTAAGAAAAAAATTTTTTAATTTTTTTATTGTGTCATACAAAAATTCGAAGAAGTTAGTGAACCAGGGCGAACACGTTCCTGTAAAAGATATGGGTTGTTGAAGTACACCTACACTAATTGCCTACCAAGTTTGAAGGGCGCAGGTATTACAAAAGCTAAGAAAATTTTTTTTAATTTTCTTATGGTGTCATTACGAAAATTCCATTAAAGTTAGTGAACCGGGGCTAACACGTTTCTGTAAAAAATATGGGTTATTGCAGTACACCTACACTACCTGCCTACCACTTTTCAGGAGCGCAGGTATTACAAAAGCTAAGAAAAAAATTTTTTAATTTTCTTATGGTGTCATGCGAAAATTCCAAGAAGTTAGTGAACCGGGGCGAACACGTTTCTGTAAAAGATATGGGTTGTTGTAGTACACCTACACTAACTGCCTACCAAGTTTCAGAAGCGCAGGTATTACAAAAGCTAAGAAAAATTTTTTTTAATTTTCTTATGGTGTCATTACGAAAATTCCATTAAAGTTGTGAACCGGGGCGAACACGTTTCTGTAAAAGATATGGGTTATTTTAGTACACCTACACTACCTGCCTACCACTTTTCAGGAGCGCAGGTATTACAAAAGCTAAGAAAATTTTTTTTAAATTTTCTTATGGTGTCATGCGAAAATTCCAAGAAGTTAGTGAACCGGGGCGAACACGTTTCTGTAAAAGATATGGGTTGTTGTAGTACACCTACACTAACTGCCTACCAAGTTTCAAGAGCGTAGGTATTACTAAAGCTAAGAATTTTTTTTTAAATTTTCCTATGGTGTTATTACGAAAATTCCACAACGTTAGTGAACAGGGGCGAACACGTTTCTGTAAAAGATATGGGTTGTTTTAGTACACCTACACTAACTGCCTACCAAGTCTTAAGAGCGCAGGTTTTACACAAGTTAAGAAAAAGACATGTATTTCATCTTAAAAGAGCAACCGCTTAAAATATACACGTAAGAATAATATAGGAATCTCAAAGTTATTTAGTTTCAATCACCCTTAGATTTAAAATGCGTATAGATAATTGGGTCAATATACAAAACATAATTGAATAATAGAAATGCTTGTGCAGTTCAGTAGGCGTGGTTTTATTGTGTTGGAGATTGGTAGGTGTATTCATAATTAGCGGCCGGTAGATAGTGGCCGCTAGCTTCACTAACGTTATATTTCCTATGCCTCTCAATTAATGGAACATTTTGTTATTAATTGTAAGAATATTTATGATATTGAATTTTTGTCTCTTAATGTGCACTCATTAATTCATTTGGCAGAGTGTGTCAACACGTTTGGATCTTTGGACAACTGCAGTGCGTTTAGTTTTGAAAACTATATGCAAATTTTGAAAAACAAAATTCGGCACGTATCAGGCAAACCTCTTGAGCAGGTTGTACATAGAATACTTATACTCATAGCATTAATTTAATGTACTGAGTATTAATTAAAAATATACGACTTAATTAGATTAGGTTATTTTGAATGGAGACTACATTTCTGTACATTAATGCTCAAACTGAATTCCAAAATAGACAGTTTTACTCCAGTTGGATAAAGTAATTTATTTGCTGCAGTTAAATCCCTGCCATAATATTGCTTTTTAGCAGTAATTTAATTACAAAGAATAATTGTACGCATTTAGAGTAAAATTACCGGTTTTGGAATTGTTAGATTTGAATTTAAATCTGCCGCGCTAGTAGTTTCGCGCTCCCAACCAACAGACGCACTGTATAAAAATTTTACGATCAGTTACTGAAGGCATGGAGTATCTATGGTTTAGGTTATCTGTAGCTGTTTTAAAACGCGTTTATGCGGGAAGAGTTGAGTAGCCTATCTATCCTCCCTTATTAATCTATGTTGTTAACCTTGAAGATCTTTAAACTTTGACCCATTGCAGCTAAAAATAATTTTTAAAGTCGGGTTAAAAACTAAAGCATTTCGAAAGGACGCCATTGCTAGTATTTATATGAAACTATAGTCTATTCCAGCTAAGAATAAAGCGACGAAAGGTATAGGGAAAGTTTAGCCTTTGATGTTGATTTACACAGCTTAACTCTAAAAATTTGTATTTAAAATATATATAGAGCGCCATTGTCAAATTTGCAATAAAAACGGGTTATGGAAATTAATTTAGACTAGTCACGATTTATAATCACTCAAATATGGAATTAATAATTATTCTATATACATATATAGAAATTATAATTAATTTGCCGTGTAAATTCACTTTGCGTACAAGGTCATCTACTTTATTCTTATTTGGAATGAACTATAGAACAGACTATCATTTATAAATTAATTTGCCGTGTAAATTCACTTTGCGTACAAGGTCATCTACTTTATTCTTATTTGAAATGTACTATAGAACAGACTATCATTTATAAAACCTGAAAACACATTCGTTATATTTTACGAAAAATATTTCCACCACTCCTCAACTGCAAACTATATTTTCAATTACCTGCTTGTTCCGTTTCAACTTTTACGAAAACTGTTCCAGGTGTATCTTCTTCTTCTTCAGCTTCAACTTTTACTTGCTGGCAATAAGAAAATCCAGTGGTGTTTTGAAGTTCTAGTAATTCCATAATTAAACACAGCCGTAAAATATCGGGTACTTTAGTTTTTTGAAAAAATAAAACTTAAAACTGAACCTACTATTTAACTTAGTTCATTGCTACGGATTAAAATTCAACCATTAATACATAAATCAACTTTCATACATCATAGATCATACATAATAAAACAAGTAGGAAGAAGCTAACATGACTTCAAGATGTATAAAGTAATATGGTCTACAAACTTTCAGCCAATCAACGGCGAGCGGGAAGTATGAGAATCTCCAAATACATATTTGATAAGTACAACAATAGCGGCATAGAATAATAACACCAACAAGAGACACTCGGCGTTTTTAGGTAGACCAAATTTCTTTGCGGATGTATAAAATCCGCCATTATTTTGTTGGTATATCCATAGAATAATAAACACTCATGCTAGTGTAGTGTATTATTATTCTGTGCTATATCCTTCAACCTTCTTTAAGTTTATTGTACTGTTCTTCTTCTACGTTGTAATTTCACTTCAATAGGTTTCTCTACTACGTTAGAGCCTAAATTAAGCAGTTTTGCATACAATAATCAATTTAAATATTTAAAGCAATTTCTAACTCAACGTTTTTGAATTTCCCGCTGCATCTGTGTATCTACAGAATAATGACTGAAGGTCATGTATTTTTGGTACATGAAAAACAAAGAATTTTTAAAGTGTCAAATTTTTTTGGAGATGATAGCGGTAAAAACTGGTGCCGCCTCAAGCGACTACTGGTGAAAACAAGAGCTAATAACGCGAAATTCAAATTAAAACGCAAAAGATTTACCAAAAACTTATTTTCAAAACTCAACAATATGTTTTAACAGGTTGATTAAAACTTTGTTTAATCATATATGGTAAATAAATGAATTTTAATTCAATCTGTTTCATACATATTGTTGAGTTTTGAAAATAAGTTTTTAGATTAATTTATTGATAGGAGTTAAACAGAAACAATTAATAATAATAGTTTATTACTGTAAATATTCTTTATTTACATCACACTTAGCAACAGTACAAAATAACGAATCAATAAATAACCTTAATGTATCATGAATATATTCGGACATACTCAATTTATCAAATTTAATTAAATAAATATTAGAGAGTTATTGCAACGTTTATTTTGACAATTCTTTAATAAAGTTTTCTCTTATTTTACTTCTAAGATCCGCAGTGAACACATTCTTAATTTTTTTACTTTATTAAAATACAGGCCACCATTATTTAATTTAAATACAGGCAAGGAACGCTTTTATTTAGGCACCTTAATTTTGACATTTATGAAATTCCTAACCAACAAACTTGCATTTAATGGTTAGTTTCATAGTTGTAATAGGTTTGTCTGTGGTTAGTTTTCTGTATAATTATTGTGCGAAATAATGTCCAAGCTTATAACACAGGAAAATATAAAAAGCGTCAACGTTTTAAATGGATGATGTTGTGCTTCTCCGGGCAGTTAGGTGTCGAAATCCGTTTGAAAAACGACCGTCTCATGCCATCTTACGTTTTAAAAATCGATAAATACCGTTAAGGAACGTCGATAAATACAGTTAAAAAGTCGATAATACATCGCGCAAGCGCGATATAAAAAAGCTTGAGTCAACGCCCCTGGCGGATGGTATCGCTAACCATTTTTACAGATTTTGCGCGGCCAACTGCCAATGACGTCACCAATGCATAAATTATATTGCGCAATAATCGGACAACATAACTTTAAAGACAATTGATTATATCCGCGAACAAATTGAACTATGAAGTACTCACATGGATGTCTCTGGGGTAAAGTTGGCTTCTATTACAAGTCCATCAGGGCTCCATCCCGGAGGGATTAAAGGTGGTGATTCCTCCGGAGCTGCTAGCGGAGCATGGACATCAGGCTCGTCTAGGGTCGTGGAGTACGGTTCGCCAAGGTGGCTTCAGATTTCTTCCTACCTTTGCAGGGAATGACGGGAACATGGTATAAGGTGCGACAAACAAAAGATAAGCAAGCAAGGAAATTTACATAGATAAAGATAAGCACGATACGATACCTCAAAGCGTCCACTCCCCTCGAAAGTTCGGGCGAAAAAGCCACGTTCAAGCGTCTAACGGAAACCTCTCACCACTTTTGTCTTTTCCGCGTCGGCGCGAAGTTTTTTTATCGAGTCTACTATACAAAGCTTCTAATGAGGTAATGAAAGAAACAACATTTTCGTCAGGTCCTTGGGTTCGATTACGTATCTCGTTCCAAAGGTCGGTAATATAACCATGAGGTAGGAAGTCACGTTTTAGGCACGCAACTAACTCCTCCCAGGTAGAAATTTTATCTCGGATGTTCCTGTACCAGATCAACGCGGAGTCTGAAAACAAGTCAGCTGCTGAAACAAATAAATCCTGGTCGGTACACTGGCGAGAGATTTTGAAATCATTAATACGGTCAAGAAAGGACGATAAAGAGACTTGCGAGTCAAACCCTTAAAAAGTGAGACCCCATTTGTATACAGGTATGGATTTTCCTAATGGTTTAGGTTGAGCAAGTACGAGATTTGAAAACGGTAACGATATATCTACGTCTGCGTTTGGATTGAGTCTCTCAAGAACAATTCCTTCAAGTAATAATATTTCGGACAACAAACTTTGTTTAGCTTGGTTTGCTTGCTCATCGTCATATAAGGACAATAATTCTGTACGCTGTTTGACATGAGTTATTCTCAAAGCCAATCGCCTTAGCTCAATATCACTGGGACCAGGATCTGTTCTATTTATTATACCAGATATTTCGTCCAAAGAAAGTTTAATTTCAGATACGTTGTGAGGCCAATCGGAAACGGGTTTCTTTAAGATAGGAATGCCTTTCGTTTCCTGGGCTAAAACTGCTCTAAGTTGTGATCTCCGATCATTTTGGTTATGAGCGGGAGTAATATTCCTACATTCAATCTCGTAAATTAGCTCGAGAGACTTTAAATGTGAAATATTCATTTTGGATTTCTATTTGAGACACGATATATATGAGATATGCAATACTGACGTAAATCAGAAGGTAGAAAACGATACAGCTACTTCAAGTCAGTACGATAAGATATTTAAGGGTGGAAACTTGCTATGAACGTCACTCGTAAAGAATAATATTCAAATTTTATCACGTTAAGTAACCAAAAAACTAAAGAACACGTTTAAAACTATATGAGGCAAGGTTAGTATTTAATAAAGGAATATATCATTGATAAACTACAAAAAGACACTCCAAATTATAACAACACGCAGGTAATGTATTATTTAACAAAAGCAACAAGAACCCATAGTTTGACGTTTCATAAAAAGATATTAAAAAGGCAATTTGTTTCGTTAAGTGCTTTTAAACACAAGGTTTTCTTGTAAAGGTAATTAAGATATTATTAATTAAACAGGTAAATCACTAATGCACTTTTTAAAATGTAACACACAAGACAGTGTATTCAAGTTTCAAAAACGGTCTTCTAAAGTTAAAAAAACAAATAAGGGTTATATTTTAATTTTAATATAAAGTAGATAATTTCCGTAATAAAGGCATGCATTATACTTAAGATGCTTATGTATTTGTATTTATTCATATATATAAATGATGCACTCACCTGTATAATTTAAAAGCAGGGTGGAGGTATAAATCCTAAAAGCTTGCAGTTCTGTTTAGGAGAACTAAACACATATTTCAGATAATATCAGTTCTCAAAAGCACACACACCATATTTAAATTAGAAAACCATTTAATCAGCTAACCATTTCACATACAACAGCTGTATGTTTCAATGTCAAAATGGCTGCCTACATTCAGATTGCCATAGCAACTGATTTTGAAAACAAGAATGAGGCTTTCCAATAACGCGACATTCAAATTTTAAAAGATACAGATATTAAATAACTTAATTTATCAGTGAAACAAGCTTGTTTAAATAACATTGGTAATACATTGAATGTTTATAAAACAAAGGAAAATTCATAAGTTCCTAACCTCGCACATTAAGACGCCATTTTCTTACGTTTTAAAAATCGATAAATACCGTTAAAGAACGTCGATAAATACAGTTAAAAAGTCGATAATACATCGCGCAAGCGCGATATAAAAAAGCGAGCAACGCCCCTGGCGGATGGTATCGCTAACCATTTTTACAGATTTTGCGCGGCCAACTGCCAATGACGTCACCAATGCATAAATTATATTGCGCAATAATCGGACAACATAACTTTAAAGACAATTGATTATATCCGCGAACAAATTAAACTATGAAGTACTCACATGAATGTCTCTGGGGTAAAGTTGGCTTCTATTACAAGTCCATCAGGGCTCCATCCCGGAGGGATTAAAGATGGTGATTCCTCCGGAGCTGCTAGCGAAGCATGGACATCAGGCTCGTCTAGGGTCGTGGAGTACGGTTCGCCAAGGTGGCTTCATATTTCTTTCTACCTATGCAGGGAATGACGGGAACATGGTATAAGGTGCGACAATCAAAAGATAAGCAAGCAAGGAAATCTACATAGGTAAAGATAAGCACGATACGATACCTCAAAGCGTCCACTCCCCTCGAAGGTTCGGGCGAAAAAGCTACGTTCAAGCGTCTAACGGAAACCTCTCACCACTTTTGTCTTTTCCCCGTCGGCGCGAAGTATTCGTCCAACCCACTCGCGTCGCGCGATCTGGCGCAGACGCACTGTGACGTAACGGAAATACGCGCCTAGTCTTTTAAAATTGTGGCGCCAAACTTCCGCACATCAAAATTAAACTAATACATGTTTAAGGGCCAATTTGATTGGCACGTAACAGCCAGTAATGCCGTGGCTGCAATGATAGGTTAGGTTACTATTAAAATTAGATATTATTATTAAAAAAACACGCATATCAGAACAGTTGTTGCTAAAACTATTGCAGACTGTTCTGATATGCGTGTTGTGATTTTTAATAATAATATCTAATTTGTGTTTTTTAATAATAATATCTATTTCTAAGAGTAACCTAACCTGTCATTGCAGCCACGGCATTACTGGCTTGAGACGGTCGTTTTGAAAACGGATATGCTGCTTAGGAAGAAGTGAAAAATAGTGTTTTACAGTTAACGCGAAAAAAGTATTCCGTAAAAACACTTCGACAACGTATCCAAATGTTATTAGATCAGTGGGAAAGGAAAGAGGCAATTGATAAAAAAAGGTGAATCTTTGTGTGAATACAATTTTTTTATATTCTCTAATAAACTTAAACATATAGGTCTGGTACTGAAGAACCGTATTCTGAAAAAGATGTTTTGCTTCAAGAATTGTATGATTTATTAGAAGAACTAAAAACAAATGAAGAAACTAGAAGTTAAAAATACTACTGAAATTGGAAAAGAAACTAGAGAGGTGCTGCAAAGGATTTTATGCAGACCGAAGAAAATATTGTTTATTTCCAAAATGAGCACGATTATTCTATAGGTACACATATAACTATTAAAATTGTAGTAAACTTTTATTTGAAAGATTCCAATCTTTAAACAAAAATTATTTTAGGTTTAGTGGAAGAGCCTGGAAAATTTAATTGCCTAGATGAAACATTGAATGAAAATTTAAATCAAGAAACAGCAGAAAATCCAGAAGTTAATTTTGTTGCAACTGAAAACACATGTACGCCTATAGTTACAACAACCGGCGCCAACAAAGTAGATTTTCGAAGAAACATTGTAGGTACTTTTATTTATTTCCTTAAATGTGTATACTGCTTCAGTAAAATGATTACATTATGCCATTTAATTACTCACATTACATATTTGTACACATATACTTTTTGTCGCCAAATGAAATGAAATTAATCACGTAGATTTTTCATTCATTTAAAACATTAAAATTAGCATTCGCGGTTTCTATATTCTTAATAAATTTGGTTTTGTGTTTCTTAGGATTTTTGCACGCCAACTAATATGCACATTTTTGTAGGCCCTATAAGAACTAGAGCCAAAAAAAACAATTATTTGAGACGAAGTGGCTTAGATTACCTGAAGGAAAAGAACGATAGAGAAATGAAATGTGAAGAAAGAAAAATGAAATTGGAAGAAAGAAACGTAGCAGTGGCTGAAAGGAATATAGCTCTAGCAGAAAAAAAGTTCGTGTTAGAATCAGAACAGTATAAGAAGATATTTGATAGACAACATGAAATAATTGATAAATTACTGGATATAGTTAAAAAATATAATTCCTAATAATTATGTACATATTATTCATGTTAATAAAACATCTACTACGTAAATCAGTAGCTTGGTTCAACAATTGAAAAGTGGCTATGGTCTGCATACTGTGATCATACCAATATTGGCAGATCTGATCACCTGTAAACAAATGTTTGATTCATGATAAGGATAATGATGTTTATTTTGTAAATACAGTCCCTTC
Organism: Platerodrilus igneus; assembly: GCA_036346225.1. NCBI lineage: Eukaryota > Metazoa > Arthropoda > Insecta > Coleoptera > Lycidae > Platerodrilus > Platerodrilus igneus. Next base: position 3,459,264 of record JARFIW010000932.1, on the reverse strand, counting down.
ATACTTTTATTAAAAATAAAAATTTGCAAAACAATGGGAATACTCATATTATAGTAGTCGAAATGTTTATTTTCATTTACAATAGTACCGATATTTATAGATGTGGATTATAATTTTCAAGCAATGTACTCCTCGAGTATCGGAGGCATGATATTGAAGTATTCACCAGTTTGACTCCTATACAAACATGTGTGGCAATTTGTCAGAAGGACGGCACATTTACACAAACTTTCTAAATCACTAATTAGTAGTTTTTGATTTTTCTTAAAGTCGACAAATGCAAATTGACTAACAACTTTTTGGAAACCCCACCCAACTGCAACACTGAGCACTTTCATAGTGTTATTAAACACAATTTGATGGGGTAATAAATTTGCGGGTTGACCTGGGTATGGTGATAATAACAGTTGTCTAACACCATAAGCCTGATCTCCATATAACACAATTTTCACCATTATGAAACATTGAATTTTGTTCAAATTCTTGATATAAATTTGTTTTCTGAACAATTCTAGCATCGTGTCTTCTCCCAGGAAAAGCTCCTTTTACATTGATAATTTATCCATCTGGAGTTAAAACTGACTGATATTTAACACAGTGTATCCTCTTATGACCAGAGTAATACTCTTCTTGATTAATAGACGGTCTGCTTTTAGGACGAATTGTACCGTCAATAAACTCCCAACAGTTATGGACAGCAGCTTCCATGTCAGCTATAGACTAAAAATTAGTTGTGATTAAATGTTTGCTTATAAGTCATTAGGTATGCCAATTACTTGTGCATATAATTGATATCTATTCCTGTTTAGCCATTGATGGGAATTTAAATTGTTTAAAAGATGCCCATGATTGTCAACAATACAATTAGCAGTACTCCGAATAATTTGGGATAGCGACTGTGATGAATAGTTGAATATTTTTTCCAAGTCTACTAAACGGTTTGGAAAGCTGAGTTTTAACAACATGCATAATGTTGTTGTTCCTGCAAGTTTATTAATGTATATTATATACTTATATTGTACTTTAACGTTTAGTTTTTATTGAATATATAAATTTAATAATTTATGTACCATCTATATTATTTCTGGTATCAGTAACAATTCGCTGGGGAATTCGTAGAGCATTCCGTAGTCGTGGTATATCTGCTCTGTGAAAACGAAAGTTAATTTTTGCTTCAGCATCAGCCGTGATATCCAAATTAAATTCCACTGGTTCAATAACACCATTTTTCTCAATATCATTAATACCAATTATGTTGTGAAGTAACAGCTCAATTTCATGGTGGTTAGCACCCCCTAGAATTGCAACCTCTAATATTGTTTTCCATATTCGTATTAATTAGACACTTAAAAGTTACAGATCTGTGGTTTTTATATAGAAACACTAATAACAATGCAATTCTGCACTACAAATTCTTGTATCACAAAAAAGAGCTCAATCCATTATTTATTTTGAAAACATAACCTATAGATAGAATAGTTAACATATATGTCAAAATAATGAATAAAGGGAAAACACTTGCAATAACACTGCTTAAAATTGGATGCAAAATTTTAATACAAGATACTTTATTTAAAGCTTCTTTTAATAAAGTATATTTGGATTGAGTTTGCAATAACCCTCTATTTAAACACAAATAATCGCAATATAAAGAATTTCTTATCGTTAATTAATAAAATCTATGATTAGGGTAACCAAATTTTTTTTAAGAGAAAAGAGTATAACAACAAAATATTCCACTTCTATTTTATAAGAAAAAAGAGTATATCAACATAATATTCCACTTTATTTTAATCTACCACTACTTCTTTATATTTGGCTGCCTTTATAACCAGATTTCGCTTTTAGTAATAAATTGTGTTCATTTTTTATTTTACTAAAAAATTCTAAACAAGATATTTTTATATTAACTTTCATGACCTGTTCAATTGTCCATACACTGAGCCTGCTTTTTTCGTCATCCCAATAATCGTGTATAACACTAAACAACCTTTCACATTCAGCATTTGTTCCCGACAACATAAACATAAAATTAACGAAATGCTCCACGATATCGAGGTTAACACCAGCATTTTTAAAATCTTTTATAACAGCCTCCCAGCGATTTATGAGAGGTAGGTGGTTAGTATCCCAAACTGTTAAATGTTCTATGCACCTTTATCAAAAATAGTAGGTATCAAAACCACTATTATCACTAAATTTAGCAACAATATCATGTAAACCGTGAACCTGGTTTTGAAAATAGTTGAATGATATTTTAAAGTGTTCAAATGACAAAAGTTTATTAAGCATAAAATGTTCCATCTGTTTTGCTTGTAAGAAGAATTTTTTTGACCAAATTTCTAAATAATTTAATATTTCCAAATAGAAGAGTGTAACAACTATGTATCTACATATTCCTTTTTAATATCACCGCACTTTTCACTTCTATACTTGACTCAACTGCAGACTATCTAACAAGAATCGGTAGTAGCTTTGTTGATTTATGATTTGATGCATCACAAGCAACTACAACGTAATGTGCCTTCAATAACTCATCTTTTAAAATGCTACCACACCAACTGCTAATAACATTCTTGATCAAGTATTGTGTTTTTGTTCTTGCACAGCTGATTTTTTATTTCCTGAAATTTCAACGACTCCAGTAGTACAATCCATACTACGAAAAGAATGATTATGTTGAACATTATGAAACGTCCACAGCAGCTCCAAATGTATAAGTTTCATATCTTCTGGTGCTTTCTTCTGAAAAAAGCGTCTATATTTTGTTTGCCCAAAACTGAAGCGTTTTGCACATGGATTTTGCCTTTGCATGTTGATGTATATCATAGTTGCCTTTGTTTTATATGGAAAATGTTTTTTTACAAATTATACAAAAACCTTTTTCTGAATCATATTTAATTTTTTTAACAAAAGGGTATAACGCTTCGAACACTTCCGAATATTTACACTTGCCACGACAAGTCATATGTAATACTCTAACATCTAACAAGTGTAGCATGTACAAATATATATCTATATATAGTGTAACAATTTTATTTTCGATAATAAATCCTTCCATATAATTTTAAGAATAGTGTAACAATTTTATTTTCGATAATAAATCCTTCCATATAATTTCAAGAATAATGTAACAATTTTATTAATAACAATAATAATTTGCATTCAACTTCAAAAGTAATACGTTAAGCCTGCATCGTCCTTTGATAATCTACTTATATTCAGATATCTGTGTCGTATACAGCTATTTACAGGCACATCTCTGTTTGATTGTTCCCCTCCTGACGGCGCAACCGCCCGAGCTGGTTAGAAGATAGTCGGCCACAAGTGATAGAAATATCAACATGTACCCTAGACTGCAGGCCGGCAATCTGCGAATCCATTTCAATTAGTGAGGATATCTTCGAATAACGGTCAGTAATGTATATATTGTGCGAACTTGTATAATTTGAGATAATTTATTTAGCGCACAAGTAGGATGCAACTTTTAAAGACACACGAGGACACAGTAAAGTAAAACACATGTAAGATGCTACCTTTGGAAGGTGACGTAATTCAACTTCGAGATTACGACTGCTGCAGAATGTAAGGCAACAGGATAGGATTCGACACGTGGAACGAAATCATTATAGAAGTTGGTTTGGATGAATTTGTTTCAAATTACAAACGCTGTTATCGTTGCTTGAAAAAACGGGGATCCCGTCTTTCTTTGTTACAATGCGACAAATGCAGTTTTGGTTCGTAGATAGCTATAAGTTCTTTTTATGTGTTTCAAAACTAGGAACACGTTAACTTGCTTTGATGCGTAATACATGTACGTTATAAAAGTTTCAACTAATTGCTGAGCTGGATTTACCAGTAGTAAAACGAAAGTTCACTGATTTAATGTTTTAAAAACAACACGCTTTGCTCAATATGAATCGTCGGTAACGTCAACAGGTGTTACTGACGTCATATTTTTCTGCTTTGTACTGCTGACAGATGTTATTTTAAAAGCAAATGCTTTGAACAGCTTTGGTACAATATATGTAAACATGTATATTTTTATGATCAGCTTTATCTAAATTAAAATTTGTATACGTAATTTTGAAAGCTCAAATATTGTTAGGAGCTATTAATTTGTTATCTGCCTGAACAGAACTGCACAGGTTAGAACCCTATTTGTACAACAAGTTCATGTTTTAAAGTAAAGTATTTGATTGAAAATAATAAAGATAAACATGAAAGTTAAAAGTTTAAGATTGATGCAGTTAATGATTAAATTTTTTGTTACAAGTCACATTATTTTAAAAGAGATTTTTTAGTAAACAATTGGTTCGAGATTAAAGATTTTTTATTTTGATCAAGTGTGATCAAATCTAATAACATAAAGCTAAAACCCTTATGAGTAAGAAATTGATGCCAATTTTATATTGGAAATACCTTTTTACTATTTCTTTATGTATTTTTGCTGGACATAAATGGTGTTCCACCTTTTTATTTATTTAACTATTACAATTTCTTACAGGAGCTGCGTCTTATTTTATTAAGACAGGTTTTTGTCAGCGAAGGCGATCCTTTTTTCTTTGGGTCTCCACGTCCGCCCTTAGAAATATGCAATTATCATAATTACATCAGGACTTGGTGGCGCCTATTTGATTTAGCTTAGGTTTGATCTGCAAACAGATTTCGACTTACCCCCCCCATTTCTCATAGCTCTACCCAAGGAATAGACCCCTAGTTGTGTCGGAAGATTTTTAGAACAATAAGTATCACTGATGCCACGCTTGTAAGATACTTAAGGAAGATAAAATAAATATAATAAAAAAAAAAATTCGTTACAATATATATATATATATATATATATATATATATATATATATATATGTTCAGGAAGTAACGGTCGTCACTTTGTTAGTACTTAAAATAATTAAGGGTTTCGACCTTATTAAAACTATTACGTTTGTTTTAAATGTTTTATTAAAACTATCCAAGCTTTCGTTGTCTATTGGACAACTTCATCAGAAACTAAAAGTGCAAGTTGATACAATGAGAAATCATCAGTAGATTACTTACATCTTTGTATAAATCACAATTCTAAAAATCACAGTACATATTAAAAACGATGGTTTATATCACCAATAATAAAAGTGTAATTTACATAACTTCTACATTACAACAGTCTTTTTGACGATTACCTCGTGCTGGTCAAGATGGAAAAGGATATAATTTTAATCGTCACTTGTTAATAACATTTGCTTGAAACAAACCGGCACTGACAGATATATATATATATATATATATATATATATATATATATATATATATATATATATATATATTATATACACAACAACAACCACAGCGGTCAGTTTATTAACTTAACCAGAAAAGAAGTTTCTAATTCTATGGTAACCGCAGTCGTTAGATACTGAAAAATTATGCTTCATGCTGTTTTACAGCTAAAAAGAGTATATTCGTTCTTATTTTTCAAAAAGTAAGAGTATGGGATTTTAATAAAGCAAAAGAGTATAATAATCTGAAAAAGAGTATATTTGGTCACCCTGATGATAGACATGCATTAGTCAATATCTTTAAGAGCTAATTTTGAACTTTCAAAAATGTTACTATTATTACCATTCTTTATATTCTTCTTAATGGACTATTATAAATATAATTATGTATGGAGTTATATATTTTAAATACTTCATTTTTCCTAAATATCAGGTTTGTATTAAAATTAATTCAATTGGGCTAGAAAAATCCCCATTAGCAGTCGATATGTTATTGCAGTTTGTAGATAATAGAACAAAATTACTAGTAGTTGTACAATGTAATGGTGGAATAGGTATTAAAATGTTACTACTAGTGTTGATAATCGATGTGGTTTATTTTAGTAATACAAAATTTAATAGTCGAGTTACCATTGTGCTGCAAAGCTTCCTTCCTCAAAATATGCCTTACTTTTAACCACAGGCAAATCTATTATTTCAAACCATCTTTGTCTGCGCTCTGGATCTTTATCAGGAAATCAAAAAAAATTTTGTTTTTGTAGTTGTTATCAGTTATGTTAGTATAATATGCATTTTCTCAACTTTTGGCAACATAACAGTAAATCAATTTCCCAATAGGCATTGCGTTCCCCTATTAAATGGAAAGTGTTACGCTGATGTATACTACAAGAATATTTAATTAATAATTTTAAACGCCGATTTAAAAATAATGTACATGCTAAGTCAATCCTTGTAATCTAATAATTTTCCAATAACAATAATAATATATACTCAAAATGACAATAAGAGAAGGAGAACTACACTAAAACAATATTTAATTAGAAATTTTAAACAGATTTACAAAATAATGTGCCTGTTATGGCAATCATTTTTATTTAATAATTTTCCAATAACAACAATATTATTTATAATAAAAGGAGAACTGCACTAAAAGAATACTTGATTAGAAATATTATACACCGATTTAAAAAATAACGTATCTGCTAAATCAATCCTTATAATTTAATAACTTGCCAAAAATAAGGGTACTGAACAAAGCAACTAAACACTGTAAAAAGGAGAACTATGCTAAAATCTTAATATAATTGGTATTTTAAACACTGACTTTGTAGTGATCCGTAGTATTTCCTAAGTCGATTTTCATTGGTTGATAATTATTGCAAATATTATAGTGTACATTTCGATATTCGCAGGTATTTTTGAACAGCACAGTAACCACTTTCAGGTTTCTAAACGCACTTCGTGACATCAGAATGTACTGTTGACAAGTTCCTAACCTGCGTCTTTAGACTTTGCTTCAGCATTTCAAAATGGAAGGTCGAAAAGCTTCACTTGGCGGTTTTATTAAAGGTAAAGTTTTTGATTATATGCTATTTTGAAGTTATCTCATTGCATCGAAGCTTGAGTAATTATTTAATGTTATTCGGTTGTGGTTTAAGATGGTAATTGAATTAATGATAAAATTGTCATTCATATTTTTTGTTTGTGATTTTTAATCCACTTGATGTGTTTAATTTTTAAAAGCACATTTATAGCTAATGCGATCTTAATGAATATTTTTTGAACATTTGCTTACCAGATGGAATATATTTTGTTAATATGCATTTATATAAAGATTTAGCGCCTGAATCTGGGCTTTTGTTTCTATAGAATTTTGGTATGTATTTGTTATAAGCATATTTTATAATTTGTTTTCAATGTTCTAATAACTTGTCATGTTTATGTAATTATTTATTTGTTTTAGTTGTGCGTATATAACTGCATTATTTATGTTCGATTTTAAAACCTAACCGTAAGTTAGTTTGATGTGATCTGACGTATTTACAACCTACAATTCTATCTGTAATTAATAGACGATAGACACATAAGTATTTTACATAATACACGCAGTATATTTTGTATACACAACATTTTTTTAGAATATGTTTACGCAATTTTGATCCAAAATTGTTTCTTGTTAGACTTCGTATATCATATATTTAAAATAATTTTACATTATTCAAGTCTGTGCACAAAAATGAATTCTAAATGAAATACAATATCCACATTCACACTAAAACATCTTGATGTTAATACACAATGTTACAATTTTCTAATCCAAGTTAAACATATTATTACTGATAGTATTACAACTTTTTTATAATACATGATCATCATCATTAGGTCTTCAGTCCTGGAACTGGTTCCTATTCTGAACTAACCTTCTCATTTCCCTGAAATTTGTATAGCCTGTATCTATTACTATCTGATCTAGGTCTATATCTACCTTCTTTTTCCTTATCCCATGCTATTCCACAAAAAGGCCTTAGAACGTATTCTGCCCTTCTATTTCTCCTATTTTTTTCCACCGATATCCTTGTTTCCCTACTATTTCTATAACCTATTTGTTATTAACTTTGTCTGTCCATGCTATCATCCTCATACATCTGAAGCACAACATTCCAAAAGGCTGCTTTTCCTACTGCCCTTATTTCATGGCATACTCTGCTGTGCTCCACACATGCTTTCAACAATTTTCTGCTTGTTTCTATTTGTTGTCTTTCATCGTAGGCGCTGTTCTTCCTTGTTAGATGCAGTTCGGTCCCCTTCTATTGTTTTATAATTATATACCATATTTCTCTGATACTCAGTGGTTGTGAAGGGGTGTAAGCAGCCCGTGGCTACCAAGTTCCCCCAGCACTTGCCGATTTAATATTTTTTTCAATATATCTTTTCCCACAATCAACATTAGTTGCAGATATTTCACAACCACCACCTGTAGTTGTTTGTAATAAGCATCAGATTTATCTGCGCTTATTTTTTCGTCATTTGGTTTTCCGTCTCAAAACTGGTTGGACATGTACCAGCACTTATTTACACAGTTCCCTGAAATTATCACACAGCCTGTTTGGTCTCTTTGTCGCATGTTTGCGTAGTTAATTTTAAGTTATTTTAAATTTGTAGTTGTAAATCAAATAGTAAAGCTGTCATTCCTTGTCCTGTTATATCCGTCGTAAAACCTCCTTTGTGCATGTGTAAATTAAGTTGAAAAAGGGATAGTGACAGAAACACTCTCTCATCAATATCGGAGCAAAATGGTTGTTCGTTCGGGAAGTGAGTTAGTCAATAGTGCCGCCGAATGTGAATTTATCGATAAACCTCTAAAAAACACAGTGAAAGTGCAAACGACACACATACTACAATTCGCATACAGTCCACTTAGTTGAAGAGTAGGAATTACACCTTAGAACAATAGAAATGCCCTATTTCACAGAGATTCAGTGAAGGGGGTTAAGCAGCCTGTGGCTGCCAAGATACCCCAACACTTACACATTTGCCGAATTAATAGTTTTCTAGTAAATCCTTTTACACAATTAACATTATTCGAGAGTTTTGTCCAACCAATACTTGTAGTTACTTATAATAATCATCATGTTTAAGTACAATTACTTTTTTCGTCACTAGTGTAGCGATCTTGGGACTGGTTGGATGCGTACCTCCATTGATTTCTATTCTGAGCTAGCCACACATTTCCCTGAAATTCCTACAGCCTACATCTTTCACTATTTGTATGCAGTAGTCTAATCTAGGTCCACCTCTACTTCTCTTTTTTCCTATGTGTGCTTCTAATATATTCCGCAATATTCCTTCATACCGTAGTATGTGATCTATCATCCTATCTCTCATATTTTTTACCGTTTTCCACATACTTCTTTCTTCTCCTACCATTTTTAGTACCTTTTCGTTCTTAACTTTGTCTGTCCTTGATATCTTCATCATACGTCTGTAGCACCACATTTCAAAGGCTTCTACCTTTTTCTAGTCTCCTTCTCCTACTGTCCAGGCTTCACATCCGTACAGTGCTGTGCTCCACACATATATTTTAAGCAATCTTTACCTTGTTTCTATGTGTGTTGTCTTTGAACACAGTAGTTGCTTTTTCTTATTAAATGTAGCACGACCTTGTGCTAATCTTTGTTTTATATCTTTTGCGCTTTTTCCATCTGCTATATACAGCTATATCATCTGCAAATCTAAGCATATCAATTTTTTGTACCTGCATAGTAATTCCAAATGTCTTCTTGCATTTGACAGTATTCATTGCCTCTTCAATGTACATGTTAAAAATTAATGAGGATAGGGTACATCCCCATCTCACCCCTTTTCTAGTATTTACTTTTCTACATTCCTGCTCTAATTCTATGACCGCTGTTTGCTCTTTGTATAAGCTATGTACTATCCGTCTGTCCCTAATACTTATGCCAATCGTTTTGAGTATTTTGAAATTTTTTTTCCATTTTATATTGTCGAATGCTTTTTCCAGATCTACAAACCCCATATACACGCTTTCCCCTTTTTCTATTGTTTTCTCCATTATCACCCTCAGAGCTAAAATAGCCTCCAAATTGATCCCCTAGTATTTATTCAGCTCGTTTTTCCATTCGTCTTTGAACAATTCTAGTTAATATTTTTGACATGTGTGCTGTCAAACTTATTGTTCGAAAATTTTCACATCTATCTGTAACGGCCTTTTGGTGGGGGACGTTCCCAAAAACACTGTATGAGAAAGAAAAAAAAGGGAGTTGAGACAGATGAATAGAATAATTGAAGGGAGAGAATATATAGGTAAAGATATAAATTGCACTGGATCAAGTGGTAGGCCGGTAGATACAAAAGTATGTTCCCAGTTATATGGCTTAGCTGCTTGCGGAGAGTGGGGTGGGTAGATAACCACTCGTGATGGAGGCCAGGTGAGGTTGGCCAACCGCAAGGAAGGAATACAAACTCGGAAGGCGCCAGTTGATATAAAATGAATTAATTTAGCTTAAGGATTAAAGTGCTCACGATAAACTAAAATGGCTTAATGCACAATTTTCTAAAAATCACACTATATATTAGAATTAATCGTAGAGGCCTCTTATGCACATCTCTTATATTACTAGTGTTAAATTCACGCGATACAGATGTGTGAATCAATGCTACAAATAATTGACTGTTAAATCAACTCTGCAACAAATGTCTTGACGAAACTGTTAATTGTGGGTTTACACAATATAATTATTTATTACAGCATAGGTCAAGTACCAGTTAAATTTCGTGTACACCTTACAACTAAAAAGTCTAGTAGTTAGTAACATGAAATAAACAAGCAGTCAACATGTAGAAATTTTAATGAAGGCCACATTGGTTAATGTGTGATTAATCTTCAATATTTACGTGAGAAACTCCAAGCGTTACCAGATGTGAACATTGCAAGTAATATAATCATCTGACATCCACTACAATCAATCGAACAGCTGGTGGAATAACTATCATAAATTTCGAGATATGTGAGGAACAAGATAAATGAAAAGTAGAATGTAATGTAGAAAGCATAAAATAGAATCTTAAAGGCTGAAACCAATATCGTTCAGGATTAAGTAATAATAGCAATGCCACACATACCAGCGACGATAAAAAAATAATGCGCGTAATGCGTATATAAAGAAGTTGCCTCTTATTTTATTAGTAAAGAATTAATTAGTACTAAGTAAACTCGACAGAACCCATTAACAAGGTGTAAAATTAGCAGAACGAGTTCACCATGCAATGAAACAAAAACAATTGCCTTCATAAACGTTATCAGCTTTAGATTAGAATTGAATTGAGAGTGTTCGATAAATACCAACAAACAACAAGTAGGACGACTGTAACGCAACTACAAGGTAACTCGTGAAGTGAATGTAAGCCAAGAGATCGTGTGACGGTACCAACAAATCTAATAATAATTATAAAATAGGAGAGACCTAACTATATGAAAATTAGCACGTTACATATCCACACCTCTTTTTTGGTATAGTGGCTTTGATGTTTTCAGACACTTTAATGCTAATTCTAACTCATCTCTAAGTCTAAGATATCCCAAGTCATCGTTTTCAATGTCTGATTCCTGTTCTAATGCTGTTAGTTCCTGTCCTGCATATAAATTCCATATATATTCATGCCATCTATCCACTTTCTCTACATTTTCTATATGACGCTTCCTTCCTTCCACATCCCTTATATTTTTTCTTTACAGTTCTATATTCCTAAAATTCATTCTAATTAGTTTGTATGCTTCGTCTGTCTTTCCTATTTCTATCTTAGTTTGTACCTCTTTGCACTTTTCATCAATCCATTGTTCTTTAGCTTTCCTGCATTTGCGAATAATTTCCCATTTTATGGCTTTGTATCTGTTTTCCCATTTCATCTTATCTATTTTTGGCTTTCTTCTATTAAATTAATATCCTTTGTTATCTATGGTTTCTTATTTTCTTTTTGTGTATAACCCAGAATATCTTTAGCCGCCATGTCTAGGCTGGATTTAATGTTATTCCATTCTGTTCACTTCTTTAGTATAAGAAATTTTCCTGATATCTTTCAGCAATTCATTTGACTTTTTTTCAAATCTTTTATGAATATCTTCACCCTTTAGTTTCTTAAAGTTGAAGTGCCTTTTTCAGTTCCTTTTTCTCAAATTTTTTAATTTAAGAGTGGCCTTCATAATTACAATGCTGTGGTCAGTGTCTATATATGCTTCAGGGTAGCATCTAGTCTTTTACTTGATTCCTAAACCTTTGTCTAACAAGAATGTAATCTATTTGATATCTTCCACGTGTATAGTCTTCTAGCATGATGTTGAAATAATGCGTTTGTGATGGTTAAATTGTACTTGCAAAATCCTACCAGCCCATTTGCCCCGTCAATTCTCATGGCTAAACCAAATAAACCTACTTTCGCTCCTTCCACACCCTCACCTGCCACTGCATTAAAATCCCCTGTAATTATTAAATTTTCATGTCCCTTTACGTATCTTAGTATGTCTTCGATATTTTTGGTAGATTGCTTCTACCTCTTCTTTACTGTAGCTAGAGGTGAGCATGTCTACTTGTATTATTACTGTATTTGCCGGTTTAGATTCTAATCCAACCATAAGTACTCTTTTGTAAGTAGTTTTCTACACGTTGTTCCATCTTTTTTCGCATAACTATCATGACACCCGAATTTCCCTCCTCAGATCTAGTATGAATTACCCTAAAATCTCCACTCCAAAAATCCCAGGCCTCTGGCCAGTGAACTTCATTGATCCCTACTATGTCTAGTGCTAACCTATCCATTTCAATTTTCAAGTTCTCTAGTTTACTTTTTTGCTTCATACTTCTGACATTCCACACTCCGACTCACAAAATATTTTCTGCTCTTCCTTTAAACTTTTCGATCACATTCTCCAAAGTAGTCCCCTTCCGGAGATCCGAATGGGGGATTATTTTAACTTGGAATGTTTTACCCAACAAGATGCCATCATGTTACGTAGAATTTAAGTAAGCTATGTACTTGGGAGGTAATGTGGTGGTTTCCCGTTGCCTTCCACATCACCATAGTGTGTGTTAGAATGTCATACCGACCCCTATGGTCTCTGCCACTCTAAGTACCGAAAAAGCTGTTCTCTTTCGGGGACCTGTTTTAATATGGTTCCTCACTAAAGATCCTACTACTTTGGATGGACCTGTAGTTTGGCTCTTTAGATCAGTGGAACGCGGAAGCCATTCCACCTGTTCTGGTACTCTAGAACTTCTTCAAGCTGCAAGTCTATTCGGAACAGATATAATGTCACATTAGTGCAATTTTTGCTCTACGTTTACTGAGAATATGTAGATACTGCTCTATTTCACAGAATAGTCGATTTAAAATTGAACGGTTCTTATAATTACTAACTCTATTCAAAGTGCTACTATCCTTGATTTACCTGTGCAGATGTTCATTATCTGTCTTTTTTTTTAAATTTCCACCATCACTTTGGCAATACGAATGAGTTGTCGCACATTTAAGCCAAAAATTATCTCGGTTTAAACGACTTAAATACACTAACTCCCATAGTAAAAATTGAAATAAGGTTGCAATTTTGTAACAGGTAGGTATATATTTGTCAAATTTATGCAGAAACTGCATTGCAAATATAAGAAAATGAGTAAAATAATTACAAACAACTGATGATAGTTAAAGTTAACAATTAAAAAATTTATTATAAAATTTAAAAATAATTAAAATAAAACTCTTATTAAATACACTTATGTTGCCATCGATTCATTGCTAATGTGTATACATCATATTCTTTACAACACTTATGACAAACCACTAACTGTTCAGCTTGATGTACAGTTTCTAAGTGTTTTATCATTTCAGTGTGAGAATTACGACCACATACATCCTTTTGGCACATGGTGCATGTAAATAATATACATGTATTTATAGCATTTTTTAATGTTTCTATCTCTGGAGTGCTCGAATTTGTTTTCAGTAATTGTTTCATGTGATTTAAACTTACAAAGGAAACATCATTAGTATCAGAGATGTCTTGAACTGCATTAAAATGGTGTAGAGAAAAATCCATTTGTGGTACAATCATTTCATAAAGTGATACTTCATTCTGATGTACTGATTTTCTGTAATAAAATTAATTTTTATTAATAAAGTTGTATAAAAATTTAAGTATCTTATAAAATTTTATACAATTATATGACGCTCACAGTTTATTGTAAAATATAGATTACTGAATTTGAGTAAGTTTACTTAGTATATAGAACATGTTTAACAACGATGCTGTTTACATGTGATCATTAATGTGAAATTTCCAAAATTATAAAGCAACTTGGATTATTTGATGATTAATTCTTTGCCAAATTAACAGATTCCGTCATGGATAAAATTCAAAAGTAGTTGGAAGATTGAAATTAAAATTTACTGCAGAAATGTGAGAAAACTGCCTATTTGCACTGGAGATTGATAATTTATAACAATACTTATGTACCATTTGTATTTGAAAATTTACTTCCTCCTTACTTCAAACACAATTTCAGTTTCTACTCACTTGAATTTACGAATTGCTGCACTTCTACGATTTTAAACCGGTTAACTGTGCTCGTCCTTTATTAAATTCACAAGTTCGCTTTTCTATATTCTTTCTGGTTCCATATCTAGACCTGTAATCTTTACTAATTATGAATTTCTTGAATGTTGCTAGTTTAATAGTAATTATGTAAAGCAGCAGTATTATCTTGGCAAGATAAACGCCTGCTCAATTTTATTTTTATTATATATGGAATTTCCGTGATTATTTCTTCTGAAAACAATTTTATAACTGCAATGGTTAGAAGAGTTAACTAGATATTTAGCGCTTGGGTGCATTGGTTCTTCTCTGCTAAATCGAATAGTTGCAAATCATTATGATAAAAACGTGTTTCCTCTTTTTACGTGACTAGTAGGTAATTGAAGGATAAGATTCCTTTAATAGAACTTAATATTTTTAGCCGGGAGTTGTACTCAATATTGTTCGATTCTTAGAACAAAGGTTTGCTTCCTTCTATCACAGAAATTTACTTTATCGGTACAGCATATTTTGTCTGGCTACCGTATTCTATGTAGACCAAATTAGGATGAGATGGGTAACCATTGTAACTATAACTACCCATACCCTTTACAGTCAGCAGGAAGGAATACTGTATGGTAATGACCAAAAGCTGTTTACTTTGCTCCCAAATAGTATGTAGTTTGCCCACATTCTAACAACGTGAAGATTTATCTAATAGTTTGGGATTTTATCTTTAAATGTACTATTCTAAATATGTGGGTTTTTTGGTGTACTTATACGTTTCAGTAGCTCTAGTCAGGATAAATTCGGTCTGCACAATATAGTAAGTAAATATTTAGATTAGTAGGTGTCTTCCGTTCTGTAGTGATGATTCGTATTAATTGCTATATGTGCCAATAAAGATTATTATTAATTACGGTGGTTAAATCCACTTAGTTTGTTATTTTATTTTTATTTATTTATTTATTTATTTCCTAACAGGCGAGCCATTTTTAAATAATATTTATTAAAGCTAATGAGCACAAATTATTCTATAGTTAGTATTTGTTTTGATTGAGAATAAATATTAAAGGTAGTAGTGTTAAATAAATCAAACCAATAAGAATTGTTATTTGCTAGTTTACTTAGCCTAAATGTACTAGAATGTTTAACAAAGTTATATTTTATAGTAGGGCAAACAAAGTAAATATTTTTATTACGAAGATTTCTACCAGGCACATAGACATTGTAGTATCCAAGAAGGATACTACAATCAATCTGATTATTAAACAATTTATACAGAAAAATTAAATCCGTTCTGTTTCTCGTTTAACTTAATGTACTAATGTTCAGTTTAGTTGCAATGGGTTTAAAATTATGATCACAGAAATTCATAGTCATACCTATACGGGATGCAGCATATCGAAGATAACCTCTTCGTATACTTTCCAACTTATCTGACTGAACCAAAAGAAATGGATTCCAGACAACCGAACCATATGCTAATATAGGATATAAAAGCGAGTAATAAATAGTTCTAAAAGTAGTAGGATTTTTGAAATCATTGGATACTGATTTAATAAAATATAAAATTTTTCTGGCTTTACATACAACGTAATCGATGTGACTATGAAAACTAATACTAGAATCAACATATACACCAAGATCTTTAATAATCTTAACTTTTCCCAAGAATCCTGATTCACATTGGTAATCAAACGCCTCATCAGTGCCACCAATGCTAAACCTAATAACTGAACATTTTGAAAAGTTAAATACCATTCCAATTTCCTTAAAGGAAGCTTCAATTCTCGTTAAATCCTGCTGTAGTGCAGAACAATCAGAATCATTAATTATTATTTTAAATATTTTTAAGTCATCGGCAAACAACAAAAAGTTACTATGCAAAATTACATTGCATACATCATTCATGTAAAGCAAAAATAATAATGGCCCCAAATGTGACCCTTGGGGGACTCCTGAAGAAACAAAAATTTCATTAGAGATTATTACTTTTATATTTACCCTTTGTCGACGACCACAAAGATACGATTTAAACCATAATAATAGAACGCTACTTATTCCATAGCAATGCAATTTATATAGCAATAAGTTGTGGTTTACCTTATCAAATGCTCTTACCAAATCAATGTAAATAGAATCAACGGAGTAGTTATGTGAAAGTGCTGTGACTATTGATTCAAGGTAAATGCATAGGTTAGTGTTAACAGATCTTTTAGGCATAAATCCGTGTTGTTGTTCAATTATGTACTTATTAAGATAAAATTGTATTTTAATGGTGACAAGCTTGTCTATCATTTTAGATATAGGCCTGTAATTGTTTATATCTGTTTTGTCACCGCCTTTAAATAGAGGAACTATGTAGCTTAACTTCCATATCTCTGTAAATTCACCAAACTTCATTGAAAGATTATAAATCACTTTAATTGGTTCTATCAAGTTTAAGCGACAAAATTTAATAAAAAATGGATGTAAATTATCAGGCCCAGGACCCGAAGTTGTATTAAGCTGATTTATACTATTTTCAATGTCCTTTTCAGAAAATTCCAAAAGAGAGATGATGTCATTTAGTGCAAAGTTACACTTGTTAATTAAATTTTGATCAGTATAAACTTGGCCAAATTTAATTGCAAACAGGTTAGCTATTTCAATACTACCATCTGCTACAAGATCATTTAGGAACATCCGTGATGGGTAACAGTTATTATTCTTAGTTAAATTAACAAAATTCCAAAAAGCATTTTTGTTAGCAGTTAATTCCCCTTCTACCCTAGCAATGTAATTAGTATAATCAGTCCTAATCAAAGACTTACATTGAATTCTGAGACTACGAAATTGATCATAAAAATAGTTAGAATTATATTTTTTATAGTAGGAATGATACTTTTTCTTTAAAATTAAACATTTGCACAAATCCGTTGAAAACCACTTTGGATAAGTAGATTGCCTACTAGAAAACTTCGGAACATATCGGTTAATTGCCTCTAACAAAATACTGTAAAATCTATCAATAATAACATTTAGTGATGTGCCTTCATCATATAAAAACTCCAATCAGACCCCATAAGGAAATCATTAATTTTAACATAATCACCTTTTTTAAAGTTATACTTATCTATATAATACTCAGTACCCTTATAAAAATTAAATTCTATTAGTATATTAAAAGCCTCATGATGAGTATCTAACTTAACCAATGGATCTTCATGAATATTGGCATTTGCCTTGTTAACATTTGTAAATGCCAAATCTAAAGTATTACCTGATATATTTGTGTGTTTTATTATCTGCCTTAAGTTATACACCTTACAAAAACTATTTAACTTACAAATTGTATGTCTCACGCTAGGTAATGTATGATAGCCCTTGGCGTGAGATACATTATTGTTAGTAGACCAAGTATACCCAGGCAAATTGTAATCTCCCAACAAAAGAATTTTACAATTGCCAGTAGAACCATAACACGACAAGGCTTCTTGAACGGAATCAATATATTCATCATAAATTTCGATACTTGTACCCGGTACAAAATAAACCAAGCCAATAAAGCAAGAACCATTTTCTGAGTGTACTTCGAGTAATACTTGATCCACCGAATTAGTCCAAATATTACGATGTGCACCTATATTGTTTTTTGCAGGCTAGGAGAACACCGTCCCCACAACTTTTAGCACTAGAGAATATAGACCTGTCGCACCGAAACACATTGTAATTCACTAACCCAAGGTCCTCGGTAACAATATCGTCGGAAAGCCACGTTTCGGTAAAGGCTATAGTATCAGGTTTATCAGAAATACATAAGTTGAGTTTAAAATCATGAAGCTTAGTTATGCCTCTAATACTCCTAACATTTTGAAAATAAATATTCAGATAATTAGCCAAATCAATATCTGTCTTAGCGATGAAAGGGACATTTAATGTAAATGTTGCGCTCACCTTTTTTTATCCTATGTGCTAATTCAGTTTTAATCTTATTATAGTAATGCATTTGCTGTGGTGTACGATCGTTCTGTATATTGATATTGAATCTCCGACACAGCTCTTTAGAATTCTTAAAAATCCACCCGACATCATCGCTTGACTTTAAGACTACCTTAATGGGACGGATCTTCCCTTCCATTATTTTGCCAATTCTAAAACATTTTACATCATTTGCATTAAATGGCGCTCCTGCAAGAACTGCTCTAATAAATTGATTATCACTAACAATTCCATTATCTTGCACTTTAAACATAATTACATTCTTTTCTCTATTTTGCCTATCCCTTAATTCTTGAAGCAGTAATTCATCATTATTATTACAAAGCAAGTTTTTAGATGAGGCATTTTCATAAAGTGCAAAAAGGCTATCTACCCTTTCTTCTACATGATTAAACTTATCATCAATTGCTTCAAAACGCAAATTAGTTTCATCCTTAAAGCTATTAAATTCCTCGAGTGTTTTCTTAATCAATTCGCCCAGCAATTTAACCTCTTCACGACAACCTTCTTGATTTTTCTTAATTCTGTTCCACAATAGAACCAATGCACCGTTTAGCTCCTCTTCAATATCATTAGCATCTTCTGCCAAGTTATTGTTTAAACTTAACAATGAACTTCTGCTGCTACAGCACTTTTTAAACCACCCTTCAGGTGTTTTACCACATCTCTCTGCACATCCAGGATGAAAGTAGGTACCACACCCAGAGCATTTCAGGGAGCTTTCTAAGTTAAATTTACTGGTTTTATTAGGACACATAAAATATCTGATTGAAATATCAGGTGTTTCATCAATAGTACTCGAGTTCGACTTCATATTAAAACTAGTATTTGATTGCTTATTTGTGAATGCCATTAGATTCTAACTAAGACTTGCAATTTGAGGTTAGGTATGGTAATTATATTACTGATAATTGGATTTTAAATTCTTTAGTATCTGGAGTAAGTGAAATTTACCATTTCGTTAGCGTTAATCCCACAAAAAATTCCGCATACTGTTAATTTCTACCTTTGAAACTTTCTAAATATAATTTTGATATCCTAACCTATAAAATTTACGTAATTTGAATAATTCAACCCAGAGTAACCTTCAGAGTGTTAACTTAATAGGAAAATTTGTCCAGACGCTATAAAAATCTATCTCACTTCATTATATAGATTGAGGGGTGATACTATCTTTATCCATCAATATGTAAAGTGTACTGAGAGGGCACAAAACGCAATCATAAACTTTACAGATTTCTACATGATTTCCGGCGCGCAACCGTCAGGCTGACAACTATCGGTATTTAGAAAGTTAAACCGGCTTATAAACACAATGGTTCCTGCTGTTTATTATGTTTTTGTGTTTATATTTAACGTTTATGTTAATTTTTTCGTTTATGTTTATGTTATTGTTTTATTTATGTTTATGTTATTCTTTAGTGTAGTTTGTTGTATTGAACTAAATAACAGCGCCTTAATATTTTCCTTAAAAAAGTGCGTTTAAATTTAACTGCAAGCTATTATATTTTTGACCATTAAGAATTTTATATGAACTAACAAAATATTATCATTATAGTTGAATTGGTAAGTATATATTATCATTGATTTTACATAACTATTAAAAAGTTTGTAACCCTTTACTAAATTTGGAATTTTTGGTGAACAAGTTAGACACCTAAACCATATAATGTTATTCATTCTAACTAACTATTGCTTGTTTTTAAATATAAATTTGTCAAATATGCTATAATTTTTAAAATATGTATATGTCATTACTCCCTGTATGTTTGTTGTGGTTTGTTTAGCATTCTTCTTAATCTTCTTTGGGAATGAAACCACTCATAGTTTATAAAATCTATTTTATTTACGTTTCGATCCATGACCTAGGATCGTTGTCAAAATAATAAAAACTTCAAGTTTGACATTTATGACATAAATTGAAGGTTACTTTGATTTATTGATGTTTGAAATATTTGGTTTGAGTTCACTAAGCAAAAATTTTTAAAGTTTAAAAGAATGATTGCCTTCAATTTGTGTTGCGACCTGGGATCGACTTTGCTATGGTAGCCAATACGCTTAACGTGAAATCAGCTGATTAATTTTATTGGTGAATTTTATATAAATTCAATAATTTGGGAAACATTTTTAACATGTTTCTATTTATACAATTGAGAGATTTCTGATTTTATGTCTTATTTTACCGAGATTCAGTGAAGGGGTTAAGCAACCTGTGGCTACCAAGATCCCCAACATTTATAATTTGCGAAATAATGGTTTTCTAGTTAATATGCTTATTGTTATGTAATTAGTTATTGTATGTATAAATAGAAATCATGTATGTAGGCTGTATTTCATGTTAATATCGCAAGGAAAACCCAGGAAAAACTTGCAATGCTATATATATATATATATATATATATATATATATATATATATATATATATATGTCTTTACAGATTAATTTTCTATAATGGTTTTCTGTTTGGTGTGTGGAAATGCTGACACAGAAGTCGAGCGCATGCATAATTTCCCTCAAAATCTCGAAAAGTGAGTATCTTTGTATTTAAATCGCTATATATAAGTAGTTGAATTCTTTTGTAGATCGAAATTGTGGCTGGAAGCAGTAGGCATACACTATAATGGGGACTCATTATACACCTCTTTTATTTTAAGCCAACACTTCATAAATTCTTTATTATATCTGCAATAACAAAATCTGTCTGTCGTATTGGTATCCCTTGGTTCTGTACTTGACGCAATAGTTCAAATCAACATGCAAAGAAAAATTCCACTGCGCTAGCACGTAAATTAAAAAAATTCCAGGATTTGTGATTTAAACATTGATTCACTTCTGTGTCGCAACTGTGCTCTTTTATTAGTTATTTATAACGCTAAAGCTAAAATACATTAAGAAACGTAAGAGAGTGACCAACTATTTGTAAGCATGTAATCTATATTATAAAATGTAGAATTATATTATATCATTCGCTGTTTTGCAAATTGTGTCTTTTAGAAAATAGTTTTGCATTAAAATATACAATGAAGACCATGTAGAATTATTTTTTATTAAGTATGTTCAACGCTAAGGGTTTATCATTTGTAGTGTTAAAATTGGCTGAGTAAAGTTGAAATCAACAAATTGTTGAAACGTTAGATACAACTCGAGACCAAATCATCATATGTAAAATTTTAATAATTAATATAAAAGGGAATTTAAAATTTTACATTGCATGGTGATTTGATCTTGAGTTGTATTTGAAGTTTCAAATAAATTTTTTCCTACAGCTTATTTGAAATTCCCGCCAAATTTCGCACCTAGTAATTTGAATTAAAGCGTTTCCCGCCATTTCCTCCCACCAACATTTGTGGCACCCCCTCAGTACACTTTGAAACTGTGTAAGAAAGATGAAAGTATATAAAAATTGCTATCTCTATCTCTCTCGCAGGGGATAAAAAATTAGCATTAAGTTGACTCTCTGAAAGTTACTCTATGATTCAACCGGTCCTTGAAGTTATCCTAAATTATGCAACAATATTTAAGGGAGTGTATACTTGCATAGTTCTTTTGTTTCAAAAACCCCCTCTGATTTGATTGTTACGATATTCTGTTTTTAAACTAAGAGCAGCATTTCAAATGTCAAGTGTTAAAGTATGCACTTGTGATTGGCTACGTGGAAGGCAAACTTACACGGCGAAATTGCGGACGTCTTCTGAGGAAACCGTGACTGTAGTTTCGTAAATGTAAAACAACAACTTTTAAATTATAATTGAATATTGAGTATGTTCAGTAAAAAAAGCAACTTTCGTTACCGTTATCAACTAATAGCATTTTCTGCTGGACAAACAGTTGTGTTACATGAAAACATGAACCATTTGTATTTTCTGAATAGGCGCATTCGGCCACATACAGCACTGTAACTAACTAAATTAGAATGTTCTTAAATGGTCATTTTAACTGTCGTTTTTAAAGCCCTTTCATAAAGTATACCAGGTGTTTTATATGTTAGACTATTATAATGTTAGGGTTAGAGTACTGAACACATGTTGTTTTCTAAATAATATGATATGTAAAAATGGAAGAAATAGTACAAATGCAATTGAAATTTGGAATACAAACATTTACAGTTAATCCCACGACATACTACAGGTGTTTCATTTTTTCCCTGCTCATTCAAGTGTCCTTAAAACTCGTTAAATTCATACAATGGAATTCTGGTTGCATATTGATAATTTACTTTGCTATATTATATTATTAAATCCTTCTACTATATTAACATCGTTATCTTCAAATAGTATGTTTTTAGCTATAATTTAAACTCTTACTCTCTATCTTATCCAAAACAAAATTTTATACGTTGAATGCGCCGATTGTTATATGTTATTAATTTATTAGAGTTAATATTTATTTTATTACAACTTCTATCTTTCCAAAAGATAACCCTCGTTTACCAGTAGCAGTTTGCAAATTGTTGATTGTACTGAACGCACCTGTTGTTAGATTAATTTCCTTGTCAAATTTTGTAAATTGACATCTGTTGTTGAGAGTTGTTTAGGTTAGCAGTCTATAGTTTTAAAATTTTCAACTTTAGTGTTCATTTTTCATTTCAAAACGTTCTTTTCAGAATTTGTATCAAATTATATTTATCACTGTGCTAAAGGTTTTTTTTTATTGAAAGGGTTCTTTGCTTAAAATATCTCTGGCGGAAAAGCAGTCAATAATAAACTTATATAAACAGAATTTGTTGAAGTACCATCAACTAAAACTTCTGAAATTGTATTTAAAATTAGTACCACAATGGATAAGTTTTAAGTGTTTGCCATTGGAAGGATTGTAACTTTTTATTTTGTAGGTGTTGCAAACTCAGCAGTTTATCAAACACTAAAAAAAAAATATAGAAAAACGGGCACAAAATCTCATTCGAAACACTTGGGCGGACGTCCTGCTTGTGTGCAAAATTATGATGAAAGTGTTAAAACTTCAATTCTAAGATTAGTACATAATTTTTTGTTTAAAAATGAACTGTCCACTTTAAACGAAATTGTACAAAAGTTGAGAAACAATCCAGACTTATCCCAAATGAGTCGTTTATCTTTGTACAAATTTATGAAGCAAATTAATTTCAAGTATTTAAAAGGCAATTGCAATAGTGTGTTAATTGAATGTGAAGATATTATTAGATGGAGACGAAAATATCTACTTACTATTAAACAGTTTAGGAAAAAGAACTCACTTATTTATTACCTTAAAAGACATGGATTAATGAAAGCCATACAAAACAAAAACTGTGGGTAGACGACAACATAAGAAATCGGAAGCACGCGTTTATTGAAGGGTTATCGGCTGGAATCAAACAGCCATTTGGAAAGTCTACAAATGAAAAAATTCGCCAAGAATATTTATTTGCAAATTTAGATAGATTTTCAAATTTTTAGTCTTTGGTTCCATATGGAAAGCAACATGCGATTTTGCGATTTGTTATTTTCTAGTTTGGTTCAATTATAAGGTTTAACATTTTGTATCCACAATCATGTAGAAAACAATTTAACTCTTATGAAACCTGGTTTGTAAAGTCGTAAATAGCAATATAATCTTTGAAAAGTCCGTGTAAACACCTTATTGTTCATAAAATACCTCAAGGTTTTCAATTTGTTTCATACACATGGCGCATGTACATTAAACATTTGTTCTGATAGGATTTCCCCCAGTTGAAGTCTTTGCAAGTAATTTTATGAATCCGCCCACTTCCACATCACCTTCGAGTCAAACAGGTCAGGAAGTGGTTGATGGTTAGATTTCATGGTGAAAAATTTAAGCGCCTTAATTTATTTTTATTACAGCGCAAAACCTTGTGGGCCAACAAACACCCTGTAGGGCAAACAAAAACCCAGTAGAGCCAACGGTAAAACCCTGTACGGCCAACAAAAAATCCATACGACCAACAAAAATCCATAGGACCAACAGAAATCTGTAAAGCCAACAAAATGCTGTACAACCAACAAATACCTACCAGCCTACATGTACCCATAAGCCAACCAACATCGTTAATGTTCAAGCATCCCTGAGCCAATCGTCATCTTCGAACTCACCTATCACGTATATGACATCAGTCTGGGGCCATCACCTTTGTCACTGCAAACAACCAGCTGGAACCTGGGCCTAATTAATCTAAGGGTAGGAGCCAGTGGCCAGTGGTTAAAGGCGAGTGGTTTTTGTCTAAACCCAAATGGATTTTTCTTGTTTTACGGCCCTCTTTCCCACAAACGGTCAAGTTTTGAGCAACGAGAACCTCCATCGTTCCAGCTGTAAGACCCAGCACCCAATTGAGTCTAAATTATAATTTTTGGTTAATTATTTAATATTTTTATACTTAGAATATATATTTTCTTGAAAGTAATATTTGCTCTAAATTTGGTGTATTTGAAATTTTCACTAATAACTATTTTAAAATTATTTGAATTACAGTTTTTGATTAAATTTGTACGTGATTATCAGATCTGATGCTCATATAGACCCTAAGAAACGTAGTTTTATTTAACTAATGATTCTTTATATGACTAACATATGTGAAATTATTTATTTCTTCCTATAACTGGATACAAATTATTTTGTTATATAATAGATACCTTCTGATTTCAATATGTTAAATTTTCTAAAAGTGCCAGATTAAAAATGATTGAATTATCTATTACGATAGGGTTTCTGTATCTCCCTTAAAATCATATTTTCTTAATATTTGCTATATACAGTGATGTCCACCTGCACTTTATTTTGTTTTCAGTATAACAAAGAATATTTCAACCCTGCCCTTCTCATAATCTCCCATAGGATAATAACTAAGTTAGCCGTCGGCACAACAGGTTTCTATAGTTCCATCTCGTACGCATAAAAATTTTAAGTCCCTTTAAAGTTCTGAGTTGTTGATCTATCTTCTCCCTAGGAGCAAGATTTCAAAGCGTGTTCTATAAATAATTAAAACCGTTACACAGGGGACACATAAATAGATAATAATGACAAATTCATAACTAAAGCCAACTAGTTATTGTAACAATTTTTTGAAAGGGAAAAATTCTTTGTTGAAACAAATTGGAAATCTATAAAAAAAAATTTTAAAAATCCGCCCAGAACATTTATTTACAGAATTTAGTCAATCCTCAATATTTCATAAGTCCTAGGTTCCAGATGGAAAACAACAAGCTCTTTATTTTCTGGTTTATTCAATCACAAGGTTAAATCAACATTCTGTATCCACAATTTTGCAGAATACAATCCAGCTGTTATGAAACCTGGTTTGTAAAGTCAGAAATAACAATTCAATCTTTCAAAAGCCCGTGTAAACACCTAATACTTCAGGAAATACCTCATAGTTTCTAACTTCTTTCATACACACAGTGCGTGAGCACTTAAAGTTGTTATGATAAAACTTCCCCCGCTTGAACTATCTTGAGAAGTAATTTTCTTAATCTGCTCACTTCCACTACATCTTCGAGGCAAGCGGCCTGGAAAGTTATCGATATGTAAAAAACTCCTGTATGGTTAACCACCTCAATAGTGAGATAACCAGATCGCAATTGTTGAACAAAATCCATCCCATACCGCATTAGCTTGGGCCCACGTCTTGTGACCATACAACCGGGACCAGTGCCAGACTAACTTGAAGGTTGCCGCCAACCACTAGTGGTTAAGGGTGAGTGACTTTTCTGAACCCCAAAAGGGTCTCTATATTGTTATGGCAACTCCCATTTCCACTAGGGCTAACTCTCGAGCCACATGTAGTAGTCCGTAAGATTCGGCACCCCATAGTTAAGTCCTAACCAGTATTAATTAGTAAATGTTTTTATTCAAACCATTTGATTCTTTAGAAATGATACTTGATAAAATTTTTATATTTAAGAATTTGCAGCTATATCTATTGTAAAAAGATTCGAATCAAAATATGTACATGATTATCAGATGTGATGCTCATTCAAGTCTTATGAGACAAAAATGTTCTATAAATAATAATTTTGTTTCATTTCACTAAGCTTTGTGAATTTATTTAAATTTTTTGGATAAAAGTTATTTGTTATACAATAGATATTTTCTGATTCTAAAAGGTTTAATTTCCTAAGCAAAATAAATTAAAAGTTTTAAAAAATTCATTCCTATAGAGTTTCTGTATCTACCCTAAAACACCCTTTTTAATACTTGCTGGATACAACTCCACTTTATTTAATTTTCAGCATAACAAAGAATATTTCAACCCTGTCCTTTCGAATCGTCTCCCAGGTGTAATAGCCAAGCTAGTGGCAGAAACGACAAGTTTTTATAGTCCCAACTTAATTTTATGAAATTTTTAATCCTTATTTCCTACAATATCGCATACAATGTCGTGGGGTTAAAAATTAATTTGTTACACTGGCATTCCCAGCGTGGGGCTTGCAGTGTGTAGCAATTTTGGCTAGCTATAAAAATTAAACCATTATATTAATAAATACAAATTCAAAGGTAGTTGCGTAGAGCAATTTCATCCTTGGCAATACAAATATAACTTCCTTGTTTTGATTAATTCTATTGATTACAACAAATCAAGGCATTTAAATTTACTGAATGTCAAAAGATTTTGAAGAAGAAATTACTACTAATTGTTTTAAACAAGATGGTTTGCATCATTTCTGACTAATTCGATTCATATTACAAGTTATCTGTTTTAAAGTTATTGAAAATCTGTCCACATAAAACTTGCCATTCATTTTAAATATATTTAGATTTTTGATATTACGTCTGACATTGTGCTACGTACCTAGACGTAACCAGACGGAAAGTAAATACTAGGCTAACTACCAACCGCGGAGAGTAGGGGATTCACCTACATACCAAGAAAACAAAAAAAAAGCACGTCGGCCACGATTATCTATTAATAAATAAAAATAAATAAAGGGTTCTGTACAAACAAGCAAAAGCAATAAATTAAGCGTTACCATTTCAAAGCAAACAATTATGTGATATAAACAATTTAGTACTTTAGATACGAAGTGCGCATCTCGTATTTTAAACAAAATAAAATTAAATAGTTGTAAATAAACATGCGAGAGCTTTTATCAAGCTTTTTTAACATTGCACCTAATACTTTTTGTAAAATAAACTAATCGGTAGGAAAGAATTAACGTGTTTGTCAAACATTCTTAACAATGGTACATCCCACCTGTAAAGCGATAATATCGATTCGCAGCAACAAACAATAGTCCTATAGTGTCATGTTTCTTATCACGTAACTACACTAAACGCTGATACAGAATCTGCCATTGATATACACAAAAGAAAACAAGTTGTATACCTGTATGTGTCTGGATACTTAGCTTGCAAGCCGTCGGGGGTTAGTCAGCACAGCAACGCCATGGTCGTCGAGATCTGTTTACCCTGTTACCATAACTGCAGCAGCGATCTACGAACAAAAGCAGTTAGTCGAAAAAAGCAGTTGATCAACATAAAGAAAGAACACATTTGACCTCCAGCTAAGAGCGAATACACGCTAGATACCTCTTACTTGTCGAACAACAAAACGTGCATCACTAGAAAATATTTCAATGCACAAGCTGCAAAATCAAATTAAAAATTGGTTGAAATAACACGAGTTCAAACTGCAAAACTGGAAAACACACTATTAAATAATAGTAGGAACTATCATTTTGACAAGTCTTTAAATGGGAAACACCAGAGAAAGCAATTATACGTTATCGGAAGGTTTAACAAACTAACAGATACCTAAAACAGGATATAAACTATTTAATTATCGAATAAATTTTCGTTTTAAAAGCAGAGTGGATTTGAGTTAAAATTATGTTAAGCGGGCTTATATTAAACAGGAACACTATGTAGGGTGTTGTTGAAGAATTTAAGAATTGAAACAAAATTTATTCAAACGAATAATGAATTAACAATGGAAAAATAGGGTAATTAATTTATGCCGAAAATAAACGTAACAATTGTTATAAATTTTGCATACTGTAATGCTAGTCAACATATTGATTTTGACACGGAAAGTGTTAAATTTGAGAATTTTTATTATGATTTCGGAATTTCAGTGATAAATTCGTGGTTTCAAAGATTTTGAAAATTCAAAGTGATTTCTGTGATTTCGTGTAATAGCATACGTGTATTTTGGGATTAGTTCACCCTTCGCTATGTACACAATAAAAAAAAGTTTTTGATAGAATCATTTTTTTGTTGTTGGTTTCAAGTATTATTTCGGAATAGATTATAATAAATACGCTATTTTAAAACAACAGCCATTAATAAACATACACTAAAAAGAATAAATACTATTCCCAAACAATTTATACATTGTAAATATTAAACGTGTCAAATGTTTAATGTGATGGTGCAGTTTCGATTGACTAAATCTTCAACAACTAAATATCAAATAAATAAAAATAATAGAACTAACCTGCGTTCATTGCTTACAAATGCCTTTCTCTTCCTCATATATGAAAAATTTCCTATGTGGTATCGAACAGAAACATCCGAGCACATTGTCTTCTCATAGACATCCGCTTCATCAATATCAGAAAGAAATTCTTTTAATAGTAATTCTATTTGATTTATGCGATCCTCTTCTATCTAAAAGGTAAATATTGTTTAAAAAAATCCCAACATTATCATAATATCTTAGTTTGTAAAAACAACTACAGTAGACATACATGTCAAGTTATGTCAAGTTGTAACAACCAAAAAAGAATAATTAAATAATTATAGTTTATATAATTTAATTTTCAATAGGTTATGGGCCCAGACACCATCAACCACACAAAACTGTATAAACTATAAGTGATTATTTCAGTTACGGATAGTGCTGCAGCGTTCAGTAAAATAAATTCCTATTTCGACCGCTTTTTGATAAACAAAAATTTTGAAGTCTGTCAAAAGACTGTAAAGTAGTACAATAAAGATACCTATATATTAAATATGGACAAATTGGAAACACCAAAACTAAAGGATAATTCAAACTGGTCTGTTTGGAAACTCCAAATAGAATCAAACTTATCATACCATGATTTTAAAGGAATTCTAACGAGTACAATTTTGAAGCCTGCTCCAGTTGTAACAGATGCAAATGTTGTACAAACACAGCATGCAAGTATGAAACCGTTTAAACGTGCTAATGGTTATACCATTATCCTGCTTACGACTACCTCAAGTGAAGAACCATTGCGTTTAATTGAGATGTATAATACAGCAAAAGATTTTTAAACTACAAAAGATCTGGCTTGAACTTCAACAAGAATCGTGTCGTGTTGAGGATAAAGATTTACCAGTCACTTTGCTGCTTATGTGTATCTTAAGTATGTTACCGGACAGTTACAAGAAATTTAGAACTACGTGGGGAGTCCGTTCCTCGTGAACAGCGCACGGTTCAATACCTTCAGGAGCGATTAGCGATGGTTGAAATGGCGGTAGAAAAACATGCCGTGTTAAGTCAGACTCAAGCTCTGGTAGTTAATGTAAATCCCAAATCAAGTTCTGATAACAGTGGCGGCAGTAGCAATAAGCGCAAGCCTTCAGAAAATAATAAACACAAGAAGAAAGACTATTATAGCAAATATTAATGTAATATTTGCAAGGAAACGGGCCATACCAAATACAAGTGTCCTAATAATAAAAGTAATTTTGATTCAAGTTCACAGTCTCGTAATGTAGTGTTTTTGTCAGATTTTGACTTCTGGATTCCTGACACTGGGGACAGTCATCACATCATAAAGTCTAAATAATGTTTCGTGTAATACACTCCGTTTAATGAACCGAGACCAATTACTACAGCCGACAATAATACACTGCTAGCGTATGGTCAAGGTGACATAATGATCACGGCATTTGTGGATAACCAGTGGTATGAAAGAAAGTTTACGGACGTGTGGTACACACCGAAAGTTGTTAAAGTTTGTTTTCAATACCGTCAGCTGCAGATAAAGGATTCAAATATAACTTAAATAAAGACTTTTATGAAGTCAAACTAGAAGATGAAGTTATTCTAAAGGGTAAGTGACATAATGATCTGTACAGACTGTTGGTTCGTATAGTTACACCTGAAAAACCTGCTCATGTTTATGTGGTGGAATCCTTGCAGTTATGGCATGAGAAGCTAAGTCATCAAAATAAAGCTCATGTTAAATGATGTTAAAGAAGAGGATATTAAGTTTGTCAAAGATGATGTCCTCTGTGTAAGTTGCATCGGTACATGCAAAGACAGAGCTGAGCTGCCAGGGGAAGTTATTCAGGTGGATGGATGTGATCTGATGTCTGAGAAATCGATAGGAGGCAAACAGTATTATGTGGCTTTTAAGGGCAATTTTTCGAAGTATTGAGTTGTTTATTTCCTGTCCGAAAAATCTGAAGTTGCAAACAGATTACATCAAAATCTAAAAGAAACCAAAACAGTTGGTCACATAGTAAAGGTTCTTATCTCAGACAACGGTGGTGAATTCGACAACAATGCAGTTAAAACACTCTTAGCAGAGTTTGGAATTAATCACCGTATGACAATGCTGTACACACTTGAACAAAATGGTTCAGCTGAAAGAGAAAATCGGATGCTGTTTGTAGTCTAAGATTAATATGCAGTTGGCAGCCCTGTATCAATAATAGTTAAGTTGTGATATGTGATGGCACGAGGGAATTCGTACGTGTCATCCGAAAATAAAAGTTAGTGTCCTGCTTTGATACGAATGTTAATAAAAAGCTGTATTAATAAAAGTCATCCAATGTTATGAGTTTTAATTTTAATGAACCAGAACATGAAACATGGCGCAATCGATATTTTAAAGTCTGTATTTAAATGGTAACGAGCTGAAGTGGGTTGATTTCAACATTGTACCAAAAAGTTAGGTTAAGCACATTTTTACAACTCTGAAAAGTTGATAAATTTGTGAAGAATGTCTGAGTTTAACAAACCGACAGAATTAGTTTTAGAAGGGAACATTGCTGAGAATTTTAAACTGTTTAAACAGCAAGTGCAAATTTATTTTATTGCTACCGAACGAAGCAGAAACTAGCTGAGGTACAAATTGCACTGTTACTTAATATAATTGGTAAAGATGCATTGAAAATTTATAATACGTTTAATGTAGAAGCATTAACCAGTGTTGAACTAATTCTTAAAGATTTAGAGAGCTATTGTATGCCAAAACGAAATGAAGTTATGGAACATTTTAAATTCTTTCCTAGAAAACAGAAAGAATGCGAGCCTTTTGATGTTTTTATTACAGACTGAAATTTAATCAAGTCTTGTGGGTTTGGTGAAGACAATGAAAAATTTTTTAGAACACAGATTATTTTAGGTGTTAACAATATGGATGTACAAGCAAGGCTATTGCGTGAAGATACGTCTTTAAAAAAGGTTGTAAGTTATTGTCAAGCAGCAGAATTAACAGAAGCAAACAAAAGAACACTTGAAGATGATCGAATCAAAATCTACAATGTTAACAGGTTTGATAAAACTGAAAACGAGAATTTAGCTATTAAGACTAAGAGTAAACATGGTAGTCATAATAAGCTTAACAAGATAGGTAACAGTAATTTTAAGTGCAAAAGATGTAATCGAAGTCACTTAAAAGATGAATGTCCCGCAATGGGACAGCAATGTTTAAAATGCTCAAAGTATAACCATTTTAAAGTCTATTGTGAAAGTAAAATGCATGCTAACAGTACCAACAGCAGTAAGGCTTACAAACTGCACGACACTGAAGGTGAGCACACATTTCAAATTAATGTTATTCATAATGTAGATGTAAATGATAGGGAATGGTTTGCACAATTAAAACTTGTCGATCTAGATATTAATTTTAAGCTAGACAGCGGAGCAGCCACAAATATCATACCATTGAAAATATTTAAACAATTAAAAAATTTTAAACTGAACGAAACCAAAGTAAAGTTAGAAGCTTTTGGAGAGTTTAAAGCAATAATTACTCGTAAAAACAATTCAGTTGTTGCAAAATTTATTGCAGTAGAAAATGATCTATGTATTCCTATACTGGGTTTAGTTACTTGTTTAGATTTAAAGCTTATTAGTAGAATAGATAGTATAAACAAGACGGAATATGAAAAAGTTAAATTTATTAAAGCAAATGAAGATATTTTTACTGATTTGGGATCATTTCCAGACATAATATCATTAAAACATGGTAGTCATGCTATTCCTAAGGCAAATTTAAGTTGTAGGGTACCACTAAAAATCAAAAGTCAGTTACATGCTACTTTAAACGAGTACGAACAAAAAGGTATTATAGTTCCCTCTAGTGAACCTAATGAATGGGTCAGTAATTTGGTGTGTGTAGAAAAAGCAAATGGCAAGTTAAGACTCTGTATTAACCCCAGTGAACTTAATAAATATTTAATCAGAGATTTCTATGAAATACCTACCATTGATGAAATTAGCGCTAAATTGTCCAATAAAAAATACTTTTGTATTTTTGATTGAAAAGATGGATTTCATCAATTAATATTAGATGATGAATCTAGTAAGTTATGTACATTCAGTACTCCGTTTGGTAATTATGCTTATAAGCGAGCACCGTTTGGCTTATCAGTAATACCAGAGATTTTTAGTAAATTAGCAAATAAATACTTTGGCAGTATTAATGGAGTTGTACCATATTTTGACGACATCTTGTGTGCTGCCAATTCAGTGAATAAATTGAAAAGCATAGTTCAACAGGTTGTTGACATTGCACGAGCCAAGAATATTAAATTTAACCCAGATAAATTACAGTTTTTTAATAGTAAAGTCAAGTATTTAGATTTTATATTTAGTGAGTTAGGTATGCTTTGTGATCCGAAAAAGGTACAAAGTATTAAGGAATTAAAACATCCTAAAAAAAAAGATTTACAAAAATTCTTGGGGATGATAAATTTTATAAGAAATTTTTTACCGAATCTTAGTACTACCATATCACCTTTAAGAGATTTACTAAAAAATAATGTGGGATGGTCTTGGACAGACACCCATAATAAAATATTTAATAAAATTAAAGATATGGTCAGTAATACTGTTGTATATATAACGAAACCATTATTTTAGATTACTTTTAAAATATTACATTGTAACAAAATCAGTAAGCCGCACATCCTTTGTTCTATGAAAACTTGCATCATGTTTATCAAGTGTCATGTTCTTGAAATTACCTCACCACACTTATCTTTTTGTATATTTAATCTTTTGATCAGGACTTTACTGTGTCTTTACTTTGTAACAACCACAATTAGGTTTCCTGTAGATGTCCTAGAACTCGGGGAAGTTTTGGCTTACCACCATTAAACATACACTTTTATCGCCTGCCACAACCTTCGGCAGAAAACCCATTTCATGTTATCAGCAGTTATAAAAGACGAAGCACCAGAGAGTCAGTCAGTCTGTGTACGATCCTAGTTCATCCCTTGCTCTGGAGCAAGTCGGCTCAGAGCCAACCATCAGAATGGTGACTTAATCTTTTATGGTTGCTGAGACATTTTAGTAAAGATGGTCACGTAAGTAATCCTTTGACTCTTACACTGCTTCACATTTTGTTAACATATCATTTAGCTTTAAGTTTATTTATTGTTCATTAAATATTGTTGTTGATTTCCTCATGTTGTTATTCTACTCAATACTAGATGCCTAGGACCTGAGTTAAGTACCACCTCTCGCTACTAAAGACTCTACCATCACATTACCATAGCTACGCCATCACACCCAAGCATAATTAACCATCAACAAAAGTGTACTTAACAATACGGTTGCATTAGAACCATTTGATTTTAAAAAACCAATAGAAATTCAGTGCGATTCGTCGAAAGATGCACTTGGTGCTTGTCTTTTGCAGCGACAAAAACCCGCCGCATTTATCTCTCGTTGCTTAACGGCTACTGAAAAGCAGTATGTTCAGATAGAAAAAGAAATGCTTGCATGCTCGTGGGCTCTGGACAAATTTCATTTCTACATGTACGGTCATTACGATGTTACTGTTAATACTGATCACCAGCCTTTAACAACAATAATTAAAAAGGATTTTGGCGACATAAAAAATAATCGTCTGTGACGATTGCGTTTAAAAGTATTGCTGTATAGTTTTAATCTTAAATATCTCCTGGGACGATTTATGTATATAGCCGACTACCTATCAAGAAATGTTATTAAGCGAGAGGTTGATGAAGATGAAACAATGTTGGAAACGATACACATAGTATCGCAATACGATATCTCCTTGTCCGAAATCAAATTAAACGAGTTTAAAAAAGAAACAAACTTGGATAAAATATTAAATAAAATAATAGGCTATTATAGGGAAGGTTGGTCAATGCCAACAAAATTCACAAATAATGACGGTGAAATAAGATACTTTTACGGAATGCGAAATGAAATAACGGTGGAAAATGAATTAGTATATCTTAAAGGAAGGTCAGTAGATCCTTTATTTTGAAGTTAGCTCATGAATCTTATTTAGGGTTTAATAAAATAAAAGACAAAGTATGTAACCTATTTTATTGGCCAGGCTTTAGATTAAAGCTAATAGAATATATCCAAAGTTGTGGAGTATGCCAAAAATTTAAAAAGAACAACTGCAGAGACTAATTAGTCATGAATTCTTGACATACTGTTCTTTAAAGTAGGTGTCGATTTTGCTGAACTCAATGGTGTAAACTACTTAGTGGTTGTTGACTATTACTCCAGATGGCTTGAAGTAGTCAAGATTGTACAAAAAGATATAGTCAAGACTGTACAAAAAGATACAGTCACGACTATTAATGTGCTTAAAGAGGTCTTTTCCAAATATGGAATTCCACAAATCATTATTGCGGACAATGTGCCGTTCAATAGCAACTTATTTAAAGAGATTTCAAATGAGTGGAATTTTAAAGTTATAACTACTGGCCTGTATTATTGAAAATCCAACGGATTAGTCGAAAAATATGTAGGGATCTCGAAAGACTTATTAAAGAAAAACCAGGAAAGTAAATGTGATTTTCAACTTTGCTTACTGGAATATAAAAACAATCCTGTTGCAGGATTACCATGGTCTCCTGTACAATTAAATCGAAGCAGAAATTTAAAAAGTAAATTTCCTATTAAATAGAATTGCTAAAAACTGTCGTTAAACAAACGTAATAGAATTAATGAAAAATAAACAGGTAAAACAGGCAGAATATTATAATAGTAATGATCTTGTTTTTAAAGAAAATGAGAAAGTTTTATTAAAAAATCTGAAGCATAGCTTGTTACACTTGGTTTAAAGTTTTATCTGGTCGGTAATGCAGTTAACAAAATGTAACACTTAGATTCTGGTACATTGAAATGGCGATAGATGGCTCTTAAAAGCCTGTAATACAGTTACCAAAGTTCATAAGATACACCATGACGTCACTGATAATTTATATTGCGCCATAATTAAGCGAAGTTACATAAAATTAAAACAATAAAAATTAGAGAGTCTACTCACGTGAAGGATCCGGTAACCGGCAGGAAATCACGCCACGGTAGCCTCGGCATCGCTGTTGCTGGTAGAGCTGGACATCCAAATTATCTCGGGGTCATGGGATGCTCCAGGGTCATCTCCGTTCCTATATGCAGTGGAAGACAGGAATAGGTAATTAAGGAAAGATAATCAAGATAAGGAAATCTACATAATAAGATAACACACGACACCCGCACGACTGTTCACTTCAAAGTTCGGTAAAAAGCCACGTTTCAGCGCGAGAACCGCTGGAACTCCCCTACTCTTTTGTAGCATTGCCTTACCCCTATGGGGATAATTCACACTTGCCAATTGCACTATTGTGACGTACCGGAAGCCCCGCCCAGTTCATTTAAAAATGTTCGCGCGTCTTGCGTATTTAAAATTATGGCGGGAACTTCCGCACATCAAGAAAACTAGACTAAAACAATGTTTAAGTGCAAATTCGATTTGCACGTAACAAGCTATTGGCAGGAAGATATAGTTACCAAAAAACTTAATTTTCCCCCTAGGAGCTATTTGGTGAAGCACAATAATAAAGTTGAGACGTAATAGCATTTATATCAAAAAACTTTACCAGAGGTATTACGACTTAGACAATGACAAAAATGAGGTAGAACCTTTTGTTCCCACCAACACTTGGAA
This sequence comes from Platerodrilus igneus, assembly GCA_036346225.1. Lineage (NCBI taxonomy): Eukaryota > Metazoa > Arthropoda > Insecta > Coleoptera > Lycidae > Platerodrilus > Platerodrilus igneus. The sequence continues at coordinate 3,422,835 of JARFIW010000932.1, read as the reverse complement.
TAATCAGAATAATAGTTTTGTAAGAGATGCAATTTCAACTAGAAGTGGTAGAATTACTAGGCCGCCTAAGCGACTGAACTTGTAAATTAGTATTAAGCATGCTACTGTAGTATATTAACTTTGTTGTATTCCTAGGAAAGGTTTTAGTAATTAAAAATAAAAAAGGGGATGTTTGTGGTCTAAGATTAATATGCAGTTGGCAGCCGTGTATCAATAATAGTTAAGTTGTGATACGTGATAGCACGAGAGAATTCGTACGTGTCATCCGAAAATGAAAGTTGATGTCCTGGATGCGAATGTTAATAAAAAGCTGTATTAATAAAAGTCATCCAATGTTATGAGTTTTAATTTTAAAGAAACCGGAACATGAAACAGACGCTAGTTGAAGCAGCGCGTACCTTGCTACAATCAAAACAAAATTTGTCACACAAATTCTGGGCAGAAGCCGTAAACACAGCTGCATATCTTAATCGAACAGGATCAACGCATGTGGTTTGGTAAGGCACCTACTATAGACCATCTAAAAATATTTGGCTCAGAATGTTTCGTCCATGTGCCCAAAGAGAAATGTAAGAAACTTGATGCAAAGTCTTGGAAAGGTATATTTGTGGTTACGTTGGCGAGAAAGACTGATACAGAATATACATACCAGAGCTACAAACGTTAAAGCTTTAACAACCAAAAATAATAAATAATTATAGTTTATATGGTTTAATTTTCAATACGTATATAGAAGTATCTCAAAGGTACAATGCATTTTGGTTAGGTTTACAATGCAGGAAGCGATGGTAGATTAAAGATATACAGTGACCCAGAGGGGGGAGGGGTTCAAAAACAAGAAGATCAACTACTGGTGTTGTTAGTATTTTTTCGAGGGTGCCATTTCTTGGTCTAGGCAGATACAGAGATCAGTAGCACTATTGAATACTAAAGCTGAATTTTTGCTACAAGCGAAGCTGCAAAAGAAGCCATTTGGTTAGAGCGCTTATTAAAAGAAATCACAAGTTTGAATACTCAACCAATATTGCATATTGATAATTTGAGTGCTGTTAAACTGATAAAGAACCCTATGTTCCTCAAATGCTCTAAACATATTGATGTAATACATTATTATTTCGTTCGTGAAAAATATCTTGAAAATCAGTTTAGTATTGTTCATGTGGCTAGTGAAAATCAATTTGCAGACATTTTAGCCAAGCCATTAGTTGAAACTATTTTTGAAAGAATTCGCCCTAGTCTTGGTCTAGATGAAATATTTTAGTACTAATTTTGTTATGTATGTTAGTAAAGTTAAAAAGCTTTAAGTTCTCAAGTACCTATATAATGTTGTCATTTAGGAGAAGTGTTAAAAAATCCCACCATTATCATAATACCTTAGTTTGTAAAAACAAGTACAGTAGTCATGTCAAGCTATGTCAAATTGTAACAACCAAAAACGAATAATTAAATAATTATAGTTTATATGGTTTAATTTTCAATAAATATTAGAAATAGATTTGGATAATTGTTGGGTATTAGAAAACTTGCCTGTAAAGCTGAACACAAATATGAAGATACTTCAAATTTAAAAATAAATTTTGAACTATACATGACATTAACAAAATTAAGGCAAGTGTTTAACCTGATATAATAAATGTAATGGAATGCAATATAACTTAGATGAGCAACAATACAATGTTTGGTTCATATGACAATACCTGCAATTGCTGCAACAGAAGTTTGTATATATATTACTCATATTTAGACCAGGGTAGAAAATTAAATAATCACATTAAATAATTTTAATCACCGTGTATAATGAATATTATTAGATAATATGCGTTATTAAAACCGTGAAGCATAAAAATTTATTAGTTTCAGTAAAAATAAGAGATTTAAATCATGTACAAGACGCTTTATATCAAAAGAAACAGTATTAAAAAGCTCTGCGTGTAATTTAATTATTCCTAAGAAAGAAACAAATGGAAATTACGTGCAAAATTTATATTAATTAACCCTATTTTAAGTAACCGGTATTAAACAAAGTGTACACATAATAATTAACATTTAATTTGTATTCGCTAAAAATGAAAGTATAGAAGTCAATTTTAGTTGGAGTTAATTAAACCATTATTAATAATAAGCATAAAAGTCTGTGAAAATCCAAGATTATAATACCAGAAAATAAAGCTCTGAGAATTAATATTATGTTTGAACACCTGCGTAGTTTAAATGTCATGTACGGCGAAAATTTTGTAGATAACAAATGGTTTCAAAGAATCTTGGAGAAACCGTAGCTTAATAGTTACGAGAAATGTTAAAGGTGGGATATTTCACACTCCACATGGACTAAAATAATCGATAATAAAGAATATCAATTTGCATCAATAAGAACGGGTTAGATAGAGACAGATAATATGCACAAGACCGAGACACATATAGTAAAAGGCGTGATTTAAGCAACGTCACGAGGGTCACAATTGGTTGAAAATAGGATGCAAATATCAGAGGTAGAAACAACGATTTCTGTATAAAAGTCAATTAGTTATTTCCAGACATTGCGTGCTGTGTGAGAATTTCTGAGATTTAACTGGTGCGAGTACAAAATTCGTAAAAACCGACGCGCGAGCTACGGAATGGGAACATAGAATGACGAAATTCTAGAAACTGGCCGTTTTGGGGAACAGACCGACAGACAGGCTAACCGCTATATATACGGAGGTTAATATGAACAAGCTCTCTTAGATCTTCGACTTGATTGAACGCGTTAAACAGTGCTTTTTAGTTTTCCGGTTTTAATATTAAATAATTTAAACAGTTTGCTCGAATATTATGTGATTTAAAACAGCTTGTTCTTTACGTGCTACAATGAATGTATGTTAGTGCACTTAGAAAAGAAGATACAAGGTAATAAAGTTTAGTATCACTGTACCAATTGGTAAAATTTACTACGACAAATAAATACACAAAAGTAGGCAGTTTTGGCGTATATTGGTGAAAGAAGTATGAAGTTCTTTGTTATTTTTCGGGGGTATTAATACTTAAATGGTGCATAAACGGGTCTGGATCCACAAAACAAGGTTCAGATATACACAGATTAGTTCCGGAAAAGCCCTGAAACAACTTTAAATAAATGGCGATGGAGAAAATTTTTAAAGCGTTGAGAATCAGAAGCCGTAAATATAACCCAGTTGGAATGGCGTGATTAACAAAAGGGACGATGTACATTGAAGCTACGAGTGCAGTAACCTTCAGGTAATTTATACTATTTTGTTTGAACTTTGATATTTTTGTGTGTGTTGAATAACTTTATAATTGATTTACTCAAAATGGACAGTAGTGAAATTGTACTAGCAATAAAATTTTAATTTTAAGGTGAAATTTGCTTGTTTAAGTAGAAAGGGGTATTTAGTATTGATGTTCTGGATTATGATGAAAATTTGGGTATGTCTTTGAGCTCAATTAGACGAACCTGGTTAATTAACGTAAAGGGGTGGTAGATGCTCCCTTTGTACTCTGCATATATTGTTATAGTAATTAGTAGGCATCCTACAAGGACTTTAATTCTGGATGCACATTAAAATGATAATAAATTTAATTTTGAAATTTTCCGATATTAAAATTTATGCTGAATATTAATTTTGAAATTTTAATGTATTGTGAATATTGATGTAAATAGAGTTGACGTTGATGTTTGTGGTAGGAATGTGTTTGTTTTTTTATGTATGAGGATGAAAGTTATCTAGAGGAGCAGCCGAAGCGATTAACAGAAGAAAGTCAATGGACCAACACAGTTAAGGTAATGAATAGCTTTTTGTAGGATTCACAGCATTCTTGACATCCAATTCGTAGGGGCTCGATTCGAAAAGCGGAGTACCCGGATTTTGTAGGTTTCACAGCAATATATATATATATATATATATATATATATATACAGGGTGTCCCAAATTGAGTAGGATAGCATGGGTATCTTTCTTATTATTAATGATAGAAATCTGCTTAAATGGGCAAAGTTGTGTCATTTGAATAGCTTATTTAAATTCCGCATAGATACATTCGAAATTCCAAACGGTTTAGAAATTGTTTAAAAAAAACTGAAAACTGCCAATTTCTTCGAAGTCGAATATATTTGTTATAATAAAAGATACGAAAAAATGTTTTTTTATAAAAGTTACTTAGTTCAATTGTGTGCACTTAAAAGTGATATTAAAATTAAATTCAAGATAGCGGTTATCGAGATATTAGCATCAACTTTCATATTTTAAATGGACGCTATATTGGATTTTTAGATGGTTAGATAGTATATTTTTTTCTCTTTTCAACGATGTATCTCAACATATGTTTAAATGAAAAAATTTACTGAAAATAATAATTTTAATTTTTTATCAGTAAGGCATCATCAGATTTCTCTTAAACAAATGAAATTATAACAAACTGTCATGTTGAATTAGTGTATCTGTTGTACTAATAATTGGCATTTGTGTATTCTCTTTCGCAGTTATAAGTTGTGATATACTTATTCTATAAAATATTCAAATGTCAAATTTTTCAACAAGCGAACAATATCATATGTTTTGTACATACATAAATGTAATAAGAACAGTCGCCTTCCTGCGAAACATACTTAACAAACTTTCCGAAAAAGACAGCCAAACATTAAAATCTTTCAAAGATTGGACACAAATATGCAGCAGTATGGATGTTTAAAAACCTACTCGAAACATAAATGGAGACATTGCAGATGAGGTGTTGACACTGGCCTGTGTGGAAGCTAATCCAAACATTTCAACACGGAAATAGAAACCCAAGTAAACGTATCCAAGTCTCAAGCATCAAGAATTTTAAAAAAGCATAAATATCACCCTTACGGATTTCACATTGCTCAAAACTTACAACCAAACGACTATCTCCGCAGATAAACATTTTGCAGATGGTTTATCAATCAAGTTAGGAGAATGATGATTTTATCAATCGCGTTTTGTGGACCGATGAGTCTTATTTTTCTAACTGTGGAATATTTAATCGTCATAATGAACACTATTGGGCACAGGAAAACCCACGCATAACAGTTCCACGCCGCAATCAAATTCGATTTGGATGTAATGTTTTTTTGTGGTATATTGGGAAACCGTTTACTTGGTCCTATAATATTCGATGGAACCTTAACCTCTCAACGTTATTTGGAAATGCTTCAAACATCTTTAGAAGATTTATTAGACGACCTACCTTTGGCACAAAATAATCAAATTTGGTATCTACAAGATGGCGCACCTCCACACAACGCTAGAGATGTTATCACCTACTTAAGTAACCGTTTTGATGGCAGGGTAATCACGACCCACACACCTGTAAAATGGCCGCCTAGATCAGCAGACTTAACACCCCTGGATTTTTATTTATGGGGCACTTTAAAAGATAATGTATATGGAAGTAATTTCCAGTACAATAATGTAGATGAACTACGGGAAGCGGTTATGCAGGCAATAAACGGTCTTAATGGGAATACATTACGACGCGTAACAAAAAATGTTCTAAAACGTTGCCGACTGTTTAAATAATAACGGTCAACATTTTGAACAATTGCTATGATTTATTAGTTGGTGTTTAATGTTATTCTAATGTTTTTTTTCGTTTAATTTGTTTCAAAACTGATGTGTTGATGCCTACTTGATCAAAATTAAAATTATTATTTTCAGTAAATTTTTCATTTAAACATATGTTGTGATACATCGTTGAAAAGAGAAAAATATGCTATCTAACCATCTAAAATCCAATATGGCGTCCATTTAAAATATGAAAGTTGATGCTAATATCTCGATAACCGCCATCTTGAATTTAATTTTAATATCACTTTTAAGTGCACACAATTGAACTAAGTAACTTTTATAAGAAACATTTTTCGTATCTTTTATTATAACAAAATATTCGACTTCAAGAAATTGGCAGTTTTCAGTTTTTAAATAATTTCTAAACCGTTTGGAATTTCGAATGTATCTATGCGGAATTTAAATAAGCTATTCAAATGACACAACTTTGCTCATTTAAGCAGATCTCTATCATTAATAATAAGAAAGATATCCATGCTATCCTACTCAATTTGGGACACCCTGTATATATATATATATATATATATATATATATATATATTGCTGTGATAGGGGTTGTTTAAGGGTGTACTTTATAGTAAAGGTCGTTTAGAAATGAGAAATCATCATAGGAAGCAGAAAACTGCAGTTATTTAATAGAAAATCGAGAAATGGAGATAGTTTGTAAATAGTAAGCAGTCAACACCCTGTATATAAAGTATAAATAGTTTTAAGCGACGCAGATAGACATAGGAAGACGCATAGTTAGCTTCTTTTTTTCACTGTATATTATATTATATTTACACGAATACACACCTCATAAGATTTTTTATAAGGAAAGAATTGCTGAAGGCATATGTGTGGAGCATAGCAATGTACGACCATGAAATTTGGACAGTAATAGAAGCAGACGGGAAAAAAGAGAAGCCTTCAAAATGTAGTGCTACAGATGTATGAGGTATATTTCGTGGACAGACAAAGTTAAGAACAAAGAGGTTTTAGAAATGGTAGGGGAAAAAAGAAACATGTGGAGATAGATCTAGATTAGACTATTGCACAGAGAGCGTAATAATGCAGGTTGTGAGAATTTCGAGGAAATGTGTAGGTTAGCTCAGAATGGGAAACAATGAAGGCACATGTCTAAACAGTTCCAAGACTAGACCTAATGATGATGGGGGAGTAGCAAAAACATTCAGTTCCGTAGTAATAATTGGTTTCTTCCAATATTTTAAACGTCTAATAAATCCAGCCAGAATTTGACTCTTATTATTTAAAGATAAATTCCTTATAAATGCCATTTTTTAAAAGTCATTTTACTTAATATCGAAAAGGTGTAGAACAATTTTTATGCAATAACCTATCTGCACATTTTTACTTTTGCTTTGTCTTATTAAAAAACCAAACAAGTTAGAACTGTTTACAATTTTATCTCTATGATTAATATATTGTGAAGTATGCTTAAAGAAATGTTAGTTACTGTAGTAAAATCATAAATTTCAATACAAACTGCTGTGAAATCAAGATGATATCTTGCTCAAATGCTATTATCAGTTTCTTGGGAGAACCAGACATAACCTGTTGACTTACCCAAAGAAGGTATTTATGGACAACTATTAAAGACTACTAATAGCAAAATTAGGAAGGTTTTAAAAGAATAATAGGATATTGTTCGTGCCAATTCTATTTAATTTATTATAGTCATAATTACAATCCAGTTTATATTGCATATGAGGAACTGGTTGTTATCTATCAAGTTTCAATTCAATTTTAATTAATTATCGTTGAACCTTACTAATAAACCGACGTGTTTAAGTTTCGCAATTTTTTCACATGCGCTTAGATATGTTAATTACATTTAATCATGGCAAAGATTCGCCGGTAGTGTTTAATTGTGATACAGTACGTAGTAACATATTATATCCAATATCCAAATCACTCCTGATTTTCCTTTGTTACATATTATTGTGTTGAATGAAATGGTGTTCTGTAGCGATTGGTAAGTCTCTGTTACGCATTTATGTTATAATAATTGTTATTATTACGCATAAGGTCCTGCTAACGAAGGTATTTTATAATTTTGAACATTACATTCACTCATTTAACATAGCAGATTTGCTCAAGTTCCATCAGATATAGTAAGGATATTTTATTTCATGAAAACAACATTGGTCATATTTTTCATCCTGCAATTAAACATAAAAATATTTTCAACTAACAAATTTAATTCTACTGTAAATAAATAATTCTGTATATACACTGGGCAAATATTTTCAAAAATGTTGTAACAATTCTAATGCATCATCTGAACGAATGTAAATCATTAATGTATGTTTTATAATTTACAAGGAATCAAAGGTGAGAAAGAGTAGTTCAATTTTTATAATAAATATGGTCACTTTATAAACAACTCCACCAAATAAAATTTTGTAAATCATACTTGAGTAAATATATATTACCCCAGGAATCAATCGTAACACATCAATAAGCTGTTGTGCATAGTACGTAAAAAATTCTAAAGAATATGGTTTCAAGGCGATTTCAGTATTTTCACTAGATAATAGTTTTCTTATGTGAGTAATATGTTCAGCTTCTGTAGGTTTATCAGTATCACTACATAGACCCATGTGTCGTTTAATATGGAGAATACAAGATCTTGATAACGATATTTCAGGTAGGAACTTCAATGTTACACAAACATTTGGCCAATGGAAAAGTTCCTTCAGAGTAGGATTTCTCCACGTTCTCGCTTTACATCGTCGGAGTAAGATATTTCCTATAATGATAAAGTAATGCGTTAATGTCAGATATGACTATTTAAAAAAGTACTTCAAAAATTTATTATAATATCACACAAGTCTATTGTTCATTTCCAATTATATCTATTTAAGTACAAAATATTATGTCAGCATATTTTCTGCACAGTCTACTAGCTGGATGTCGTGGGCATCTATTAGTAACTTGAGATTTTGGTCACATAGATAAAAGTTCCTTAATAGCTAATGGGGTAAATTTGCATCTCTTGTTGCTCTGCTTGATCATACGACATCCAAATTCTAAAAACCTTAGAAAATTCTCTTGAAACTTCAACTGCTTTTAGACACTTCCAAGTTCTAAGACGGCAAATTTTCATTGTATGATCCAGATAATTAAGAAGTCACTTAAAACCTAGGTTTAGAACAGGCAAGATTAATAAGATCGACTCGACATCGGTTATCAAAATTATCACTTTGCAAATGGCTTTTTGGCTGATAACGATATATAATAATTGGGCAAAGTATTAGTACCAGTAGCCTTGTGACACTCTTCACCTAACTTTTGGAAATAATCTTCAGATGGAACTATTTGAATAGTCGGACTGTTTAGAAATTTTACAATTCTATATTAATAGTTTTTTTTATCAACAAACTCCATGTTATATAATTTTCTTATAATAAACATGAGATCATTTTATATCTGAAGAAGGTGTTGATTTGTATTCTTCAACTATTTGTATTTGTTAAAGATATTTGATTTTATCCAATATTGAACACAGTTAAAAAGATTTGTCTATATTACAACACACATAGCAATAGCACCAAGTTAAATCAAAATTTTTCTTATATGGCGTTTTCAATACATTTCTCTGAATCGGATCCATTCACTTCCACATGGTTTCCATTTTATATTTCTTGCGTTATATCTTGTTATGCCTGTGACGTACAAAGATTTCGTTTTAATATTAGGAATAGGAAAAACTTTTTTTCCATCTTTAAAAATTAATAGGATAAAATTGCCGTTTTCTGTTCTCGTATATTATAGGACAATAACCTCTAATTTATTGCATATATTCGTGCCAAGCATGCATTTTCCAGGCTAAGAAGAATGTGTGGTCAGCACACTTAGCGAACGAGAAGACGTTTTATGGAGGGAACATCAACAAGTTTGTGAGAACAACGCATTGAGAACAACTCGACTTACCGACTATCGGACAATATCAAGATACTAAACATGGGTGCATGTTAAATTAAATGTGAAGTGTACTGTTAACAACCATTTACCTGTCCAATACCTTAAAAATATCTTGCGTTCCTTACAAGCGTAGGTTCAATATACAAGTCAGGTAAGCCTTTGGCATATTTTTAATTGTTATCTATAACCGCTTGACGGAATATATTGCAACCAAATGTGGAGCATAATAAATTATATCTGAAGTTATCGTAATAATTGACGCCAAGCAGGGAAGACCATGATGCATAACAATTTCCTATACAAACTATTTAGAATATAATGATATTAAATTGAAAACTGTTTATATATAATAATCACTGGCCCTTATAACACAGGATGCAGACAAATTAGTGAAGGCACATTGCTAGTTGCCCTCACTAAGAGGTGCAATACCTTCCTTTTACACCGTCTCGACCCACCAGCTATACAAAACAAAAGATGTGGTTTGTTTACTGCCAGGGTTTTTTTATTCCACAATAATGCATGCCCGGATACTATAGCTGCTACTCAAAATCTTATCACTTCATTTGATTGGAAGCAAATCTAACATCCACTTAATCTAGCACCAAGCGATCACCAAATCTTAATACACCTAAACAACTTCTTGGGTGATACACATTTTAACAACAACGAAGATCCTGAAAACGAGGTTCAAAAATGGCTAGTAACCCAAGCAGTCCCTTTTATAAAAAGGGTAAACATAAACTTGTACCAAGTATTGATAATAAGATTTAAGCAAACTTATAGATATAAAATTTAGTAAACGTTCATCATCATTAGGTTTCAGTCTTGGAACGGGTTAGACACGTACCTCTATTGTTTTCTATACTGAACTAACCTACACATTTCCCTGAAATTCCCACAATCTACATGTTTCACTACCTGTGCAATAGTCTAATCTAGGTCTACCTCTAACTCCATTTTTTTTCTTTCTCTACTAATATATGGAGCGCTATTCCCTTATGCCTCAGTATGTGTCCTATCGTGGTATTTTTCACTGTTTTCCACATATTTCTTCTTTCCCTACCATTTCTAGTGCCTCTTTGTTCTTAACTTTGTCTGTCCATAATATTTTCACCCTCGTTCGGATGAGAGGTAAAAATGGAGGTTCCGTGTGTGAGTGTTGTCAGGTATGTTAAAGAACCCTACCTTGCTTGGAACAGCAAGGGTTCGGCAAAATTCCAAATTTTACAGGCAAAAAAAACTAGCTTCCTGACCAATGTAGTACCTTCGGGTGGAGCATTGGAAAATCACATGTAAGGTATGCAAAGGCGGAGGCGGCTCAGTGGTTTAGTTGGTATGTGTGTGACTACTACGCCCAAGGTCCTGGGTTCGAATCCCTATACGGTCTGCTTGAAAAATGTTAGGCGAACATTTTTCACAAAAATATGCCCTCGTTCGGATGAGAGGTAAAATGGAGGTCCCATGTGTGAGTGTTGTCATGCACGTTAAAGATCCTTACCTTGCTTGCAACAGCAAGGGTTCGCCAAAATTCAAAATTTCCAGGTAAAAAAAAACTCACTTCCTGGCCAATGTAGTATCTTCGGATGGAGCATTGGAAAATCACATGTAAGGTACGCAAAGGCAGAGGCGGTTCCGTGGCATAGTTGGTATGCGTGTGACTGTTATGCCCAAGGTCATGGGTTCAAATTCCCATACGGTCCGCTTGAAAAATGTTAGGTGAGCATTTTTCACAAAAATACACCCTCGTCCGAATGAGAGGTAAAATGGAGGTCCCATGTGTGAGTGTTGTCATGCACGTTAAAGATCCTTACCTTGCTTGCAACAGCAAGGGTTCGCCAAAATTCAAAATTTCCAGGTAAAAAAAAACTCACTTCCTGGCCAATGTAGTATCTTCGGATGGAGCATTGGAAAATCACATGTAGGGTATAAGAAGTTCAAACAGGTGCTATTGGGGAAGTTGGCGGTGATCCATTTCGCAATCAAATTGCTTTGAATTTGTCTTTGAAGAATGAACTCCACCCACTTTTGTTTGCACAAATCATATTATATCATATCATACGTGCAGAGACATTATCTTTAGTAATACCTAACATTAGTTTTTAAATTGCATTTAGGTAATTTACTTGTTTGATTGATGCATTTGCTCTAACACCCATCAACTAGGTTTTCCAACTTTTCCGATTAGTCCTTATTCGGTAAGTTCTGCTGTTTTACCACACTGAAATATACATTGCTCCGAAATTTGTCTGTAGAAAAATGAAATCAAATTGTTGTTCTTCATGGCCAAGAACGAAGTATTTCTCAAATGTCAGAGGAATTAAATGACCGTAAATGAATTTTTATTTTGTTTTCGATATTATTTTATTGGATTTTCTAACTTTATAATTATTTAATAAAAATAGCACCTGCATGTAGTTAGACAGTTTTAAATTATTTTTTTGTCATGTGCACTTCAAAAGTAATTCATTTCAATACTTTAATTTCAAATGTAAGTAACACTTTACATTCAGTGTTTATTATCAGCATGCCAATGGGATGGAAGATTTTATTTCAGCCCGGGGGGTTTTTAATGAAAAGTGATTGTCATGACTATGTACGTATTACTGACTTACTATTTGCTATTTTCTATTACGACATATAGAAAAAAAGAATCTGTCAAAGATTTCATTTGAATCCTTTTCTTTTGATAATTTGATGGTATGACAAAAATCTCATATGGACCTCGAATCCTACAATGCAGTTTTGGTCTCGAATACTTGCAAACTGTATTCTCAACCATAAAACTGCACTTACAAACCTCGGAACATAAATAAGTAACTATTACACGTTTAAAGTTTTTATAAGAGCTCGATATACAATGAAGTAATGGAGGCGGTGCAATTGTAAAAAGCAAACACTGTGCACACAATTTTAGCCTTTAACCTGGTTGACCGCCAACTTCTTCCATAGTACCTAAAAGTTGCTTGTTTTATCTTTGACCGTTTGGAAACGCCGCTCACTTCAAATTGAAAATAACACAATCTTCCATTCCCTTTAGCTTCAAAACCATTCACTTTAGTCCCTACAGTGTGATTAAGTCACATTAGAATATAGGAATATACAGAACTTAAGGTTGTAAGAATACGTAAAATTCCATTTGAAAAAATGGTATTCCAGCGAATTCGTCAGAAACAAGACAATTAAAATGATTTTTTGTTTTGACAATTGTAATTATCAGAAAAAAATACGCTCTGCTAATTCCATTTATATATTTATTGTTATACTTACCCTATACACGATTAATATGAGATGATGTCGTACACAGTAATAAAGTGTTAGTAATTATATAATGTGAATGTAACTATGAATGCAGCTTTAATGATATTATGATTTAATGTTACAGTTGACAGTTCTGTGTGGTGTTGTAACATTTTCTGCTTCTGTATCCTTAGAGGCAAAATTTGTTTACAGTAAAATTTTAAGACACTGCTTTTCTTACTTGAAAAATCTTACTTCTGCATCTTGAGTTGCATTGATACCATAATTCGCTATCATATAGAAAGTATTTTAAAAATAACCTTACAATTTAAAATATGCTAACTTTTAATAATTATTTAATAATAAACAAAAAATATAGAAGTCTAACTATTAAATACGCATAGAATAAATCAACCATGACAACACAGCATTTATTTGTATTGTGAGGTCATCCCATATTTATCGTGAATAGGGTATATATTAAAATACAAACTATAAATTTAAACTTGTTTATTATGTAGGAAATGGTAAACACTGTTTATGTTGTAGCTCTCCATATAAGCTTAGTTATAAAATTGTCAGATACTTTTGTTAGTATGGCTGTAAAATAAATAAATATTTGCGTACTGTTTTTTGGCTGTATTCAGCATTTATGTATCTGAAATAATCTATGTTTTAGTATTGATGTAATAAATTTCGCAATAGAGACTGTTTTGTATACAGCAAACTATTTTGTGCAATTCTATTATTTGACTGTGTTGTGGGTTATTCAAGGTAAATTCCGGGATATCAATTAAAATCTCTGCAGTTAATGTGAATTGTGTGAAATCAATGTGTAATCTGTTAAATCTTAGGTGAAATCTGTGAAACCGTAAGGGTTTGTGTAATCTAGTATACAAATTTTGCTTGCGGTTTACCCCTCGAGTATGATATACAAACCCTTTGTGTTCTCGATTACAATAGGAACACTGTAGCTTCCTCCGGGAATCTGACAATCATTTGCTAAATGGTTTGCTTTTCCATATTTTAAACAATTTTTATCAATTCACAAGACTTTAAAATCAACACGCTTACGAGATTTCGATCAATGACGTTGTGGAAAACTTTTTATTGACAGTTACAGCTCTAGAGGAACGCGATATTCGATTAACTGTATTAGAAACTGTTAATAAATTTGACATTGACTGAGAAATCTCGTTGTTTAGTTAGGATGCTTTTAGGGCTTTTTCAAAATTTGCCTATGTTGATTTTAGTAACTTGTCTCTAAATTTACTATTTCTGATACCCCTAACGAATTAGGATCAAAGAAATATGTTGCTAACACTCTTCTTGTATTCACATTCGAATTTGCATGTTGATAAAAGTTTCAGACATTCGGCTATGTAAATTGATATATTTTCATTCTTCAGCTGTATTCATGATAAGAATCTACGTAGTCGTACTGTAATATTAGAAATAGAACAAATGATTTTCCAATAGTTCTACAAGTTCGATATATATTTTAGTAGATGGATCAATTGAAGTAGTTACAGCATGAATGTCTCACAACCAATATTATGAATTAATTTTTTTATGCGTTTGTCTGGATTACTTGTAATAGCTTTTAACTCAAACCGATTTTCCATCCGCTTCCCATATTGAATAAATGTTTCTTCCTTAGCGTCAAAAACTTAAAAACAAGATACATTATTTATTAGAGTTGATTTTGTTAAAGCTACTCCTTTTAGGATCTCAACTTGTTGAACTTGAAGTTTTGTATTTTGACCAGCTTCATTTTAGTTAATTGGTGTAAGTGCTTGTAATACTTGTTAAAGTTCAGGCATTTTTTTTTTAAATTTTTTTATTCTTGTTGCCAAAATTGTTCTAACTTTTATAAAGATTGTATTAAATACTTGTAAATAATAGCTATCTAATTATATGACATTGACAATCTGTTTTTATTCCCAACCTACTACTATAACTAATAGAAGACTACCATGATCTCCCAGTGTTATTAAACATTGTATCAGAAATCAGAATTGACATTAATAAATTATCAAAAAATATCAAATGCGAAATTAGTTACACCGTGAAAATTGTAGAAGTTTATCATAAACATGTCGAGCTTGTTATACATGTGTTATTATTCTACGTCAATAGGATACTTACCATCTACTTCTTCAAACACAATATTGTTCAATAAAGATGGCGGTGCCAAAATATGCAAAGTATAAGGTGCAAAATCTTTGCCAGAATTTTTGAAATCGTCAGTTTGTGTTTCTTTATTCTCACTCACACAGATTGGAGGAAGTGGAGGTGCACTTTTGATAATAAATCTACTTTTAAAAATTAAATATTGCTGAAACCTTAAAAATCAGTCTTGTGCCTGTAACGTACCACTGAGGTATTCGTTTTCCCTTTGCCAACCTGGCCATTGAATTATATAGTACACTAAGGCATCCACTAAAACATTCACAAGCTGTCTGTTTAAGGTAAGTCTATCAATTTTTAAATCATCGTTTAAGATTTGTTGAAGATGATGTTGGTTGACTTCTAAGCTATTTTTATTTATAATACACATAAACACTTTATATAGGTTAGGTCCATTTGGAAAATCACTGGCTATATTCGATGTGCTGGATTTTACAAATTTTATGCTGTTGAACTGTTCAATTAGTGTTACACTCATTTTTTACAATATTGGAAATAAAAATAAAATAAAAGGAAATAAAATTCATTAAAATTGTATAGTATATTTCACGCAATACCCATGTCACAGATTATCCACCTCTTACAGATGTGAAGGCTTTGTCGGTTCGTTTAAAGTTTGTAGAGCAAAATTCTATAACCTTGAACGCAATCCGCCATTACATGAGGTTTTTTTGCGGGAAATTTGAATATGAATAATAAAATCTACTAGAATGTTTCTAACAGTAATCTAACATCGATGTTTTGTTAGGTATACTAGTAATATTTTGAAGTTTTACTCATTATAGGCGATTTTTCGCGACATAAACGAACATACTTAATTATGTGTATGTGTGTTAAACTTGCGTTTTGGCGATAAAATTTACTGGAGGGGAAATTGTACGGCACCATTCTATCAGATAAACGAACATACCCTGGTCTGTACAAGCATAGATTAATAAGAAGAAGATAGGAAACGTGCATAAGGGACCTATGTATTAAAACGACCAGCTTTTACAATGTTAAGTTAACATTTGACCCGTTGAGAGGGCGCTACAAAACATGTTTAAAGAAGTGACCGGTTATTTTGCGGCAAATTTAAACTTAAAACAAGCGGTAAATTTGAATTTACATTAATAAATCTTTGAGTAGTCACTATTTAAGAAGATCTCTAAACTAGAACCATTACTGTTGAATTTAGAGCAAAAGTTATAAGAATGTTTTGCTAATAATTCCGTGTAATTTTCAAAACACATTTATAGTCTATAACTATCAATTAACAATATTTTTATTTATAACTATCGATTAATCAAAGTTAATAGTTTTCCAGCTATCAAAAATCGATGCTTATTTTTAAAATCACCCACCTCTACTCCTAAGCATGATGATTTATTATTTGTGGCAAACGTTTTTAATTTTTGATTGTTGCTACACATTGTAGTAGACCTATGCCTATTTTCTAATCGACATCCCCACCGGTGCCTCATTTTCAGATATGTTGTCAAAAAGAGCATAAATGAATTCTCAGAACACAAAGTAAAGTTAGGTTCAATACCCAAACTACGAATAACACAAATAAAATCTGATGTCAATGAGTTACTCTGTAGTAACGTATTAAAATTGTCGTTATGCACTACTTCAATGATTTTAAAATTCGTACACTTCGTTCGAAGGAAACAACAGACCCTCTTTGAGATAATCAAGAACATCACTTTGCCGAAAATATGTAAACAGTTGATGTTCCCCAATAAGACGCTTTTCTTTGTCCAAAACAACTGATCCGCAAAAATCACAGTCATGCATTTTTAAAAATTTTCTACAAAAAGCCAGATGCATAATATATTGCATTTTCATCTAAAGCAGATACACTTTCAAGCAACTGTAGGATTGCATTGGAGTCTAAATTGAATGTAACATTATTAGGCTTCATATAATCTAAACGATCAGTTTCTGTAGAAGTTTTGCTATGGTTCTTAAAGAAGTAAGCATAACATTATAATCATTTTCACAATTTGAATTTGAGGATAGTTTTGACATACTTGTAATATATGTATGTCTTAATCCATTTTCAAATTGTTTAGCACTTGGATTTTACAATTACCATATTGTTGCCTTACAATAGCAAACAAATTTTCCAATGGATCTTGATTTAAGTGTCGTGTTAGTAAACTGGAAATACCAAAATCATCCCTCAGTTCTTTTGCCAACAATAATATACTGTTTATAGTTATTTGGAAACCATTCAGACATGGAGGTCTACGCCTTTTAGCTCCTACAAACACTGCGTTTTCAAATTTATGATATATATCCTCATGCATTTCTCATGAGGAGAGTGCTCTGAAACGGCATATCTCATTTTCAGTTTATTAATTTTCAATTGATTGCTATTAAGGCAATCAAATATACTGTCCATGTCTTTCACAAAGCAGCCGTAAATTCCGACTCTGCTTCACCGACTTGAAGAAGCTTCATTACCAAAAGCGCAACGCTCATGGCATCACTAAAATTTGAGTTGCATACTTCACCTTCATGCTATTAAAACTGTTAACATTTAGGTGTTGGTGACCAATTTTGGTAACAATCTTACACGAACTGGATGTGCTGATTCAACTACAGTCTTTATATGTTGCCAACTAACAGTTTTTCCATCCCAAATCAAATTATATTTTTGCAAATTGTTTCTAATTGACTTTAACAAATGGGGGCATCATAAATGAAATAAATTTTTTTCATTTTGCCAAAAATAAGGTTGTTCTTTAGAAATTTTCAATTCCTGGCAAGTTTCTGGTTTAGTGGACCCTGATCACATATAATGGCTTTTACTACTAAGCCCACTTCTTCTGCAGCATTAAGACAATGTGAAACTATGTTCTCAATGTGAATTGAAGAGTGCTTACTGCTTAAAACCAGTAACCAACAGCATGCTTCCACTGATGTGCAATTCCAGTTGCCATACACACAAGAACGGATTTCGCCCGTTCATTTGTCCGAATGCATCCATCATCCGCAACACCAATAACTATGTCTTTGGCTGTATCATAATGAATTTCTTCTTTGATACCTATTTCGTCAAATAACAGCGAACAGAATTTTTCATAACTATGCTTACTGTTATTGAGATAGTTTCTAATTGAAAAAGCACAGCCTTATTGATGCCTGGTTGCATTTCTAAAGAAGACTGCCAATTTCTAATGCTTCGTGGAGTTGGTAAATTCAATGCTACAGCAGCTTTTCTGTATCCTCTAGGAGAAGAGTAATACCAACTTAAACACAACTGTTTCATATCGTCAGTGTATCGGCGATTATATTTACTAACAAATGCAGATTTCAACTCATTAGCAAATAATGTATGTGCATCTTTGGATAAAAATTTCTTTGATTCTTTAATCAAATAGCACATCTTTGCTCGGCTACTAGATTTGCTGTTTGTTATCTGTGATGCACAAGAACAAACAGACAGCTTGCTTCTCCGATACAGTTTACACTTAATTTTGTTGCGATCCACCTTAAATTGATTAAGCTTCCTCTTAGTTTTAGGGGTATACTGCCTCACAAATCTGGCTGGTTTCTCAGGAGTTTTACAATTTCACTAGTAGATGCTTGTTGGTCTAAAAATTCAATACTGTATAATGGTGCAATCACAAAATTAAATGCTTACTATTATCCAACAATGTCTCAGATTTACATTCCTCAATTGCTTTTACACCAACTTGTGCAATACCAGCAGTCCTTGTATTTGTTCTAGCAACAATCAGGTTGTCTTCCAAGTCAATTGTCTCTTTAAAAATAGTCCAAATTAACATCTCATAAATACTTAAGGAATATATTTTATTTGAACAAAATTGGCAATTAACTAATAATTTTAATTTTAACTATATAAACGGAAAATTCATACAAAACAATAGGCATGCATGAAGCTGAACTTACCTGTTGGTAAAAGATCAATTCCATTTGTTGATAACTTTCTGCAATAATTATGTTCACTACTAATTAGATTTCTAATCTCTGTAATATTATTGTAGTTAAATGGCACAGCTCCTGGTTTAAGAATAATTCTAGGGTAGGTTTTTAAATTGATTCCAGGAGAAATGCTTACTGCACACCTGGTAGTGACCAGTCAAATATTTATTATTAATTATCAAGTCATTTCTGTCCATTAACTCAATCCATTGCATAGCGCTATAATGAAAGTACAAATTAAATTATATAATTTTTCAAGTTTAAAGGATTCCACTTACATCATACGGTCTTTAGGAAAATTAAAAACGCTATATCTGGATTTTCAAATTTATTATTGTAACAGAAGTTACCAATACAATATGCACCGCGACTCATTTTCACATTTAAATTAAAGTTGATTCTAATAAATATTCAATTAAGTGGAGCTTGAATAAACGCAAACACTTTAAGAAGAACGGAAACAAAATATAATTTTAGGAAAACTTATGATTTTAGGTTATAAATAGGTATTATAATAAGCACGCCATCGGTAAGCAAGTCATTCTGTAATACCGCTTTAGTTAACATTTGAGACGACAGATACCGCTAAAAAAATACGGTCGCTTCGTTTCCTATCTTCTTCTTATTAATCTATGTGTACAAGGTTATGCTTGTGTATGTTAAACACTTGACTTTTACCGTGTAATTATTCAAAGCAAGGTTAAAATACGTTTTCGCGGTGCCGCACAAGTAAATATTTTTTAAATAGTGGGGGGATACTTCAACATACCATACTCGAACAATTCAAGTATGTCGCGAAAAATCCCTTATGTATGCCTAATTGACATAATAAGAAACTGGACGGTGTTGCTAAGTATAAGTGTAACAAAACATAGGTCACTTGAAATAGAAATTTGTTTAGAAGCTTGGAATTTTATATCAATAAATATACGAATTCACCATACTTCACGAAAAAAACGACTTAATACCATTCCTTTTAAATTATGTATTTTGTAAATATTTTGACAAATTGTTATTCACATATGTGATTCACCCATTTGAATTTAAAATGAATAAAAAAATACTTAATTATACAAATATTGAAACTTTAAATCCCCATAACATTTTCATAATAAGTACACATTTTAGTACGCTTTTTTGTTTATAATGAATAAAAATCTGAACTCGGAACTTTAAAATTCCAAAGATACACACACAAACATTGAATTCCTAGATGAGCTTCTGAAGTTCATCAAACATGCATTACCTGAGCCATGTTTCATAAAACTCATTCACTAATAGTATTAGTGATTATCTTATAATATTAATTAATATTATTACTGTTCTGTTTCATAAAAAATTGTCTAATACTAGTGGAATACTTAAAATGATTATTTAATATTATTAGTGCTGAAGGTAAACTATTGTAGCGGGCTACTGATACCGCGTTTCTTTAATTTAAAACAAGTAATAACCAGAGTCTTTATTACTCACTGTTCACAAGTCTAATTAACAGTATATGCCTTATTTATAGATGTTTTCAGTCCACTTAACAATGAAGCACTATTACACTAATGAATTTACAAGCACTAATATCTTCTTAAACTAACTTATGTAGGATTAGTCCATTAACAACACTAACACAACTATTTATTTATTATACACTTTGTCTATTTACGTATACTACAAGCTGCATGTACATTAGACACAGCATATAACATTTATGTATACACTTGAACTTCCAAAAGCTCAACCACTATTACTTTACAACGATATAATGTATATGAGACATTCTAGTATAGACTGACCCTTGCATTTATTATTATTAGCGGTCTTATATATACTTTGAGTTAAAGATATGACTCATCCTCTAGTAGTTACTAGAAGCTTCCCGGTCTATTGAGAATAAACAGTGCCGGCGGCGTTTTGTGTGTTTGATTGCTAGAAGAATTCTCGAATCCTGAAGACTATGCAGAGCCTACAGCGCTTGTGTGTTTGACGGGTTGCCTAATAGTAGCTCACAACAGTAGCCCCCCCCCTTTAAAACCATTACGTCTCATAACTGTAAATACATTTTGACGCCAATTCGATGAATGATGACGGTATCGGCAGCTATCTCCTCTCGTGCATGCGCCACGTCGTTGGAAGTAACAGTCAACACTCTTTTCTTGGTTCTTGGTAGGCAACCGGTTGATAACAACAAACAAGGACCTGGACGTTGGTTTTCTGGAAAACTACTTCTAGCATATTTCGGACTATCCTCCAATCTAAGCGATCCAGTCCACAGCCTAGCTTGGGCACCGCTAGTCTCGTTACTCCATTTTTCATCATGTGCGCCTTAGGATTTAGCAAAGCCTCCCACAGATGTCCATAACTAGGTCTCTGCCATGAAGGATTTTTGGTGACCAGATAGTAAACATAACGATTTTTATCTTGAAGAACCAAAGCTTTTCCTACAGTTGGCTCCTGTTGTACTAATTCATCCACACATCCAAACTTTTTCTTGAAAACAACAGCTATTGCCTTTGACATTGCCAAATCTTGAGCTACGCAATGTGCAAGGGAATACTCTTCTAGTGCTCTAAACAGATCTTTCTGTTTTTCAACAACAACGCCAAATCTCGCCTTAGCGGAACCACCATACGCCGCCATAAAGCTCTCAAAATCTACATTTGGCTCGTGATTAATAACTTGTCGAACACCATTCTCATCATTCGAGCTTTCTTGGTTGTTGCCAGTGTAGGATGTTAAACGGTCAAAGTGTACCACTTTCGGTTTACCACGGGGAGATCTTCTGATCCGGTACACTACATCATTAATCCTTTTCATCACTTCGTACGGGCCTTCCCATTGTCTTTGTAATTTTGGCGACAACCCATGTTTTCTTTGTGGATTATACAACCACACTAAATCTCCAGGTTGATAACCACCTTCTTGTGCTCTCGTGTCATATTGTGATTTCATTCGATCGCTTGCTGCTTGGATATTCTTTCGGACGTTTTCGTGAATGCTATTTGATCTTTCACGAAGCTTACTAACGTAATCTTCACCTGCGATCTTTTCTCCAGGTTTAAATCCAAACTGAAGATTACATGGTAGCCGCAATTCACGTCCTAGCATTACGCAAGCGGGCGAGTATCCTGTACTGTCATGTACCGAGGATCGGTACGCCAGTAGGAACAAATGTAGATATTGGTCCCAGTCTCGTTGATGTTCAGAGACAACTTTGGCCAGGTACTTCCCTAACGTCCTGTTCATTCTTTCAACCATTCCATCCGATTGGGGATGAAGTGGCGTGGTTCTAGTCTTCCTGATTCCAAGATGCTTGCAGACGTTTTGAAACAACGCTGATTCGAAGTTCCGACCTTGATTGGAGTGTAATTCCAACGGAACTCCAAAGCGACAAAACAACTCCTTCACTAAGACATTTGCAACCGTCTCGGCTTCTTGGTTAGGTATAGCATATGCCTCCGGCCATTTGGTAAAATAATCTATTGCGACCAAGATGTATTTATTTCCTTTCTCTGATTCAGGAAACGGACCAGCTATATCAATGGCTACCCTCTCAAAAGGATTCCCCACGTTATACTGTCTCATTGGGGCTTTCCGTTTTGTGACCGGACCATTTGCAGAGGCACACAATTCACATTTCCGGCACCACTCCTTCACATCATTTTTGCAGTTCACCCAATAGAATCTTTCTCTCACTCTTTCGAGAGTTCTTTTCACGCCAAAGTGCCCTCCGGATATACCATCGTGCAAGTGCTGCAACACTTCCGGCACTCTGCTTCTCGGCACTACCACTTGAAGTCTCTCAGTGCCATCTTCAAATTCCAGGCGTCGTTTCAAGATTTTATTTTCCATCATCAAGGAGTCCCACTGTGCCCAGTATGCCTTCAGGCTCCTACTTAAAATACTAATTTCTTCCCAAGCTGGTCGTTGTCCTCTATTTTTCCACTCAAAAATACGTCCCAATTCGGCGTCATTCTTCTGGTCTTCTTGTATTCTTTCGAGTTGCCAAGTATCATCGGTTACCGTCATTCTATGGATGACACTTATTTTCTCTTCCATCTTGGAGCAATGATTGCAGTCCACCGGACAAGGTTTCCTTGATAAAGCGTCTGCATTCCGATGGCTGGTTCCTACACGATGTTCTGTGTCAAAGTCATATTCCTGCAGCCACTCTATCCACCTTGCAACTTGCCCTTCAGGATTTCGAAACTGCAGTAACCATTTTAGTGCAGCATGGTCTGTTCTCAACAGGAATTTACGGCCGTATAAGTACTTATGAAAGTGCTCTACAGATTTGACGACGGCCAACAGCTCCCTTCTTGTCACACAATAGTTCCTTTCTGACCGTGACAAAACCTTGCTGAAATACCCAATAATTTTTTCTTGTCCGTCCTGCACTTGAGAAAGAACGCTTCCTATAGCTGTGTTACTGGCATCAGTATCCAACACAAATTTCCCTTCCATCCGTGGATAACTCAAAATTGGTGCTGTAACTAGTAGCCGTTTCAGTTGCTCAAATGCACTGTGGCAGTCGTCATTCCAATCATATTCTTGTCCATCTTCGGTTAGTTTCGTTAACGGTTTGGCAATGTTCGCAAACCCAAGTATAAAACGTCGGAAATATGTGCAGAATCCTAGAAAACTGTGTAGTTGGTGTATATCTGCTGGTGTAGGCCACTCCTGTACCGTTATTATTTTGTCAGGGTCAGCTCTTATTCCGGTCTCCGAAACGACATGTCCTAGGTATTTCACCTTTTTTCCAAATAGGGGACACTTCTTGGGGCTCAATGTAAGGTTTGCCCCGCGTAATCTTTGGAATATCTCCTCTAGGTTTCTAAGGTGTTCTTCAAAAGACCTGCCTAACACTATCACGTCGTCTAGGTACACCAGGCATGTTTTCCAGGACAGTCCACGCAGTATCGTTCAAAAGTAGCAGGAGCATTGCATAATCCAAATGGCATGACCTTAAACTGCCATAATCCAGTTCCAATTGTAAACGCAGTCTTTTTTTTCGTTTGGCTCCAAGCCTACCTGCCAGTATCCGCTTTTCAAGTCCAAGGTCGAAAACCATTTGGATCCGGATAGAGTATCCAAGGTGTCATCAATTCTAGGCAAAGGTTAGCTGTCTTTCTTTGTCACATTGTTAAGCCGCCGGTAGTCTACACAAAACCTTGTCGACCCGTCCTTTTTCTTGACAAGCACTACCGGGGATGCCCATGGACTATTCGAGGGTTCAATCACTCCCTGTTCTTCCATATCGGTGATAATTTGCTCGGCTTCTTTACGTTTTGCCAAAGGAAGCCGCCTGGGGTGTTGTCTTATCGGTTGCGCATCTCCAGTATTGATCTTGTGTTGCACAACATCTGTCCTTCCTTCCTCACTATCATCCAGTGCAAACACACCTCGATATCGTCCGACCAGTTCTTTTACCTTGCCCAATTGGTCGCCGTTTAATCCTTGACACGAGGGTATCAACATATCCAGCAATTTCTGTGAGCAACCGTTGGCTGGTTTATTTTTCGTGTTGTCCACACAACGTTTAATATGACATACTGGAAGGCAACTTCCCAAAATCATGTCTTTTTTCAGGGTCACCGTATGGGGATTAATGTTTAGCACCCTTACTGGTATCATGCTTCGAAACTTTACCAGCGTTCTTCCAATCAGTAATCCCTTCTGACCCATTCCCGATTCAGTTGCTTCCATCATGCATACTTGTCCTTCCCGGAGCGTACCATCCGGGCGTCCCATCACTATCATTTCCGCTTTCTCGGGTATTTTCATATCACAAATCATTCGAACTTGCATCGTCTGGTTACTCGTCCCTTGAAATGGAATCTCATCATCATCTATCCGAAGCACATTTTCTTTCATGTTTACATGAAACCCATATTCTCTCATAAGATCCATTCCCAAGATCACTTCTTCTGTACTTTCAGCTACCAACACCCGATGATTAATTAATTTGTCTCCAACTCTCAACGTTACGGCAGTCTCTCCGTGAGTCGAAATTTTCTCACCACTTGCCGTTCGAAGACATACCGATACAGGTAGCACTTTTCCACGACCAACCAAATCTGGTCTCACAATAGTCCTTGTCGCTCCTGTATCCACGAGTAATCGGACAATCCTACCATTAATTCTACCATCGATATAAATGCTGTCCATCGACGATGCAGCACGGATGATAATCTCCGGGGCACTACGTTGTGCTGTCGACGTTTGCCCCCTTACGTCGACTTGCTTTAGTTTTCCTGCTGCTCAACCGGTTGTTTTTTGGTTGAGTGCAGCGTTTCTGTATATGACCAACTTCACCGCAGTTCCAGCATCGCAGACCCCATCTCCGCGGTCGTTGTCTTTCAAGCTTTTTCACACGGTTGATTATTTCATCTATGCTGTTCTGCGCTTGATGAAGTTCCTCTAAGGCAGACCGAACTTTGTGACTCATTCTGTGTGATGTCTGCTTAGCTGCTTCAAATTCAAGCGCATGAGCCAGTGCGTCATCTAACATTTTTGGCCGTGCTAGTCTTAGCGCTTGCTGTATTTCGCCATCTTAAACGCCATCCACAAATGTTTGAACAGCAAGTTGTTTTTAGGAAACTATCTGGTGCCATTGGATATGCCAATCTAACTAATCTGGCGATGTCAGCTTCGAATTCTTGCAGGCTTTTACTTGTCTTTTGCGAGCGGTTCTTAACTTGTGCGTGGTAAACCTGTTGAAGGTGAGCATCTCCATATCTCATCTCAAGCTTCGATGTTAAGAGGCCGTAATCATGCTGCTGGTGATCGGGAATCGTTTGTAAGATGTTAAGAGCTTCCCCGTAGGGCCACTATTAGAGAGATAGCCTTCTCTTTGTTGCACCAACCGTTGGCTATTGCAGCAGCTTCAAATTGTTTCAAATATGTGGGTCAAGGTGTTTTGCCATCGAATGTGTGTGGTTTCACTTTAAATTTTGACGGTATTGATTCGTTATCTACCATGCTTTTTATTTCTGGAATGTTCTGATTTACAACTTGGTTTGCTAATTCAAGTGGCCGTGTCGTTAGTGAAATCATTTGTTCTTGCAGCCTCATCATATCTTCTTCCATATTTTATCAATTTCACTCAGCAGATCAGACCATTTTTCAGTGAACATAACATACTTCACCGACATTTACAGCAATGCCTAGAATACCACATTTAACCTCACACATCTGAGACCACATTTACAGTGTAAATTCCCATAAGGATTAAATGAATGGTACGTATCGCAATACTTCCTACCGCCAATCAATCCTAGTGAGCAGATTTGCTTACTCGCCAACCATTTTGAATGTTACATCAACACCGCATTCCCATTTGCCACCCGCGAAGATCACAATCATTTCATCCATCATTTCCACCCACGAGATAAACCTATCCAGTTGTTTGGTCAGTCAAATTGCAATATTAGCCCATTTTCTCAGCACTACACACGTAATTTGCTAGAATATTTCTTAGATTGCGCCACGTCCCAAGAGAGCTACCCCAATCTTTAATCGATTTCCATTACCATGTCACGCCGAACTATTATGAGCACACTGTTCTTACGTGAAATTTATACCATTATACATGCGATATACATCTTGTTAGTCTAACAATTTTTACATAAATTCGAATCTGTAAACAGATTTGACAATACGGACGCAACGCACACTGCAAAGTTAACATATACGCCTCTGCGTAGCATTCAAATCTTTCTCGCACATTTTCTTCACCAGCAACGAGTATAAACCTACACTTGTTTGTCATCAACAATATTAAATTTTCTAAGCTATCCAAATGCATCTTTACAATTTTTCAGATTCAGCACCATTCCTCAAAGCAGAGCTACCCCAATAAGATTTAAGATTTACTATACATCTCGTAGCGACTTATTGAGACGTTCTTATAAATCTTTCTAATCATGCGATCACACTGATTAGTCGCTAAAATTTTACACATAATTGAATCTGCAAAGCAGATTTGACAACCCATCGCGCACACTACGCCATGCAAAGTTATTACTTCGGATAAAGCTCTAACACCTTACTATTAAACCAAAGTTTTCTCGATAATCATTTAACACCCATTTTTAAAACCATCCATTATCGTAAACCACAAGAAACATTTCATGCTTTGACGTCAACATTAAATTAAATTAAACACGTCAAATATTTTAACAATTTATTTACGTCCACTACAGTTTAATAAACTTCCATAGAATGCAATTTTGTACAACAGTACTACATATCTTCGCTGTGACGTAGCCACACAGACTTTAACCTGTACGACAGAAAAACACTTCACATGTGTCATGCATCTTTGAAAGTCATGCACCTGTTAACGAAACTGAGATTAATGTAAAAAGAGCGAGATCGCGTTTTCGTGTTAATAGACATTTTATCGATATAACCTAACAATATCAGTTTTACCGTCCACGTCAACACACAACGTTGCGAGAACGATAAACACATGTTCATCTCACATGTCAATCGGAGATTTTCACAATAGATAAGTACGCTATAATGCTAGTCAATTAACAGCAATTAAATATTGCTTATGACCTACCTTAATTAGGTTCTTATATTAGGAATGATGTTTAAGACCTCGTACATTTTCCGATTATATGTTGTATTTTTTTTTTAAGAATCGAATAAATCGTTCCTTCTCAAAGAAACTGGCACTCTATTTCGACCGGCGTTATTTTGCATGTAGCCATGCAGTTGTTAAACGCTGTGCTAATTATTTCTACCCATCTTCGTTAGGACTGATGCATTTTATGTTTGTTGCTCCTTAAGTGTGCGGCGTACGTAGTTTTCCATTTCGAAATCGCATACTGTACACATAATTCGTGGTTGTTTCGTACAAGACCCTTTAACAGCTGGTGGCGTTGAACGTTTACGGCTTAATAACATACCGTGCTTTTTCCTTGTGTCGCTGTGAGCTATTCTCGTAAAAGCGATACCGCAAGACCTAGAGTTTAAGTACTTTGCTGCGGACGGCTTAACCCTGGGCGATGTTACACTACGACATTTGTTCTGGTGCCGTTTTAGAGCATTTTTCCAGGTATAGGAAGCACCGCAAGGTTGCACTTATAAACGTTTGCAGGTACCATTTTGGTACAAAACAAAACCCGCACTATAGCACTTTAGTTAAACTTGTAATCGAACTAACTAAAAAGCTTACTCGAGCGTACCTGATTTATGTTCCTTATAGAATGCATACCGAAGGTTTCCGAAGACGACCGAATGATGTTGAGGATTCGGCGGGGAACTAAATGATGTCATATTCCTTGCTGCTCGTCCAATACATTTAGCGCTAATGCATGCACCTGGTTCGCTTCGTCGATGGTGCGAATGCCGTTAGTAGAAACACCGGAAAACGTCTTCCATGTTATACGGATCGCGTGCATATTAAAAATCCAAAGGGTGGTAGCACACGCACACAAGTTGTGTGCAAGTCGTGCTGTAGAAGATGCAATGCTACTATAACCAAAAACACTTTAAACCATTACTAAGAAAATACCAACTTGTTGTCTACAGGATACTTACAACAATTTAATTTTAAATAACTTCTACGTCATATTTTAGGAAATGGGGCTTGAATATTTTCCAAATGAATCACCAAGCGAAAGTATATGCTTAACGGTATTAGAATTACCCATTAATTTCCTATTTTTACGACCGTGGTTAATTATAGATTGAAATTTAATTTGTGCACGTTCGAGCTTCTCGTAAACTAACATATTTTAGAGCAACAATGCGCTGTATAATACATGCATACCCTTCGCCGCGCTACTGCTATTCTTGTAATTGCTAGAAAAGTCACTCTCCTTTTTACTGTTAGGAGCGATGCAAAGCACCATTTTTATACTTTCTATAGCACATCGTGCGCTTCTTCGTCTGATAATTATGCTTCTGTAGGCTTTTACACTTTCGCATAGCGGTCGATCGCACGTAATGATTTCTAGAACCGGTAAGTACTCGATATCCTCCAAATAGAATTAGATGTTCGATGTCTGTCAACTTCCAATTCCCTCGTAAAGGTAGAAAAACTCAGTCAATCATCCATTAAACTTCGACCCGCTCCTGTTCTGATAATTTACAAACATTTTCAAACGACAATGGGCCGAGAATTTTAAACCTCCGAGGGATCTTTAAGTCGTGATCAATTACACATCCGAGCTACGCGTAAACTAACATATTTTGCAGCAACTGTATAATACATGCATACCCCTTCTCTGCGCTACTGCTATTCTTGTAGTTGCTTGGAAAAGTCAGTCGCCCTTTTTACTGCTAGGGTCGCTAAAAGCACCATTCCATACTTTATTTATAAGTGTAGCACATCGCACACTTTTTTGTCAGGTTAATTAAATTTTTGTTTATGTAGGCCTTTACACTTTCGCTTATTTAAACATCTAATACGACCGATTAACCACTTTCGATTATTCTAACGGGAACCACCATACATCCCACCGCATCGTTCTTTTTGAATCCAACGATCCTATAGGCTTCCGCACTAACACCTAACGTATCTTTCCTACTATTGTTAAACAAAACTACCGGTATCGCCATTGTGGATATAAGCAGATGTTTGTGGATGTGACGAGATATGTAACCATATACATTAATTAGTCTAAGCTATTTTATTTAGTCCAAGAAAATTATTATTTTCTAATCACAACTAATAATCGCCTTTATAGGTTTAACATTTCTACCATTTCCCAATGACTGGTGCTACGTACATGGAAACTTTAATTTCTTATTAGAGAATTCTTATTCCACGCACTGCGCGTAGTTGCATGCCCACCTTTTGGGAATATATGCTCGTTATAGGTTGTAGCACCCGCGTTTACTAACTACACTTCGTGAGACCCCTTTAATCTTTTTAATCATCTTTCTTGTACAATACATCGGACTTAGCCCTACCAACAAATTCTAATACTAGCCCCATTAAATTGGTCTTTAAATTTCCCTACAAGTTTTTATCCAAGTGTTATATTGTATTTATTATACGCGGAACTCTTTTAAGATAAATATATTTTGCTGGTATCAACTAATATTAAATTTTTCTAGGGACCCCAAATCTGTAAATAGATTTTAAATAGCTCCACCCATACAAAGTTATGCCTTCTAAAGACTAATTTTGCCCATCTTTATTTAACTCCATCTTTAAAACCCTTTTTTGCTACAAGACATATGCTTTAGCCACCATCCCGAAATTAAACCGATATCCTCGAACCACGGAGGAACACGTATTCTGTCAACCAGGATAGCAGGAAAGATTTGGAAGTGGGCGAAGAACCTAAAACTTATGGAATTTCAAACTAATAAACAATGATTTACAAAATCACTATTAAACAACATCTTTATCTTTACGTCCCCATGCTGATTGTTGTACATTAGGTGACGAACGTTGCACTTCCCTCGAAAACATTTTATAATAAGCTCGTATCAATCATCTTCCCGATCTCGAGAAGTATGTCCACAAATAAATTGCATGGGACTTTACTTCCTCCTGTTCGCCTAACCGTCACCAGTCTGCGCAAACCTCCATAGCCCAGCCCATGCGCACTCTGCCATGCGCTACCCAGCCACCCCTCCATGCACTCATTTCGGAAGCCAGTTTTACAAAACATGTTATCTTATAAAATTTATCTGAATCATTCATTTACCAAAACTATCGCAACCTAACTTATCTACAACAGTCAAGAACGCCTTAAACTATGTTCGGTGTTTTAATTTTCATTCATTGACTAAATTACAGCCATCCAACCCTCACAAGTTTGTCATAAACCAGTCTTTTCGATTTAAAAGTACAGTTTGCTCAATAAGTCTGATTCCGCCGACACCGATTTCCTTCGTGAATCTCAGTTCGATTTAACAGCTCCATTTAACCATCGCACTGTTAGCCGACACATTCGATATTAATATCCATTTCGATGCTGTCACACACTTTGATCCAGTCATGTGAAAACGGTAATTGTTCACACATTTACGGAAATGTACAATCGAATTACTGTACGCACATAACACCTCGCACGTTCGCTTAACATACTAGAACCAAGTCGAGTCACCATACTTTCACAGACTGTACATCGTTTCTCCAAATCACATTAACACCAGTGTAATTCACGCAATCTGAACCCAGCATTTCATCATAATTCAGATACATGTATGTTCTAGCCTCCAGACCGATTCTTGACCATCGAATTCGACAACATTCACGCACTGACAGTACGCATCCACGAAGGTAAATGTACACGCAATAGCCATGACACATCGACACATGTACATATGACCAATTGACGATATTTACTTGCATGACCACGCACGATTGTACATGAATCAGCCTGCAAGTGACCATAGGACAGCATAGTACCAGCGCGCGCTGACTCAACCTATTATTTTTCCTTTATCTAACCTAGTCCACACTTGGTTTATAATGGAAAACTCATTAAAGCAATTAGTGCAATGGGTTTTAATGAGAAACTCATTAAAAAGCAATTAGGTCATATGGTCATGTGGTCATATGGTCATGTGGTCATGTGGTCATGTGGTCAATGTGGTCATGTATGGTCATGTGGTCATTATCATATGGTCATTTCAACTGTAATTTCATATGAGGGTAATTTCACCCTATAATTGGGGCAATTTCACCTAACTTTACATCCTACATATATCCGGATATATGTCGATGCGCATCCCTGTCGGCTTAGGTCGGATAACAACATATTCGACTATCTTCGGCAATATACGCCCCACTCTGTAGAATACATAAGAGAACAATTTTTCGTATTCAATTTAGTATTCGATAGTAGCTAGAACGGTAAACATGAGCGTCTCCAAGGTGATTAACGTTTCTCAACTTCTTGGGAATAAAGTGAAACCGACAAATGAGCGATTTGGATTATGGCTGTTGACAGAAAATATGTGCAACAATAATCTGGTAACAGATATTGGTAATATTTGTTATGTCGAAGGCGAAAGATGCTGACTGGTGGACTACACACACCAATTACAGAACCATTTTGTGACAATATAATGTTGGTTAAAATTTGACTTTTCTGACGCCGAACAAACCTCTGCAAGCAAAAGGATGTTTATCCTAAAAAAGAAATTTGTGGTGCATTTAACAGCTATCTACGAAGAAAGTTTGACCGATTTGTTTCGCTAGACATGGTGTTAAAGCTAAGCTTCCGTTTTCTCTGGAAAGCACTAACAAGATGGGACCAGAGAGTAAAAGAAATTATCGGAAAAGAAGACCTCGAATGCATTAATAAAAATTCCAAAATCCTATATGTGTTCCATACAAAGTGGAACTAGCAGATGTTAGTTGGAAACTTTATTGG
This sequence comes from Platerodrilus igneus, assembly GCA_036346225.1. Taxonomy (NCBI): domain Eukaryota; kingdom Metazoa; phylum Arthropoda; class Insecta; order Coleoptera; family Lycidae; genus Platerodrilus; species Platerodrilus igneus. Next base: position 3,390,614 of record JARFIW010000932.1, on the reverse strand, counting down.
AGGAACTACCAGATATATTAGACGAACTCGAAAAGATTATTTCTATCTTTTGACATGGATGTAACCCAAGATTTTGCGGGTATATTTAGCAAGATGGAGATGTGTAATTATTTAACTACAAAGCATCCATAACTTTTGCTATAAGGGCGAATACGAAGAAAAGTGTAATATTATAGTTGACAACGATAAAACTGTAGGAATTGATTGTTTAACATGGCTAACAACCAATGCAAGAATTAAGATATACAACAAATTTGTGTGTCAGATAACAAGTCCTGGTGTTAATAAACAACTTGGCAATCATATACTAGATTTTTACGTTGTCCAGATGTACGTTTAAGGGAAACATTTGCGTCTACTTTGGCTAAAGAACATGGTATTACGCGATTGGAAGCGACAATATACAACTGTGCAATTGAAGCAATGTCAGTGCGGAACGGGTGTATAATCCCTTAAAAGACTGTTTAACGTTATTGGAAGATAGTGTTATACTTCCTAAAGGCGCCAATGTACTCGGTACCACTTGCCAAAATGTGGAGTAAGCTATCGGACAAGCTACAAAATAGCTGCTGTTTAGTGTTTAATAACCTGCTACAGTACGTGTATTGGGGAATGGTAATACAAAGAAATTGACGGGCTTGCAAATTAAGTTGTCCGAAAACCAAAAGAAAGGGAAAAATTGATAAAGTATGTGCTTGGCTTTTAGTTTTAACTATTTACCTGTAAATTATTTGGAGATAGTAGAGGAGGAAGACAGCTCAAGATAAAGTAAAAATCTTACATAGGTGCTACATTAAAGCAAGTAGTACATATTTTACACAATCTCCAGCAGCATATTCAACAATACCAAAAGAAATAATCATTTCGGAATTGGGTTGATAGATACGCATAACATTCGTCCAGAGGTTGTACGACAACGCGTAAATATTGGTAGTAAACTTTATCCGTTTACGCTAAAGGAAATTGCCCCATTATGCATACCATACGCTGTAAGTGGGAGAAAAAGACAGCTGGAATTAAACGAAATGGATGCAAAAAGACGAAAATTGGACTACATGGAAAATACTGCGGCGATATGAGAACAATACAATGATGTGTTGGACAAAAAACATCTTATTAGAGAAAATGAAGAAGAATTAAAAGATTATTTTGTGTGCCGGTGGACTGACTTAGATACATCCGGGTTCTACAAGCTGTTGCATTTGCGGTTAGTAAGAAAGACTCTTTAGTTATGTAGGCGTTCTTGCAGAAAAGGATGGTACTAAATCCGTATACTTTTTAAAAGGTTATTCTAAAACGTATTTATCAAATTGGCAGATGACAAAGACGAACTAAGGAATGCGGGTTTCGTAATCTTTGCGTACACCACACGCAAAAGGGGTTCCGCTAAACATTGTATATTTGCCCAGTAAAGAACCTTTCGGATCATTTAAAACCGAGGGTCTTACAACCTATAACAACCATATATTCCCAAAAGTGGTGGACATGCAACTACGCAACAGTGTGTGGGAGAAAAGGATTTCTCCAATACCGACAAGAAGAAGTCGATCAAGCTAACAAGATACGTATGCAGGATATAGTGGGAAAGCTGCGATTAAAAGATTGTCACAAGCTGCAAGAATTACACGAAGGAATGGATCTGGTTGTTTGGGGAATCAAAGACTTTAAATATAGAGGCAAACTTCGGTACATTTTACAATTCGAAAACCTAGACGGTCTTTATGTATCAAACTATTGGTTAGAAAAGGAGATAGAAGACTTGGGTGTCGATTTAAATTTTAAGCTGCGAATAAAATTAGATAAAATTAAAACCACCGCAAACAAACATAAAGAAAGGACTGTCTTCTGTGTATAACTTTGTATTAAAATTAAGTTTAAATGGATCCATGCTTGGATTAGTTGTTTTTAAATTTGTTATGTATAATGTCAGAATAAACATTTTATAATAGTATATAACATTGTTCTTTATTTATAAAAGGCTGTGACGTTACCACGAAATAGCAGTCGCACAGAGAGGGTGCGCATGGCAGCGCGCATGGGCAGGTGCGTACGCGCAGGGGCGCGCATGGGCAGGGGTGTGCAGCGCAGGTGCGCATGGGCACAGGCGTGCTTAAGGCGTACACGAGGGAAGCGCAGATGTTAACAGTCACCAAGCATCCAATTCTTTATTTGGATGGTATCGAGTACTTGTCTGCGTATGTATCCGGAGTAAAGAATACGATTTGCATACGCAGCTTATTAATAAAATTAGTTTATCGAGGGAAGATGACAAAGGTTACTCATTCCTAATAGTACAACAATCTACGCATGGGGACGTAAAGATATAAGATAGTTGTTTATATTTGTATAGATTTTGTAAATCTATTGTATATATTAGTTTTAAATTCCATAATTTTAAGTTCTTCGCCCACCTTCCAAATCTTTCCTGCTTCTATCCTGGTTGACAGAGTATACGTGTTACCTCCACGTGGTGTTCGAGGGACATCGGTTTTAGATTTCGGGAGATGGGTGTTAAAGCATATGTCTTGTAGCAAAAAAGGGTTTTAAAGATGGAGTTAAATAAAGATGGGCAAAAATTAGTCTTTAGAAGGCATAACTTTGTATGGGTGGAGCTATTTAAAATCTATTTACAGATTTGGGGTCCCTAGAAAATTTAATATTAGTTGATACCTAGCAAAATATATTTATCTTAAAAGAGTGACTACCCCGTATAATAAATACAATATAACACTTGTCGATAAAAAAGTTGTAGGAAATTTAAAGACCAATTTAATGGGGGTCTAGTATTAGAATTTGTTGGTAGTAGTGTAAGTCCTACTGTATTGTAAGCGAAGAAAGATACGATTAAAAAGATTAAAGGGTCTCACGAAGTTGTAGTTAAGTAAAACCGAGGGTCTTACAACCTATAACGAGCATATATTCCAAAAGGGTGGGCATGCAACTACGCAGCAGTGCGTGGAGAATAAGAATTCTCTAATAAGAAATTAAAGTTTCCATGTACGTAGCACCAGTCATTGGGAAATGGTAGAAATGTTAAACCTATAAAGGCGATTATTAATTGTGGATTAGAAAATAATAGTTTTCGTGGACTAAATAAAATAGCTTAGACTAATTAATGTATATGGTTACATATTCTCGACACATCCACAAACATCTGCTTATATCCACAATGGCGATACCGGTAGTTTTTGTTTAACAAATAGTAGGAAAGATACGTTAGGTGTTAGTGCGGAAGCCTATAGGATCGTTGGATTCAAAAAGAACGATGCGGTGGGATGTATGGTGGTTCCCCGTTAGAATAATCGAAAGTGGTTAATCGGTCGTATTAGATGTTTAAATAAGCGAAAGTGTAAAGGCCTACATAAACAAAAATTTAATTAACTGACAAAAAGTGTGCGATGTGCTACACTTATAAATAAAGTATGGAATGGTGCTTTTTAGCGACCCTAGCAGTAAAAAGGGCGACTGACTTTTCCAAGCAACTACAAGAATAGCAGTAGCGCAGAGAAGGGGTATGCATGTATTATACAGTTGCTGCAAAATATGTTAGTTTACGCGTAGCTCGGATGTGTAATTGATCACGACTTAAAGATCCCTCGGAGGTTTAAAAATTCTCGGCCCATTGTCGTTTGAAAAATGTTTGTAAATTATCAGAACAGGAGCGGGTCGAAGTTTAATGGATGATTGACTGAGTTTTTCTACCTTTTACGAGGGAATTGGAAGTTGACAGACATCGAACATCTAATTCTCTATTTGGAGGATATCGAGTACTTACCGGTTCTAGAAATCATTACGTGCGATCGACCGCTATGCGAAAGTGTAAAAGCCTACAGAAGCATAATTATCAGACGAAGAAGCGCACGATGTGCTATAGAAAGTATAAAAAATGGTGCTTTGCATCGCTCCTAACAGTAAAAAGGAGAGTGACTTTTTCTAGCAATTACAAGAATAGCAGTAGCGCGGCGAAGGGGTATGCATGTATTATACAGCGCATTGTTGCTCTAAAATATGTTAGTTTACGAGAAGCTCGAACGTGCACAAATTAAATTTCAATCTATAATTAACCACGGTCGTAAAAATAGGAAATTAATGGGTAATTCTAATACCGTTAAGCATATACTTTCGCTTGGTGATTCATTTGGAAAATATTCAAGCCCCCATTTCCTAAAATATGACGTAGAAGTTATTTAAAATTAAATTGTTGTAAGTATCCTGTAGACAACAAGTTGGTATTTTCTTAGTAATGGTTTAAAGTGTTTTTGGTTATAGTAGCATTGCATCTTCTACAGCACGACTTGCACACAACTTGTGTGCGTGTGCTACCACCCTTTGGATTTTTAATATGCACGCGATCCGTATAACATGGAAGACGTTTTCCGGTGTTTCTACTAACGGCATTCGCACCATCGACGAAGCGAAGCAGGTGCATGCATTAGCGCTAAATGTATTGGACGAGCAGCAAGGAATATGACATCATTTAGTTCCCCGCCGAATCCTCAACATCGTTCGGTCGTCTTCGGAAACCTTCGGTATGCATTCTATAAGGAACATAAATCAGGTACGCTCGAGTAAGCTTTTTAGTTAGTTCGATTACAAGTTTAACTAAAGTGCTATAGTGCGGGTTTTGTTTTGTACTAAAATGGTACCTGCAAACGTTTATAAGTGCAACCTTGCGGTGCTTCCTATACCTGGAAAAATGCTCTCAAACGGCACCAGAACAAATGTCGTAGTGTAACATCGCCCAGGGTTAAGCCGTCCGCAGCAAAGTACTTAAACTCTAGGTCTTGCGGTATCGCTTTTACGAGAATAGCTCACAGCGACACAAGGAAAAAAGCACGGTATGTTATTAAGCCGTAAACGTTCAACGCCACCAGCTGTTAAAGGGTCTTGTACGAAACAACCACGAATTATGTGTACAGTATGCGATTTCGAAATGGAAAAACTACGTACGCCGCACACTTAAGGAGCAACAAACATAAAAATGCATCAGTTACTGCTACTAACGAAGATGGCGTAGAAATAATTAGCACAGCGTTTAACAACTGCATGGCTAGCTATCGCATAAATAACGCCAGCGTCGACAATAGAGTGTCCGAGTTTCTTTGGAAGCAGAAGGAACGATTTATTCGATTACTTAATAAAAAAAGAATACAACATATAATCCGGAAAATACGTACGAGGTCTTAAACATCATTCCTAATAGTACAGCAACCTAATTAAGGTAGGTCAGTAAGCAATATTTAATTGCTGTTAATTGACTAGCATTTAGCGTACTTTCCTATTTAAAACCCATTACATTGGAATGTGTTTACCTCCACGTGGTGTTGCTGGACGGTAAAACATATTGTTAGGTTAACGATAATATGTCTTATTAACCGAAAACGCGTCTCCTCTTTTTTTACATTAATCTCATTTTGTTACAGGTCTATTTAAACAACACATTAATCTCTTTTTTGTTACAGGTTAAACTTTCGGCTACGCACAGGAAATAATGTTATACTTTGTAAAAATTGCATTCTATAAGTTTATTAAACTGTAAGTTGGATAAATAAATTATTAAAATTTTGCGTGTTTAATTTATTTATGTTGGTTAAAGCATATGTCTTGGGTAGCGAAAAGGTTTTAAAAATGGGGTTAAATATATACGAGCAAAATTTTTAAAGAGGTTTGAGAGCTTTAAAGTATAACTTTGCAGGGCGTTGTCCGATTTCAAATCTGTTTGCAGATTCAAATTCTGTGTAAAATTTTAGACTAACAAGATGTATCGCATGACTAAGAAAATTTATAAGAACGCTCAAAAGTCGCTACAGGTAAGAAATCTTAAAATTGGGGTAGCTCCCTTGGGGATGGTGCTATGTGAAAAATTTAAAGAGATTTGGATAGTTTAGAAAATTCTAATATTGATTGATACCAAACAAGGTAGGTTTATCTCGTGGGTGGAAATGTGGAGAAAGATTTATCTCGCAGAGGGTATATGTGTAACTTTGCAGGGCGTGGTCCGATTTCAAATCTGTTTACAGATTCGAATTCTGCGTAAAATTTTAGACTAACAAGATGTATCGCATGTATAAAAAAATTTATAAGAACGCTCAAAAGTCGCTACAGGTAAGAAATCTTAAAATTGGGGTAGCTCTCTTGGGGATGGCGCAATCTAAGAAATTCCTAGAAATTCGGGTAGCTGAGAAAAATCTAATATTAATTGATACCAAACAAGATAGGTTTATCTCGTGGGTGGAAATGTGGAGAAAGATTTATCTCGCGGGTGGAAAGAATGCGGGTGTGATGTAATCAAAATGGTTGGGGTAAAAAATTCCACAAGGAGTTCCACAGGGAGAGAGCAGGAGAAGATTCATCTCCCTCATTTACTCCTTATGGGAATTTACATGTAAATTGGTCCAGATGTGTGAGGAAATGTGGGATTCTGGAGGAAATGTGGTGGTAAGTTCACTGAAAATGGTCTACTACTGTCCAACTTTTGCTCAACTGTTTTTACCTGTTCAATGACATCTTCTTTCAATGCAATGGAGCTTTCAATTAATCTTTGTTCTAATGTGGCTGTCTTTTCATTCAACTTTTCTTCTAATTTCGCTTAACTTTTCTTCAATTTTCTCAGCATTTTCACTAAACTTTATTTCCATTTTCTCAGCATTTTCACTCAACTTTTCCATTTTCTCAACATTTTCGCTAAACTTTTCCGTAAGGTTTGATTCCAGTTCAACTGACCTCATTACGTTTTCATTTAGTGTCACTTCCAGTTTAGCCGACCTCTTTTCCATACTGGATTTAAAATCCTTAAGGAAATTCATTAACGTTTCTGCGTCCATCTTACTTTGGCGTCTTGCAACTGGCATATATAAACTATTTAAATGTCTTTAGACTTGTGTGCTTTCCTTTTAAATTAATCACTATATACCCCACACAGGCTGACACCAGTGTAGCGGGCTACTGCTACCGCGTTTCTTTAATTTAAAACAAGTAATAACCAGAGTCTTTATTACTCACTGTTCACAAGTCTAATTAACAGTATATGCCTTATTTATAGATGTTTTCAGTCCACTTAACAATGAAGCACTATTACACTAATGAATTTACAAGCACTAATATCTTCTTAAACTAACTTATTTAGGATTGGTCCATTAACAACACTAACACAACTATTTATTTATTATACACTTTGTCTATTTACGTATACTACAAGCTGCATGTACATTAGACACAGCGTATAACATTTATGTATACACTTGAACTTCCAAAAGTTCAACCACTAATACTTTACAACGATATAATTTATATGAAACATTCTAGTATAGACTGACCCTTGCATTTATTACCGGTCTTATATATACTCTGAGTTAAAGATATGACTCATCCTCTAGTAATTACAGGAAGCTTCCCGGTCTATTGAGAATAAACAGTGCCGGCGGCGTTTTGTGTGTTTGATTGCTAGAAGAATTCTCGAATCCTGAAGACTATGCAGAGCCTACAGCGCTTGTGTGTTTGACGGGTTGCCTAATAGTAGCTCGCAACACTATTATAAACCAATGCTACTGATGAAACTTACTTATAATATTAGCATTTATTTCATTAGCATGCTTAGTCTAATAATAAATTTTATTAGATCAAAGTTAACAGTTTAGAGAAAAATATATAAAATACTTAATATTCTGTACAAAACAGAGTGTAAAACAAAATAAAATGTGAGATGGTAACACCAGCAGTAATGAAGAGAATAGCTTACAATTACATGGAAGATACATATGAGTTTAATGAGAGTTTCGGCTAGATCATGAAATTTGTATGTTTGTGCTTAATAATATAAGTAACACATTGGAACATCAAACTGCAAGAAATCATTCACTGTCACCAAAGCAACAACTTCGAATTGCTCTCCACTGGCTAGGAAGTGGTGCTTAGTACCATTGTGTAGGTGATATGCATGGAGTTTTGAAAGGCATAGTTTGTCGAGTTATGCAGAAAGTTGTCACAGCTATAAATAATGTACTTCTTAAGGATGTGGTGAGGTGGCCAAATTAATGTGCAGAAGAGGTGCTTAAATTTAGTGGGTTTGGAGATATGCCTTTGGTATGTGGAGTAATGGATGGAACGCTAATACGAGTTGATGCTCCTATTGCATTTGAACCAGCTTTTGTAGATCGTCATGGAAAATATTCCTTAAACGTGATGCTTGTATACTTACCAAATTTACAACTTCATTATGTATGTGCAAATTGGCCTGGGAGGGTTAGTGATGCACGAGTTTTGCGGTTAAGTGAATTATATAGCAGGATGGAAGCAGGTTGGATGCCTTTTGCTGGTGGAGTTTTACTGAGAGACTTTACCCTTTAAAATCTTGGCTCATTCCTCTTAACAGAGGCTTGCAAAATCTCATAAGAAAACTCAGAGAGTTATTGAGTGTGCTATTTGGTGATTAAAAGAAAAATTTCCTATTTTGAGTGACTGTATGCATCCGAATCCCACATTTGCTAGGGAAATCATTAATACCTGCATATTGTTTGCATTGTCTGATGAACCTGAAATACAGATAGAACACTTACCAGAGACTACTATTATGGACGAAGATGAATTGCCTGCAGTCCAGGCTCAAGAAAAACTGCATTTTTTTACAACCACTTTAATTGTTAAAAGTGAAAGTATGTACTTTAGCCTAATCTTAAACATACATTTACATATTTTGTGATGAAACAGTGTTTGCTTATGTGTCTATTCAATATATGTATTAAATAAAATGTTACTGTACAGTTGAATCATCTTGATCTAACATTACAATGTCCCCTTCGTTAGTTATTAAACAGCCATCACTATTAATAAATACAACATCACTCATATCTGGTTGTTCGCCATCTTCTTGTTGGACAATATGACTTATAAGGGGTGAATGTTGCACATTTAAGGATTGCTCCTTTTCCCGTTCTTCAAATTCTAGCTTACATACTTGAAGCTCAAGTCTTCTTTTCTTCAGAGATTCAAGCATGAGAGTATCTTCATCATGGTATACAAGTATTTTTCTTGTGAATCCTATATACATAAAATTGATACATCAACTTCGCTACTACTATCTATAATTTTATTACTCTAATAACTAACATTCACATAAGTTTTTGATTACTAGTACTAAATCAAAACATACCTCAGGGGTTAGTGACTTTATCCTCTTACGTGGCCAATTGTTTCTTACATATTCCATCATTTACATTATCATTACAAGTATCCACTAAACTCTCGTCAGGTTCAATAGGCTTTTGAACAACAGCTGCCAAAGACACTTCTAACGAATCCCAATTTTATTAATGACTTTTATTAAACAGGTCCCTGAAGTCATATCTATTCATATAAAATGTGGATATCATAATAATAAACTTCTTCTTAATTAACACAAACAATTACAAAAAGTAAATTAAAAATAAGTTACAAAGTAAATTCAGAAATATATCGATTATCTGATCATATATCATCATTAGGTCTTCAGTCCTGAAACTGGTTAGACGCATACCCTTATTGTTTCCTATTCGCCGATGTTTGCGACCCATTAGAAGAAAGTGGAACTCTGCAGGGTATATTGTCTAAAAATAATAAATTGTTGTATTTGTGTATATCTCATATAGATAAAAAAGGGTTAATTTACCACTATTTAACTAGTGTGATGCGAAAATAAATGATTGCCTTAATGGAAGGAGCATAAAGATCTTATATACCCAAAAGATTTCAACCTAATGAATTAATAATAACAAATTATAGTAAGTTAAAGGCGCCATAAATTAGAGGTTGTACATTTTAAAGAAATTAACTAGTAAAAGGTAAATTTTACATTTTTAAATTGTCTTTTTTTCCATTAATCCAATTCAGTTGAAATTTTCAGGGACCATGAAATCTTGTAATGTAGAATTATGAAAAAGTAGCACTAATCATTAAAATCATACGTATTACTTGAAGTTGAAGGTACAGCTATATCCACATAAGAGCAGGGAGTAACTTCCTTTGGAAAAATCATTTTGGAACCTTCTTTAGTTTTAATTGTCTTATCTGAAAGACAACATAATAAGTTAGATGCAAAAACAAAGCCTTATCTAATAAGTCTTTTGCGAACTTTAGAAGTTTTCGAGAAATATTTTCTAAAAAAATGTTTCTCAATTAGTTTATAATTTTTATACAGCTTGTCCGAATCCATTGCCAGTAAATCTTTCCGATTACATGCTGCTAACCATTCCTCACATCTGTGGAAGTAGAAATATTGTAATGAATAACTAAAAGTGCAGCCTATTCAGGACAATATGTGCTATAGGCACAGGTTATCTCATATTAATGGTAAATATGTGTAGGAACTCACTTTGCTCAATCAATTATTGAGAATCAAAACATAGAGATACTGTTTGAAGATTTTGTGGAACACCCTCTGAAAGCACAAAATGTGCCACCTTTTTCATTTTTCCGTCCATAGTGATTGTTGAACGCTAGATAAACAATACTTACAGCAATACGAATCCAAATAAAAAGTTAGGTTAACGACAAGACAATTTTAGGTTGATTAGAAAACCCCTTATGTGGAGTATGCGCAAAGAAAAACAATTAAGCAGGAGCGCTAGTCTTCGCATCTGTTAAGGTACCTTTAGTGCTATCGAGATTTAGTGATTTGGGTATTTGAGGAATTAGATATTTTCACTTTTAATCGTCTAGGGTATTTTCTGCTTCGGATATTTGGAGAAGTTTGAAAGATGACATTTGTTATTGTTTTGGGTTGCTGGATGTTAAGTTTTCAATGTTTCTTACTAAACTATGAGTATCTAAAGAAATAACGAATTTGTTATTCATTTCCAATATGTTTAATAGGTAAAACGCAAAATATATAACGGCGAACTACACGAAAAAGTAAGGTTAAGGTTACAACAAAACAAACAAATCACGTGCTTTTCTGAACAAACACGCATGCTCCAATCTCAAAATAGTTAGAAAAGTTGACCTTGAACCAACTTTTGGGAAATGGGAGATTCGGTGATTTTGACGTTTCTCGGCGGTGTCACGTGATAACTTTAACCAATAGGATCATTCTCCAAATATCCAAATCGCCAAATCTCTGTAGCACTAAAGCCACCTTTAGGCAATTTTTGTCTGTTGTGCGCATCTCGTCGACAGGGCAACCAGTCTGGCACGACCACTTGTAGAGTTACAAGCACCATGGAAATCCATAAGGTCCATGCCAGCAATCTACGTGTGGTAATAAGTGTGGTGGCATAGTTGGGTGCAAAATGTACTTGATTTTTGTTTGTTTCTAATAATGGTAAGCAAAATTAATAAAAGGTGGCTATAGTGCTACAGAGATTTGGCGATTTGGAGAATGATCCTATTGGTTAAAGTGATCACGTGACACCGCCGCGAAACGTCAAAATCACCGAATCTCAGATCTCCCAAAAGTTGGTTCAAGGTCAACTTTTCTGGCTATTTTGGGATCGGAGCATGCGTGTTTGTTCAGAAAAGCACGTGATTTGTTTGTTTTGTTATAACCTTAACCTTACCTTTTCGTGTAGTTCGCCGTTATGTATTTTGTGTTTTGCCTATTAAACATATGAATAGCAAATGAATAGCAAATCCGTTATTTCTTTAGATACTCAATAGCTTAGTAACAAACATTTAAAAAATTAACATCCAGCAACCTAAAACAGTAACAAAAATCATCTGTCAAATTATTTTCTCCAAATACCTGAAGCAGAAAATACCCTAGATGACTAAAAGCAAAAATATCGAATTCCCCAAATATCCAAATTTAGTATAACTTTTAAAGGTTTGCGCTACCGAAATAATCGCAAGGCTTGTTTTCTTTAAACCATGACGTTTTAGTTCCACTTTCCGTGTGTACAACTGATTTAACACAGCTGTAACTATTATTTGATTTATGGTCCATTGGTTGAACGTAGTTAGTTGCTTTCGAATCTACGTTCACTTGGTACGTCAAATCAAAGTTGTCAGCTTTACTGGTATTGTTTACTAAATTTTGTTCTTTTTTTTCTCTGCTAACCTCCTCATTGATATTGGCTTGCTCCTGAACCCATTGCATTACCCGAATTTTCTCGATGTAGCTGTTTCAGTGGTCACAGTGTAACAATTTTATTTTCTCACAATATTTCTACAGATATCTAACGTATTTAATTTATTAATAACAAACTTAAGTATAATAATGCTACACAATCTACGAAATAAATATTACATATTGCCGAAAACAATACTAGCTTTCGATTTGAAGGTGCAAAATTTTAAATTATGCGGTGACAAAAGATGCCCTTTTGTTAGTGTCATCATAAGAGCTCCCTCTGTTAGATGATTGTAGTATTAAGCTTGTTGTCAGGCGGCAACCCATGTCATCTTATCACTTCCAACTCAGCTGTCGTTAGAAGAGGTCAATTGTTTCTTGAACTCAAGGATCATGACGTTAATTCAGTCTACATGTTGGAAGCATATTAAAATTAATCAAGTTGAAAATGCGCAAGGCATTGTCGGAACGAACTTCGAACTGTAATATAGAAATTTTTGATAAAAATTAATTCCCCGGGGGGGTCGGGTATCCGTGGTCAGATTTTGTGGGGGGTACCATATTTCGACTCAGCTATGTTAGGGGAGTCCAAATATGTATCGCACATTAATTTTGGACCTATTTGAAATTTTAATTTTCCCGACGGAATATGGGGGCACGGCGTCCCCGTGGCCCGATTTCAACTGACATCAAAACTTAAGCTCAGGACACCGAGCTGAATCGATTGATGTATCACACATTGATGTCCGACCATTAGAAAGGCCTCGGACGGACAGACGGACGACAAATCGATTTCATAACGAACAATTCTGAATTTCGAATGATATCTCTGACGCATTTTGATGCCATGCTGGATTAGTCGTTGACGAGACGTTAATTTGTTTGAATGGCCTTTGGTTAACAGTAGCAGTACTGAATTTATAGTTTACTAAATCAATATTTTAGTGCATTTAGGATAATTAGTACACTGTTTTGAAATTTAAGAATTAACTAATTTATTTGGACAGAAATGAAATTTACCAGTATCTATGAAGTTTAACCTTTGTACGAATGTCGAATTGGCGTCATCAATTTTTAACATGGACGCCGTGATGTTTGTGTTTAGAAATTCAGTACAGCTAATTTGGTTGTATGGAATTGGAGATTCCTGTATTCTAGTTGCTGAAACAAGCGAATTATAAATCATCAATTATAATTCCGGGTATGGCCCATATACCTAGCAGGTATTTTTCCATCGGATGAACATCTGGTATGTAGATTGCTTTCATATACGTCAGCTGTAGCATTGGGTATAGCAGACAAATAATTTTTTGTTTGATCACGTGGTAAAGTCAAGTTCACTAGGTGAATGACAGACTAGTTATTTTTCAAATTAAGCAACAGGAACCTATAAATTTTCACATTAAATCTTTTTATTAATACATTTAATAGACGGTAGATGTCATTATGAGATAGGAAAAGTTCAATTCTATATTTAATGAAAATTGATTTAATTATTTGCAACATAATTTATTCAAATCCTAGAAATTAAATTTTTACATTTTATATTTCACTAATTGCTAAGTGGAATATTTTATCATAGAATGTGAGGTTAAGTAGTGCTACTAAACCAACCGAAGTTGTAATTTATAGCTAAACATTCAGAAAAGAAACTCGTACTCATTCATTTGAGAATAAATTTTGCTAGACATTGCTAATGAAATACCATGTTTTATCTGTGAGAATACTGATACTATCAAGTACCTATGTACATATCTTTCAATAATTTAATCTAATCAAACTTATTTAAAGAAGATGTCTTGTAAATAACACTAAATACTGAAGGAATAGATTTTATTTGGTCAAGACTATGATTATTAATTGGAATGAATGAGGATTGAATCGAATTAATTATTAAATTTTGGATATAAATGCACAAACAGTGCTATCTTTGTTTAATCTGTTCACAGGTTAGCAGTGCAACTATAAAGGTCAATGTCGAGCCATAAGGTGAAACTTTAGGGATTGTATTTCAGTAATATATTGTATAGCGGTAATTGAGAGGTTTCGCATTCGCCTTATACAGGGACTTAAGTAAGGTCTTCTTCGTATACAAATTCGGTGGCGCCATATTCTTTACATTTGGTAGCAGTCCAACCCCGACCACAGCTCATGTTCTACCCAGAGCAAATAGTTCGACTAGCCGCTTAGCCTTTTGAGGTTTCTTCATCAGAGCCATTTTCCACCGAAACTTGCCGTGGGCTCCTTACACTGAAATCCTCGTCAAACCTCCTTGTGCCTACAATGGTCACATAGAGTAAAAACCTAATAGGAAAAATCCCTTAACGTAACTGAAAAGGCTATAAATGGTCTATCACCACCCACGTTGGGCGCCATTTATAACCTTTTCAGTTACGTTAAGGGATTTTTCCTATTAGGTTTTTACTCCTATGTGACCATTGTAAGGCACAAGGAGGTTTGACGAGGATTTCCAGTAAGTGTAAGGAGCCCACGGCAAGTTTCGGTGGAAAATGGCTCCTAGATGAGGAAACCCCAAAAGGCTAAGCGGCTAGTCAAACTATTTGCTCTGGATAGAACATGAGCTGTGGGTCGGAGTTGGACTGCGATCAAAAATGTAAAGAATATGGCGCCACCGAATTTTTGTATACGAAGAAGACCTTACTTAAGTCCCTTGTATAAGGCGAATGCGGAAACCTTTACTCAATTACCGCTATACAATATATTACTGAAATACAATCCCTAAAGTTTCCTTACCTTATGGCTCGACATTGACCTTTATAGTTGCACTGCTACACCTGTGAACAGATTAAAACAAAGATAGCACTGTTTGTGCATTTATATCCAAAATTTAATAATTAATTCGATTCAATCCTCATTCATTCCAATTAATAATCATAGTCTTGACCAAATAAAAATCTATTCCTTCAGTATTTAGTAAGTTATTTACAAGACATCTTCTTTAAATAAGTTTGATTAGATTAAATTATTGAAAGATATGTACATAGGTACTTGATAGTATCAGTATTTCTCACAGATAAAACATGGTAATTTCTATTAGCAATGTCTAGCAAAATTTATTCTCAAATGAATGAGTACGAGTTTCTTTTCTGAATGTTTAGCTATAAATTACAACTTCGGTTGGTTTAGTAGCACTACTTAACCTCACATTCTATGATAAAATATTCCATTTAGCAATTAGTGAAATATAAAATGTAAAAATTTAATTTCTAAGATTTGAATAAATTATGTTTCAAATAATTAAATCAATTTTCATTAAATATAGAATTGAACGTTTCCTATCTCATAATGACATCTACCGTATATTAAATGTATTAATAAAAAGATTTAATGTGAAAATTTACAGGTCCCTGTTGCTTAATTTGAAAAATAACTAGTCTCTCATTCACCTAGTGACTTGACTTTACCACGTGATCAAACAAAAAATTATTTGTCTGCTATACCCAATGCTACAGCTGACGTATATGAAAGCAATCTACATACCAGATGTTCATCCGATGGAAAAATACCTGCTAGGTATATGGGCCATACCCGGAATTATAATTGATGATTTATAATTCGCTTGTTTCAGCAACTAGAATACAGGAATCTCCAATTCCATACAACCAAATTAGCTGCATACTGAATTTTCAAACACAACACATCACGGCGTCCATATTAAATAATTGATGCACGCCAATTCGACATTCGTACAAAGGTTAAACTTCACTAGATACTGATAAATTTCATTTCTTGTCCAAATAAATTAGTTATATTTCTTAAATTTCAAAACTAAGATGTACTAATTATCCTAAATTGCACTAAAAATATTGATTTAGTAAGACTATAAATTCAGTACTACTTACTGTTAACCAAAGGCCATTCAAACAAATTAACGTCTCGTCAATTGCGATCTAATTCTAGCAAGTAGTGTGGGCATCAAAAATGCGCGTCGCCGAGACGATATCATTTCAAGAAAAAAATTTTTAAGTTTAATATGCTTCCAACATGTAGACTGAATTAACGTCATGATCCTTGAGTTCAAGAAACAATTGACCTCTTCTAACGACAGCTGAGTTGGAAGTGATAAGACGACATGGGTTGCCGCCTGACAACAAGCTTAATACTACAATCATCTAACAGAGGGAGCTCTTACGATGACACTAACAAAAGGGCATCTTTTGTCACCGCATAATTTAAAATTTTGCACCTTCAAATCGAAAGCTAGTATTGTTTTCGACAATATGTAATATTTATTTCGTAGATTGTGTAGCATTTTTATACTTAAGTTGGTTATTAATAAATTAAATACGTTAGATATCTATAGAAATATTGTGAGAAAATAAAATTGTTACAACAGAGCATAGCGATGATTTGGCACTGCCTGCGATAATATGGAGCTTTGCTTGTAGATATAGTTTGTCTTCTTTTTCATGGAGTAGGCGTCTTCTTTCTCTTGTAGCTCGTTCTTCTAGTTCAGCTTGCCGGTTTCGCTCCTCTCGTAATTTCCGCCGTTCTTCTAAAATTTCTAGTTCTAGTATCTGACGCTGTTTTTGGGCTGATGAATTCACTTATCTCGAGGACGCTTTTAATTCCATATGATTACTACGGCATTCCTTGGCATTATATCCAGTTAATCTGTAGTTTGAAAGTATTTCGGGTGTTGCACCATGTGTGCCGACAGCAAGTATGGTACGAATTTCATCATTGTTGACGGTATTTGAATGCCTGAGCATCTTTGTGCAGTTTCTGCAGTTCCATGGTACTTCCGGTTGTTCTTTGATATCTTTGTTAACATCAGCGCAAGTATAATGAAACCACGAGAAGCAGTTACTACACTCTACCATCATGCTGTCCTCAACCGAGTTGCATTCTTTACAGTGCTTTTTAGATTGTCGTGTGACAACCATATCTTTCTGCTTGTTCGTAATTATTCCAACCTGTATTTGTTCACTTCCAGTTGGATAATGTGCTTCGTTATGCTTTACAATATCAACCTGCAGTATTCAGTAAAGCAGCAACGTGTATGAATGAAATTTATAATTTTTGTTGTGGCACCGTTGCGGTTGATGTACAAAGTCGCAACTTTACCACAATATGTAGGATTGGTTCTCTATGGTGGGCTGTCCCACTACTGATTCTAAGCTATTGTTAAGACACCAAATTTATGAACAGCTTTATTTTCAACTTCACACAAAATGTTAGGTTGTCAATTTTATAATAGCGTTATAAATTTCCTAAAAATATTGTATTACAGGATAATAGCTAGTCTGGAATACACTTACATTGTGGCCTTTAACAATTACTTGCAACCGCGTGTAACCCTCCAAAAATTTCTATACACTCCAATATTTTTAGGCTTGTCAAAAAATAATTAATTTAATTTTTCTTTCAAATTTTGACCTCTATAGTCCGTGATCCTTATTTTTAATAATAATAATAAATGCTATAGTAACACAACCAACTATTAACTATTTACAGTTCTTAACAGAAATAGTAGAGGAATAAATATCTGTGGAAAACAAAAAAATAGGAGAAATAGAAGTGCAGGATACGTGCTAATGCATTTTTGGGGAATAGTAGGGGATATTTACAAGCAGGGATAGGAAAAGAGCGGTAGAGGTAGACTGAGATCAGACTTTCACACGCAGATAGCGATAGATGCAGATTGTGCAAATTTCAGGGAAATGTGTAGGTTAGTTCAGACTAAGAAACAATGAGGATACACGTCTAACCAGTTCCAGGACTGAAGACTTGATGATGCTGAAATGAATTTAAATTGAACCATAAAGGGTTAATGTCGTGTTTATTGGTTGGTATAAAGTTATTAATATTTATCTAAATTTATTAGATAAATGTAACCTCAAAGTTAAATTTAGTATTGCATTCACAAATTATTTAATTTTATTTAAGTAAAATTCAAGATCATTACAATAGCTCAAGAATAGTGCCTTTGCGACAATAATAATTACTCCTCATATATAATTCAAAATGAAGCTTTACACCATAGTATGTAAATGAGTGTTATGTGCCGAAATCGGCCGTAAACATTTCGAATTTTAGTTTTAATTTGTAAAGATTTCGCGCCAATAATTTTGAAAAGACGTGTGTATTTCCGTCACTTCAGACAGTGCGTTTGCGCGAGATTGCGCCGACGCGGAGTGCCAAGAGGGGTGGTGGTGATTTCCGGGAGACGGTCGAGACTGGTGACCGAGACGTGAACGAATGTAGTTATCTTTGTGTCTCATCGTGTCCTTTTTTTTTGTTATGTAGGTTCCTTTGCCTTATCTCTGATTATCGTTCCTTATACCAGTTTCCTGTCGCCCTCTACATAGGAAGAGAAAGAAGACGAATTTGAATTTGGTTTCAACCGGGCCCAACGAACACCCACGCCCAAAAGATCAACGGAGCCCCGCTGCCGCCATCATGGAGTAATACTGTGAGAAATCCTACAGTTTACGTAAGTACTTTTCTGGTTTTTTATGTGATGGAGTACTTTTATATAATTACGTGACGTAATGTTTTATTTGCGCATCATTTTTGCAATTATTTAGCATTGCTACCAACTGACTGTAGTGGCTCGCGTACCGCACCGGCGGGGGTATAATATGAGAAGGAACATTTTTAGCATACTTACCAGTTGTTACACCTTAAAAAGTTGTTAAGATGGGGGGGGGGCTCTGAAATAAAGGCAGCTTAGCCTTAGCACGATTAGCTCAAGTCATGACGGGATGGGTCAAACAGGGTTTGGCATGGGTCAAAAATCATATAACGACAGTGCTAAAAAAAACTAGTTTAACTTTGATGGCGCCACCCTTAGTTTTCATCAATCTGGATCCATTGTCCGTCTGAAACCTACAAAATAAGGCAACTCAGAATTCAGTAGCCGCGACTCTTGATGGAGAACACCTACAACTTCAACAATTCTTAAGAAATAATATTTATATCAAAATAAAGACTATGTTGTCTGTAGGTAGAGCCAAGTCGAAAGCATTTCTGGAAGTCCTTCTGTAATTTAAAAAATAAACGTATGGTTAAAATATTTCTACCATACTTAAAATGAATCAACAATAAGTTCTTAGTAAATTATTAAATACGAGTTTAACTCTGATTTTCTCTTTAACCCTAATTTATGTTCTTGCGATTCTAATTTGAATGCCAAACTTAGTACAACTTTCTATTAAATTTACACAAGTTTCAAGTTAATTAAATAACAACACCTTGAAACTAGTAGTTGTTTTATTCTTAAATAAATAAAATGAAAAATGCCTACAGATAAATTGAACATCAATACAATGAATAATAAATAATTTTCTCTTAGGCCCTAAAGGATCCTGCTAGAATTTTGGTATAATATTCCCCAATTAATATATCTAAATATATTATTGCTAATACATGAAAATCACATACACTGGCCTAATACGATTATGAAACACTTACATTAGCGATATAACATATGAGTCTCATCAAAGAAGTTTAATACGTTTTTTCGGTTTTAATTGTGAAATGATACCAGTTTGTCTTCAACCTTATCACTATCAACGCACTAGAAATATCGCTTTTTAGAACAAACTGGCGAGCTTTTACATTTTGACTAAAGAGTAGATTGGTTACTTTAAATGTCTGAAAGCAACAACAAGGTTTTAGTAATAAATCAAGTATCGATGGGTTGACTCAAACGTTTGATGTACAAACAGAGTCTTTATTTTTTACCGATATTATTACAATATCGACAGTAGGACTGGAGCAAAATATAAAACGAAGCGCTCCATTTGATGTTTTTTTCTGCAATCATCTCATGATAAATCAACGCACATGTTTCAAAATGTATATCAACCGCACTATTTAGTGGGAAAGATGTCGGAGTAGCGTAAACTTTTGTTCTGCTCGGGGTCCCCAGTAGTTGCACTTCTTGCTTTTACTACAGAAAAACTTATGCAATATTTTCAACACTTTGGTGAAACATTACGTAGTAGGTGGTGCACATTTTCAATTATTTGGGTTTGGCTTAAGGAAACAAAATTTTTTTAACTCAAAACTCAATTTTACTTACATGTAGATAAGCAAGAACAGCTTATTATAATATGCAATGTGTACACAGATAGCTTTATATGTCGAATTATGCAAGATTATAAATACCATTCACGTATTGCTTACAGTATTTTTTGCGACAAAGTAGATTATACAGAAGAAAAGTGTTGAAATAATATTTTTTAAATATTGACGAGTTAAATAACGCTATCGCTAAACAATTTGATACATTAATTTAGGTAGAAAAACATTAAATGTGTGCAGAAATATGAATCTCGTGTTTATTTAAAAGACATAACAAAATACCATTTATTTATGATTCTTTTGGATAATAAGGTAATTATAGGTTAAACCCATCATCATTGTTTCTGTTTATTTAGTCTGACTCTAACATTAAGTTACGTTTGGTTAAATTTTGAAACAAGAAACACTAGTTCTACAGATGCTAAAAGCAACCATGCACTCTGTATATTCACATAAACTTACTATCGGCAATCATTTCTTTTAAATGTTTACAATGCAATAGGAACAAAACATTTTACCGTATACTCTGAGTTTATATTTTTGTCTCTTAAAATATTCAGTTAGTTTACATATTATACTAATATATTACATACTTTTCTAATGTTTGGGCACACTATCTTAATATTAAAGTAAGTTCCTTTTAAATTTCAATCAACTCATAACATTGAGTAAGCTCTAGAAATAAACAACAATTTTAAGCTGATTTTTTTTGCTGTAAGTGATTGTTAAGTTATAATTAAAGTTATTAGGAAGGTTCCTGCTGCCCGAGTCTTAGTGATAAAATCTTCTTGCGGGATTGGACTGCATCATCATTTCATTTATTTTTAAAAATGCATCATAAGGAAAGGCAGAAACCTGGTGAAACGTGGTGCTCTAATTCATTTCAGTTTTTCAGTGATATTTATTACATTGCGTCCACTGCTGATATTTGAAAGAAATACTAAACGATCCTCCAAATTATCCACCATATTTGCTTTATTAGGTTCTTCTAAAACACTGTTCTCCTTTTTGTAGGGCGATGGAGGTCTATTGCAAAACCATCTAAAGGTTTTCTTATTCTGCCAAAAGGACTCAGGAGTTTATAAGGGATGTTATCCAAGTAAGCACTCTAAGTTGATTAGACAACAACTACAGAATTAGTAATTTTTAAATATACTTGGGAATGACCTTCTAATACTAATGAAACACGTAATAATTAAAAAGTAGTTCCTGTTCACAAAAAAGGTGATAACTCTCAAATAGGTAATTATAGGGCTGTCTCAATCTTATCTGTTTTCTGAAAAGTGATTGAAAAAGCATTCTTTAATAGAATAACCCCTTTTCTTGCAAAACATAAAATTCTAAATACAAATCAATTTAGATTTAAAGCTGGGTCCTCAACTCAGGATGCGATTTTAAATTTTACAAATGGTATATTAAAAAGTTTGAACGGAAGGAGAAAAGTTATTGGATTTTTTTTTATTTTTCATGTGCCTTTGAAACTGTCAGTCATGCTGTTCTGTTGTCATAGCTCCACTACTATGGTATTAGAGGAGTAACACATTCCTGGTTGAGTTCTTATTTATCGGACAGAAAACAATGTGTTGTTATTGACTTGGATGGCGAGAGGAAGCAGTCGCTGCCAAGGGATATTTCTGTTGGGGTACCTCAAGGTAGTATACTTGGGCCGCTTCGAGTTCTTATTTTTATAAATGACATAAATAACTATATTCCTGATAGTGAATTAACAGTTTGCCAATTACATATCTGCGGTATTGTCAGCAAATACTTTAGATAGCTTAGCGCAGGTAGCTTCAAATTTTGTAAAGGACATGCCGACTTACTTTTCTAGAAATGAGCTAACCTTAAATCTTTGTAAAACAACAGCTGTTTTATTTTAAACTGTGTTACCTGATCATAGGTTGCTTATAAAAAGTTCAGCTAATAAACTTCTGAGCCAGGAGTTCTGCGTTTGTTTCTTAGGAATTGAAGTTGATTTGTGTCTTAACTGGTATAATCAGATTGCATTTCTGAAAAAAAACTAAAGGTCAAATGCTTTATTATATGGAGATTACGGGAGGATGTTAGCTTAAATATTCTGGTTGCTTATGACTATGCATATATCCATTTAATGTTAAGTTATAGCATAGTTGCATGGGGAAACTCACGAAAGGCTAGGGAGATATTTATACTTCAAAAGAGAATAGTTAGGTTAATGTTATTCAAAAAATATAACCATTTCTGCAAGGACTTGCTCAGGCAACTCAAAATACTTAGTGTTCTCAATTTATATCTTAAATGCAGTAATGTATATAAAGAAGTGTCCCTCATTATATAACTTCAAATGAGGTATCATCTTACAGACGTAGCATCATCTTGAAATGATTCATAGAAGTAGTCATATTTCCAATAAAACTCTCTAACCACATACCATCTGCAATAAAAAATATAAAAAATGTACATCAATTTAAAAAACTTGTAAAGAAAAACTTGTTATTCCTTTGCATGTACTCAGGGGATGAATTTTTCGCTATAAATACTGCCGACCGGGTTTTGTAGTGCGTCTAATTGTATTATATATAGAAAAGAATAAAGGGGATTGTTTGTATTATTCTCTTACCTTGAGTATTATAAATGTTAAAATGTAATATATATTATGACATAGCTTGATGTACAACTTGTACCTTATGAGCTCAATAAACCTTAACTCTTAACCTCATAAGGGTATAATGAAGTCCTTGATTGCTGTCTGTTGGAATAAATTAACCTTATTGCAGATTAAAAAGAACATTTAAGAATCGTGGTCACCTTTATTACAATCATCAGATCGATGTAAACATTAATACCACAAATTCATATCTATTATTTTTAATTATTCATTTGAAATATGCAGTTTTCTAGACTGCCTAAAGCATGCGATTATTCTACCTCTTTATAAAGGTGGTTCATATCGTGTTAATAATTATAGACCTATTTTGCTTTTATCTACTTTCTCTAAATTTATCGAGACCATTGCTATATCTCAAATAATTAACTTCACTAACAAAGTTAAGACCTTTGACCATTTTCATCCAAAAAAATCTACTCTTGATGCAATTGTTAATTTTCTGTTCAGCACACACAATTCCCTAAATACTATAGGTACTTTCACAGTTGCAGAATTTATTGATCTCAGCAAAGCATTTAATTCAGTTAATCATACTATCCTCATAAATAAGCCATCTATGGAGTAGCTAATACTTGGTTATCACCTTACCTCAGCAATAGAACACAATCGGTAAAGTATTCAAACAATAACAAATTGTCATACTCTAATAGAGTACAAATCGAGTTAGGGGTACATCAGGGCTTCAAGTTGGGCCCTTTACTCTTCTTCTGCTACATAAATGATTTTGCATCTTCAATTAAACATGCTAAATGTACACTATTCGCAGATGACATTAGTCTACAATGGGAAGCCACATCAATTAAAGGACAATATTAATGATGATTTAAAATTTTCTAAAAACTGGTTTAATATCGAGAAACCTTCAATGAACAAGAAGAAAACCTTTACTTGAATTTCAGGCCGAATAATTAATTGTCATAATTCTTTTTACCACTCTCTAAAATTTGTAACTAATACTAAATTCCTAGAGTTAAATATCGCCGAAAAATTTGAATTGGTCAATTCATATAAGTGAGCTGGCAGCCAAATTAGTATCAGTTTGCTACGTGCTCAATAATGTATCAAGGGAAATGTTTCTTGACAGTTCTTTAAAAGTTTATCATGCACTATTCGTATCCAGACTTCATTATTGAATAGCTTTCTGGAGAAATTCATTCATAAATAAAACTTTGACCTTATTTAAGCTGTAAAAAAGAGCTATTCGGATTTTCAGCGAAGCTCCTAAATACGCTCTTTGTAAACCATTGTTTATAAAGTTGAATTTATTAACTTTCACCTCACTTATGAAGTGCTGATATTGTTCTGGAAAAACCGCTCACTATATATAACTGCAAATTTCCTTCATCATCATATTTCAAGAAATGCTATAGCTATTTACAAACCGATTCCCCATTCATCATTATTCAAAAATTCATTCAATTACACTACTTCATTTTTTTACAAGCTACCAACTAACAATAAATCTTCTACTTCATTCGTTTAAGTGTATGTTATTGACATTGCTGCGCAACCGTCCGTATTACTCACTTGAAGAATTTTTAAATGATATATTGGATTAGAGAGGTTGTAAGTGTTATCATAAACAACTTCCTATAAAAGCTCTTGTTCTTGCTCATTTTATCTATTTACCTATTTATTTATGTATTTAATTATATATTGTTTCCCTTGATGAGGTTTATGTAATTTGTATTGTTTAATGTTGTTAAATTGTAACTACCATTTTATATGGGTACAAATAAAACAATAACAATCAAAACTAACCAGCTCTCATGAAGGTTACAAACACAAACTAACTCGGTGCTGTTTGCAATTAACAAGCAGTGACTATAACTAACACTAATCATTACTAAATCTTAAAGCTAACCGAAGGTACATTATAAGACTAATTAACAACAGACAACAAGACGTGGATGTTACTGAATTCGAAATTGAGTCTTTTATAAGGGTCGCCAGGCCTAACTGTTTGGAACCATTAATCTTGAGGTGTCGAAAAGAACCGCACCCACCTAGTTTGGAGATATGGAGGACTTGTGCTATTTTAAAAATGTTCTCGTTCCAACAGGTATGATCTTTATCAATATATGAAGAAATGGCAGTAATGCTAACATAATTAAGACATTTACTCGGGGGTGGTATTATGCATTCAACCATATTTTTTGTACCTTATACTTAGTGACAAAGTCCTGAAAATCCTTGGCGGTAAACTGTACTCTGTTATCGCAGAGAACTATTAGCACCGTTCACGAAATGTTGGGTAATTTTGAAAATTATTGAGCCTTTATTTAACATATCAGTAACACCACTTATCAGGTGTAAGATTAGAAAAATTTAAAGCAAAAATATCTCTTGACAGAGCATCGGGTAAAATATTTAATTTCCCGGGTCAGTGCTTGACTGTAAAAGAAAATTGTGAAATTTTCAGACTCTAACGAGCTAATCTACCACAGGGTTGTTTCAAATTGTTGCGCCAATTTAAAGCGGCACAATCGGTAATAACAAAGATATTTTTCTTTCAATGTAACCACGGAACGTTTCTATTCCAAAGCTAACAAGTAATTTGCGTTCAGTCGCTGAGTATTTTTGCTCAGCTGAGTTAAGAGCTCAACTGGCATATGCAATAGCATGCTCTAGTCCATCATTCTCCTGAACAAGATTCCACCAAGGGCTACAAAGGAGGCATTGATCTGAATGAAAAAACGTTAAAATTAGGGTAAACCAAAATGGGTGCAGTAATTTTTAAAATTTTAATTTCTTCAAAGGCCTTTTGAGTCGTGACCGGAAAAACTAATACCCCACTTATAAACTGGTAAGGTATGCTGCTGGCTAGTTGAATTAATTTGAGACATAGGAGCATCCATAGAGGAAAGAACTACATGAGTAGGAGCAACATTCTCAGAATCTAATTTTTCCATAACATTACCCCGTAAAATTAAAGTTTCTGATAAAAAATCTTTGCTTAATTTTTTCATATTCTTCAGTAGGCATTTCAATTAATAAATCAACATGGTTGCGTCAGTGTGATAAATGGGAACGGCAACGTATATTATCGTTATGAGGGGATTGTTTCTGAAAAGGAATTTCCTTAACATTGTCCAATGATTCATTAATTTCAATGTTGTTTGTTTCAAAATCCAAAGGTATAATTTTATCTTCTAAAATAGCACGAAGTTGAGATCGTCAAAGGAACTGTGTTTCTGTAGGAATAACTTAACGGCATAATATTTCAAAACTAATTTTCTTTGTTTTCAAATGTGTAATTTCCATATTCGATTTTTACTTAAATCAATCTAACTGAGAGAGCACAAACAATCTTCAATATATACACATATGTATCAAAGATCTGTAACAAGGAGTAGTAAATAATAATCTAAGATAATATTATGTGGTGGCGATACATAAAATGACTGAAATGTCTAAACTGTTATTAATAAAACTATAAAACCTTCTTCCAAAAAATTCTTTTTTTATTTTCAGATTGCAAGGCTCTTTGTTAAACTGTAAACTGGAAAAATAATACAGGAAGTTATTGTTATGTGTTGCTTACAAAAATTTTTACATGACCATAACAAGATGTTGCATTGTATCAATCATATTTTATGTTTAAACAAGGGAAGATGAGGCACATGAAAACAACTGTTAAATTTATCGCCTGTAATAGGACTGGAATTGCACATCGTGCTTTTTTTTTGTACCTGTTGATATCTTATGATCTATAACTTAGCGGATGGGTGAAGAAAGAACTTGCCTTCAGGCGATACCTATAATTTTACCTACTTCTGTATTGCCCTTGACGACTGTATATGAAACATGGACTGGGCCTTTTATAAGGATGTCTAACACCCATTTGAATGATTTATGAAATGAAACCGGTTGTTATTTATATATTATTCATGTATTTTCAATTTCATATAAAACAAAGCTTTATGAAAACTAATAGGAAAACGTTTGATTCTTAAATAATATTAGCACCTGTCGTACTTGAGATTTTAATTTTATGGGAAGCGTTATCCCTAAACTGAAATTTTTAACTACAAATATCTTTTAAATAACGAACCAAATAGTTACAAGTGACAGAAAATTTAGTCGAGTTGGTATAACAATACTAAATCAGCGACCTTTACAAATCAATTTCTTGATTTACTTAATTTAGTTTAATTAAATAGTACTCAAATAAGATTTGTTTAACTCAGAGTGATTGCACCTCGTCAAAAGGGCTGCCTTTTTTATTTTACCACTTTAACTTGCTTTTGTGGTAACTTGGTGTCTACCCTTCCAAGTATCTACTTCTTCGTTATTACATTCAGTGTACACACTTGTGTCGGAAGTATAAAACGTATAGTTTGTGAAATATAAACTCCGAACAAAAAGTCAATCCTTTAAACTGTGAATCCAACATGTATTTTTTGTGTTTGATTCGTATACTATATTTTATTAATAAATATCTTCAAGTATCTTAATACCGGGAACGCAAAAAGAAGATCATTTTGTGATTAAAAAAGTATCGCAAAACTTCAACTGCTTATAATTAATGTGAAAACTACATCTGTAAATAGCATATGCTCATGTGAAGAACCAAAAGAAAATGATATATCTATTGAGTAAACAACTATAACAGGGGTCCCATATTTAATACTAATTTTTGTTAGAGAATAAACAATTTGGTTTTCAAAACAACACAATTATAAGAATGGGCTACATTTGTTTTTATGAATTCAACATAAAAAATTACCTTTATTTTTTGTATGACAATTTGTTAAGCTTTCAAAATAAATAGAAATTTAGATGGACTTTTTGACCAAGTGAGAACACTAAAGTAACATCTGAAAACACAACAACGTTTAGGTTAAATTAGATAAAATCCTTTCACTAGCGGAAGATATAATAAGGATAGTTAAATATAAAACATTTAATTCACACATCTAGAGATTGCTCGCTATACATTTACTGTTCAATATTGTCTTGATAATTGAACTTGCTTATTTTGAATTTGTGAAAGAACTATTTTAAAATTAACTGAAGAAAAAAAATTGTCACTAAAATTATTTTTATATTGCATTAAAAGTGGACTGGCTTTCGTGACAATTTCTTCAGTCGATAATGAAGAAAACTTGTTATACTAGAATGCAATTTGTACTTTACACTTGTTTCGATACTAAATCAATATTTTCAAACATTTTACTGTGGAACACTAACATTAACGTTAAGTAATAGATATTAAACATATCGTATAAAACCGCATCTGCATTTATGACGAACTTGGAATCACTAAAGAGAATGATGAGGCCATACCAAAATTCACCTCGAACGGTGGAAAATGCTCAAAAGAATGGCCGTTAGCTGAAACTTGATCCAAACAGAGAATGAACGAGAGGGTAAGTTGATACCCCAGAACAAAAGGATAGATGCCATCGTCTGTAAATCAGCAGATAGATTTTCAGACAGCAGCAAACTACAGAGAAAAGGTGCAAAATCTTCAACCAAAACAATGAAAAATATAAAATCTATAAAAAGACAAAAAAGATCAAACCCTTGTTCAGACCTGGGACCTCGACAAGATTTGAGATACAAGCCATGGATTCTAGATATGGAATACATATATATATATATATATATATATATATATATATATATATATATATATTGCTGTGAAACCACCAAAATTCCGGAACTAAGGTTTTCGAATCGAGCCCCAGCGTTGGGCCGTCATAAAATGCTGTGAAATGTACAAAAAGCCTCGCCAGTTTCCTGGAATAAAATCAAAAAAATTTTATTTTGAACTCGAGCCTCACTTTTGGGCGCTACGATTTGCTGTGATTCTCTTCTGATAATCGCCTCTTTACTCTTTCCGCCTCGGCTGCTCACCTAGATAACTTTCATCCTCATTCATAAAAAAAAAAAAAAACACATTCCTACCACAAACATCAACGTTAACTCTATTTACACCAATATTCACAATACATTAAAATTTCAAAATTAAATTTCAGCATTATAAAATTTCAATTTCTAATTTTGTCTTCATTTTAATTTGCATCCAGATTTAGAGTCCTTGTAGGATGCATACTAATTAAATAAACAATATTTGCAGACCTGAGCCTGAATAAAAGGAAGCATCTCCCACCCCTTTACGTTAATTAACCAGGTTAGTCTAATTGAGCTCAAAGACAGACCCAAATTTTCATCATAATCGAAACATAAACTGCTAAATACTCCTTTCTACTTAAACAAGAAAATTATACCTTAAAATTAAAATTTTTGTTTATACAAATTTACCACTGTCCATCTTTATCAAACAAATTATAAAGATATTCAACACACACCAAAACATCTAAGATCGAACAAAATTGCATAATTTACCTGAAGGTTACTGCACTTGTGGCTTCAATGTACATCGTCCTTGCTAACCCCACCATTCCAACTGGGTTATGTTTACGGCTTCAGATTCTGACCGCTTTTAAAATTTTTGTTACACCACCATTCATCTAAATTGTTTCAGGGCTTCTCATGAACTCATCTACGGATATCTAAATCTTGTTTTGAGGATCCAATCACGTTTACGAATAACATTTGATTATTAACACCCCCAAAAAATAGCACTGAAATTCATAATTCGTTCACGCTATACCCAAAACTGCCTACTTTTGTTTATTTGTTTATCGTTACTAATTTGGATGATTGGTACAGTAATACTCGCAAATGGAACTAGACTTCATTACCTTGTATCTTCTCTAAGTGTACTAATAACTTTTAGTGTAGCACGTAATCACCACGTATTCTACTTACAATATCAAAAAGATAACGAGCAAAACTGTTTAAAGTATCGAAATAATTCAAAAATCTAAGAGAGTGAAACACCTATAAACACGGGTTTATATAATACCTTGCCTGCACGTCGCTTTTGTCGCGCAACGGACAATTTTTATAATTTCGCATTCTACGTTCCCTTTTCGACAGTCCGGCACAGCTATTCTCCTAAATTTGCACACGTCCAAGTGATGAAAATCTAAGAATTTTCCACATGCCTCGCAACGTCTGAGAACAACTAACTAATTTTATACAGAAATCGTTATGTTTACACCTCTCATGTTTGCATCTTATTACAACCAATCGTAGCCCTAGTGACGCTACACAAATCACGCCTTTAATTATCAGTGTCTCAGCTTGACGCATTTTATCCTTCCTTTTCTACCTTGGTCTGAGTGGTACAAATCGATATTCTGTACTATCTGCTATTTTAAATCCACGTGGGTTCCTACGTCAGTAAAATAACCAAACATCCGACCGTTTCCAATATACGTAGAATCTGCATGTTTATCTATTCAAATTTATTAGAGCTTTGACAATTAAAAGTTTGCAGGTGTGCGCTTCTAATGAATGTTTTAAATATAATTCTCCGAGTTTTATTTCATGGCATTTTAACCACACTTGGATTTTCACCGGCTTTTAAGTTTATTATATTATTAATAATGGTTCAATTAACTCCAACTAAAATAATAATGAATGGCATTGACTTCTACCTTTTAATTTTTAGCGAATACGAACTAAATATTAATTATTATTTGTACACTTTGTTTAAACCCATTACTTAAAAATTGAATTAATTAATATAAATTTCGCACGTAATTTCTATTTGTTTCTTTATACAGGGTGATTAAAATTATTTGATGTCGTTAATTAATTTTCTACCCTGGTCTAAATTTAAGTAATATATATATATATATATATATATATATATAGATTCTTTTTTGGCGAACGTAAATAGATTTGGATAAGTTGATATTTTTATTTTTTAATTTAAAAACTGTTATTATCTTTATACTTTTAGCTCTTTGAAAAAGATTTTAAATAAATCGAAACGTAAGAAACCAGCAAATGAATATTTAATAAAAAACCGGACGAAAAATATCCCAAGAAATAAAAATATCAACTTATCCATATATATATATAGAAGAAATAACAACTTAGACTTTTATGCAAAGCCCAAATGATCATTTGAAATCATGAATTATCGTTTATTTCATTTATTTTTTAACGATGAAGTTTTGCCCAAGCCATAAGAGAATATTTAACATTTTTTTTAAAGTAATAATTAAGTCTTAAAAAGTCATATAAAAGAATTCACTCAATTTCAACCATAAATAATTACAACCTTTGATTAGTGAATAGCAAAAATATAAATACTCATTTTTCTCATTGAAATTTTGGACACGTATCTTTTTTCCTATACACTAACTGGTCATCAATGATGTTAAATTTTATATAACTAATAATAGGGAAATCATGTTAAATAAAATTTTCATTTCGTTACTTTATTATCTATTAATCTACAAATCTAATTCTAATGCTAATGTCTAGCGTAATTAAAGTTGATAATCCTACATCTAGTTTAACATCCTAAAAACACTCAATTTGATTTACAAGTATGACGCCAACGTTGGGAAGTTAACTGTGAAACTTCAAATGGATTGTGACACACAGAACAGACTAAAGTTTGCTCACATTTATGAATATCTTGAAAATGATTATGTAACTTAAAATAAGCAGTTGAACCACAAAAAGATTCCACACAAAAATTACATTGATATTTCACACATTTCGCATTAACAAAATGTTTTAAATTTTTAATTTCTTCAGACGTCGGATCATCTTCAAGAGTACTTTTTAAAATATTTAGACTTGCAAAGGAGACATTTTCGTAATCGGTATCGTCTTGTACAACATTAAAGTAATTTAGGCTAACATCAGTTTCGGGAATAACAATTTCAGAAAAATTGATTCCCGTTGGATTGCTAAAACAAATAAAATTAAAATGCAAAGTGGACATCAACCAGCAAGTTTAACAATATATACAATGTTATCATAATTTTAACTAATAAAGCTAATGACAAAACTGAAAGAAACAGAATAACTTAAATAACAGTGTTTGTGTCTGGTTGAATTGTGCCAATTTGGCAACGTAGCACTGCCTACTAATTCCTCCGGTGTTGTTGGTTGGATTCTTAACACTAAATTGATTTAAATAATTTTTAATGCATTACATTATGCTAGCTATATATTAGACAGAAAAAAATTTAATAAATTTGAAAGGATAAGCTAAAATATGGACGTATCTCGTCTGATAGATCACACAAATATTTCATCTTAATTAATCATGATATTTCAATTTTTGTTTCTATAAAACTGTTTCAGATAATAAGGTATGACATTATTCTTTCAAATACATTGTATCGTAGAAAAATTCAGGACGACGACATCATAAAACAGATATTGAAATGTGACCAGATACTGCGTATACTGTTTTCATAGATAATTACATTGTAATCAATGGCAGTGGGGCATAAAACTGCATATTAAGCATAGACCGAAATTATACATTGTACTAACTGGATGCTGACAGCAAGTAGTATATGATTTGATAGTGGGAGAAAATAAAGATAATAAAACGCAACGGGAAAAATAGGAATAAATTATCCACGAGCAGTTGATAAGAAAAGTCACATATGAGCAAAGTGATAAGGCAGACGCGACCGCGACGTTGAGGGTTGATATGAGGTTAAGTTAAAAGTTGAACAAAACCAGCTTCAAGTATGTAACGTGCCTTTCTCTTCAGGAGAAAATTTAAACAGTGCGCAAACTTCGTGGAACTTCGCTTGCAGCTTGGACTTACATGTGTGGTATTTTGAAAACTCATGTGTGCCATATAAAAGGGCCACCTGCATGGATAGGTTAAATAAGTGGATTGTGTTGAGTCAAGGAAATTGCAGCCGAAATTGAAACAGTGAAGGTCTCTGGGCATTCTCGGATTTAAAATTGGAATGTAAATGAGTGATATTATTAGCTTTTATGTTTATACTTCTTTATAATTTACATGTGGGTTGAAAACGTAAAATGGTTGGTATTTATAAAATGCGAAATTAACAAAAGTAAAAGTGACTATTTTTATTGGTCAATGATTTACATACGGAACGAATGTTGATTAGATGTAAGCACAATATTATTGTTTTAAAATATTAAGCAATATTTACGTATGGTAATTTAAATGTAACTTTTATTGATAGTATGATTCCCTGCTATTAGTGTAGGAAGTTAGGTAACTTTATGTGCATGCTGTATTATGTGTGCAAGAGTGAGAAGCAGCTGCCTTTTGTCATCCTATCATGAGAAAGAGAAGGGGTGTGCAGTTCAGCTTAATTCAAAGCACAGTTCCATGTGTCGTCCTTCTTACCTTTCTTGTTGTTGTGGTGGACAATGAATTGCCATCACCAGACCCGATTCTTTTTGGTATTTCAACAAGGTTGTGACGTTTGTTCAGCTGGCAACTGAAGTAATTCAAGTCTTGTGCGGAGTACGATTTTTCTTGTGGTACTAACTGAATTTCACTCAAGGATGTAATTTTTTTAGCAACTAGGAAGGAATACGTTTTCCATTTTATTGAAAGCGCCATGTTGTCGCGGCGGCAGGATTCTCAGTACGCCTACTAATAAATTTGGGCTAGCATTATTAATCAACTTTTGAACTGGAGCGATGCATTTAGTACGAAACGCTATCTGGAAATATTATATTATAAGCAGCTGTTTATGAGAATTCTTTTTTAGTCTGCTCTTTTAAAAGTGTTACTTTAGAAATATTTGAGTATCCGAACGTTCGATATCTGAGGTCAACAAGGCTACTTACGTCAACAACGCATTTATCAATCACCATTACTTTAATAACAAGTTCCTCTTGAGGTATTTATAATCTTAATATTTTCCTCACAAGTATAAAAGCAAAACTACGACGCATTTAAATTGGGTTATCGATTAAATTATGCATTCGTCTAAGATATTTAAAAAGTAATTTTGTACCGTATTTTTTTTTTAATTTATGACGTTGTTGACTGATTATTAACTTTTGGTTGTCAAATTCTTTTTTTTTATTTTATTTTTAAGAAAGTGTGCCTTATTACGCATTCATTATAAATACTTGTATTCTATACCCAATATGGAACTTTTAAAACTGTAATTATTGATTTAATTTTTTTATTTAGCATAAATGAACTTAGTGGTGGCTATTCAGCTATTTTATTTGACAACCTTCACTTTGTGTTTAATTTTTACGATATTATTAAGGTACTTACCTATTGATAACTCCAGCAGCGATAAGCACTAGGTGATCCAGAGGCAAAGTCTCATTGGAGTGTCATTGTTTAATCATTTTAAATAGTTGCTCTTGCATTAAAAAAAAGTGGATTACTATTTAGTGTCTCGAGTAAATATTAAGCAGGTTGTGACCACTACAAATTTAGTTTTAGTTAAAGCATAAAAATTAATATTTTGGAATGTGCATTGATGAAAAGATATAACAAAAAGCAGGGATTTAACTGTTTGCTGTTTGTTATTAACGACTTTTCCAGTTATTGGGATTTATAAATGCCTTGTAATTTAATATTGGAAACAGGAAAATTTGGAGCGATGTTAAGAAATTTAACTTTTTCTTATGTTTCTTTATTTGAAATTATTTTATGTTAATAAAGCTTAAGTTTAGGTTGGAATTTTATTTGAATTTATGTAAAAAAACTAAGTTAACAGACACATTTGTAAAGAATATCCAGTTACCCTAGTATTTGGAAAGCATTTTATATTACAATTTTATTTAATTTGACCAAAAATTAATAAATATTTTAAAACTATTTTAGAGAAAAGTAACATATAGTTATAAAATTTAGCGAACCGCAGAAAGGAAGGCCTACGAGGAATAACTATCTTCCATTTAGATATAATATCAAAAAGAATTGCTGTGAGACGGTTTGGCACCCTTGATTATAACAAGCAGAAGAAGTCTTTCAGGGCAAGTAATAATATAACATAGTTTTTTGTATTTCAGCCATTTTATTTACTATTTATTTATTTATAATTTTGATTGCTTATTCTTTTTTTCTTTTATAAGTTTTCCATTAGGAACTCATCCCTGCACTACTGCAGTTATCCGTTGCACCCTTGCATTGTTACAGGGTCCCCGCCCCTTCAAGGTAAATCAAAATTTATTAACTTACTGCTCATTTAACCCGTAACGAACTCCACAGCCCATAAATCAGATGATCTTGTCAGACATAAATTTTCAAAGTGTCTGTTTATAGAACGATCTTGTAAATCAGTAGTTGACATTTCTTTAACTGTTTGGTAAATATGGTTCTATCTTGCACAAAAAGTCATGCTCTCGATTCATTTATACTTGTTTTGCAAATGTGGAATCACATAATCCCTTAACATTGGCAGGTATTGTTCATTAGTGATAGTTGCAGATACAGCCTCTCTGTTATCCATTATCTTGAAGAAGTAATGACAGGTGAAGGAGTTAACTGTGAAACCACGCCAAACGGCGACCTTCTTGTAATGAAGACCTTCCTGAACTATTTGAGACACATTTGCAGTTGACCAAAGTCGATAGTTTTGCGTATTGTCTCCACCAATAATGACATGGGCCCTAACTGCCTGCTCTTTTCAAATTACGGTATGTCTTTATTTGACAAAACCTTCCTCACAAACTTACTTTCCTATGAAATCATCATAATCTGGGTGTTAGAGATTAAAGGAAATAAAAACACAATCCTTTTTTGAGCAATTGGGAAATTTGCTAAAACTTTAATCAAATTAATGACAGAAATTTCATAACTACATACAATTAAATTGTGACACCTTATTTTTTCTCTTCTTTCTGTGTTAAGCACCTCCAAAATCGATAAAGTTTTGCTAGGAGAAATTCATACCACATAAATACATAAGTATGCAATTTAAATGTTGTATTTTTCCTTTTCTGGAATACTCTTGCCAAACCTAAACAAAACTTTTTGACTTTGCTATTTGTTCTTTCCAATTCTGATATGCACCAATCACAATAATACAAATAGTAATAAAAATTAACAGTAAACATGAAACTACTTTACCAAATGTTCAGCATACTCCTCTCCCTATAAGTCGAATAACCTAAACATCCTAAGGATGTATCTATCGGCTTATCACTAGCCCTAATCACATAAGGCATGGCTACCTGTTGATGCAAGTTGGTTGCCTATGTTTATTATAAGAATATTCCATTTACTTTTAATTTCTAAGATATAAATGCACCTTGTTTTGGAGAGATAACTCAAGCAACGCAATAAAGACAAGAGTCGTTAATTACTATTCATAGAGTGTGGTGTGGCTGGTTTATTGTGAACTATGCGGTAGTGATGTGGATTTGAATGCGAATACACTCGCCGGTAAGGCAGGAAACGGGATAGCGTCGACAAGCTTTAAATAACATATAGAATTAATTAGGTAGTAGCAGCGGTAGACTGTGGACGATACCACAGAAATAAAGCGGACTAGAGTTTGTACAGTCTTAAGAAAATTAAATGTTAAGTTGGCATAGTTTATATAAAACTGTTTTATCCAATTCCAGTTGTAAATTGTGAAGATTGTGTAGATTGTGAAATTCAGAAAATAAAGTATTGTATGTGTTCAAAATTAATTACTTTACTTTTAGTCTGACGAGGGGGACATCTCAAGAGTAAAGACGTGCCATTCTGTTATTTAACAATACTTATACATTTTTCAGGAAACGTGTTAGTTTCAGAGTGCAAGTGCTATACGTTTGCTGATGCACCAGACCACCGGCCAGTGATAGACAACTCCAGTTTTGTACACTGTGAGTTTTCTTGAATTTACAATGTGCATGTTGATTAGGATTACAATTGAAAACCTACGGATTACTTTACGGTACATTCATAAAATGTTGTTAGCGAGATAAATAGATATCACCCACAGTCCACTGATAACACAACGTTTAATCCTGCAGCAACACTACCTATTTTGCAAAAACAAAATTTCATTAGAGTAGTGTGCCATTTGTGCTTGTTAATAAAGAATATACTTTGTATGTTGTATTTCCGATGGGTTAAGCAAGTCATATTTTTGTTTTTTTTTCTATTGATGTTTAAAAACCTCAAAATCCACGCAATAGTCCGAACAGATTTTCTCTACTT
Source organism: Platerodrilus igneus (assembly GCA_036346225.1). NCBI lineage: Eukaryota > Metazoa > Arthropoda > Insecta > Coleoptera > Lycidae > Platerodrilus > Platerodrilus igneus. Next base: position 3,353,876 of record JARFIW010000932.1, on the reverse strand, counting down.
TAAGCACTGTAGAATAAATCCTGATTAAGTAAGAATGAACATCGGCACGAAGCATGTGGAGTTTCATTTCTGTCATGGTTAGTGCGTTTCTTGTGGCTAACTAATTTTTTCTACTGGCCATTGGACTTCATGCACACACAAAAAATTCAGGGCCGACAAACCAACAGCTTATGGAAGAAATTCGAGTTTGAATTTTCCACTACGTTGCTGCATTAGCAATGTTTTGTTTAGGTAGTATCCAATGCCAATCTGAGAGCTTTGGGGTATCTAGAATTTCTCATACTCAAAAGGCAACGAATTGTTTAAATTTTCTGATGTCTGATCGTGACCAAGCCAAGAGACGAGGATCAGCAATTTACCGATCTCAATGTATCCCCAAACGCCAGATTTCCTGAAGCAGGCTCTTCAGTTCCACTACAAACGACGATAAAAAGCAAAGAGGGTCAAATATCGTCATCAATGTTCTTAATTCTTCACATTTAGTCGGTTTATAAGCTTCACTTAGTGCATCTCGCTCAATAGTTCAGCGCAAAATAAAATAAGTCGTTGTGGCCCACCAACACTTTGGAACTGCCAAGTCTGTAAGTCACATTTAACTCCTTTGTCATATTTTGAACTTCTGCATGCGTATTTAGTTCTGACAAAATAAATCTATAATTAGATGCCCATTTTCAAATTGAAAAGTTTGCATTACTGTGGGGTTCAATAACCTCTTGTGCAATTAAAACTGCTTCTTCTTTTGCATCAAAACTATTCAGTCAGACATCAACATAATGATTTGAATGTATAGCGGCAACAGCACATGAAGTCGTATTGATAAATTGGCTGAGGTTTGTGTTTTTCACATATTGAGCCCCACAAGGATAACACGCTGCACCAAAAGTTATTACATTCATGACATAGGTGGTTGCCTTTTCATTTGGAAAATTTTGCCAAAGAAAGTGTTTGCTGCTTTGATCGCACTGAATGATAGTCACTTGGTGGAATATTTCTTTTATGCCACCAGTCAGAACAAAACACTTTTCTCTAAAACAAAAGAGTAACATGTCAGAGCCTTTCAATAATGAGTTTAATGATATTCCATTTACCTTTGCAACTGCATCCCATACAATCCTTACCTTACTGTTTTTGCTGTCACTAGACTGGTTTCTTTACTGGACAGTTTGCGAATATACCTATATTAACATATTCTTGAATTTGAACCCTCAAATTTTCTGCAAGGTTGGGGCCTCTCTCAAGGTTGTACTTTTGAGAATCTCTATTGCACATTGATAACAATTAGATTGGAGAGGAGCTTCTGATAGATTTACTAAGAAATTCTCTACTGACAGAACTTCTTCCTTAATAATTTGCATTATCCTCATCTTCTCATGCACTATCGCAAATATGGTAATGGTGTTGAGTGCTAATTTCCTAATTTTGATGCATTTCCAAAATTGTCACCCTAACCTAGTCTTTGTATGTTTGTTGTGATTTGTTTAGTATTCTTCTTAATCTTCTTTGGGTATTAAACCACTCATAGTTTTTAAAATTATCTTTATTAACGTTTCGATCCATAACCTAGGATCGTTTTCAAAATAATAAAAACTTCAAGTTTGACATTTATGACACAAATTGAAGGTGACTTTGATTTATTGATGTTTGAAATATTTGGTTTGAGTACACTAAGCAAAATTTTTAAAGTTTAAATGAATAATTGCCTTCAATTTGTGTTACGCCTGGGACCGACTTTTTAGGTAGCCAATACGCTTAACGTGAAATCAGCTGATTAATTTTATTGTAAAATTCAATAACTTGGGAATTGGAAAACATTTTTTAACATGTTTCTATTTATACAATTTAGAGGATGGTTATTAAAGAAGTGTGCAATTGCATTATTAAAAGGCTTAAGTAGTCGTTTTTTTTAATATTTATTTTGAAAGGGAAATCATTATGATTTAGGCTACCTCTTTGGTAGATTTTAACATTGTTCTGAGGTAACCTTATGGTGGGTTTACACTTGTCAGATACCAATGTTGTTCTATGAAGGTTGTATATGGATCTGAGGCGACCCTATGGCGGGTTTACACTTATCAGATACCAATACTGTTTAACGGAGATTGTATATGGTTGTGAGGTAACCTTATTGCGGGTTTACACTTGTCAGATACCAATGCTGTTTTACAGGGGTTGTTAATATGCTTCATCATCATCTTCATTGGATCTTCATCTCAAAACTGGTTGGACATGTACCTGCACTTATTTATATTCTGAGCTAGCTTCCCTTCTATTGTTTTCTAATTTTATGTTTTATTTCACCTAGATTCAGTGAAGGCCGTAACACAAATTGAAGGCAATTATTCATTTAAACTTTAAAAATTTTGCTTAGTGTACTCAAACCAAATATTTCAAACATCAATAAATCAAAGTCACCTTCAATTTGTGTCATAAATGTCAAACTTGAAGTTTTTATTATTTTGAAAACGATCCTAGGTTATGGATCGAAACGTTAATAAAGATAATTTTAAAAACTATGAGTGGTTTAATACCCAAAGAAGATTAAGAAAAACCTAGTCTTTGTTGTAATAGACTCCCCACAGTCACCTTATCTAATATCTAACGCGAGGCCTAGCTTCCAATGTCAATTCCAATCAATATGCTTATTGGAAGATTCTTTAGGTTCGAGTATTGGAGCACGACTTGGATCGTGTTCAACAGATTGTGTTGTAAGATTCAGATTTATAACAGTTCCAACATTGGAAAGACAATACTTTTTATTTGTAGTGTGTTCCCCGAAATTTCTAAGGATATGCAACGACTACTGGTTTCTTCCGTTGTGGTGTTTCCTGGCCACTTTAAATGAAGCGGTACCTGTAGGCCTTTTAAGAACAATGCATTTGCAACTTCTTCGTCTAGTAATGTATGGGTTGCTCTTTCATCTAGAAACGCAAAAGCGTTTATGCTTGTGTATGGCCCAAATAACCTTACAGGAACAACTCCAAACAAATATTGAACAGGTAATAAATGGTGCAATGATACATAGTTGATATTAGCGTTAATAGTATGTTGCAAGGATGACTTGTACAGGAATGTGCTTTGCTGAATAGTAAAGCAATCAAGACGTTTGAACAGACAGCCATCATCCCACATTTTTCTTGAACTTTACATTTCTTACAAAAATGTTTACAGAGGCATTTACGAGAAAGACTATGGCATTTGATACCTTCCCAATGTTCGTTCACACTTGTCCTTAAATTTGAAACAGTCAGCTGATTTGTGTACACCATCGGAACAAATAACGCACTTAGCATTATACAGAGATGAACGATCTTCGGAATGCATATACATCCACTCGTTCTTCTTCAAAGAATGGCATTGTTCTTTTTCATAAATTGTGAACTGGTTCTGATATGCATGGCATTACTGTACTAACTGTATCAGCTTGCCTAGTGGGTCAGTCGTCACATATAGACAAGGTTTTTGGATATGTTGACATCATAAACGCTGGAACTTAAATTTGGCCCATTCAAGTTTTCAAGAACTAGAAAGTTTCTGAACCAACTCATGTAGTAAAGCAGGATTTGCCAAATGGTATACCAACCCACAAACTCGCATGGTTATGCAAAGGTGTTGTACAGCTATAGATAAATCAGCAAAGTTTCTAGTTTCTCTAAATTTACTTTAGGTAAAGCACTAACTTGTTCAATCATGGTACAAATAATTTGTTCGGGTCCGACAAAACAAATTCTTAAAGCATTGATTACCTTAGGAACAGATTCTTCGTAAGCAAGATAAACTCTTACCAAGTTTAACGCATTGCCCTTTTGTAAATAACAGATTATTGTAATGTGTTAGGTTTAAAGCCATCGTGGGCCTCACATACCTTGATATGAACATGGATCACTGGTTTGCAGTTCCACTAAAACTTGGCAAGTCAAGAACTGAGTTAGGCTTTTCTTTGTAGAACAATGTTTTGCAGTTAGAAGTATGATCTTGACTACTATCAAGAAATTCTTGTTGATTTCTTGCACATAGCTTTACTAATGCATCGTGTGATGCTTCAGTTACTGGTAACTTTACTAAATGAGTTTTATCAGTATATGATTCTACAATTTGTAGTTTTGACGGAGTTTTCTCTGTTCAAATAAATTTTTGCCCGTTCCCATGTCTATTTCATAATATTAGCGCTTTTAAATTCTTTGTTAACACAATCTGTCTCCCCACTAGTATTTCCATCGCCGTCTTCTTGCAGCTTACTGGTTAACATCTTTTTCTGTTCAAAGTATAAACAATTTTCTTCTTCCTGGCATTTTCTCGTGAGTTTCAATGCACTCATTTCTTCTACTAACACTTTCAGTTTCAAATCTTCTAAACGTTTTAAGGACTATTTCAAACTTATAAGTGCGTGTTTTATATATGGGTTTTCAGATTTGAACTTTGTTTTGATTGATTCATAAACGCTGTTTGACAGTTAGGCATTTGAACACTTTTACCGTCTGATTTGTGTTTTGCTACGATTTACATTTTTTCTATATGCATTCAAGACAATCCCAGCCAGGACACATCACACAGCACCATTTTCCCATACTCTTGTGCACTACATGTATTACAGCAATCATTCTCTAACATAGTGGTTCTCAAACTGTGGGTCGCGACCCCCAGGGGGGTCGCGTGGTGTGTCCAGGGGGGTCGCGGGATAAGGAGGAAAATCAAAAAAACAAATCAGTCATAGCTGTAGTTTTTATTATTAATAAAATTTATAGGCTACACAAATTTGTAATACACATACAAGTTGAAAAAGGCCTAATACTATTTAATGGGAAACATGAGCTTGTTTGGAATTAACCAATTTTTTATGTCCGAATGAGTTTTGTAATACACAAAGAATGTCATTTTCCAGGGTCAAACGATTTCTTGATTTTGTTTTGATATTCACCATTATGGAGAAACCTTGTTCACAGTTATAAGACGGAAAATGGCATCAAAGTCTGTAATGCTTTTGTGGACAGTTCTGGGTATTCATTTTTAATACCTATCCAGAATTTGTCGATACAAGCACTGTTAAAAGTGAGTTTTGCTGACTGATCACTTGAAATTTCGATCAGTTGATCATGTTGACGAGCAGTTAGCTCAGCTTTTGTTACGACTTGATCACTGAACGGATTGACTACCCACAAAACCCCACTCGTATCCTTATTTGGAATGTAATCTGTCAACTGTTCAATCAAACCTTTCGAGATGAGAAGATACTAGTAAGGAGAGATGAAGTGTCAGGGATGTACAGTAGGATGTAGACAGAAACTCTATAAACTCTTGAGTTAGTGTAAAATTTTCAAAATCTTCTTTCTTAACTCTTGCGTACCAAACACTGAGTTTTTTACAAATGCATTTACTCTGTCTTGAGCATATAGCATATTTTTGTCTGGTCCTTGTAGGGATAAGTTCAAAATATTAAGGTGAGAGAAGATGTCAGCCAAATAAGCAAGCTTAACCAACCACTTTTCATCACTGAAAAAGTGGAAAGTTCGGTTTACTATCAACCAAAAATAACAACATTTCTGACTTTAATCCAAACAGTCTGCTTAATACATTACCACGGATAGCCACCGTATTTCAGTGTGAAATAAAAGATGTTTATGCAAGGCTCCTACCTCTTCACACAAAATATTAAACATCCTACTTTGCAGCGGGCGACTTTTGATGTAGTTCACTATCTTGACAGCTTCATTTAAAACTTGCCGTAATTCATCTGGCATTTTCTTAGCTGCCAAAGCTTGCCTATGTAAAAAGCAGTGTACCCAGCTTGCATTCGGTATAAATGATTTCAACCTGGCAATCAAGCCACTCTTCTTTCCCGTAAGGGCCATTGCTCCATCACTACAAATTGAAACACATTTCTTCCAATCAAATTCAAAAGGTTCAGTTGCTTGAACAAACACCTTATAAAGACTTTCACCTGTTGTATTATTCGGCAGGGGCTTACAAAACAAAATATTTTCATGAATAGCATCACCGTAATCGCATCGGATGAAGCATAAAACTGAGCACAGTTGGCAACATCTGTTGACTCATCCAACTGAATTGCAAAAAGTACTGTCTTTTATTTGCTTCTTTAGCTGGTTCTGAACATCTTCAGCCATGTCACATATTCTTCTTGAAATAGTATCATTTGATAATGGGATTTTTTCAATTTTTCAGCATCTTGAGGACTGATTATATTTGAAACCATATCAATTGCAGCAGGAAGAATTAATTCTTCAGCAATTGTATGGGGTTTCCCTTTTTTAGCAATCTTCAGTGCTACCTCGTATGAAGCTTTAAGAGCATTCTTATTAACATTAGCAAGATCCGTAATGTTTACCTGTTGACTTCAAGGGATAACAGTTTTCTTTGGAAAAATTCCACTGGTTTGTCTTTCAAAGCAAAATGTTTAGTTTCAAGATGGCGTTTCATTTTCGAAGGCTTCATGCTTTCAGCTGACAACACTTCACTACACACCACACATTGAGGTTTGTTTGCCAGTTCAGTGAAACCGAATTGTATGTACGACTGGTCATATTTATGAATTTTGTCTTTCCGCACTCACTAGCACTAGCATCACTACTTTACGACGGTCTTTTCAAAAACTTATCCATTGCTACTTTTTCTAACTGTATTTGCTCGCAATACTACTCACAAAGTACACACACAGTGTTCAGTGATCGACTCAAGAAGCCAAACTGTCGTGTCGCCTGCCGGGCACCGGCTAGCAGAGAGTGCGCACAAACAGGCCCCATGAGTCATCATTGCTTTGTCCTTGTTCGTGCCACAAGTGAGTTATCCCACTTTCTCTTATTATAAACAATTCAAGTGACAACAATTTGTATTTATTTTTACTAGTTAATAGTATTTTTATGGATAAAACTTAGCCAATAGTGTTTTTTTTTCATTTTTGTTTATATTTAAAAATAGGGGGGTCGCCGAAATACTAGGTCTAAAAAGGGGGTCGCAGTGGCAAAAAGTTTGAGAACCCCTGCTCTAACATATTGATTTTAGGTGCTTAATGGTTCTTGAGTAATTATTATAAATTGGAAGTATTACTAGGCAATAAATCTTCAAATAACAAGTTGTGTTATTCGTGGTAAGGACCAAATTAAATATTTTTAGAATGTTGGAGGTTACAGAAAATAAAAACACAAACTTTTTTTGGGCAATTGGGAGATGTACTAGAACTTTAAACAAATTAAAGACAGAAATTTCATAATACCTACATACGACTAAGTGTGAAACTTTCCTGTATTTTTTCCTTCTTCCTGTGTCAGGCACCTCGAATATCAATAAAGTTTCGTTAAAGGAAATTAGGGATAGGCGGATAGTACATAGCTTACACAAAAAGCAAACGGTGGTAATAGAATTAGAGCAGGAACCTAGAGAAGTAAATATTAGAAAAGGGGTGAGACAGGGATGTCCCCTATTCCCATTAATTTTTAACTTGTACATAGAAGAGACAATGAATACTGTCAAATGCAGGAAAATATTTGGAATTACTATGCAGGGACAAAAGATTAATATGCTTAGATTTGCAGATGATATAGTGGTATTGGCATCTAGCAAAGAAGAGTTAGAAGCTGATCTTAATGAAATGGGAACAGTTCTAACAGAGAGATACGGTATAAAATTAATAAAAATAAAACTAAAGTACAAGTATGCAAAGGAGGGGAAAATAAACCAAAAACAATAATACAAATAAGTAACGAGAACTTACAAGAGGTTAAGGATTTCTGCTACCTAGGAAACCAAATAACGCAAGATGGGAAAAGCACAAAAGATATAAAACAAAGGTTAGTACAAGGTCATGCTATATTTAACAATTAAAAGCAACTACTGTGTTCAAAGACAAAAACATAGAAACAAGGAAAATATTGTTTAAAACATGTGTGTGGAGCACAGCACTATACGGCTGCGAAGCCTGGACAGTAGGAGAAGCGGACAAGAAAAAGTCTTTGAAATGTGGTGCTACAGACGTATGATGAAGATATCATGGACAGACAAAGTTAAGAACAAAGAGGTACTAAAAATGGTAGAGGAAGGAATAAATATGCGGAAAACAGTAAAAAATAGGAGAGATAGGTCACATATTAAGACATGATGGAATAGTGCGAAATATATTAGAAGCAGAGATAGGAAAAAGAGAAGTAGAGGTAGACCTAGGTTAGACTATTGTACACAGATAGTGAAAGATGTAGGATGTGGAAATTTCATGGAAATGTGTGGGCTAACTCAGAATAGAAATCGATGGACGTACGCATCCAAAAAGTCCAAAGATGAAAAAACTAATGACGAAAAAAATAAATGTACTTAAACATGATTATTATTATTATAAACAACTACAGGTATGGTTCTTGCAATATTGTCAACTAATGTTAATTGTATGAAAGAAGTATTCACGAGAAAACTATTAATTCAGAAAATGTCTAAGGGTTGGGGGATCCTCGGCATCTACAGGCTGCTTAACCCCCTTCATATACCCTACATTTGATTTTCCAATGCTCCACTTGAAGGTACTACATAAGCCAGGAAGCGAGTTTTTTTTACCTGGCAAATTTGGAATTTTGCCCAACCCTTGCTGTTTTAAGCAAGGTAGGGATCTTTAACGTGCGTGACAACATTCACACACGGGACCTCCATTTTACCTCTCATCCGAACGAGGGTGTATTTTTTGTGAAAAATGCCCGTCTAACATTCTTCAAGCGGACCGTGTCGGGTTTTGAACCCGGGACACCTTGGGCATATTCCTTATATACCTTACATGTGATTTTCCAATGCTCCACCCGAAGGTACTACATTGGCCAGGAAGTGAGTTTTTTTACCTGGAAAATTTGGAATTTTGCCGAACCCTTGCTGTTCCAAGCAAGGTAGGGATCTTTAACGTGCACGACAACATTCACACACGGGACCTACATTTTACCTCTCATCCGAACGAAGGTGCATTTTTGTGAAAAATGCCCGCCTAACATTTTTCAAGCAAACCGTGTCGGGATTTGAAACCGGGACCTTGGGCGTGAAGTCACACACATACCAACTACACTACGGAGTCGCCACCTCCCCCCCCTCATATACCAAGGAATCTCAGTGAAATAGGGCATATAATTAGAAAACAGTAGAAGAGGAACCGAGCTGTGTATAGGCCGTTGTGGGAATTTCAGGGTACTGTGTAGGCTAGCTTAGAACATAAATAAGTGGAGGTATGCGTCCAACTAGTTTCAAGACGGAAATCTAAAGACGAAAAAATTAGTGCACTTAAATCTGACGATTATTATACACAACTACAGGTGTGGGTTGTGAAATATTTTCGTTGATTGTGCGAAATGATATATTGAAATACTATTAATTCGACAAATGTTCAAGTGTTGGGGTAACTTGACAGTCACAGGCTGCTTCCCCCTTTCACATACCACTGAATAGGGTATATAACTGTAAAATAATAGACGATGAACGAATTACATCTAACAAGACCAGAAACGTAGAAATAAGAAGAAAAATGTTCAAAGCATATGTGTGGAGCACAGCACAGTACGTCTATGAAATAGGAGCAGTAGGAAAAGCAGACAGAAAGAGATAGAAGCCTTCTGGAATGTTGTACTTCAGATGTATAAATAAGGATGATAGCATGGACAGACAAGGTTAATACCAAATAGATTATAGAAATAGTAGAGGAAGAAAGATATCGGTGAAAAACCAAAAAAGAAGGGGAGAAATAAATGGGTAGGATATGTTCTAAGGCATTTTTGGGGAATAGTACAGGATATATTACAAGCAGAGACAGGAAAAAAGTAGAGGTAGTCCGAGATTAGACTTTTGCACGCAGTTAGTGATAGATTCATATATAAATACTTCATCATCATTAGGTCTTCAGTCTTGCAACTGGTTAGACACGTACCCTCATTGTTTCTTATTCTGTGCTAACCTACACATTTCCCTGAAATTCCCACTATCTGCATATTTCACTATCAGCATGCAATAGTCTGATCTAGGTCTACATCCACCTCTTTTTCCTATGTCTACTTGTAATATATCCCGCACTATTTCCCAAAAATGCCTTAGAACATATCATGTCCTTCTATTTCTCCTATTTTTTTTTCACAGATATCTTTATTCCTACTATTTCTATAACCTTTGTTATTAACTTTGTCTGTCCATGCACAACATTCCAAAAGGCTTCTACCGTTTTGTTGTCTGCTTCTCTACTGCCCCATATTGCATAGACGTGCTGTGCTGTGCTCCACACATACGCTTTCAACAATTTTCTCTTTGTTTCTGTTTGTCGTCTTCGAACATAGTCGCTGCTTTTTCTTGTTACATGCAGTTCGGTTTCCCTTCTATTGTTTACAAATATATACCATATTTCACCAATATTCAGTAGTATGTGAAGAGGGTTAAGCAGCCTGCGGCTACCAAGATCCCCAAACACTTGAATATTTGTCGAATTAATAGTTTTCCAATATTTCCTTTCGCACAATCAATATTTGTTGAAAATACTTCAAAACCAATACCTGTAGTTGTTTATAATATTTATCAGGTTTAACTGCAATTATTTTTTCATCATTAGGTTTTCCTTTCCGTCTTGAAACTGGTTGGATGCGTACTTCACATTTCTATTCTGAGCTAGCCTACACAATTCCCTGAAATTCTCACAGCCTATAAACAGCTAGGTTCCCCTTCTGTTGTTTCCTAGTTATATGCCCTATTTCACCAAGATTCAGTGGTATGTGAAGGTGGTTAAGCAGGTCTGTGGCTACCAAGAACCCCCAATACTTAGACATTTGCCAAATTAATAGTTTTCCGGTAAACCCTTTCGCATAATTAACATTAGTTGAGAGTATTGCAAAACCAATACATGTAGTTTAGTACAGTTATTTTTTTCATCATTAGGTTTTTCATTTTAGAACTGGTTGGACGGGTAGCTCCATTGATTTCCTATTCTGAGCTAGCCTGCACATTTCCCAAAAATTCCCATAGCCTATATCTTTCACTATCTGTGTGTAATAGTCTAACCTAGGTCTATCACTACCTCTCTTTTTTACAATCTCTGCTTCTAATATATTCCACACTATTCCCTCATGCCTTAGTATGTGGCCTATGATCTTATCTCTCATATTTTTTACTGTTTTCCACATACTTCTTTCTTCTCCTACCATTTCTAGTACCTATTTGTTCTTAACTTTGTCTGTCAATTATATCTTTTTCCTGTCCGCTTCTCCTACTGTCCAAGTTTCACAACCATGCAGTGCTGTGCTCCACACATGTTTTAAGCAATCTTTTCCTTGTTTCTATGTTTGTTGTCTTTGAACACTGTAGTTGCTTTTTCTTGTTAAATGTAGCACGAGATTGTGCTAATCTTTGTTTTATAATCATTTGCGCTCTTCCCATCTTGCATTATTTGGCTTCATAGGTAACAGAAATTCTTAACCTCTTGTAAGTTCTTGTTACCTATTTGTATTCTAGTTTTTATTTTATTTTCCATTCCTTTGCATACTAGTACTTTAGTTCTATTTTTGTTAATCTCTCAGTTAGAACTGTTTCTATTTCATTCAGAGCAGCTTGTAACTCTTCCTTGCTAGATGCTAATACCGCTATATCATCTGCAAATCTAAGCGTATCAATCTTTTGTCCCTGCATAATAATTCAAAATATCTTCTTGCATTTGACAGTATTCATTGCCTCTTCGATGTACATGTTAAAAATTATTAGAAGTTTCCTCATGTGTCCCTTATATTTTTGCTATATGGTTTCATATCCCCAAAATTCATTCTAATTAGTTTGTATGCTTCGTCGGTCTTTCCTATTTCTATCTTAGTTTGTACCTCTTTGCACTTTTCATCAATCCATTGTCCTTTAGCTTTCTTGCATTTTCGAATAATTTCCCATTTTATGGCTTTGTATCTCTGTTTTCCTGTTTCAACTGATCTATTTTTGTATTTTCGTCTTTCTACTATTAGATTCAGAATATCCTTGTTATCCATGGTTTCTTATTTTCTTTTTGTATATACTCCAGGATATCTCTGGCCCCCATGTCTACGCTGATAGAATAATCTTTTTTCGCATAACTATCCACACACCCAAATTTCCTTCCTATTATCCTGTATGAATTATCCTAAGTCTCCACTGCAAAAATTTCCCACCTCTGGCCAGCGAACTTCGCTGATCCCTACTATATGTAGCGCTAACCTATACATTTCAATTTTCAAGTTCTCTAGCTTACCTACTTGCTTCATACTTCTGACATTCCACGCTCCGACTTGCAAAATGTTTCCTGCAAATACTTAAATATGTAATTTAAATGTTGTGGATTCTCTTTTCTGGAGTATTCCTGTCAAATAAAAACAAAATTTTGGACAGTGCAGCTCCCACCCCTTGCTATTCGTTCTTTCCAAATTTGATCAGCACTAATCAAATAATAGAAATAATAATAACAATTAACAGTAAACGTGCAACTATTTTACCAAATGTTCAACACTAGGAGTGAAATTTGTACTGTATTCATACTAACATGGTACCAAACAAATTCTTGTTTGCAAACCCATGTTATGTTAAAATCGTTTGAATTTAAATTCCCATATGTATTAGTTTGAAAGCAATTCCCTAAACTGTGTTTTTGTTTGACAATTAAATTACTCATTGTCCCTTACTTTAAGATAACTCCCCGCATTCTTTGAATATGGGTAAATCATACCAAATGGTCCTGCACTTCTTGCTTGACTATTTCGGAAAAATTTGATATTTAAAAAAAATATTAACAATTAAGTTACACGTTTTAGCTATACATGATTACATTAATAAATTTAGATGTAACTAGTTGATTTGAGAGATGAAGTTAAAATGACCGATCGTCAAAGTTTCAAAGGTAAAGATACGTAATATATCAACACATCAATGGGTAACTAAAACTGTCATAACGTAGGTAATTAAACAGTCAGCTTAGCAAATTAGAAAGTATCCCATTGGTGAGCCAAACTCCGTATTATGTAACAGATTTTACTGTATGAATTAAGTCATGAAACTAAAATATGTTAATAAATAGTTTATTAGTGGTAAATAAAGGAAAAGGTAAGTAAGTTAATTTATTAATAAGCATATTTATAAGTTAACTGCTAGTAGGTGAAGATATTGCTTAATAAAGTGTTAATTAATGTGTTCGTGTGTCGGTTAGTAGATTTTGTGTTAGTGGTTAATAAAGGATGGGTAAGTAAGTTAATTTATTAGCTGAATGTACTTCTTAATATATTTTGAATAGCTCAGTCATTGGTTGCAATTTTAAAAAACTAAATTTTTGAACAGTAGTTTTTCAAAGAAAGACTAATTTATCGGCCTTAATATTTTTTGTGCTATTACACTACATAATATAGTTACTTTTTTTATATAGTATCAGTGGTAAAAAGCTTACACGTTAATAATTTTTGTTTGTTTTTTATATGACTTGCTGCACCATCTGAGAAGTAGATCAGTTTGTTTATGGAAGAGTGATGCTTTTTATGTAGTTTATTAATTGTAATTGAAAACCATGCACTGTTATAGTGTTGTGTTCAAGGTGGTCACTTATGACACAAAAACTGTGATTCTTTAGTACATCTTGATCTTTATAATACAACACAAATGGATTGACTGTCGCCTGTTTGTTTACCCATTTGGTGCCCTTGTACTTCATCTTGAATACAAAGGTATAGTTTTCAGAAAAATCGGCAAAAACTCAACATTCATCAACTGCCAAGGTTTACTTTTTGTTTTTCAGAAATTGACCTCAGGCTTTGGCAATAAAATGATGCATTTTAATATTTTTATGTAGAGCTACCAACACTTCCAAAAACTTTTCTCGTGGTTTTATGATTGTGACCCATTGTCTGTATGCTATTATTATCGGGCACCAAATCCTCTTCTTCAGATTCTTTAAACATATCAAGTAAAGCTTGTTTGCCCAGAAATCTTGACATTTTCCCATCATACAATTGTAACTATCGATATTGCATACCAGAAGTCCCTAAAGGTCTTTATAGTCAAGTCTAATATTGGCCCCACCTATCACCAACTTTACATTCTGTTGATACAAACAAATGTAAACGTTATGGGTACGAGGCCCCTGCAACAATACACCATTGCTTTTGAAATTAATTATCCAAATTCTTTTCGACTGTAGTTGCCACTTTCTCAATTTTTGCTTTCAAGGCAAACTGTCTTTTTTCCTTACTTAGTTTTCTAATTTTGCTAGCAGGCGATACACCTAGGATTTGGCAAGTTGATTCTACTTATTTATAGTCACAAAAATCTTTATCTGAACTATCACTAATATCCCTTTCTTTGTCAATTACAAATATTTCAGAATAACATACTGGTTTGAATAATGATCAAGCATTACTTCTCTCAGACCTTTTGTTATAGACTTCTGTCTCTTAAAAGGGTCCAAGCAACATGCCAAAAAGGTGATGAATTTTTTTTAGCATTTAATTGAACGATACTCACAAGTTGATTTAATCTCTCAGTCAACTCTCAAGTTCACAACACTTTTTCTTCTTCACTATAATCTTCAATAAGAACACCGATTGAACATTGAAACTCCATTAAAAAGGTAATACAAATACAGAATTCAAGAGCTAATAGTTAACTGATCAGATGTTGGTGGAAGGAGAAAGACAACAAACAGGCCTGTTCCTATGGACTCACAGACAATAAAATCCAAAAGAGAGTATTCTCGTGTAAAATAATATAATATTTAAAAAATCTTTATATTTTACATGAGAATACTCTCTTTTGGATTTTATTGAAAATTTCGTGTACACAAGAATTAAGTCTTCACTTGTACAGATTTGCATATGCTGTCTGCTAGCCTCCTGAAACAGGATTATCTCAACAAATAATCATTAGTACTTTAATTTGATGTGTTTATATTAAATTGATTCCCTTAGCCTAGATAATGCAGATGTTAAAAATGTATTTTTGACTCCTATGTGTAATTTCTTGTCATAACTTCCAACTGAATCTCAACGTTGAAATTTACACTAGAGTTAGATATCATAAAGGTCTGTTAAGTGTGCACTTTTTCGGATTTTTATCGGGTCCTCTAACAAAGATATAGGTTGATAAATTACTTCTTCCTTGGAGAACTACTGTTCAAATATTGAGTTTTTTAAAATTTACGACTAATGACTTGGACTAATGGATAATGCTTTTAAATTGTAGGCCATAGTGTACTGAACTAAATGCTTTTTATTTAGAAGGTCTAAAGCAACCCATTATTGAATTATTAAAAAACCGCAGATGCTTGCGGCCAGAAACAAAAATAGTCCCCATTTCTAAATGATAAACAATAAAAAAATTTTAAAAATATTTTTGACTAAACATTTGGGAATTCACCCAGTAAATATCAAATTTTTCTGAGATGGTCCACCAACCAACAATTTTTTCCTGGACCACTTGGTATAGATGGTTGCTTTTAATGAGGCATCTTGCTTCACGAATCGACAACTTTATGTTGGACATGAGCATATTGAGACAATTAGCTTCAAAGTCACAATAGATAAATGCTTTTAGAGGCGTCCGAGTGCTCTCCAGGCAACAATAACTCATCATGTATTTATGAAAACTTCTGAAACTGTTACCTAGAAAAAATTGTAAATGAACATTTTTAATTAATTACATGAAATTTATATAAACGTATCTTCAGCATATTTTTTTTTGATATTAGGTTAAGAATTTATATATAAAATTTTATTCGCTGAGAACGTTTTCCATTAAGCTAAGTACTTTTTGATATATTTGATTTTTATATCTGTTAAGAATGTGTATCATGTATTCGTAATGAAAACATAACCATGTAATATAGTTGAAAACTGCACTATACCATGCCATCCCACCATTCTGTCATGCACAGGTATACTGCTGCCCTCTCCTTGCAATTCAGCATTCAAGGTACAGTGCAGTACGTTCGTGTATTTCAATATGAAATGGTCGTATCCAAATGTAAATTACTCCATGTACATATTGCAATAAACGTATTAATTAGAATATAGTGTTCAGTGTATCGTACTCTTGAGCCCTTCAAAGTTGGATACACCACAACTAGCGACGAGGCTGTTCGAAACTACGCATAATTTTGTGGCACGTGTTACACAGCTGTGCTACATTCCTGATCCAAAATGGAGAATTTTACGTCTACAATAGGCATATTCAATGCTCATAACGATAACTGGATGCTATATCAAGAAAGATTAGAAGCATATTTAGAAGCAAACGGAATTACTGATCTCAACAAACGAAAAGCAATTCTACTAACTGTTATCGGAAAAGATGCTTACGCATTACTACGCAGCCTAATTACACCTACAATACCTAAAGATTCAACCTATGAAAATCTTGTTTCAAAATTACAGAAACATTTCAATCCAATCGCCAAATGTAACTACGGAACGCTACAAATTTACACGGCGAGTTCAACAAGATAACGAAAGTTTCGCTGATTACGTCAACGAACTACGTTGCTTATCTACACATTGCAAGTTTGCTAACCAGCTGAATGAAAGATTATGCGATCAAGTTGCGTTTGGTGTGAAGGATGCAGGTTTGCTAAATAAATTGCTTACTGTTGAAAACCTTACACTCCAAATTGCTACAGACATGGCATTAAGTTATAAAAGTGCAAAACGTGATGCTAATAAATTACGTCAGGCGTGATCTTTCGCAGTTAACAGTATGCAAACTCAATACAAAAATCCTACAAATAAAATCGATAATAAAACCGAGAAGGTAACAAGTTCAAATAATCCGGATGCAACGAAGAAATTTTGTTATCGGTGTGGAAATACAGCACATCTTGCAAATAAATGTTCTTCAATGAATAAAACTTGTAATAAGTGCAACAAACGTGGACATCTAGCAAGTGTTAGTTTCAAAGTTATCAACAAGGACAACAAACTAAGTTGTAGTTCAAGGTCAAGAGTTGCTACAAATAACTTATTACAATCTGATACACAACCATCTGCTGATGAAAATTTAGAATTACAATCCTTTTACAACATACGCGGAAATAGTACAGTGAAACCTATCATCCTTGCTGTGAAAATCAATACTACAATATTGAACATGGAAGTTGATACTGGCTCTGCATTTTCAGTGCTCTCTGAAATTACACACAATAAATACTTAGATCCTACGATGGACATAAACTACAGTCGATCGGTGCACTACACTGCACGACACAAATTGGAAATTTTTGTGCAACGCACCAGTTCCTAATTATACCAGGAAATGGACCTTCATTGATTGGTAGAAATTGCCTAAAACAATTCAAAGTAAATTTACAAAATTTACTGTACAACAATACATTTTACAGATGCTAATGTAAACATCAACACAATTCTTCAAAAGTACAAGGTTTTTGAGCTAGGGGTTGGTTGTTTAAAAAGTGCCCCAGTTTCACTAAAATTGAAACAAGGTGCAGTACCTAAATTCTGCAAAGCGAGACCGTTACCCTTTGCAATACGCCCTAAAGTTGAGAAGGAATTAGATCGTCTTGTTGATCAATGAATTCGCGAACCTACAGATCACTGCGAATGGGCTACACCCATTGTTCCAGTACGCAAGAAAGACGGAAGTGTTCGTCTGTGTGGAGACTACCGCATTACAGTGAATCCACAACTATATATTGATAAATATTTGCTGCCTACAGCAGACGAAATATTTGCAAAACTTGCAGGAGGTAAACAATTTACAGTATTAGATATGAAATATGCATTTTTTCATTTACCTCTGGATATACAATCACAGGAGATATGTGCGATAAATACACATAAAGGAATTTTTAAGGTACGTAGATTGCCTTTCGGCATTGCTGCCGCTCCAGAAATTTTTCAAAAACGCCTGGATACAATGCTCTCAAGTTTTGATAACATTGTTATTTTTTAAGATGATATCATCATCACAGGTGAAACTACAAAACAACACATTGCAAATTTAGAAAAAGTGCTTTCTATTCTCGAAACGAATGGTTCGTCTACAAAAAGAAAAGTGCAAATTTCTTTTAAATAAAGTAACTGACTTAGAACATGAAATTTCAAAGTATGGTCTACAGCTTACTAAAGATAAATTAGAAGCTATATTAAATGCTCCTACACCACGAAATTTACAACAGTTACGTTCTTTCATCGGACTTGTAAATTTTTATGCAAAATTTACACCTCACATGTCTACATTATTACAGCCGTTCTATAATCTTACAAAGAAAATACAAAATGAAATTGGTCTACAGCATGTGAGAACGCATTCATAAAGGTAAAGCAAGCTCTACAAAATGCACCTACACTTGCACACTTTGATCCAAATAAAACCACGGAATTGAGGTGTGATGCATCATCATATGGCATTGGCGCTGTGATATTTCAACGGAATAGCAATAATGAACTTATTCCTATTGCAATCGCTTCAAAAGCTTTAAACAAAGCTCAGGTAAATTACGCACAAATTGACAAAGAAGCACTAAGTATTGTATTTGGAATTAAACGTTTTCACCAATACTTATATGGAAAGAAATTAATTCTTTGGTCAGACCACCGTCCCTTATTGTCAATATTCAACCCTAACGCTGGAGTTACGCCCACGTTAGCAGCTCGTATGCAATGATGGTTGTTGATACTTTCTGCATATGATTACGACATAAAATACATTAAGTCGCACGACAACGCAGTTGCTGATTTTCTTTCACGATTACCGATTGAAAAACCAGATCCAGATCCTGTGGAATTAGAGGAAGTTTCATTCTTGTTTATAAACGATATGCAAGAATTACCTTACACTGCAATAGACATTGCCCGGTGCACACGCAATGACCCCATACTTTCAAAAGTACTACATTTTACAGCATCAGGGTGGCTTGATTACAATCAAGATACGTCGCTATCACCATATTACACAAGAAGATCTTAAAGAATTACACGTAAGTCACGTTGGGATGATGCGAATGAAAATGTTAGCTCGACAATATGTTTGGTGGCCTAACATAAACAAAAACATCGAATCGTTAGTTTCAACCTGTGATGCTTGTGCTTACACGCAGAAAAATCCTTCAAAGGGATTGTTACATCCATGGGAAGCTGCTACATCGCCTATGCAAAGGATCCACATTGATCATGCCTGACCTTTCATGGGAAAATAATTTTTCATAGCCATAGATTCTTACAGTAAGTGGCCTGAAATTTTTATAGTAAATTCTACATCTTCAAGTGCTTTTATTAGTAAATTACAACAAATTTTTTCTCGTTTTGGTTTACCGAGAATGTTAGTTTCAGACAACGCTACATGTTTTACATCAATTGAGTTCGAATCTTTTATAAAAAAGAATGGTATCAAGCATATTACAACAGCACCATACCATCCTTCTACTAATGGCGCTGCAGAAAATATTATTTACACATTTAAACGTTCAATAAAAAGTGGAATATATGAAAACATGACATTACAAGATGCAATACATTTATTATTAGCAAACTACAGGCTGATACCACATTCAACAACAGGTGAGTCGTCCACAGTACTCATGTTAGGCAAACGACCCACTTGCAAATTAGATTTCATCATCATCATTGGGTCTTCAGTCCTGAAACTGGTTAAACGCATACCATCATTGTTTCCTATTCTGAACTAACCTACAGATTTCCCCGAAATTTGCACAGTCTGCATCTATCACTATCTGATCTAGGTCAACATCTACCTCTTTTTTCCTATCTCTGCTTGTAATATATGTAATATATTCATCATAATATATTCATCGGTCTCCTTCTATTGTTTTACAATTATATACCCTATTTCTCCGACATTCAGTGGTTGCGAAGAGAGGTAAGCAGCCTGTGGCTGCCAAGTTCCCCCAGCACTTGAACATTTACTGATTTAATATTTTTTCCAATATATCTTTTCGCACAGTCAACATTAGTTGCAGATATTTCACAACAAACAACTAGTTGTTTATAATACTCATCAGATTTATCTGCGCTTATTTCCAGTCTCAAAACTGGTTGGACATGTACCTGCACTTATTTATTTTCTAAACTAACCTACATAGTTCCCTGAAATTCTCACACAGTAATAAGCTCGGTTCCCCTTATATTGTTTTCTAATATTATGCCCTATTTCACTAAGATTTATTGAAGGGGGTTAAGCAACCTGTGGCTGCCAAGATCCCCAACACTTAGACATTTGCCGAAATAATAGTTTTCCAGTAAATGCTTTCACGCAATTACCATAATTCGAGAATATTGCCCATCCCATGCTTGTAGTTGCTTATAATAAATATCATGTTTCTTCTATTGTTTTCTAATATCATGCCCTATTTCACTGAGATTTATTGAAGGGGGCTAAGCAAATTGTGGCTGCCAAGATCCCCCAACACTTAGACATTTGCCGAAATAATAGTTTTCCAGTAAATGCTTTCACGCAATTACCATTATTCGAGAATATTGCCCATCCAATGCTTGTAGTTGCTTATAATAAATATCATGTTTAAGTGCAGTTACTTTCTTCGTCATTAATTTATCCATCTTGGGACTGGTTGGATGCGTACCTCCATTGATTTCTATTCTGAGCTAGCCTACACATTTCCCTAAAACTCCTACAGCCTACATCTTTCACTATCTGTGTGCAGTAGTCTAACCTAGGTCTACCTATTCTTCTCTTTTTTCCTATCTCTGCTTCTAGTATATTCCGCACTATTCCCTCATGCCGTAGTATGTGGCCTATCATCCTATCTCTCCTATTTTTTACCGTTTTCCACATATTTCTTTCTTCCCCTACCATTTTTAGTACCTCTTCGTTCTTAACTTTGTCTGTACATGATATCTTCATCATACGTCTGTAGCACCACATTTCAAAGGCTTCTACCTTTTTCTTGTCCGCTTCACCCACTGTCCAGGCTTCACAGACAGACAGTATTCATTGCCTCTTCTATGTACAAGTTAAAAATCAATGGGGATAGAGAACATCCCTGTCTCACCCCTTTCTTGATGTTTACTTCTCTACGTTCCTGCTCTAATTCTATTACTCCTGTTTGCTCTTTGTATAAGCTTTGTACTATCCGTCTATCCCTATAACTCATTCCAATCAAATGCTTTTTCCAGATCTACAAACCCTATATACACACGCTTGCCCCTTTTTCTATTGTTTTCTCCATTATCACCCCCAGAGCTAAGATATCCTCCCGTGTTCCCCTGTTTCGCCTAAACCCAAATTGGTCTTCTCCTAGTATTTCTTCAGCCCGTTTTCCATTCGTCTTTGTACAATTCTAGTTAATATTTTTGATACGTGTGCTGTCAAGCTTATTGTTCGAAAATTTTCACATCTATCTGCGCCTTTCTTTTTTGGTATAGTTAATATGATGTTGTTTGAAATCTTTGGGTATCTCGCCTGTCTCATATATATAGCTTATAAGTTGGAAGAGACGTTCTGTTACTGCTTGACCAGCGGCTTTTAGAGTCTCCGCTTGCACCTTATCTGTACTCAGCACCTTACCATTTTTCAGACTCTTTAATGCTAATTCAAATTCATCTCTAAGTATAGGATATCCCAAGTCATAATTTTCAATGTCTGATTCCTTTTCTAATGCAGTTAGTTCTTCTCATGCATATAAATTCCCTATATATTCTTGCCATCTACCCACTTTCTCTACATTTTCTATAATGACATTTCCTCCTGCGTCCCTTATATTTTTGCTATACGGTTCTATATCCCTAAAATTGATTCTAATTATTTTGTATGCTTCATCTGTCTTTCCTACTTCCATCTTAGTTTGTACCTCTTTGCACTTTTCATCAATCCATTGTTCTTTAGCTTTCCTGCATTTTCGAATAATTTCCCATTTTATGGCTTTGTATCTCTGTTTTCCTGTTTCGTCTGATTAATTTTTGTATTTTCGTCTTTCTTCTATTAAATTCAGGATATCCTTTGTTATCCATGGTTTCTTATTTTCTTTTTGTGTATACCCCAGAATATCTCTGGCCGCCATGTCGAGGCTGGATTTAATGTTATTCCATTCTGTTTCTACTTCCTTAGTATCAGATATTTTCCCGATATCTTTGAGCAATTCATTTGACCTTTTTTCGATTCTTTCTTGAATATCTTTCTCTTTTAGTTTCTGTAGGTCCAAGTGCCTTTTTCCATTTCTTTTTTTCAAATTTTTAAATTTAAATGCGGCCTTCATAATTACGATGTTGTGGTCAATGTCTATATCTGCTTCTGGGTAGTTTCTACAGTCTTTTACTTGATTCCCAAGCCGTTGTCTAACAAAAATGTAATCTATTTGATATCTTCCTATATCTCCTGGCATCTTCCACGTATATCGTCTTCTAGCATGATGTTGAAATAAAGTGTTTATAATGATTAAATTGTTCTTGTCGCAAAATTCTACCAGCCTATTTCCTCTGTCGTTTCTAGTGCCTAAACCAAGTGAACCTACTATCGCTCCTTCCCTACCCTCACCTACCACTGCATTAAAATCCCCCATAATTTTTAAATTTTCATGTCCTTTTACGTGTCTTAATATGTCTTCGATATCTTTGTAGATGGCTTCTACCTCTTCGTCACTGTAGATAGAGGTTGTTACGTGCTAAAGTGGCACTAAACATTTTCTTAGCTTAATTTTTATGTGCGGAAGTTTTCACGCCTTTGAATTTAAAAGACTTGGCGTATTTCTGTCACGTTAAAAGTGGGTTGGACGAATAATTCCGCGCCGACGGGGGAAAGGACACAAAAGTGGGGTTTTTTCCGGTGGTCTTTTAACGTGGCTTTTTGCCTCTGACCTTCGTGAAGAGCGGTTTTGTTCAGGTATCGTATCGTGCCTTATCTTGTATTTATGTAGATCCTTGCCTGCTTATCTGTTTGTTGCCCTATACCTGGTTTCCTTGTTCATTCCCTACATAGGAAGGAGGTAATTTGTAGCCGTTGGCCAAACCGCATTCCACGCCGTAGCACCATCTTTAAAACTCCGGAGTAGAGCCCTGAGATCCAGTCGAAGCCATTTTGATGGACGTTTGGTGTACCCTCCGTTAATTGCCTTAAAAGGGGCCATCAGTAGCCCTGATGGACGTCAACAGAAGCCAACTTTAACTCAGGGACATATTCATGTGAGTATTTCGCTGTTATAAACTATTGTATGAAAATTGGCATATTTTCCGTCAATGGCGTATTTAATTTGTTATTGGTGACGTCATTGTCAGATGGCCGCACTAAAGCCTGTGTAAAGCTTGGAGCTACCACCTGCCCGTGGCGTCGCTTATTCCGCGCTAGCGGAGTTGTATTTATAAACTTTTTTAATTGTAAGAATTGGCGCCTTCAACATGTGAAAGTTGCAATAAGAGTTTTTCTTTTGTTTTCATGACTATAGAATGTATTACCTAATGTTATTTATAGCGTTTTCACTAAAAAAATCAATTATCTAATATCTGTTGACCTTAAAACCCTACATTCGTGTTTTGGAACACACCACATTCCTTAAGATGTCAAAAATAATTGTTATGGTACTAGAGGTGTACCGCCATTTTGAAACTAAAATATAGCTGTTGATTATAAAATATGTTTTAATATAATGTTCCTTTAATTTTGAATGTGGGATCTGTTTGTTGACTTCAATTTTATTGTTCAGTGCATAGTTATTTTTTTACACACAAATATAAGTTTTTAGGAAGGGTTTATACCATAACCTTACTTCTGTATTATACTGGTAAGTGAATTATTTAGATATGAATAAACAAACAATCAAATAAATAAATAAGTAATGCATGCCTTAAACACTGTGTATTACGAAAATCATCTACTTTATATTAGATTAAAACATAACCCTTGCTTGTTTTTAAAAAAAAACCGTACATAAATTATCTTGTGTTTACGCTTTAAAAAAAAAGTGTCTAGTCATTTACCTGTTTGATTATGATATTCGAACTTACTTTTAAAGAAACCTTATGTTTAAAAACGTTTAATGTAGTGAATTGCCCTTTTAGAATATCTTTTGAAAATGCTAGATTAACGGGATCTTGTTGCATTGGTTAAATAACACATTACCTACCTTTTTTATAATTTGGAGTGTCTTTTTGTAGTTTATCAATGATATATTTCTTTTATTAAACACTAATCTTGCCCTCGTATAGTTCTAAACGTGTTTCTTTAGTGTTTTGGATACTTAGCGTGATTAAATTTGAATATTATACCTTACGAATGCCTTTTATAGGAAGTTTTTACCCTTAAATATCTTTACCGTACTGACCTGAAGTAGCTGTACCGTTTAAATCTTCTGATTTACCTCAGTATTGTATATCTCGTATATATCGTGTCTCAAATATTCTATTCAAGATGAATATTTCACACCTTACGTCCTTGGAGCTGATTTACGAGATTGAGTGTAGAAATATTACCCCTGCCCCTAATCAAAATGATAGACGATTACAACCTAGAGCCATTTTAGCCCAAGAAATAAAGGGCGTCCCTATTTTAAAGAAAATCGTTTCCGATTGGCCTCATAACGTATCTGAAATCAAGTTGTCTTTAGACGATATAACTAGTATAATAAATAGAATAGATCCCGGCCCCAGTGATATCGAGCTAAAGCGCTTAGTTTCGAGAATAACCCATGTCAAACAGCGTATAGAATTATTGTCCCTATATGACGATGAACAAGCGAACCTAGCTAAACAAACTTTTCTATCAGATATTATTACTTGAAGGGATTGTTCTTGAGAGACTCAATTCGAACGCAGACACAGATATATCGTCACCGTTGTCAAATCTCGTACTTGCCCAAGCTCAACCATTAGGGAAATCGATACCTGTTTACAAATGGGGTCTAACTTTTCAAGGGTTCGACTCTCAATTCTCTTTATTGTCTTTCCTCAACAGAATTAATGATTTTAAAATTTCTCGGCAGTGTACCAATCAGGATTTATTTGTTTCAGCAGGTGAATTGTTTTCCGATTCCGCGTTGATCTGGTACTGAAACATTCGAGATCAAATTTCTACCTGGGAGGAATTAGTTGCGTGCTTAAAACGACATTTTCTTCCGCATGGTTATATTACCGACCTTTGGAACGAGATACGAAATCGAACCCAAGGACCTAACGAAAATGTTGTTTCCTTCATTACCTTAATAGAAGCCTTATATAGTAGACTCGATAATAAACCTTCAGAATCTGAAATTATCGATCAGTTACTTAGAAATTTAAATCCTTATTTTTCTGAACGTCTGGCGTTACAACACATTTCTTCCTTAGCCCACTTTAAAGATTTATGTCGTTCTCTTCAGGAAGTAAAGTTAAGAGTTGATAAATACCCCCCCAGAAAAACAATCTGGCCTTTTAGAACCCAATTTAGCTTGTCAAGCTCGAGCTTCTCATAAAGTATCTACCCTTAATGTTCCTTCTACCGCAATAAATAACTCACTTACCTGTTGGAACTGTAAGAGAAGTGGACATAACTATAATGTCTGCACATACCCCAAAAATATTTTTGTTATGGTTGTGGTCGCGCAAATATCTATAAATCTAACTGCACGAATTGTAATCCTAATGTATCGGGAAACTCCCGTCGAGATATTTCTACTCAGGGCGTGAATATCTCAAGGAATCAAAATCGTCCTCTACACCAATCATTTAACGGACCCAGACGCCAATAAACTTAAACCATAAAACTACCTCTAACGCTGTACCGTTATTAAATTTATCTAACAATAATATCGCTACTGTTAATGTACAAAATGCCTTACCTTCATTAGAAGAATTATGTTATACTACCCCGTCTGAAAGGTCTAATTGGCTACAAACCGTTAATTCCTTTTACCATAAAAAGTCTGCCGCTTTACAACTTGTTAAGAAACCCTTTGATAATCGATTGGTTCCTTAAATATAATAGCTTTATTGGACACAGGTTCCTCATGCTCCCTTATAAATAACGAAGGTCTTCAGCAATTATCCAAACAAAATATTAAAATTCAAATTGTTCCCGAAAAAACTTCCATAAATTTAGCTGACGATAATCAAATATATGTAACGGGTTCCCTTAAATTAAAAATTCGAGTAGAATCACTTGAACGTGACGTTTCATTTTTGATTGTCCCTGCATTAGCTTATCCTTTTCTACTAGGTGTGGATTTTTGTAAACTTTTTAATCTGTCGCTTTATTTCCAGGATTTTTCATGGCAAACTTCTCTTAAAACAAATTCCTGTGTATCTACAGGAATATCTAACAAAATTTCTCTTACTGATTCCAAAAATGTAATTCTTAACTCTACAATTGACAAATTTCGTAAACTTAATACCTCTGAACTTGGTTGTGTTACTACCGCAACACATGTTATCTCTACAGGTGATGCCCTTCCTTTTAAGCAACGTCAATATCCCTTATCGCCTGCATTACTAAAGCATTTGTATGCTGAAATAGATAAAATGTTAGAATCTGGTGTTATCTCTCCCTCAAATTCACCTTGGGCGTTTCCCGTATTACTAGTTCGTAAGAAGAATGACAAATGGCGTGTTTGTTTTGATGGCAGAAAGTTGAATTCAGTGACTGTTTCTGATGCTTATCCTTTACCAAGAACTGACTCTATTTTAAGGCGGCTTCGAAACGCAAAATTTATCTCATCTATCGATCTTAGACAAGGTTTTTATCAGATACCTCTCGACCTATCTTCTCGTCAAAAAAACCGCTTTTTGTGTTCCAGGCCGAGGTCTTTTCGAATATAATTTTTTGCCATTTGGTCTCTATAACGCACAACAAACCCTACCACGTACTATGGATCAAACGCTAGGTCCTATCTTACATCAGGAACGTGCCTTTGTATTTTTGGACGATATTTTAGTTATCTCAAGCTCCTTTGATGAACATATCGCCACATTAAATGAGGTTGCAGAACGCTTAAATGCAGCAGGTTTTAAGATAAACTGGGAAAAGTGTCAATTTTGTTGTTCGTCCCTTACATTCCTTGGTTTTATTATCGATGGAACTGGCCTACGAGCAGATCCTGCTAAAGTCGATGCTATTACTAAATTTAAAACACCTAAAGCTGTTACTGAAATCAAACGTTTAATTGGAATGATTAGCTATTATCGCATCTTTCTACCCAACCTTTCAACTATATCTGCACCCATTACCGCTTTAATTAAAAATAAAAAGAAATCCCAAACTATCGAGTGGAATTTAGAATCTCAACAGGCTTTCGAACAAATTAAAACGTTAATCACTTCAGCACCTATCTTAATTTCACCCAATTTCGATGAAAAGTTTTATATACAAACCGATGCCTCGCTTACTGGTTTAGGTGCAATGTTGTTCCAGGTGAGCAATGGTTTAGAACATCCAATCGCTTATGCAAGTCGCGCCTTAACTTCTGCCGAACAAAAATACTCAGCTACCGAACGAGAATTATTGGGCGTTATCTTTGGCATCGAGAAATTTAGAGGATATGTTGAAGGTACACATTTTACCGTAATCACTGATTGTGCAGCTCTCACTTGGCTTAATAACTTAAAACAACACGCAGGTCGTTTGGCAAGATGGAACTTGCGTATCTCTCAATTCACTTTTGATGTTAGGCATAGGCCTGGCAAATTAAATATCGTACCTGATGCCTTATCTCGTGATGTTGTCTCTCTTAACATTCCAAATCTAATTCCTGATACCTGGTATCTTAATATGATTAAAAAAGTTTCTGACAATCCCGATAAATTTCCTACCTTTCGCGTAACTAATAATAGGCTATATAAATTTGTATCTTCTTCTCCACATAAAATATCTAATATTCCTGAATGGAAACTTGTCGTGCCTACCGCTAACCGTAGTGAGGTGCTTAAATTATGTCACGATGGCCCCATAGCTGCGCACCTTGGTGTTACAAAAACTCTCGCTAAAATATCTGAATTATATTACTGGCCCACACTAAAGCAATCTGTTTGTCGCTATATTAAGAACTGTAAAATTTGTGGTTCTCATAAGAGTTCACAAGACGCTCGCTCTGGTTTAATGGGGAACTTTAAACGTGTATCTTATCCCTTTCAATTAATATCGCTTGACTTATTAGGACCTCTCCCCCGATCGAAAAAAGGTAACCAATATCTTTTAGTTGTCACCGATTGGTTTTCTAAATTTGTTATGGTGCAATCCTTACGTAAAGCTACATCTGCTGATATAATTAAATTCCTAGAACAAAATGTATTTCTTATCTTTGGTGTCCCTCAGATTATTCTTTGTGACAATGGGGCACAATTTATCTCTAAAGATTTTCAGAATTTCGTTAAAAGTTACAAAGTACAAAAAATTTGGTTTAACGCAAAATACCATCCTCAAGTAAACCCTACCGAAAGAGTAAATAGAGTTTTAGTTACCGCTATCTCTTCCTATATTGATTCAGACCATACTACATGGGATGAACATATTTTTAAAATTGCTCAAGCTTTGCATACATCTAAACATGAAGCAACCCAATTCACGCCGTCATTTCTTGTTTTTGGAAGATATACCCCAATCGATGGGAGTTATTATGGTTTAGTGCCAGACGATACTAACGTAATTGAATTTGACGATAAAGTACGCTGGGACAAAAACCAACAATCATTACCTTCTATCTTTAACGACGTTAGAAAAAATTTGTTAAAAGCTTACGAAAAGAGTAAGGACCATTATAACTTACGTAAACGAAATATTTCCTTCGCCTTGGGCGAACAAGTTTGGAAAAGGAATTATGTCTTATCGGATGCATCTAAGAAATTGTCCTCAAAATTAGCCCCTAAATTCATCCTTTGTAAGGTCACTCGTGTCATTAGTCCCCTTATCTACGAACTTCAAGATGCTGAAGGAAAACGCCAAGGCAGGTGGCATATTAAAGACCTTAAGCCATTCTCTGCTGACCCTAATACTACTTAAGTTTTTCACGTTCCATTCCCCTTACGATTTACCTAATTTTTTTTTGTTCTCACTATCAATTAGTTAACTTTAATTGCTTATTTCCTCTCTTGTACTGTGTATATTTCTTACACGTTTAACTTTACTTACCCTAAATCAGCTATCTTTTTCCTCTTGGTTGACTTTTCCTTGACCATACTGTTACTTATATATCACTTCATTCTCTACACCCCCCAATATAACTCTGTTGTTTCATTTAATTAATCCTCGAACTTTTCCTACAGCATATTATTTGGTTTTTAGTATTTTTCTTACGTCATTTAATTTTGTGTGGTAATTGTCGTAACTTTGGTTGAAATAACTCATTGAATTTTTATGATTGGTTTGAGCTGATGTTAGAGTGGATGCTTTCTTCTTTGGGCTCACATAGGAGCCGCGGCCTATGCCATTGTAAGAAATAGTCCATGTTCGCAGTTGCAAAAAACTAGAATTGTCTATTCCATGTGTTTTTCCTCTGAATTATTACAGTCGCCCACATTATACTATATCATTATTTCTTTCTTTTTCTACTAAATCACCATAACTTATAAACATTTTTTTTTCATTGTTTTTTGTTGAACTTCGTGGTGAGGCGCTATTGCTTCTTATTGATATCTTATTAAATTCTCGGTTGTTTTAGCATATTGGGACAGTGTACCTGTATTTAACTGCTTATAATTAGGCATCATTGTGTGTTTAGGGTGCTACCGTTTAAAAAAAAACTACCTTAAAACAGTTTGTTTTTGTGCGAATGTATCTGTATTGATACTTTTGAGTTGTTGTGTCAACTTTTGTCTGATTTTCTTATCGTAGTGGATGCACTCGTTAGGAAAATGATCGTACTAGTTCTCTTAAGAGTCTAGTGAATTTTAAACGTATATACCTTATCTTGTCGGATTAATATCGCAGGTGGTCCTTCAGACTGCGCTGTGTTTAAATAGGGACAACTCTCTACCTTCTCTCGGACGCTTGTCCAAAAACTCTACTTTTTTATATCCCGCTGTCTCCGTTTATTCCTTATTCTTCTTTCGGTGGACCAGTTCTTGTCCCGGAACACCCGTCTACCACATAAGAGTGATGTTCCCTTACTCCGGGCTACTGGCCACATTGGCTGGTTGAGTAGCGCTTTGCTATCCACCTTTTTCTGTCTCTTTAGCTCAATGCGTGTGTCTTAGACTGACATACCGACCCCTATGGTCTCTGCCAATCTAAGTACCGAAAAAGCCGCTGCCCTCTTTTGGAGACCTGTCTTAGTCTGGTTCCTCACTAACGACCCTACTATTTTGGTTGGACCTGTAGTTTCGTTCTTTAGCTCGTTAGAACACGCAAGTCATTTCACATGTTCTAGTAATCTAGAACTTCGGCAAGGTGCAGGTCCATTCGAAATGGCTAACTACTTCGACCTAATTACAAGCAAACAATAGTCAATAAACAGCAATTACAGGTACGTAATTACAGAGGTACATCAATGCAAATTTTTGAACCTGGAGATACAGTGCTCGCCCGATCCTAACATCTTCAAATCCTTGGAAAATTGCAAAAATAGATGCAGTGCTAGGCACTCAAAATTATTTAGTGAGATTTCCAGATGGTACATACTGGAAACGCCATATGGAGCAACTGCGTCCAACTTTGCTAGAATTTTTCAACGAACAAGAAAGGC
Organism: Platerodrilus igneus; assembly: GCA_036346225.1. NCBI lineage: Eukaryota > Metazoa > Arthropoda > Insecta > Coleoptera > Lycidae > Platerodrilus > Platerodrilus igneus. Next base: position 3,323,305 of record JARFIW010000932.1, on the reverse strand, counting down.
AGTTCACTTACGAAAACAAAAGCACTACACCCTTAGCTGAAGATCGCAGTATTGTTGCGGCTCCTGAAAGTGTTACAGGTCTTAGTGATAGTGTAGTTATACAAAACGTCACAGGTGTTAGTGACAGTGCAGTGCAAAGTGAAAATAGTAATATTTTACTACCTCACACTTCACTGGCGAAAAGTCAAACAAGCGAAATTGAGCAAGCAGGTACACCACACATTCAAGCGAATAGTCCTGAACAAATTATTAGACGTTCTACACGTATAAAGAAACCAGTTTCTAGATTAAATTTATAATTTAAATTCTACATTACAAATGTTTATTTTTCAATTATTATGTACAATGTTACAATTTCTCTCTTACAAGGGAAGGGTGGTGCACTATACCATGCCATCCCACCATTCTGTCATGCGCAGGTATACTGCTGCCCTCTCCTTGCAATTCAGCATTCAAGGTACAGTGCAGTACGTTCGTGTATTTCAATACGAAATGGTCGTATCCAAATGTAAATTACTCCATGTACATATTGCAATAAACGTATTAATTAGTATATATTGTTCAATGTATCGTACTCTCGAGCCCTTCAAAGTTGGATACACCACAAGAACATAATTGTGTGATAATGTTAAAATCTTTTTATTGATGTTTTTCACATGTAAATGTAATACTTCCAGCTTTACTATAATAAATTACTTTGCAATTACCAAGAGGAGTGATTAAAATTCAAAGTCATCTAATATTTGATTTTAAAAACCTTTCTTTCAGCTAACCGTTCTAAGTATTAGTGTTCTTTTGGTTGTTTGTTTTATGTTTAGTTTAACAATTGTTTAGTTAAAGATTTCTCATGTGAATTTTAGGTCAGAAACACTCCCAGGATCTCAGGTTTTGGGCATCCGCTTATTATTCTAGCTGAAGCTTTTCTTAGAAACCCAGCACGATTAGTGACATCCACGATACTTCCCAATTAAGACATACTTCACACACGATAGCATTTTCCAAGACCCCCTTCAAACACTTACACCACCCATCCCACTGAGTTAGTCAGCAATGATTTCGTTAGTACAGTCGAGGTTTTCGGTGTATTGCCAAAACAGGATTGAAGAGTTTTTCTGTGAAGTACCGGCTAGATTTTCTGGGGTCAAAATTATACATAACAAGCTTATACACAAAACTTTGTTTATGATAAATAATTGCTATATTTTCATTTGAAATGCTATTAAGAGAAGCAAAAACATTCTATTAACAAAGGCTTAAGTAAACATTTGTATTGAAAACGTGAAAAACAATTCTAACTCGTGAAGGGTGGAATAATATAATATTTAGTGATGAATCCACATCCAACTTTTGTGTACAAAAAAGTCACAAGTGGGGCATTATAATAAAATAAGATGCATTTCCCACAAATTGCCTAAAGTAAACCAGTGTCCAAAAATCTTATGATTTGTAAACATAACATTCCGAAGAGTTTATATTGTATATAGTTTGTAAATCTAATTTTAATTTGAAAAATTATAATGCAATTTTTAGAAAAAATCTTGTTCCTCAGAACGGTAACAATCTTAGTAACATCCAAAGTTTTATATTTTAACAAGACTGCCATGTTTCACATAGCCATGGCTACTTGGAAATAGTTTACTAAACATGGTATATGAATTCTACACTAGCCCATAAAACTTTCATATTAAAAATGTGTGACACAATAAAAATTGAAGAATCACAATAAGAAGCTGTTCCTAATTTAGAAGCGAAATTGAAAGAAATTTAAGCAGTCGCTAAAAACAAGTAGGAGAAGTACTGCCATATTAGATTTTTCAGTTTTGTTGTAAAAACTTGTAGTGTCCGTCTATAAATTTCAAAGAAAAATTGTTTATTATAATTTTATTTGTTAAATGACTTTTTTTATAGATACCGACATACCATCAATAACAACAAACAAAATTCAGCATTTTTATAGTTGTTGGCTATGCATGATGTTTTTAAAATTCATTTGTCTGAACATTTAAAACTGATTCTATTAATATGGAGGATTTACTATTTAGATTTAGTTGATTTAAATTCGACTATTTAAAGACACTAAACAAATATAATATATACAACATATTACTGTTTCTATTCGTAGACAATTAAAATACATTTACTGCCTAGATCAATAAATGATAGCTTACCTGCTAGTACTGGGACTATTTACTTTTTTATTTCGTATATATTTACAATTTCCAATATTAAAAGCAACTGACACATATGGACACATGGTGCTGTTGGACAAATTTACTTCTTTTATATCTAATAAGAATTCTGAAAAAATAGCTTCCAATTCTGTCACACGTTCAGCTTTCACCTGCATACAATAAATATTCATAAAATAATTAAACCACAATGTTATACATACCTCTGGTATTAACAAAAGTGTTTCTACTAACTGCTTAAAATACAATGAAAAAAACTCGTATGAATAAGGCTGGAGTTCCTTGTCTTCATTGTTTGGTAATTTCTTTACATGCTTGATGGCATTCACTTCAGGAAAAATGGTAGTCTCAGTACCAAGTTCAAGATATCTATGTAATTCATGAGTATTAGCACGTGTTATTGATACATCAGGCAACTGCACATTAACTACTACATAAGGCCAATTTAAAAGCTGTTTTATTCCTATCTGTGGCCATAGCTTTTCATGATGCTGTTTTAGATATACATTTCCTAAAATAAAAATTAAATTCCTGTTATTTATGACAAATTAAACGCTTAAAACAAGTTATAAAAGTTTAGAAGGTGTAAAAAGCATGGAATTACTTTAGATAAACATGAGGTAGTAAGATTGCATTTATTAATCTAAGGTATAATTATTAATTTAGAATGGAGAGAATAAATGTGGATGCATTTGGTATATTAAGATTTCAAGAATATTTAATGTTAAGTGTTATATCTTTAGATCTTTTGTACTACACTTATTAATTATTCAATCACTCAACATTAATTTTTTTTTTTACCTATTGCATCAACAACATAATTCTTCTACTTGCCATAAAAACTTGAAATATAACAAACAGCTTACAGAGCGATTTTGATACAATATAGAACTACACTGCACTCAACAAATATATATTACTCAAATTTAGACTAGGGTAGAAAATTAATTAATTACATCAAATAATTTTAATCACCGTGTATAAGGAAGCTTTGGGAAAAGTACGAGTAATTAAGGGCCTGCTGGGAAGATTTAAATCATTCAATTAGAATGTAGGGTTTGTATAGAATTTTATTAGATAATACGCATTATTAAAACGTGGAGCATAAAAATTTATTCGTTTCATTAAAAATAAGGGATTTAAATTATTCACTAGACGCTTTCTATAAAAAGAAGCAGAATTAAAATGCTCAACTTGTATGTAATTTAATTGTTCCAAGTAAAGAAACAAATAGAAATTACGTACAAAATTTATATTAATTAATTCAATTTTTAAGTAACGGGTATTAAATAAAGTGTACAAATAATAATTAATATTTAATTTGTATTCACTAAAAATTAAAGGGTAGAAGTCAATGCCATTCATTATTATTTTAATTGGAGTTAATTGAACCATTAGTAATATATAATATGCATAAAAGCTTTTAAAAACCCAATAATATTCAAATCGTAGAAGTGTTATTTAAAGTATTACGATTGAACAGCTGCGTATTTTTAAATGTCAAATTCTAATAAATTCGAGCTGATAAACATGCAGATTCTGCGTATATTGCAAACGGTCGGATAAACCGTAGCTTAAATTAACATAGGAATCCACGTGGACTGAAATAACCGATAGTAAAGAATATAGATTTGCACCACTAAGGCCAGGTTAGAAAAAGACTGATAAAATGCGCAAGGCAGAGTCACAGATAATTAAAGGCGTGATTTGAGCAACGTCACGAGGAAACGATTGATTGAAATAAGTTGCAGATATGAGAGGTGAAAACACAACAATTTCTATACAAAATTAATTAGTTGTTCTCGGACGTGTTTGCGAGCCGTGTGAAAATTTCTTAGATTTAACTGGCACGAGTGCAAAAATTTAGTAGAATCGCTGTGCCGGACTGTCGAGAAGGGAACAGAGAATGCGAAATTCTGAAAATTGTCCGTTGAGGGACAAATCTGACGTGCAAGCAAGGCTGTTATATAAACCCGGACTTTAAACAGTTTCGCTCTCTTAGATTTTCGATTTTGATTCAATACTTTAAACAGTTTGCTCTTATATTTTTTGATTATTGAATACTTTAAAACAGTTTGCTCTTTACGTGCTACGATACAAGTTATTATGCATTAGTGCACTTAGAAAAGATAGATAAGTAGCGATAAATAAATACATTTAAGTATGCAGCTTTGTATAGCGTGAGTGAATTATGAATTGCTTTGCTAATTTTCGGGGATATACATAGATGAGTTCCTGAGAAGTCCTGAACCAATTTAGACGAATGGTGGTGTACAAAAATTTTAAAAGCGTTCAGAATCTGAAGCCGTAAACATAAACCAGCTGGAATGGTGGAATTAGCAAGTCCGATGTACATTGAAGCCACGAGTGCAGTAACCTTCAGGTAAATTATACAATTTTGTTCGAACTTTGATGTTTTGGTGTGTGTTGGATATTTTTATAATTTGTTTGATAAAATAGACAGTAGTGTATTTGTATAAACAACAAATTTTTAATTTTAAGGTGAAATTTTCTTGTATAAGTAGAAAGGAGTATTTAGCAGTTTATGTTTTGATTATGATGAAAATTTGGGTCTGTCTTTGAGCTCAATTAGACTAACCTGTTTAATTAACGTAAAGGGGTGGGAGATGCTCCCTTTTATTCAGACTCAGGTCTGCAAATATTGTGAAATTAATTAGTATGCATCCTACAAGGACTTTAATTCTGGATGAAAATTAAAATGATGACAAATTTAAACTTGAAATTTTATGATACTGAAATTTATGCTGAAATTTAATTTTGAAATTTTAATGTATTATGAATATTGATGTAAATAGAGTTAACGTTGATGTTTGTGGTAGGAATGTGTTTGTTTTTTTTATGAATGAGGATGAAAGTTTTAACTAGGTGAGCAGCCGAGGCGGAAAGAGTAAAAAGACGAATATCAGAAGAGATTCAACAGGGCGAGAATCACAGCAAATCTTGACGGCCCAATGTTGGTGCTCGAATGTTTTTTACTCTGGTGAGGCTTTTTGTAGGTTTCACAGCAATATATATATATATATATATATATATATATATGTTCCAAAATAGGAAGTATATATGAATATATATATATATATATATATATATATATATAAAACAGTATATACGATGTATAAATAAACACTAACTTTACGAAGAATTGAAAGAAAGTTTTTAATTATACTTATAATCAGAGCCGACAAAAGAAACATAAGTGTAGGTATATCTAAAAATCAATATATGGAGAAAATGTACAAATTACTAAACGAATCTACAGTACACAAAAAGCTTGATAAAGATTCAACTCCACGTTTTCAAAATTCAACAATAAATGTGATAAAAAAACTAAAACAAGAAAAATACATCACTAAAGAGCAAGCAAAAACTTTAACTAATTATAGCTCTACAAGTCCAAAACTATATGGCCTACCCAAAATTCATAAAGCAGAATATCCTTTAAGACCCATAGTTGCATCAAACAACAATCCTACGGAAAATCTTTCAAAATTTATAGCAAGCATATTACAAAAATCTATTAATACAAATAATTACAACGTATGTGATTCTTTTGAATTTTCTGACTTTATACAAAACCTTCAACTACCAAATGATCATGTACTAATAAGTCTAGATGCAATCTCACTCTATACCAATATTTCAAAATTTCTAGTCCTAAAAAGTATCAAAAAGCTATGGTATAAGATCAATACTAATTGCACTATTCCAAAATCTGTTTTTACAGATATCATAGAGTTAGTTTTCTGTCATACATATATAAACATACATACATACAAAAAATATCTAAATTTCAGTCAAACGATAAAAGAAATTAATTACAATATAGAAAGTTATTTCAAACACTGTCAAAATTATAAAGGAATTGTCATTATAACATTCAAATGTGATTAGCAAACCACATTAATGTGTTCTTTTTAAAAGCTTTCAACCACACTTTTAACTTGTATCAAAAAAAATTTATCTATATCGACGATTTCAGTATAAAACCTCACATTAGTAAGTAAGTTTTTAACTATTTTACGCCCATATTAATGTTTCTAAGTTTTAGTATCTTTGATAATGGTTTAAAAATAAACCGAAAGCTTAGAATTATAATAAACAGTACACTTAATTAACCAGCAGACCTAAAAGCCTATTATTGTATATATTATATTTTATAAAGAATAAGTAAATTTAATGAGTCTTAAAATAATATCAAAGAACGAAATTTAATGGCAAGTGACTCAATATTAGCCACAAGGGCATCCTGTCGACGCGAGCCCCAATTAGGACGAAACGCGTCGACAGGATGCCCTTGTGGCTAATATTGAGTCACTTGCCATTAAATTTCATTCCTTCTATGTAATATCCAAGGTTGGACGCACTTATTTACCATTCATATTAATGAAATGTCTAATTTAAAACTGATGATAAACGAGATCGTAGAATAATTATTTGCTGAACTTATATCGAATGCTATTTCCGTGTGATGGAGCTTTTGAGATTTCAAATAGGTGTTTAAGTAATTTTATTTAAGAAAATAAAAAGTAATTCCATTTGAATAAGTTTCTGTTGATTTTATTTAACGTTTATGTTCACTATTTAATGGACACTACTGTTCTTGAAAATGATATGAATCATAAGACCTGAAATATAATTCATTTAGTATGTGGTGTTAGAAATAAATAATTGTAAGATTAATGAAAATAGTAAACAAAATTTAACCAATGACAAATAGGACTCAAGTGATCCAAATGAAATGTTTTGTAAAGAGTTAATAGATCTGTTTGTGATAGTTGATCCAGTAGGTAGTATTATAAGAATTTTGTATCGAGTAGGCAAATAGGAATTTTTAAAAAGATCTCCTGGGTGATAAGATAACAATGTAGAACTTGATAAAATGATTTGTTAATTTTTATTAAGAAAGAATAGATGTGTTTTACCTGCTCTCGAGTTTTTATTAAATTATTTAAAGCTGAAGTTATTTGAAAGTCGTAACTGTGAATTAAAATAGGCCATGTGCAACGGGTAACAAGTTTCAAGGGTTTATACAACCATTTGAGGACGAGAAGATTATTTGCTCGAGTAAAGTGAAATGTGTACAGCTTACAAGTATATATTTCCAGAGGAGTCCCAATATTATGAAGTGTTCCAGCAGTGGTAGTAATTTGAACGAGTTCCTAGTTAGATCGCCGGTTCTGAGCATATTTTTTCTATAATATTCTTTTAGTATTCCTAAAGCCTGAAAATAAAGCGTAAATTCTTTAAAATACCAAATATTAAAACTTATTTTTAAACAGGTATTGTGCACTTCAAGTTTTGGTAACTGTAAGCAGATCCATTCTTGTAAACACAGGCGACTTCATTGGAATTACAGGTATTAAATAAATTAGTTCTTATAGTTGTAACACCTAAAAAACTGTAGTACTGATTGAAACCTCAAATTTTTTATCAAATTTAAGCATTCTGGGTTTTGTTTACATTATGAATAAAATTGCTAGAATGGTCACACCCAGACCTATAGCGAGTATTTTTAAAAATAACTAGATGGTGCTTTGACTGGCAGTGGTTATTATATGTGCATACAGTTTTGACCCACACTGTTTGCAAATTATAATTTTTAATTCATTTAATCCTGAGTAAGAGTTTCAAAAAGCCGTGGCATATATTGGTTCACATCCAAGTTACATATATCCGTTTGTTAAAGATATATAAGAAGTTTAAATACAAAAGGCCCACATAAAGAGAGATATATAAGAAGATATATATATATATATATATATATATATATATATATATATATATATACATTCTATCTCTCATGACCTTTAATTGTTTCCACATACAGGGTTCCTCACCAATCTTCCTATAAACTTCCTCATTTGTTTAACATTCTCCTATAACACCAAGTTTCAAAGGCTTCTATCTTTTTCTTATCTACCCCTTTAATTGTCCAAGTCTCACTACCGTAGAACGCTCCATACATACGACTTTAAGAAACTTTTTCTATTATTTAAACTAATACTATTGGCTATTAGTAAACCTATATTTTTTAAAAACATTTTTCTAGCTTGAGCTATTCTAGCTTCTATATCCCTTCTGATATGTCCGTCCTTTGTAATTATACTGCCTATATAGCAAAATTCATCTACCTCCTCTAACTCGGTATTACCTATTTTTAATTTTGGTTTACAACTAGGATGTAACTCACTTGTCATTATCTTTGTCTTTCCTGAGTTAATTCTCATACTATAGTTACTCTGCAGTATCTCATCTAAAATATTTAAAAACTTTCCCAACTCTTTTCTAGACTCTGCTATAATGGCTATATCATCTGCAAAACGTACCATGTCTATTTTCTGTCCCTGTACACTAATACCTGTTTCTTTTCTCTCTCTAGCTAAGTTTAAAGCTTCCTCAATATAAACATTAAAAATCAAGGGAGACAGTATACATACAGCCCTGTCTAACACCATTTCTAATCTTAGCTTCCTTTTCTATTTCATCAAATCTAATTACTACGCTTTGGTTTGTATATAGACTGTAAATAATTTTTCTATCCCTATGAGAGATTATTCCTATTTTTCGCAAAACCCTGAACATAACTGTTAAATTGTTCTTTTTCATAAAGCAATAATACACAATTGGAGACATAAGGTTTTCTATTACATAACTTTATCAATTCAATACAAAACAAAAGCATTGCCAGTAAACTGTCATTTATTACACATTACCACAGACCTACTACTAAAGATAACTGAACTTTTAATACAACCCTAATGCGCACACTCTGCTTCTTAATGTCTGCAGGTGCGTACTTAAGATATTATAATGTTGATATAAAATACCAAAACACAGGAGCGTATTATCGCATATTCCAACACCTACCCTTGCGATAAATGCGACAAAAAATTCACAATAAAATATTGAAAACTAAGAGCAAACACTCTGTAATAACTACTACCTTATTCATTAATATAATTTCAACTTAAATCTAAATTCTTCAAACTTATTACGGCCGAGTGGCTTTGTAAAAATATCAGCTGGATTGCAGCGACCTTCAATTTTTATTACATTGATTACATTTTGAACTACTAAATCATAAACAAAGTGAAGTGCAACATTTATGTTTTTGGATCTTTTCGAAAAATTCCCATTATTTGCCAACATACAAGTTCCACTATTATCTTCATAAATCTTTATATTAGTTAACAAACTGTTGTTAATACCAAAATCAGACAATAGATTTTTGACATGTAATGTTTCTTCTACAGCATCCGCCAGAGCTACATATTCCGCATGAGTTGAAGAGTGTGAAACAGTTTTTTGTTTAATTGATTTCCAACTTACAACATTTACAAATACTTTAACAAGAAAACCAGTAGTTGATTCACTATCATTCACGTCTCCAGCCCAGTCAGCATCAACATAACGATTAATTATATCGTTATCAGTATTTTTACCATAATTGTGTGACACATGACGTGTGTGATACAAATAAATTAAAATTCGCAAAGCAAGCCTAAAATGTATCTTATTACAACAATTTTGAAAACGGCTTAAATAATTTACTGAGAAGGCAATATCTGGTCTAGTACCTTGTGAAACATATAATAATGCACCAATTAAATTTTTATATTTTAAACTGTCATTGAGTTCCCCCACCTTCTAATTTCAAATTTGTTTCCATCGGACTGTATTTTATGTTACTATTTAAAATACCATATTTTACTGCAAGCTCTTCAATAAATTTCATTTGACTTAAAGTCATTTGTTGGTTATTTTTATCATAATTAATATCAATACCAAGATATGATTTTACATTCCCAAAATCGGTCATCTTAAGATAATTTGTAAAATTTCTTTTGATCAGTTCTATAGAATGTATGTTACTTTCACAGATAAGGATATCATCTACAAAAATAATACAAAAGAGATCCATCTTTATATTAGAATACAGACAAAAATCATGTTGACTACGTGTAAATCCAAGACTAACAATAAACGTACTAAAACATCCATACCAGTTTCTCAGAGATTCTTTCAGTCCATATAGTGATTTTTTTAATTTATAGACCCTTCCTGCTTCAATTTCACACCCTTCTGGCTGTTCAACAAATATTCCAGATTTCACTTGACTATTTAGGAATGCAGTTTGTACATCCATCTTATGAATGTCATAGTCACGTTCCACACAAACACTTAATAATGTTGATAACTTAGCAACGGGTGCGTACACATCATTCAACAATTCATTCTGTTCGAATTCTTTAACGACAAGTCTAGCTTTATACATGCCATAGGATTTTATTTTATACACCTATTTCACATTTAGCACCTTTGTGTCTACAGGTCTGTCAACTAGCTCCCAAGTTTCTGAATCATTCAATGAATTAAATTCTTTTAACATTGCCTTTCGCCATTCCTCTTTCTCCTCAGATTCTATTGCTTCATCATACGTTTTGGGCTCACTCAGATTTGCATAATTAGAATATAAGACATAATCGTTATAACGCACTGGTACCATTTTTTTCCTTTCTGATCTACTTTTGACCTCTTCCATTTTCTCTTCTTTCCCTGATTCATTCTCGCTATTTTCATCATTCAAACGAATATATTCAGTGCCTCATTCAACAAACCTCACATTTCTTGCCAATTGCACTTTACCATTGACCAAGATCCTATAACCTTGATCAAAATACCCTACTAATTTTCCTTTTATTGATTTATCATCTGATGTAGTTCTCTTTTCATCAAGTATTCTAACAAAAACATCACTTCCATACATTTGCAAATTTTTCACACTCGGTTTACAACCAAAAAATATTTCATACGATGTCTTTTTCTCAAAAGTTGAACTATTTTTTAATCTGTTTCCTATAAATCAGGCAGCTAAAACAATTTCTGGTCAGTATTTTCTTTCTAGGTTAGCTTCCTTTCTTAAGCACCGTACACTGTTCATAATGGTTCTGTTAAATCGTTCGGCAACTCCATTTAATTCATGATTATATGGCACGCATGGCACAATTTGAAAACCTTCCCTTTTTGCCATATCATAATAATTTTGATTCAGATACTCCTTTCCATTATCACACCTCAATTCTAATAAAGGACCTGGTGCACAATTTTTAAGGACATTGAAATATTCCATAAAGCAATAAAACACATCAGACTTGTTTTTAATACAGAATACTCTTGCAACTCTTAAGTAATCATCGATAAAACTAACAAAATATTTTTCAAAATTAAAACCTTCCTCATCCATAAACTTTACATCTGTATGAATTATTTGGCCACGGCAGTCAGCACGTCTTCGATGGTTTTCATATTTTAAATTTGACATTTTACTTTCTAAGCAAATTTCACAGTGCATAAAATTGTTATCCAAAGAATTTGGCAAATCATTTAAATAATTTTGACGACACATTATTTGCAAATTATTAAAATTTACATGACTAAGCACTCTATGTAAACGCTCTTTGACTGACATATTTTTTGCTGTGTAATTAGCTGAAATTATATTGCTTTCAGATATTACCTCACATCTTATAGGGAAAAGTTTATCTTTGACACTTGAATACAAAATTAATTCATTTTTCTGATCGTATACTTCAGCACCATGTGGCTGAAAAATTACAGATTCCCCTTTACTTGTCATAGCACTAACGCTTAACAAGTTTTTTGCCTATTTCAAAGACATAGAATATATTTTTAATATCTACAACCCTTTTCGAATTTCCATTTTTAAATTTACATAAAATATTTCCTATTCTTGATGCTTTAAAAACTTCGGCATTGCCAAGTTTAACTTGCGTATTGACCTTAAGATTAATATAATTATAAAAATATTTATCTGACATTACTATGTGATCCGTGCATCCACTATCAATCAACCAATCTACTATAACATTATCTTTTACATTACTACTCACGTTAGAGCTATTGACATCAATATGAAATAATTAGACATCATATTCTTGCTTTGACTCGGTAACATCAGCATTTCCTGCAAAGTTACTTCCTCCACTTCCTCGATATCTTTGTGGATTGAAATTTCTTCTTTGATTTCCACGAAAAATTTCCTGAATACAATGTAGGACCTCGAAAATTACCTCTTCGATTAAAGTTTGACCTACCACGGCCATAATCAGAATATCCACGGCCTCTGCTTGCAAAACTACTTTGATTCTTCCAATAATCTGCTGTACGATTCCAACAATTTTTTTTATGTGACTGGATCGCCCACAACCATAACATATAATATTTTTCTTATCAGCATTACCAGATACTTGAACATTTGCTTTAAAGGCTTGAGCATTCGGCTCAGCATTACTAATTCCATTTTCAACAGACCTTACATCGTCTGTCTTTTTATTTAAATCTTTACAACTCAATAAGATGTCTACAGCTGTCTGGTAAACACATCATTAAATAACTAACTTTTCTTTTCCGACTAACATCACCACCAGCACACTGTAATTCATTGATTTTACGTTCAAACATCTCGAAAAAACTTTTCAGGGTCGTCAGTATCATTCGTTTTTAAATTACACAACTGGCGTTCAATTAGTAACTGTTTAGCTTCAGACTTTTTCATATATAAACCATCTAATTTTACAATCACCTGCTTTGGGGTATCACAATTCATCATATCAACCGCCGGCACGGCAACGGAAAAATAGTACATAACTTTATCGACCATAGAATTCCAATCTTCTTGTTTAATTGTTGTAGGACGAACCTCATTTTCAATAACAGCAATACACTTTTTATATTTCAATAAAAACATGAACCCTCGTCTCCACTGGTCGTACTTTGACCCCTTTGTAAGTTTTTCAATTACAACGTCGTTATTACCCATTTTCTATTAGCGTAAATTTTACTTTCAATTCATGTTTTAACAGATGCTTTACTTGTTTAAGGTTATGTTCCTCGTGCACGTTGTATATTTTTTATAACCACCAACACGGCTTCGTTTTCTAACAAACTACAATTAACCAACCACGGTTTCTGCTACCATGTTAAATTGTTCTTTTTAATAAAGCAATAATACACAATTGGAGACATAAGGTTTTCTAATACATAACTTTATCAATTCAATACAAAACAAAAGCATTGCCAGTAAACTGTCATTTATTACACATTACCACAGACCTACTACTAAAGATAACTGAACTTTTAATACTACTCTAATGCGCACACTCTGATTCTTAATGTCTGCAGGTGCGTACTTAAGATATAATGTTGATATAAAATAACAAAACACCGGAGCGTATTATCGCATATTCCAACAATAACAATCAAATTACCCGTATCAAATGCTTTTTCTAAATCTACAAACGCGAAATGGGGTTTATAATAATATTTTTTTCAAAATCTATTGGGACCTCACCTGTGCCATATATTACTGGGCATTACTATTGAGGTTGTCGCTAACTTTATAGCATAAAACATACCTGTTAGTAATTGGTTCAAACTGGTTCCAACCACGAAATATTTATGTGGACTGTAGTTGAATCAAAAACCATTGTCGAGTTACTCTGCCTATTATAACACTTCGAATTTCACAATAATCCAACGTTTATTATAACTTAAAATATAGGTGATTTGATTAGAACACATCACACCCAAAGTGCGCTTATGTCCGTGTTATTTAACAACATTATTATTTATTCACATTAGTAGCAAACTATTGATGCAAAGTCTAACGCATCATTACGAAGCGACGGTTCTCAGAACACTGTCCTTGCGTTTTCTTAAGGGTTGAGCATGGGATAAACCAGTTTTATTTATTTATTTATTTTATTTATTTGAATCAGCAGCAATACGGAGTATAAACCCCAATTACATAGTGCTGAATATCAGTACATACAAAAATAAATATCTCATTAAACTAATAAATCACATAACATAACAATTTCATTAGAACAAGTATTAAAAATATCGAAATCATTGTTAAACTCAAGCATTAAAATAATTACTTCTAAAACTTTATAAACTGGAGATTCAGAAGAAGTAGTAACAAACAATAAAAAATCTAGTCTCAATTTAATTAATGGAACCTTAAAGCAGATAAGCGATAATAAAAGCGGTATAATTATCTTGTTGTTTAATAATTTATATATAAACACAACACCCAAGTAGTGTCTTCTATTCACTAATTTTGATAATCTAACATCAATTTCCCTATGAATCAATTGCCTTTGATCATTATATGAGATGCATATAGGATAAGATGGGTATATTATATATATATATATATATATATATATATATATATATATATCATATATTATGCTGTGATAAGGGGTTGCTTAAGGGTGCACGTTATAGCAAAGATAGTTTGGGAATGAGTAATTAAGATAGTCAGCAGAAAACTACACTTATTTAAAGAGATAATTAAGAAATAGACATAGTTTGTAGATAGTAAGTAGTCAACACCCTGTATATAGAGTAGAGATAATTTTGGGCGACGAGGTAAACTTAGGAAGACGCATAGTCGTGAGGAATGTGAAATAAATGCATTAAGTAGATAGTAAATATTAAATACCCTGTAAATAAAGTTTAGTTAATTTAGGTAAGACAAATGAGGATATTTTTCAGTGGAAGCACGCGTATATTTGATAAAGTGTAATTAGACATGCATTGAGAAGAAGAGTTCCAGGCGATTAAATAAATACGGATATAGAGAGTTTCAGGTAGCTAATATAAATGCGTACAAAGATCTAACCATGTGATAAGTGAAATGATTAAAAATTGCGTGAAACATATGTAAACATGGAAATATAAAGTCGGGTTACATCAGTTGTTTATAGAA
Source organism: Platerodrilus igneus (assembly GCA_036346225.1). Lineage (NCBI taxonomy): Eukaryota > Metazoa > Arthropoda > Insecta > Coleoptera > Lycidae > Platerodrilus > Platerodrilus igneus. Next base: position 3,308,299 of record JARFIW010000932.1, on the reverse strand, counting down.
AAGCAAGTAATCTATCAAAATACAATATGTTGACAATCGAAGACAGCTGCAGGCAAGTTGTGATTATGGGAAAATGTCAAGCATTGCATCAGAAACGGCTCGTAATAAAATTATTTGATTGGTCCGGGACAACGACAAGTCCTAGATCACACCCACGGTTGGAGTGGAATTCGAAATGATATTAGCAAGCTCCGTGATGGGAAGTCAGTTTTAAACTCAATCAAGGCGAAGTGCATTGCCATGAAACAGAGTAGTACGCGATACGTATAAGCGTGAAAATTAAATAAGTGAAAATATGATTACAATTGCCGTTTAAACGTGAGTATGTTTTTAATGAATTTATTGTAAACTAAGACATAGAAATAATAGGGCTTCGATTTCTGGTTCTGATTCTGATGTCTGGGAAAATAAAATACAAATTAGAGGTCTGATGTTAAGAAAATACAGTAATGCAATTTAAATGTCAAGGAAAAGAAGAATAATAATAATCTTGAAGTACAGGGTGAAACGAGCTGCAATTTTAAGTCTGGGGCAAGAACGATGAAGGTCTAAGAATTGGAATAAATTGGGGTATATGATTTAATGGTGCTGATCAATAGTGTTATAATTGGAATGGAATACAGAATTGGGGAAGATCAATTTTAGTGGGAGCGTCGATGTGAAAAGATAAAACCAGGTCAGAGATTTTTAGTTATAAGATATTTGTTTTTTTTATATGGAGTATTATTTTATTTTTATATTTAATTTGCTAAATTACTATAGGTCTGTGAACAAGTCAACAAGAAAGGTTGCATATTATATGAATGAATAATGAGAAAACAGGTTTGGAATATTCCACGCTTTGTTCCTAAAGGGTAGTAAATGTTCTTTGGTGACTTTGGGGATTTTTGAGTACCAATTAGATAGTTGTTAATAAATCAAATTTATAAGAAAGGTATTACAAATAATTTCAAAAGCTGTATATAACATATTAGTTTCATTATACAAAATCTAAATTTTCTGAATTTTATAATTGCAAATAAATGCTAGCCGAGGTCAAAGATTTAAATAGTAGAAAGGCGGAGTCACAAATTGAATAGAGAAGAGATAACGCGCAAGGCGGTAACATATTGAATTTTGTCATTGGTTGTTAAAGAGTTGTTTAAAGATAACGTCCAGTTTGATAGTGATATTAAGAAAACAGCTGGAGGAGGAAATAACTACATTTAATAGTGAATGTTAAAATGGTGGTGCAATAATTTAATATCATAGCAAATAAAGATATCGAACCAAAGTTAGAGCACGATAATAATTCTTTTAATAATACAGTAAGTAAATATAGCGTCCAAAGTAGGGGCTCGATAATACGTAAGTATTACAGCAAATAAAAATGTCTACCCAACGAAGGGGCTCGAGTACCCAATATTATAGCACAGCAATTAAATATGTCGACCCAAGTGGGGGCTCGAACTAAACCACAATAAAATAACTTGAGATTAAGAGGCGTGAATTAAATTAAAACAAATTTTAAAATACGATTGCGAGATTCAGATAAATTAATTAAACTAAACCGGGGATTTGAAAAGTTTCAATTAAAAGGAAAAATAGAGAAATTTGTACAATATTTAAAGTTAAGTAGATTTATTTAGAATTTAAAAGTTTAGAGTAAAAATAGTAATTTCAAAATGGAGAAAGAATCCCGAGAAAACATAACGTTGGAGAGAAGTTTGAGTGAAGAAAGGCGAATTTCCCAAGAAACCAAAATGTTGGATATTTTGATGGCTTTGAATGATAAGATGGATAAGAGTGAACAAGCTATAAATACAGTTAAATCAAAAATGGAGGAATACCACGAGAAATTGGAGAGTGAAATTAAAATTCTTAATAATGGTTTGCAAGAGACGAATCACACTATTGCGGAGATAAAAGCACAAATGAATGTAAAAATTGGGAGAATTTCTGAGGAGATAGACGGTTTATGGGATCATATGTCTCTAATCAAAACGAAACGCGAAGAATACGAAAGCGAGTCCGACAATAAAATCACGAATTTAAATATTAAATTAGGAGAAATGGAAGCAAATTGTGAAACGGAATTCAGAACAATAAATCAAGAAATAAATAATTTAAAAGGTAATCCAATAAATTTTAATAGAGAATCAAATAGGTTAATTCAAACGAATTTTTCAATTGAACAGTTTAACAAATTTTATGGGGACGGAAAGGTAAATCCGAAAATATTTCTGAAAAATTTTAAAATGTTGATACAGGGATCTACAGATGAATTATGGAAATTAAGTTTAATTAGGGCAATATTAAAAGGGAATGCGGAAAGATGGTACAATTTAGTTGAGAGTGAGATAGAAACGTTTGAACAGTTTGAAAGCAAATTTTTACGTCAGTTCTGGAATGACAATCAGCAAAATCGAATTCGAAGTAATTTAGTTATGGGAAGATATGATTCGGTGAAAGGGATGACGCGAGAAGCATATGCGATAAAGAAATTTACTGTAGCGAAGCAATTGGATCCTCCTTTAGAAGATAAAATTATTATAAGGTATTTAGCAAGTCATTTTAACGCTGAAGTAAAGCGATACATAACGACGCAGAATATAGTGGATAGAGATACGTTTATTGATTATTTGCAGAGATATGATGATTTGGAAAATGATTATGAAATTGAAAATAATGTTAGGGATCGACGCACGAATTTTATAAGGAATACGGAGACTCGGAATAATTATAGAAGGAACAGTTACAATTATGATCGCGGAAGAAATTTTAATGGGGGGAACTATGGCAACTTTAATGATGATTTTAGGCAAAACAGGGATACTGGTCAGATACCAAGGCAACGAATGCACAGAACGAATCATGAGGGAAATTATAATAATGGAGTAATAAATAGACAGGAAAATAATGATCGACGGACACAAGCAAGGGATATTAATAGTATAGAAATAAGGAATACGAATCGCACAGATACAGGAATAATGAGTCAGGAAGGACCTTCGACGCGAAATCAGGATTTTTGAGTACGGACGAACCAAGGAAAATTATACGGATTAACGGATATGAGCATCAGCGCGAGTTTATTAAATATGAAATGGATAATGAATTAGGAAGATTTGAAAGGAACTTATTGCCAATAATTAATTTAAAGGTGGAAGATAAAATAGTTAAAGTGTTAATTGATACTGGAGCAGAGGCATCACTTGTTGCGGAAGAGTTTGTTAAACGAGAAAAATTGGGGGATAAAGCGATAGCTATAGCGAGGTGTAATTTAGTGGCACCAAATAATAAGAAATTTAGTGTGATAAATGAAATGGTAATTCTGAGATGTGAAATGGGGGATAAAATATGGGAAAATGAGTTTATGGTAGTACCTGGACTGAAGATAGATGTTATATTTGGGATGAATATGATAGATAAGTTGGGGTTGAAGATAAATGCGGAATGCAAAGAGATTAAGTGTAATGGGAAATATATTAAATGGTATGAAGAGGGGAATATAGTAATAGAAGATGACTGCGTAAATATTAATCAGTTTAGTGAAGAGATAAATAATGGGTGTAATGAAAAGGAAGATATTAAGTGTCCAGATGATTTAAGAAATAGGGCGAATATATTATTGAAGAAGCATTCAGAATTAATTGGGTCGAAGTCGAGAATTGCCACGGGTTATGTGCACAAGTTAGAAATAATAAATAAGGAACCGTTTAACAGTAAAATATATTATATTCCAGTAGTATATGGCAATAGAGTGAAGGAAAAAATTGAGGAAATGTTACGTTAAGGTATAATAGAAAACTCCAGTACGAATTTTGTGAATTTATTAGTAGTCGTCGTAAATAAAAGGGATAATAGTATTAAGCTATGTATAGATACAAGTGAGATTAATAAGCGAATGAAGCCGGAATATAATTGTCCACCAACGATGGAGAGCATATTAGGGAAAATAGGTAATAAGAAAATTTATAGCAAATTAGACTTAAAGAATTCATTTTGATTGATTCCATTAGCGCGAGAATCAAGGAAATATACGGGTTTTTCTGTAGAAGGAAGAATATATCAATTTAGGGTGGTCCCGTTGGGTTTGTCCTCGAGTACGGCTGCGTTGGTGAAGGCGATGCAGAATATTTTGGGACCGTATGAGGAATTTTGTATCCACTACGTGGATGATGTGTTAATATTTAGTGATAGTGTGGAGCAACACTTTGTTCATTTAGAAAGAATATTATTAGAATTAAATATAGCAGGTTTAAGGTTAAATGTAAATAAGTGCGAATTCTTTCAAGATAAAGTTAAATTTATGGGATATCAAATCAGCACGAAGGGCATAGTTATAGATGAAAATATGATTGGGAAATATAGGTTAAAAGGACCCAGATTCAAGAGTGATATGGGGGAAGTTGGAAATAAATAAGATTAATTGACCCATGCAAAGATAGATGAATAGATAAAAGGAAATGTAAAATAAATTATGAATAGGTATACATAGAAAAATAGAATAGGATTTGAATATAAGAATAGGTATAGGTATAAATAGTATAGTATAATAGGACATAGGCATGAGATAGATAAAATGTAAATATGAGTTTAATAATGAAAAAGAATTGAATTTCAGAATAGAAATAAAAATATAAGAATTTCACACCAATGTGAGTTTAAGTTCACGTTGGCCAAAAGGACATTAGTATGAAATTTTATATTTTAATTTGGGGGAATTATGCTGTGATAAGGGGTTGCTTAAGGGTGCACGTTATAGCAAAGATAGTTTGGGAATGAGTAATTAAGATAGTCAGCAGAAAACTACACTTATTTAAAGAGATAATTAAGAAATAGACATAGTTTGTAGATAGTAAGTAGTCAACACCCTGTATATAGAGTAGAGATAATTTTGGGCGACGCAGGTAAACTTAGGAAGACGCATAGTCGGCGTAGGAATGTGAAATAAATGCATTAAGTAGATAGTAAATATTAAATACCCTGTAAATAAAGTTTAGTTAATTTAGGTAAGACAAATGAGGATATTATTCAGTGGAAGCACGCGTATATTTGATAAAGTGTAATTAGACATGCATTGAGAAGAAGAGTTCCAGGCGATTAAATAAATACGGGTATAGAAAGAGAGTTTCAGGTAGCTAATATAAATGCGTACAAAGATCTAACCATGTGATAAGTGAAATGATTAAAAATTGCGTGAAACATATGTAAACATGGAAATATAAAGTCGGGTTACATCAGTTGTTTATAGAAAAGCAAGTAATCTATCAAAATACAATATGTTGACAATCGAAGACAGCTGCAGGCAAGTTGTGATTATGGGAAAATGTCGAGCATTGCATCAGAAACGGCTCGTAATAAAATTATTTGATTGGTCCGGGACAACGACAAGTCCTAGATCACACCCACGGTTGGAGTGGGAATTCGAAATGATATTAGCAAGCTCCGTGATGGGGAAGTCAGTTTTAAACTCAATCAAGGCCGAAGTGCATTGCCATGAAACAGAGTAGTACGCGATACGTATAAGAGTGAAAATTAAATAAGTGAAAATATGATTACAATTGCCGTTTAAACGTGAGTATGTTTTTAATGAATTTATTGTAAACTAAGACATAGAAATAATAGGGCTTCGATTTCTGGTTCTGATTCTGATGTCTGGGAAAAATAAAATACAAATTAGAGGTCTGATGTTAAGAAAAATACAGTAATGCAATTTAAATGTCAAGGGAAAAAGAAGAATAATAATAATCTTGAAGTACAGGGGTGAAACGAGCTGCAATTTTAAATTACTATAGGTCTGTGAACAAGTCAACAAGAAAGGTTGCATATTATATGAATGAATAATGAGAAAACAGGTTTGGAATATCCACGCTTTGTTCCTAAAGGGTAGTAAATGTTCTTTGGTGACTTTGGGGATTTTTGAGTACCAATTAGATAGTTGTTAATAAATCAAATTTATAAGAAAGGTATTACAAATAATTTCAAAAGCTGTATATAACATATTAGTTTCATTATACAAAATCTAAATTTTCTGAATTTTATAATTGCAAATAAATGCTAGCCGAGGTCAAAGATTTAAATAGTAGAAAGGCGGAGTCACAAATTGAATAGAGAAGAGATAAGCAAGGCGGTAACATATTGAATTTTGTCATTGGTTGTTAAAGAGTTGTTTAAAGATAACGTCCAGTTTGATAGTGATATTAAGAAAACAGCTGGAGGAAATAACTACATTTAATAGTGAATGTTAAAATGGTGGTGCAATAATTTAATATCATAGCAAATAAAGATATCGAACCAAAGTTAGAGCACGATAATAATTCTTTTAATAATACAGCAAGTAAATATAGCGTCCAAAGTAGGGGCTCGATAATACGTAAGTATTACAGCAAATAAAAATGTCTACCCAACGAAGGGGCTCGAGTATCCAATATTATAGCACACGAGTAATTCTAAAATATAAATAACGACAAAATCTTTTTTGAATCATTTCTAATATGTTAGAGGTGGTAGCTGCTTGAGAAGACCAAATGATAGAAGCATTCTCTAGTTGGGATCGAACTAAGCGTCTATAAAGAAGGGTTATAACCGACAGATTTTGCAAATGATAAGAGTTTTTATAATGAATGAAAGACTCCTAGCACCTGAATTAGCAATACTCTGAATATGTTCTTTAAAACTAAAATTTGAGGTAAATAATATCCCCAGATCCTTCAATCTAGTTACACCAGCGATATTATTATTATTGATTTTATATTCAAAACTAATGGGATTGCGCTTTTTGGTGAAAGTTATGGACTTGCATTTATTTATGTTGAACGACAGACTATTACAAATGGTCCAGTTGGCAATTCTATCTACATCTTGTTGTAATAAGAAACCGTCATTGACACTATTAATACATTTGAAAACTTTCACATCATCAGCATATAAGAGACACTGTGAAAACCTTAGATATTTTGGAAGAGCATTAATGAATATAAGAAACAACAAGGGGCCAATAATAGAACCTTGAGGAACACCAGATGTAGGTGTAAATGATTTAAATACACACTTATCAATTTTTACCTTATGAATTCTTGCTGTTAAATAAGATTTCCAAAAATGAATGGTATGCTGATCAAAATTAAAACTTCCAGTTTATTCAACAGAATGTCATGCGACACTTTATTAAAAGCTTTAGTTATGTCAGTTAAAACACAATCTAACTGGGAATTACATTCCACGGCCAGAGCAATCTGATGCGAAAACAGTAGTAGGAATAGTAACAGTTGATTTCATTCTAACAAAACCATGTTGTTGAGGCACTAAATAGTTCTTAACATGCTAATAAATTTGATCAAACAGTAGAAGCTCAAACACTTTAGCAAAAGACGACATACACGCTATCGGTCTATAGTTAATTAAATCTTCTTTGTTTCCCCCTTTAAAAACAGGAAAAATGTGAACAGCCTTCCACTGTACAGGAAAGGTGGCCATCTGTATACAAAGATTAAAGATGTTCGTTAGAGGCAAGCCAAGTAGGTCAGCACAACCTATAACGACATAGCCTGGCACCCCATCAAAACCAACAGCAACTTTAGGTTTAAGCATTTTGATTGCATTAATTGTTTCACATTCAGTAATTTTGCAATGCGAAAATACATCAGCATCATAATCACAATTAAAGGACTTTGACTTCAGTTTACCTGTGTAGACCGAACTAAAGAGTTTAGCAAAACCTTCCACTTTTTGTTGAGTTGTTTCAAATTTTTCATCTAACCATTTCATTGATCGTGGTAAATTTGTCTCCCTCTTTAATTGTTTAATGTATTTCTAAAAATCAAGAGGCTTGGTCTTAATTTTATCTTCGATGTGTTTAATGTAACTTTTATAACTATTTGATACCAATTTTTTAATTTCAGAACGCAAACACCTAAATTTCTGCCAATGGACTACAGAATTTGAATGACCAGATAGAGCTAACTTACGATGATGTGCTTTCAGTTTAATTTTATATTTAATTTCTTGAGAAAACCACTTTGGATATGTGTAATTAAAATTAATAAAACTAATAGGAACTGACTGACTTAAACAGTTATTAAATAGTTTGTAAAAGTAATCAACAGCTTCGTTAACATTTGCTGCACTAGTCAATGGTTCCCAATTCACCTTTTTAAGTAACGTGAATAATTTAAGAAAATCCGCTTTTCTGAAGTTATATTGCTTTCTGTATGTTTGTTGTGGTTTGTTTAGCATTCTTCTTAATCTTCTTTGGGAATGAAACCACTCATAGTTTTTAAAATCTATTTTATTTACGTTTCGATCCATGACCTAGGATCGTTGTCAAAATAATAAAAACTTCAAGTTTGACGTTTATGACATAAATTGAAGGTTACTTTGATTTATTGATGTTTGAAATATTTGGTTTGAGTACACTAAGCAAAAATTTTTAAAGTTTAAAAGAATGATTGCCTTCAATTTGTTTCCCAAATTATTGATTTTATATAAAATTCACCAATAAAAATTAATCAGCTGATTTCACGTTAAGCGTATTGGCTACCATAGGAAAGTCGATCCCAGGTCGCAACACAAATTGAAGGCAATCATTCTTTTAAACTTTAAAAATTTTTGCTTAGTGTACTCAAACCAAATATTTCAAACATCAATAAATCAAAGTAACCTTCAATTTATGTCATAAACGTCAAACTTGAAGTTTTTATTATTTTGACAACGATCCTAGGTCATGGATCGAAACGTAAATAAAATAGATTTTAAAAACTATGAGTGGTTTCATTCCCAAAGAAGATTAAGAAGAATTATATTGCTTTATTGCGAAATTATGTTTAATTCTTGATAATTTTATTGCCATGTATATATCTAACGCAGGATGATATATATCTTCCTCAACTAGGAAGTCAGAATTAACAACAGGTACATAACTGCTACATAGAATCAAATCCAAAGTGTTATTGCTAGTTGTATTGCAGATATGATTACAAGAATGTAAATCATATTTAGAAACAATATCATCGATAATATGACAATTCATATTCCCCAGTTTGAAATTATAATCAGGCCCAGTTACAGCAAGTAAATTAAAATCACCACACAACATAATATGGTTAGTTAACAATAAAACTTCCAAAGAATCCATGAAGTTGGCTAATTGTTGAAAATCTGCAACTGTCGCAGTGCATTCCATAAAACTTAAAACAATTACTAAATAAACCTTGGAGAACTCAATTTTAATTGCAATTATATTAGGATAACTGTAATCATCCAATCGAACTGCAGAGAAATTATTTTTGATAGCGATAAGCAAACCTTCGCCTTTTATTTTGTTTTTAAAGCATAATTACAGTCCTTTCTGAAGACCGTGTAATTATTACTAAAGAGTTCATTATTGTCAATGGTATCATTTAACCATGTTTCAGTAATAAGTACTATATCATACTGAGTGGTCATCAAATTATTTTTAAATACAGAAGTTTTGGTTCGAAGTCCTCTAACATTTTGATAAAGTAAACTTAAGCCACATGAAGAAGACAATGTATTTTTTACCAATGTAGGCAACATTAGTGAACGCTGTAATTGCTACGACTGGTGAACATAATCAATCTTAGAACGAGCGATCTGCAAATGTTTACCCACGTATGACATGACTTATCTAAAGGAGAATGCACTGTATCTAAAGATAAAGAATATTTGAGGTTCATTTCAGCACAGTTTGGACAATTTGCTTTAATGTAAAAATATTCACTACTCAGGTGGTCTACTAACCTACATTTAGAGTACACTGGCTGCTTACGACAATATTTGGCAGTGTGATTAAAGCCAAGACAGTTAAAACATCTAGTAAGGTTAACATAGTCATAAACTGCACATGCCGAAAATTCAATGCCTAAAACTCCATTATCTAAGATACTATTATGCGTATTTACATCAACTTGTATAATGACCATCCATTTGTTCACCATCTTTTTTATTGTAATCACCTTTATAGCAGCAGTTGTGTTAATAAATTTATTTTGTTTAGTAATTGCTGTAATAAGATTTGCAGGAGAAATTTCCTCGAGAATGCCAATAATTTTTATATATGGTTTCTGTTTAATTGGAGCTTTGATTGCATATTCATCTGTACACAGTTTATTTTCAATTTCCGATTTCAATATATACAGATCATTCTTAGAATAACAACTGATAGCAAGACCACCATTGTTTGTATTTCTAACACCATTAATAGCGACTCCAAGATCAGCAATACTAATTTTCTCCTTTACTACTGCCAAAGTTTTATTAGAAGCTTGATTAGTTTTAGGCCTAATTAATAGTACATTATCCTTATTTTTAAGAACATTAGCATAACTTTCTCTACCAACACCTGCAGAAGCCTGTTTGCCTTCATCACAAATACCAGAGTTGTTATCTCTAGAAACAGATACCACATTTGCCAAGCACTTTTCTTGTAAATAATTGATCTTATCTTGCAACAGTTGTACCAGTCTATCCTTATCAATAATAACAACATCCTTTTGTTGATTTAGTTCCTTCAAAAGTAAATTCTGTTCATTTAAACTTATAGAAACTTGGGAATTGGAGGTTATATTGTCATCACAACAAATAGCACTATAATTATTAATCAATTTCGCATTTTTTAATCTTTCAACACAACTCTGATGATAAAATGAATGGCAATTAATACATGTCACCACTGCACACACTTTATTTTTGCAGCATTTATAATAACTTACTGCATCACATTTAGAAACATTTACATCAGTAGCCATTTTTATATTTGTATTTATATTTTCATACATTTACGGGAAATCCCATTTACAATAAACAGAAAATGTGTATACATACAAGCTTAATCTATAACTTATTTTTAATATTAGCTAATACAGACATTCGAAAGGACTGCTATTAAACCAATTTAATTGTTTAAACTTGTTTGCAATAACTGCAGTTCGATTTAGATAGAAATGACTACCATAATTAGTTCGATGGCATTCACAATAGAAAAGGTCGAAGTTACGTGTTAATTTAGAAGGAACTGTTAATTTAATTGATTCAAGTATTTCAGGGCAGTTCACAGAACCATTAATAATTTTATGTAGAAAAAGTAGGTCATTTAATGTACGCCTATCGTGAAGCGAGATAAGTTGTAGTATGTCTAAAATATCCTGAACATTGTATTGTTGTTTTTGTAATCCCATTTTATATGCTATAAACTTAATAAACTTCATCTGGGCTCTTTCAATTTTGATTATGCTATTTTTGTAATAGGGTTACCAGATGATGGAGGCATATTCAAGAATACTTCTTATTAAGGCACAGTATAACAATTTGCAAGTTGCAATTGAGAATCCCTGATAGTAACGGAATACAAATCCTAGCATTTTCATTGCTTTGTTAGTTAAATGTTGTATTTGTGGTTTGAATGAAAGTTTTGAATCTAATATTACTCCAACATATCTAATTTCATCAACTCTACTCATTACGATGCCATCGATGTAGTACTGTGTTGTCAAGAGTGATATAACATGTGAAAAGGTAATGCTATAGCATTTTTTGATATTAAGAGATAGTCTATTAAGTTCACACCATATGTGCAGCGAGTTCAAATCATCTTGAATCATTGTACAGTCACTTGGCGATATGATACTGCGATAGATTTTTAAATCATCTGCAAACATTAGGAATTTGCAATGCTTAAAGACAAGGTTTATGTCATTAATAAACAAAAGAAATAATAAGGGCCCAATGTAGGAGCATCGTGGGACTCATGACTGTACTAGAAATTTGTACGATGTAAATTGTTTGTACTTTTAGCCTGCACCTTTAACACGTGCCAGGATTATGGCATTTGCGTGCCCTTTTAAACATGCATCTTTTATCAAGATCATTTTAATAGGTAAGGATAAGCAAGATCGGCTTTAACAATTTTAATATTAAAAAAAAGGACCGAACAAATACACTAGTTCATATAATCTGTCTAAAGTTTTCTGACTTGCATATTTTATTAATTCTGCGGACATATAGTCTATACACGGCGCTTTATTTACTTTAAGATCTAACAGATGTATCAAATTCCTCTCTTAATATTGAGAACCCTATTTTTACATCCTCTTCTTGGTCGTTCTCCAACTCATCCATATCATCTCCCTTATATAAATCTTCCAAACATCTTTTCCATCTATCTGCTACCTCAACTTTATTTATTAGCTCATTATTCTCATCTTTAATACCATTATATTTTTCCTATCTTCCCTGAATAACTTTTAACTGTCCTGTAAGCCCTGTCTATCTTACCTACTCTCAAATCATCTTGTATTCCCTTATAATTCTCCTCGATCCATATATTTCTAGCTTTTCTACGCTCATGTATTATCTTATTTCTAACGCTGTTATATTTTTGCTTACTTTCACTATCCAATTCTATGAAAGGTTTAAGCTTTCTTCTATTCTCTATTAAATCTAATATCTCCTTTGTTACCCAGGGTTTTGTCGCTTTTACTTTTTTCTTACCTATTCTGTGTTGCTGTATCATGTACAGCCCTTTTTATTTCTTTCCATCAATTGTCTATGTTCCCTCCTATACATATCTTTTTGATCTTATTATCTAATACTTGTTTATATTCCTCTCTTACCTCACTATCATTAAGCTTACATAGAGCCATTCCTCTATTTTAGCCTTTCTCAATTTTTTGAATTTTAGATTACACTTCATTTTAACTAAGTTATGATCGCTATCAATGTCAGCCATTGGATAACTACGAAAGTTTTTAACTTGGTTTCTAAATCTTTGTTTAACTAAAATATAATCTACTTGGTATCTAGCCCTATCACCTGGCGCTTTCCAGTTATATCTTCTTCTAACATATTGTTCGAATAGGGTGTTTACAGTTACTAATCTATGTTCCTGGCAAAACTCAACTAATCTTTCTCCTCTATCATTTTGTCTACCATATCCAAATTTTCCTACCATTTTTCCCTCACTACCTTCTCCCACTGACGCATTAAAATCGCCCATAACTATTAAATTCTCATCTCACTTTACTTTTCTCACTATACTATTTATATCCTCGTATACCTTTTCTACTTCTTCATCCTCATACTGAGCTGTTGTCATGTAATCATGTAAACCTGTACTAAAACAGTGTCGGTGGGTTTCAAACTCAATCTAACCATAATTATTCTATCATTAAATTGTAAGTACTCATTAACTTTACGTCCTAATCTTTTACCTAACACTATTCCTACCCCTGCCTGTCCATTAGTTGAAAAAGTTGTAATTATTCTATAATTATCTTTCCAAAAGTCATTACTATCTGGCCATCTCACCTCACGAATACCTAAAATGTTCATCCAGCTTTCCTTTTACTCATTTCGACTAATAAATTCTTATCTACTCCAAGTAATGACCTTACATTCCAAGTCCCTTAAATCGAACCATTGTTTTAATTTCTTACGATGACGGGCCCAAAGTACCCCCTCGGAGAGCACAACACAGGGGTATTTTACCTCCGGACAAGAATTTTACTTGTGAGCTCTTCATCATACATAGTTCGTGTTTTAGGCCACACATACCTGTGGTACGTTCCCATATCTTTCCACAATGCAGTTTTTAAAGATTTTAGCAAAAAGCCGTATCTGTCACGGCCAACCCCCAACAACCTTGTAAATTATTGAGGATCGCCCGAGACCAACCGACTCTCCTCCAATATCTTTTAGGCAGCAAGGCTGCTGCTCCTTGCTGCGCCTTTTAATCGCCTTTTACGATAAGCAGGTTTACTATAGTAGTATTCTTTGTCCCCTAGTATAGGGAGGACACATATGCAATTTCCATATGTTACCCAAAAAGCATCAACAATGACTAATCTGCACCCTTAATCTAAACTCTTATACAGGTACCTTACTATACCTTTTAAACACGTAAGACTGTAAATTTTAAAAGCATTTATACAGATACATGTTGCTGCACACTAATTTATCAAATCATTTTGTTTTCAACTGTTTCTCTAATAGTATAATTTTTATTTATTGTTCGCGCCATTTCGCACTCCCAACGTGGTATTCTTTATCAAGCCAGACTAGATAAGGAATAGCATAATTAAAAAAGTCGATTAACAACCATCCGCAAACGCAAACGTGTTTCATTCAATTATTCAATATTAACTTTCTATAATGTCTTCCTACCATAATCATTTCCTTACTCCGTTCCTATTTACCTCTGGCCAGAAACAGTACTGAAAGGTGCCGCGTTAGTGCTCCAGATGTTGTGCTTCGGTAAGTGCTTTTAAGTATTTATGTGACTTTTTATTCAAAATCTATGTTTCCTTCCTTTTACTCTATACAGTCCATGCTCTACCTTACAAACCCTGGTCTACTGCCTACTGCACTCAAGGCAATTTCTAATTGCGTCCCTTGTCGTTCCAAGAAGCGCATACATAAGTTTTTTGATCCGTACGAGCCGAATTAAGAACTACGTTATATCTCGTTCTTCGTCTCACATCCTCAATTCAAGCACATAAATACGTATGTCCAACATTAATTGTAATTTCGAATAATCATAACACTTTAATTCTAAAGATAATTAAATTGCTATAAAATTTTCCAGTTTGAATTGCACGTGTGTACTTTTAAATATACTGCATTTATACTGAAACAATTTTTTTTTTCTCTCTAATTGTTGGCTCCGCTAGCCTCACGCATGGGCGCTAGTGAAACGATATTTCTTGCTTTACTAAAACACTAGCCTGGCACTACTTTATTAACACCATACTTCAAGTTAGGTGTCTGCAAAACTAAATCTTCCGACGTAACTAGGGGTCTATTCCTGGGGTAGAGCAATGAGCAATGGGGGGGTAAGTCGAAATCTGTGGGGGTCACACTCAAACTAAAACAAACAGGCGCCACCAAGTCCAGATTGATTTATATTAATGGCATAGCAAATTTCTAAGGGCGGACGTGGAGACCCAAAGAAAAAAAGATCGCCTTCGCTGACTCAAAAACTTGTCTTAACAGAATAAGACGCTGTTCCTGTAAGGAAAAATAATAATTAAGTCACATAGAAAATGGGAACACAATTTGCGTCCTTCAAGTATACCTAAATGCATAGAGAATGTTTTCTACATAATGGAATCATAAAATTTAACTCTTACTGTCTTTTGTTTATCAGGTCTGATCAAACTAGATCAGAATAAAAACTTTAAATGTAGATAATTAATTTACTAGAAAGAATTTTCTTTGTTTCAGTAAATAAAATTTCATTATAATTAAATAAAATAAATATTTGATATTCTTGCAAAATTGTTGTAAGGTTTATCAACTGATCCTTACTCAAATATATTACAGTTCAGTGTAACTAACAATATTAAGGTTTTTTTTATAACCCAACCAGATCTGTGTAGGTCACTTACAAATGAATATACGAAATTTTCTCATTAATTTAACAAAATTAAAATTAGTCTGAAGTCAAAAGAATCACCAAGATATTCTCTAATTTTATCAAAAGTGGCAGTACTGTAATGCTAAACATCTGTTAGCCATTATGCAATTGTTGACTGCATTGTTCAAATAAACAGGTGATGTAATCGCAGCTGTTAATTTATGCTGAAGCCACGTGTAGTCACATATTTACGAAACTAAGTGAAATCAAACTTGATACTGGGGAAAACCAGTCTAATCACAGGTAAAGTGAATAACAATTTTGTACATCCAACAAACAAAATGAAATAATGTACTTTCAGAAGGAAGTACTGAGGAAATTCTTAATTCTATTACGAACCCAAAACCGGTTGTCGTCTTTGGTTGCAATGGAAACAACTTCGCAGTGCGGGCCTGCAGCTAAATATGCTTGTTTTCCATGCTTTAATACAGATGTAGGAGCGAAGCGGATTTCTCACATTGGTTCAAGGCAGCATTACTTCATAGCGTAATCTTCCGTTTTCTAATTTTATTTACAAATATAATCCTTCATTGTGTAGTCCATAAGTTAAGGTTTCTACATTGTAATTTCAAAGTGGTCGTGCGGTTTCTAATTTATCGTTGCAGTTTCTGACGTGTTGTTGCGCTAAATAAATTTTTAAATTAGCTAATATGATAACGAATATGCAAAATGTGGATTAAGTACTAACCGTTACTCAGGAAGTGTTTCACCAAAATAAGGCGACCCGGAGGTCACTCGCCATTCTTTTTGAATGCATCTTCACGCTGCCTTTAACTATCGACAAGTGCGCTCGCTGCGTTCTTGCATGGTGGGAGGATCATAAGTGGGGTTCTCGAACCTCTCACGCGCGCGCCAGTGGCTGTGGAATTGCACCGAACTCCGAAACAAATAGACTAATAATCCTAGATATTGTAATACTATAAAATTTGATTGTTACTCGAATCTTTATTTTAGTTAATAAAGGTATTTCAATATTCGTTTTACCTTTAATGAATAGATTCTTTTACTGCCAAAATAAAATTGTTACACTACCCTTTCATAAAAGAAAAAATTTTTTTAAGAAAAACTTCAAATATAACAAATACAAAAAAATTTTTTATAACAATACTAGCCTTTTCTACCTTCCTAACTAACTATGCAATTTTATGAATTTATTCAAATGGAGGGGACAAATATTTACAAATGAGTGTGTTGGTAACTACGTGTACCTGGCGTCCATCGGAGACAAAATCGAGTCACAATCGGTAATAATCAAAATTGGGAGGGGTCAAATTAGAAAGTCAAACACTCCACGGGACAAAAAATTCAAATTTACAATATTTCCTGACTTGAGATTCATACTTCTAACAAGGCTAATATTTCTTACCTATAAGCAAACACTTACGATTTACTTCTAATTTCAAAAAAACTTCACTTCCAGGAGCTCTTTAGCTCTATCTACAAAAAAGGAATGCTTCCTCATCAAGACAGCATAACTATTCAAAACATCATCACTACAAGGTGATAATCAAAAGTAAGACCCTACTAATAGGTCTATATTTAAACACCATCATCACAAAGTGATAATCAAAACAAAAGTGACCTAACCATAAGGTTACTTATCAAATGCAAATACAAAATATCATCGCTTCATCGTAAAGAGATGATCAAAACAAAGGTAACCTAACCATAAGGTTACTTATCAAATTCAAATACAAAATATCATCGCTTCATCGTAAAGAGATGATCAAAACAAAGGTAACCTAACCACAAGGTTACTCATCAAATTCAAATACAAAACTGAGCCAGTCAGGGCTGTACTATCCTACACCCTACTGAATATCCTATCACTGAGTTCCAACAAACAACTGATCTCATTAGTGATGGACCAAATGGTGAGACTCACCAAGCCAACTTTGACCTTATCAAATCAAAGAACTTCGAACGGTCAAAAGGAACAAGGGAAAGAATAATCTAATATTCTCTCTACCTCGATATGTAGAAATCAGGACCAACAATTAAATAGCCCACCTACTTGTACATTGTAAGGATATCTGTCAAAGACATCCTCCAAACACATCTCTGAGCAACGCGCGAGCAAAATGTCCAGCGTGCGCACACCAAGGCACACCTCAAACCTACAAAATTTACAAAATCTCAAACCACTTACTTCACTTCTCAAACAAAATACTCAAAATTAGTGAAACGACACTAAATCAAAAATCGGAACAAAATAAAACAAACCACTACGTCATTACTTAATATCAAAGAGATGATCGGACCGGAATTAATCGTCAGGATCATCATTTTCCTTTGGATACGACGCTTCAACTGGTTTCAAGTCCTTTACGTGCCATTTCCCTGCTCTTGTTCCATCTTCGTTCTCTAACTCATATACTAAATTGGAATGTTTTTTTTCGAACTTTACTCATAACGAACTTAGGGGCTAACTTAGCGGAAAATATATCACTAGCACTCGAGAGGACCTTATTAGCTCTCCAAACACGCTCTCCGACTCGGAATGAAATATCTCTTCTCCTAAGATTGTAGCGTTTACTCGAACGTTGATAAGCTACATGCAAATTTTCACGGACATTTCCAAAAATATCAAACAAAGGTTGACGATCCAAAACATAAGAAGGTCTACTACTGGAGACGACATCAACATCCTCACCAGGTATAAAATTATCATTATAAGCTTTTCCACTTAACTGCCTTGAGGAGCATACACAGCATTGTACCACATCTCTTGGATCTCGTACCTTGCACACAAAACTTCAAAAACATGTCCAATCAACTGTGGACCATTATCACGAATAACAAATGGTGGTATTCCGTATGCAAAAAAAATACTTTTTCTTCTAAGAACTTCTCAATCAAATGTGCTGTGGCACTTGCAAAGGTTGCAAAATCGAATATTTCGAAAACCAATCACCAACAACTAAAAGCCATCCACCTGCTTATGAATCATCAATAAAAAAACTAATCATGACAATAGCTAACAAAAAAATCAGTGTTCAGGTACACTCACACCCTACTACCAATTGAACTGTCGAAACAACTACAATGCTTCACAACGCCTAAATATGCTAGAGTGACAAACCCTCTACGAGTCTCACCTAGACTAACAATACCAAAATTTACATCAAATCAAAAAAGGATGCAAAAAAAATCTAGAGCGCCTAACTCACCTCGAGTCTCGTCTAGACTTACGCAATACCGAGCGACCAACTCTTCCTGAGTCTCGTCTGGACTGACATACTGCTGAGCGACCAACCGCGACGACAAGTTCCGCCTAGACTAAATTGCGTTGCAATGCTGATCTAAACAAAAATCTGCTAACAAAATCAAAAACGTGCTTATGCACAAGAGCAATTCTCAAATGACACAACGACAGCTGACTCCAATGTACCTTCAAGATAGAATCTCTAGCCTTATAATCAAATTTGGACAAAAATGTTCTTTATTGACTCAAACAAATCAAACAACAGGCTTATCAGCTTCTTTAGCTAACAATCTACCTAAAATTTTCCGTTTCTCCAACACTGGCCTCTCACTCAACACTCCTCTAATTCTTAGTTCATACTCCAATTCTTCTTTAAGTAGACAAACAATTCGGAATATCCGACATGAGTACAACAGCCTAATGTTTCAATGAAATCAAACTGGTAAATCCAAATGATCTAAACCTTACAAAAATTATCAAAACAAATTGTACTACTAAAGGTAAAAATCAAAAGATGTTTTTGGTAAAATTATTTTTGCCAAAACAATATCAAAAAAAATTTAAGGGGTCAAAATAGAATTAAAGTCAAAAGTAAATTTGGCCAAATTAATTAATTGACCGTAAGGGGATTAACGTTCCGACCAATCCTTTATCAAAAGCAAACAAACAAATCTAAATGTCAAATAAACTTTAAGCAAACAAATTTTGGAGCAAAATAATTTTTGGACAAATGGACTTCAAAGCAAAATAAATTTTAAGCTAACAAATTTTAAAGCAAATTAAATTTTTGAATAAACAAATCTCGAAGCAAAATACTTTTCGAGCAAACTAATTCCGAAGCAAAATAAATTTTGAACAGACTATTTCAAAGTAAAATTATTTTTGAACAAACAAGTTTCAGAGTAAAAAATCATTTTTGAACGAACGAATCTCGAAGTAAAATTAATTTTGAACAAACAAATTTCGAGGTAAATCAAATTATGAACGAACGAATTTCGACGAATCACTCGTTGAATAAACAAATTTCGACGCCCCAAGCGTTGAACAAACAAATTTCGAGGCCCCAAACGTTGGGCGCTAGTGAACCTATTGCCCCACGTTGGTTTTTTGTATGGGCGTGGTAACCCAACCAAAAAAAGGTTGCCTTCTTTAACAAAAATATGTCTTAATAGAATAAGCTTTTCCTGTAAGGAAAAATAATAATTAAGTCACATAGAAAATGGGAACACAATTTGCGTCCTTCAAGTATACCTAAATGCATAGAGAATGTTTTCTACATAATGGAATCATAAAAATTTAACTCTTACTGTCTTTTGTTTATCAGGTCTGATCAAACTAGATCAGAATAAAAAACTTTAAATGTAGATAATTAATTTACTAGAAAGAATTTTCTTTGTTTCAGTAAATAAAATTTCATTATAATTAAATAAAATAAATATTTGATATTCTTGCAAAATTGTTGTAAGGTTTATCAACTGATCCTTACTCAAATATATTACAGTTCAGTGTAACTAACAATATTAAGGTTTTTTTTATAACCCAACCAGATCTGTGTAGGTCACTTACAAATGAATATACGAAATTTTCTCATTAATTTAACAAAATTAAAATTAGTCTGAAGTCAAAAGAATCACCAAGATATTCTCTAATTTTATCAAAAGTGGCAGTACTGTAATGCTAAACATCTGTTAGCCATTATGCAATTGTTGACTGCATTGTTCAAACAAACAGGTGATGTAATCGCAGCTGTTAATTTATGCTGAAGCCACGTGTAGTCACATATTTACGAAACTAAGTGAAATCAAACTTGATACTGGGGAAAACCAGTCTAATCACAGGTAAAGTGAATAACAATTTTGTACATCCAACAAACAAAATGAAATAATGTACTTTCAGAAGGAAGTACTGAGGAAATTCTTAATTCTATTACGAACCCAAAACCGGCTGTCGTCTTTGGTTGCAATGGAAACAACTTCGCAGTGCGGGGCCTGCAGCTAAATATGCTTGTTTTCCATGCTTTAATACAGATGTAGGAGCGAAGCGGATTTCTCACATTGGTTCAAGGCAGCATTACTTCATAGCGTAATCTTCCGTTTTCTAATTTTATTTACAAATATAATCCTTCATTGTGTAGTCCATAAGTTAAGGTTTCTACATTGTAATTTCAAAGTGGTCGTGCGGTTTCTAATTTATCGTTGCAGTTTCTGACGTGTTGTTGCGCTAAATAAATTTTAAATTAGCTAATATGATAACGAATATGCAAAATGTGGATTAAGTACTAACCGTTACTCAGGAAGTGTTTCACCAAAATAAGGCGACCCGGAGGTCACTCGCCATTCTTTTTGAATGCATCTTCACGCTGCCTTTAACTATCGACGAGTGCGCTCGCTGCGTTCTTGCATGGTGGGAGGATCATAAGTGGGGTTCTCGAACCTCTCACGCGCGCGCCAGTGGCTGTGGAATTGCACCGAACTCCGAAACAAATAGACTAATAATCCTAGATATTGTAATACTATAAAAATTTGATTGTTACTCGAATCTTTATTTTAGTTAATAAAGGTATTTCAATATTCGTTTTACCTTTAATGAATAGATTCTTTTACTGCCAAAATAAAATTGTTACAATACTTCAGTCAGATAACTTCGTTATCGCGTTGCCATTCAACACGTTTTAAAACAATAACATTTGTATTTGTATACAAACAATAAACTCTTCTTTGGAAGTACTCTTAATCTAAAATTCGTGCAAGTATTATTTGTGCATAACAAACATTTAATCATGACTACCAGAAACATTCTACAAAAGAAATTAGAGGATTATTTTTCTCGTTTAACGGAAATCCAAGACTATGTCAAAACGGCTACTCGCCTTTCCGCAGTCGAAGCGAGATATGTTCGAATGCAAAGTATTGAGCAACAACTCGATACTCTATACGATAAAATTTTAAGTTATAATTCCACTGTAGAACAAAGGGATGAGATAAATTCTCAAAGATCTTCATTCGATAATTTAATCGACGTTATTCGTTCGCAACTTTTCGATATGAAGCAAAAGGCTTCTACTTCTGCCGGCAATACAGCAGTCATTGCAAGTACATCTCAACCTGTTACCAGTTATTTAAAACCTCTTAGTATAAATCCGTTTGATGGTTGTTTAGACAATTGACAAAATTTCATTACGTTATACAAAAGTTTAGTCCATGAAAACGATCACATTCCCGTAATCCAGAAGTATCATTACATGAGAATGCTTCTTAAGGGGGAAGCATTGGCTTTAGTTTCGAATTTAGCTCTAGATGCCAATTTATACGAACAAACGTTTACGAAACTTCAGGATCGCTATAATTCACCTCGTAGAATTACGAGCTACTACTTAAATAAAATACTTCAATTTAATAACTCTGGATCGCTCTCAAACTTTATTAATATTCATGTTAATGCTGTTAACATGTTAAAGGTAGCAAATAAAGTTGAAAATTTGGCTGATTTTTTATTGTTTTCTTTATGCTATCGCAACCTAGAATTCAAAACTCAAAACGCATTTGATTCAAACATAGGTTCGGCAGTTCCTACTTGTACTCAACTGTTCGATTTCTTAACCTTGCAAAGCAAAACTTCAGAGCTTTATGAATATATTAAAAAGGAAAGAGCGCCAAGGACAGGTGCACCCCTTCGCTTTAAATCTAGTTTAAACCAATGCTTCTTGGTTAAAAATTCGCAGACTTCAGTGGCGACTAAGACCGCTAGTATAATTTGTCCCTATTGTGGGGAAGTACATAAAATCTATGGATGTTTGGCATTTAAAAAACTTAGCATTGCCGATCGTCAAGTTGCTATTAAATCTTTAAATCGTTGTTTTAAATGCCTCGGCAGTCATACTCGTGATTGTAATTCTGATGGTAAATGTAAGTTGTGCCATTCCTCTTCTCATCCTACTCTGTTGCATAAACCACTTGCTAGGGAACACATTAATGAATCTAACGATTCGAAAGCCGCACTCACAACTGAAGTTGTTTCGACATGCAACTTCACAAATTCACTAGAAAATTACACTGTTTTATTAGGTACTGTAGAAGCTCGTGTTTTAGATATAAACAATAAGTTACAATCTGTGAGATGCATTTTAGATTCAGGATCTCAAATCAACGCAATTTCAAGTTCTTGTGTCCAACGCTTAGGGTTGGAGCGTCAACATGATTTCCACCAAGTTGGTGGCATTTCAGGTTCTGCAATTAAATCCAAAGGAGCTGTAATATGCACTTTGTTTTCTAATCACTCGAAGCATCAATTTCAATTCTGTGCTTCAATCTTCCTTAAAATAACGGGAAACGTTCCCGGTTGCTCACTGCCTTCTTGTATTTACCATAAATTTAAATGTTTGCAGCTTGCTGATGAAAATTTTCATAAATCATTGCCTGTAGACATACTACTGGGTGCTGAAATATGTTCCGAAGTGCTATTTTCTGATCTTACTAGAATCATTCCTGGCCAACTAGTAGCAATTGAAACACTATTCGGTTACGTGCTATTGGGACAGGTTCCTAATGTTAACACTGCAGTTAATGCAACTTCTCTTTTTATTTCTGATTCAGTAGATAATGATATAAGGAATTTCTGGGAATTAGAAGAAGTCAAAATGCCCTAAGTTCCCTCTCAAGAAGATGTTATTTGTGAATCTCATTTTCTAGAAAATTATTCTCGAAACGCCTCTGGTCGTTTTACTGTCGCTCTCCCTTTCAATAACAATATTAAACCTCTCGGTAGCAATCGACATATTGCTTATAAATGTTATCTAAATTTAGAAAAACGTCTTTCATGTTCTCTTGAAAAACAAAATTCTTATAATATGTTTTTACAAGAATATTTTGATCTTGGTCAGATGATTTTACCCGAAAATCCATCAGATTATATTCTACCACATCATGCCGTCTCGAAAATAACAAGTAGTACTACCAAACTACGTGTTGTTTTTAATGGATCTGCCGTGGATTCATTAGGTCTTTCTCTCAACAATAGATTATATGCTGGTCCCAAATTACAGTGCAATTTACCAGATATAATAAATACATTTAGATCGCATAAAATTGCTGTTTGTGCGGACATTCGCATGATGTACCGGCAGATCTTACTTCGTAAGCAAGATTGTCAATTTCAGCATATATTTTGGAGACCAACTCCACAAGACAACATTTCTGAGTACGAGCATAGAACTCTTACATATGGTTTAGCTCCTTCCGCTTTCTTAGCTCAAAGAGTTCTTCGGCAATTGGTTATAGACGAAGGAAACTCTTACCCCCTGGCTTCTGAAGCTATTATGTATCATACCTATATGGATGATGTAATTAGCGGTGCTGAAAGTATTGCTGAAGCGAAGCAACGAGCACGAGCTAGTAAAACTTCTTTCTCTAGGCCAGTTTGATTTGCGCAAATGGTCTAGTAACTCTGAGGAATTGTTACAGGATTTCAAACAAACTGAATTAGAAACTCTAATTCCCTTTTCTGATCACGTTAGTGGTATAAAGATACTAGGTTTAGTCTGGACCCTGGAATAGACGTGTTCACTTATAACGTGATACCCTTTAAAGGTGAATTTACAAAACGCTATGTACTTTCTTATATGGCCCGCATATTTGACCCTTTAGGGTGGTTAAATCCAGTAATATTTGTAGTAAAGCATATGTTACAACGACTGTGGGTTCAACAAATTGATTGGGATGATACCCCTGATCATAAGTGGTGTCAGGAATGGCAAGGCTTTTGTAACCAAATTACTATGTTATCCCAGCTAAAAATTCCTCGTATTTTGTCTCAATTCCACGGCACTTATCGATTACTAAGATTTTGCGATGCAAGCGAAAGGGGATATGGCGCTTGTGTCTACTTGTATGTTGTTAGTGATAAATCGGTAAATTGTAATCTTTTACAAGCCAAAAGCAAGGTTGCTCCTCTAAAGCATCTTACTATCCCACGCTTACAACTTTCTGGAGCTCTTTTATTAGCCAAATTAATTCATTCTATTCGTTCAAATAAATTTCCATACCCTATTTCGGAAACTAAACTTTATTCAGACAAACACATCTCAGATTCTAAATTTAGAAAAACATTATATTAAAAACACATTTTTTAGATAATTTCAGTTATATTTAATCAAAATGGCGGTATCACCTTTATTAGCATAGCTGCTTGATTTTGACATTTAGGAATGTGGCGTGTTCTAGAACACGTATAATAGATTCAAGGTTACAGATATTAGATAGTTAATTTTTTAAGTGAAAAAAATATAAATTACATCGGTAATACATTATATAATCATAAAAACAAAAGAAGGACTCGCAATAGCCATAGCCACGTTGAAGGCGCCATTTTATTACGCTTTAAAAATACGATACGATAATTCTTGCAATTTAAATGGTGATAGATCTTACCATTTAAAAGTCGATAAAACAGTTCTGAAGTCGGTAATACAGTTAAGAGTTCATAAATACATCGCGCAAGCGCAATGAATACGAAAGCAATGTAACATTTATATTGCGCAATACTTCGGAAATTTACATAAATTTAAACAATGATAAAAGCAAACAAATTAGATAATAGTTTACTTACATCAGAAATCCGGCATTCGCGCAAAGTTGCGCTAGGGTAGGCCTCTGTTGAAGTCCATCAGGCTACCCAAAGCCCTTTGGCGGTAATTAGAGATGATACAGCTCCGGTGCTTCAGCGATCATGGACATCCGACTCGTCTAGGGTCGTGTAGTACAATTACGCCTCGGTGGCTCCAGATTTATCTACCTATGTAGGGAATGACGGAAAAAAACAGGTAAAGGTAGACAAACAAAAGATAATCACGCAAAGGAAATCTACATAGGTACAGCTAACGATACGTTACCAAAAAAACGTCCACTCTGCTCAAAGGTATTGGTGAAAAAGCCACGTTATAGAGAGAACAGGAAACTCCCCCACTCTTTTTGTCTTTTTTCCATCGGCGCGAACTTATTCGTCCAACCCTCTACGGTCACGCCATCTGCGCAAACGCACTATGACGTAGCGGAAATACGCGCCTAGTCTTTTATAAAATTATGGCGCGAAACTTCCGTACATCAAAACTAACCTAAAAACATGTTTAAGGGCCACTTTGGCACGTAACAACATACGGGCTGCACCAATAAAATTCTTTCCACAATCTGAATAGATAGTATCAGGAGCACCTCTCCGAGAAGCAAATCGATCAAAACACGCCATAAAAGCATTAGTAGTAAGTTCGGAAACTAATTCCAAGTGAACAGCTCTCGTGCACATGCACACGAAAACACAAAGATATGATTTGGAAGAAGAAGCATTACGCCGAATGGAAGACTTAACAAACAACGGTCCAGCAAAGTCAACTCCAACATGAGTAAAGACACGAGTTAATTGTACACGGGACGGAGGCAAATTAGACATAATGGGTTGAGACGGCTTGGAATTAAATCGGAAACATGGTATGCATTGATGTATTCGTTGTCGTATTAACGATCGTGATCCTAAAATCCAGTATTTTCTTAGAATAAGAGCTTGTGTGGTAAGAGGTCCGGAATGCAAAGATAACGCATGATAGTGGTCGCAAATAAGTTTAGATAAAGCTGCCCTTTCAAGCAATAACAGAGGATGTTTGCTATCATAGTTCAATTGTGAATGCTGTAAGCGACCGCCCACCCTAAGCAAACCTAGAGTATCGATAAACGGCGATAATTTTCTAAAAGAGGCGGAGAGAGGTTTTTTATTTTTTATTTGCAACAATTCTACTGCAAAAAATTGCTGTTGAACAAGTTTCACGCATGTTTGTGATGCATTATGTAATTCATCACGAGAAATAGGACCTAGAATTTTTCCCATGGGGTGACTGCAATTATAAATAAAACGAATAATATATGCCATTGCATATTGCAAGCGACTTAAAGAAGAAAAATTTCCCACGAATTCAGCAAAATCGCACTGTTCTAATGCAACCAGTAGTGTAGTAATTGATTTTAATTCAGGTACTTCACTCAAAGGAACAAAAGAGTTTTGAGGTTAAAACAAACATCATTTAAATTAGATGCACCTTTCCACCACAAATCGTGGCGTAATAATTGAAGAGGGGTGAGTCCACGAGAAGCGACGTCAGCAGGGTTAAGTTCTCCGGAAACATGGCTCCATTGCTCAATGGAGGTATATTCTAGAATTTGGCTTACTCGATTTCCTACAAAAGGTTTTAACAAATATGTAGGCGTACGCAACCATGTAAGTACGACTTGAGAGTACAGATGTACTGTGTGTGATGGGTTCAATTTTGAATTCATATATGAACTTTAGCAAACTTCAACTATTTAACCCTACTTTTATGTAAGTAAGTATATAAAATAAATAAGCATTTAACTAATTTTCATGTCTTAGACACGGTTATTATGAAATTATCTGCCTTATATTAAATTAAAAATATAACCTTTGTTTGGTTTCTTTAACTTTCGAAGACCGTTTTTGGAAACTTGAATACACTGTGTTGTATGTTACATTTTAAAAAGTGCTGTAGGATTTACCTATTCAATTAATAGTATCTCATTTACCTTTACAAGAAAACCTTGTGTTTGAAGGCACTTAACGAAATAAATTGGCCTTTTTAATATCTTTTTATGTAACGTCAAACTATGGGTTTCTGTTGCTTTTGTAAAATAATAAATTACCTGCGTGTATTTCCTATTTTGGAGGGCCTTTTTGTAGTTTATCAATGATATACCCCTTTGTTAAATACTAACCTTGTCCGCATATAGTTTTAAACGTGTTTCTTAAGTTTTTTGGTCACTTAACATGTTAAAATTCGAATATCATTCTTTACGAGTGACGTTCATAGGAAGTTTTCATCGTTAAATATCTTATCGTACTAACTTGAAGTAGCTGTAACGTTTTTTTTACTTTCTGATTTGCGTCAGTATTGTATATCTCATATATATCGTGTCTCAAATAGAAATCCAAAATGAATGTTTCACATTTAAAATCGCTTGAGTTAATTTACGAGATTGAGTGTAGGAATATTACGCCGGCATCTAACCAAAATGACCGGAGATCTCAGCTCAGGACCATTTTAGCCCAGGAAACGAAAGGCATTACTATCTTAAAGAAAATCGTTGGCGATTGGCCTCATAACGTATCTGAAATTAAATTGTCTTTAGATGACATATCTGGTATAATAAATAGAATAGATCCCCGTCCCAGTGATGTAGAGCTAGGGCAATTGGCTTCGAGAATAACGCACGTCAAACAACGTATCGAATTATTATCCTTATATGACGACGAGCAAGCGACCCAAGCTAAACAAAGTTTATTGTCGGAAATATTATTACTTGAAGGAATTGTTCTTGAAAAACTCAATCCAAATGCAGACGTAGATATATCGTTACCCTTTTCAAATCTCGTACTTGCTCAACCTAAACCATTAGGGAAATCTATACCTGTATACAAATGGGGTCTCACTTTTCAAGGGTTTGACTCGAAAGTCTCTCTATCGTCCTTTCTTGACCGTATTAACGACTTCAAAATTTCTCGGCAGTGTACAGACC
This sequence comes from Platerodrilus igneus, assembly GCA_036346225.1. Classification (NCBI taxonomy): domain Eukaryota; kingdom Metazoa; phylum Arthropoda; class Insecta; order Coleoptera; family Lycidae; genus Platerodrilus; species Platerodrilus igneus. Next base: position 3,280,107 of record JARFIW010000932.1, on the reverse strand, counting down.
AGGACTTATTTGTCTCAGCAGGTGACCTGTTTTCAGACTCCGCCTTGATATGGTACAGAAACATCCGAGACCAAATTTCTACCTGGGAGGAGTTAGTTGCGTGTTTGAAACGAGACTTTCTACCTCATGGTTATATTACCGACCTTTGGAACGAGATACGTAATCGAACCCAAGGTCCTGACGAAAATGTTTCTTTCATTACCTCATTAGAAGCTTTATATAGCAGACTCGACAAAAAAACCTTCAGAATCCGAAATTATCGATCAGTTACTTAGAAATTTAAACCCGTATTTCTCTGAACGTTTGGCATTACAGCAAATCTCTTCGTTAGCCCACTTTAAAGATCTATGTCGTTCTCTCCAGGAAGTGAAGTTAAGGATTGATAAATATCGTCCGCCCCCAGAGAAACAGTCTGGCCTTTTAGAACCCGATTTAGCTTGCCAAGCTCGAGCTTCCCATAAAGTATCTACCCTTAACGTTCCTTCTACCGTAACTAATAACTGACTTACCTGTTGGAACTGTAAGAGAAGTGGACATAACTATAATGTCTGCACATACCCCAGAAATATTTTTTGTTATGGTTGTGGCCGCTCAAATATCTACAAATCTAACTGCACCAACTGTAATCCTAACGTATCGGGAAACTCCCGTCGAGATACTTCAAATCAGGGCGTGAATATCTCAAGAAACCAAAATCGTCCTCATCACCAATCATTCAACGAACCCAGACGTCAATAAATTCAAATCATAAAACTACTTCTAACGTTGTACCGTCATTAAATTTATCTAATAATAATACCGCTATTGTTAATGTACAAAATGCCTTACCTTCATTAGAAGAATTATGCTATACTACTCCAGCCGAGTGGTCTAGGTGGTTACAAACCGTCAATTCCTTTTATCATAAAAAAAACTGCTGCCTCACAACTTGTTAAAAAAACCCTTCGATAATTGTCCACACTTATCTATCTCAATTGGTTCCTTAAATGTAATTGCTTTATTGGATACAGGTTCTTCATGTTCCCTTATAAATAACGAAGATTTACATCAATTATCTAAACAAAATATTAAAATTCAAATTATTCCCGAAAAAACTTCCATAAATTTAGCTGACGATAATCAAATACATGTAACGGGTTCCCTTAAGTTAAAAATTCGAGTAGAATCTCTTGAACGTGATGTTTTATTTTTGATTGTGCCTGCATTAGCTTATCCTTTTCTACTAGGTGTGGATTTCTGTAAACTTTTTAATCTGTCACTTTATTTCCAGGATTTTTCATGGCAAACCTCTATTAAAACAAATTCTTGTGCATCTACAGGAATATCTAACAAAATCTCTCTTGCTGATTCCCAAAATGTAACTCTTAATGCTACAATTGACAAATTTCGTAAACTTAATACCTCTGAACTTGGTTGCGTTACAACTGCAACACACGTGATCTCTACAGGTGATGCCCTTCCTTTTAAGCAACGTCAATATCCGTTATCGCCTGCATTACAAAAGCATTTACATGCTGAAATAGATAAAATGTTAGAATCTGGTGTTATCTCTCCCTCAAATTCACCCTGGACGTCTCCCGTATTACTAGTTCGAAAGAAGAATGACGAATGGCGTGTCTGTTTCGATGGCAGAAAGTTGAATTCCGTGACTGTTTCAGATGCTTATCCTTTACCTAGAACAGACTCTATTTTAAGTCGGCTTCGAAACGCAAAATTTATCTCATCTATCGACCTTAGACAAGCTTTTTATCAGATACCTCTCGACCTATCTTCTCGTCAAAAAACTGCTTTTTGTGTTCCAGGCCGAGGTCTTTTCGAATATAATTTTTTGCCATTTGGTCTCTGTAACGCTCCACAAACCTTACAACGTACTATGGATCAAACGTTAGGTCCTATCTTACATCAGGAACGTGCCTTTGTGTTTTTGGATGATATCTTAGTTATCTCAAGTTCTTTCGATGAACATATCGCCACATTAAATGAAGTTGCAGAACGTTTAAATGCAGCAGGGTTTAAGATAAACTGGGAAAAGTCTCAATTTTGTTGTTCATCCCTTACATTTCTTGGTTTTATTATCGACGGAACTGGCCTACGAGCCGATCCTGCTAAAGTCGATGCTATTACTAAATTCAAAACACCTAAAACCGTTACCGAAATCAAACGTTTAATTGGAATGATTAGCTACTATCGCATCTTTCTACCCAATCTTTCGACTATATCTGCACCCATTACCGCTTTAATTAAAAATAAAAAGAAATCTCAAACTATCGAGTGGAACTCAGAATCTCAACAGGCTTTCGAACAAATTAAAACGTTAATCACTTCAGCACCTATCTTAATTTCATGCAATTTCGATGAAAAGTTGTATATACAAACCGATGCCTCGCTTACTGGTTTAGGTGCAATGTTATTCCAGGTAAGCAATGGTTTAGCACATCCAATCGCTTATGCGAGTCGTGCCTTAACTTCTGCCGAACAAAAATACTCTGCTACCGAACGAGAATTATTGGGCGTTATCTTTGGCATCGAGAAATTTAGAGGATATGTCGAAGGTAAACACTTTACCGTAATCACTGATTGTGCAGCTCTCACGTGGCTTAATAACTTGAAACAACCCGCAGGTCGTTTGGCAAGATGGAACTTGCGTATATCTCAATTCACTTTTGACGTTAGGCATAGGCCTGGCAAATTAAATATCGTACCTGATGCCTTATCTCGTGATGTCGTTTCTCTTAACCTTCCAAATTTAATTCTGGATACCTGGTACCTCAATATGATTAAAAGAGTTTCCGATAACCCCGATAAATTCCCTACCTTTTGTGTAACTAATAATAGACTATATAAATTTGAATCTTCGTCTCCACATAAAATATCGAATATCCCTGAATGGAAACTGGTCGTGCCCACTGCAAACCGCAGTGAGGTGCTCAAATTATGTCACGATGATCCCATTGCTGCACACCTTGGTGTTACAAAAACTCTCGCTAAACTATCTGAATTATATTACTGGCCCACACTTAAGCAATCTGTTTGTCGCTACATTAAGAGCTGTAAAATTTGTGGTTCCCATAAGAGTTCACAAGATGCTCGCCCTGGTTTAATGGGGAACTTTAAACGTGTATCTTATCCCTTTCAATTAATATCGCTTGACTTATTAGGACCTCTCCCCCGATCGAAACGAGGTAACCAATATCTTTTAGTTGTCACCGATTGGTTTTCTAAATTTGTTATGGTGCAACCCTTACGTAAAGCTACATCCGCTGCTATAATTAAATTCCTAGAACAAAATGTCTTTCTTATCTTTGGTGTCCCTCAAATTATTCTTTGTGACAATGGGGCACAATTTATCTCTAAAGATTTTCAGAATTTCGTTAAAAGTTACAAAGTAAAAAAAATTTGGTTTAACGCAAAATACCATCCCCAAGTAAACCCTACCGAAAGAGTAAATCGAGTCTTAATTACCGCTATCTCTTCCTATATTGATTCAGACCATACTACATGGGATGAACATATTTTTAAAATTGCTCAAGCTTTGCGTACATCTAAACACGAAGCAACCCAATTCACTCCGTCATTTCTTGTTTTTGGAAGATATACCCCAATCGATGGGAGTTACTATGGTTTAGTGCCTGACGATACTAACGTAATTTAATTTGACGATAAGGTACTTTGGGACAAGGACCAACAGTCATTACATTCTATCTTTAACGACGTTAGGAAAAATTTGTTAAAAGCTTACGAAAAGAGTAAGGACCATTATAATCTACGTAAACGAAATATTTCCTTCGCCTTGGGCGAACAAGTTTGGAAAAAGAATTGTCTTATCGGATGCATCTAAGAAATTCTCTTCAAAATTAGCCCCTAAATTCATTCTTTGTAAGGTCACTCGTGTCATTAGTCCCCTCATCTACGAACTTCAGGATACTGAAGGAAAACGCCAAGGCAGGTGGCATATTAAAGACCTTAAGCCATTCTCTACTGACCCAAATGCTACTTAAGTTTTTCATGTTCCATGCTCCTCACTATTTACCTAATATTTTTTGTTCTCACCATCAATTAGTTAACTTTAATTACTTATTCCCTCTCTCATACAGTATATAACCTCTTACACGTTTAACTTTACTTATCTTAAATTAGCTGCCTTTTTCTTTTGGTTGACTTTTCCTTGACCATACCGTTAGATATATATCACTTCATTCTCTACACCCCCCAATATAACTCTGTCGTTTCATTTAATTAACCCTTGAACTTTTCCTACTACATATTATTTGGTTTTTAGTATTTTTCTTACATGGTTTAATTGTGTGGTAATTGTCGTAACTTTGGTTGCAATAACTCATTGAATTTTTATGATTGGTTTTAGCTGATGTTAGAGTGAATGCTTTCTTCTTTGGGCTCACATAGTGTTCGCGACCTATGCCATTGAAAGAAATAGTTCATATTCGCAGTTGCAAAAAACTAGGATTGTCTATTCCATGTGTTTTTCCTCTGAATTATTGCACTCGCCCACATTATACCACATCATTATTTGTTTCTTTTTCTACGAAATCACCATAACTTATAAACTTTTTTTCATTGTTTTTTTATTGAACTTTGTGGTGAGGTGCTATTGCTTCTTATTGTTATCTTATTAAACTCTCGGTTGTTTTAGCATATTCGGACAGTGTATCTGTTTTTAACTGCTTATAATTAGGCATTTTTGTGTGTTTAGGGTGCTACCGTTTTGAAATACTACCTTAAAACAGTTTGTTTTTGTGTGTTTGTATCTGTAATGATACTTTTAAGTTGTCGTGTCAACTTTTGTCTGATTTTCTTATCGTAGTGGATGCACTCGTTAGGAAAATGATCGTACTAGTTCTCTTAGGAGCCTAGTGAATGTTAACATATGTTATACCTTATCTTGTCGGATTAATATCGCAGGTGGTCCTTCAGACTGCGCTGTGTTTAACAGGGACAACTCTCTACCTTCTCTCGGACGCTTGTCCAAAAACTCTACTTTTTCTTATCCCGCTATCTCCGCTATGCCTTATTCTTCTTTCGGTGGACCTGTTCTTGTCCCGGAACACCCGTCTGCCACATAAGAGTGATGTTCCCTCACTCCGAGCTACTGGCCACATTGGCTGGTTGAGTAGCGCTTTGCTATCCACCTTTTTTCTGTCTCTTTTGCTCAATGCGAGCCCTTCCTCTACCTTCTTCTACCTGGAAGTGTCTCTTATGCACTCCAAAAAACCAACCTCCTTCTTTTTACCGTTCCTGTTTCTACTGCCTTTTCATTTCTGTTAGTCACCGTGTGGTTGCACGGGAGGTTTTCACAGACACCTGGACCTCGTCTCTGCGAATCTTTCGTGGGGTCATGCGGTGCCGCTGTCAGTGCATGGGCTCTGGCAGTGAAGGTATGTATGAGTGTGTGAATGTGTGAGTGAATGAGTTTATATCTTCATATCGATATATCGTGTGGGTATCGGGTGATTGTTTCACCGATATCGATTAACGCCGGGTGCAGGAATGCACCCAAATGTCTTTGCTGGTCTCTCGTGCTGTTTCTTGCAAACGGACCTGCTTCACAGGTTTCTCTTTTTAGAGGGCACGAGTCAATCCCCATTTAAACGGCTCTACTGGAGCCACTCTAACTGTTATTTATTCATTGTCTTGGGTAATAACTAGGCCAATACCTTTGTCTTCTTTATTATCTTTGATAATACCCTTAGTTTTAATATCGTTATCTTACCGATTACCTATAATAATAACCTTAGTTTAGTATCGTTATCTTACCGACTACCGTTAGTAATAACTTCGAGTTATTTCGCGTTATCTTACCGGTTATCTTTAGTAATAACTTTTGTTTAAATTCGCGTTACCTTACCTACTATCTCTAATAGTCACTTTAGCTTAATATCGCGTTATCTTATCTAGTATCTCAAATAATAACTAAAGCTTAATATCATTATCTTGTCTATTACCTTTGAAGATAACAACTTAAGCTTAATATCATTATCTTATCTACTATCTTTAACAACAATTTGAGATCTTGTCTTATCTTTTTATCTTCCTAACGTGTGGTATCTATGACCAGACGTGGGAATTATTTTTTTTTGCTATTTAAGTGAAAAAGCTAGCCTGATATAGACATGTAATCTGTTAGGTTAGCATATAAGGATTTAGTAGGTGGTACTTTTGGTAAATTTGTTGATTCACAACTATGTCATGGACAAGTTTTAAATGTGCATCGTTAGGAAACCAAAGTACCAGTAACAAAATTTGCTAAAGTGCAGAGTGACGCACTCCATGAACATTTTTTAAATTTGGGCACTTCTTGCCAAAAGAAGAATAGTTTTGATGCAACACTCATGTGTGTTCCCACGTAAGAACTTTAATGTTAGTTTTAGTTTAGATAGGTTTAGATAGTTTAGGCGACTTGTCACACCCGTTTTAGTTTAAGTAGTGTTTCATGCTCCCCGACAAATTTGTGCTGTCGATAATTAGTGTAGTCAAAGACTATGGGGCTACCTATTCCGTTTCCTGGTACTTCGGTAGACATGTTATCGGTCAAAAACCAGGTGGCGCCTTATATAAACATTTTGTAGGTTTTAAGTTAGGTTTTATATAGGGTAGTTAGGATTTAGATTTTAAGCTGTTACTGTGCTAACAGACTTTTTCTTTTTTTAAGTTTTTTCTTTTGTGGCTTTGTCGCGATTGTTACGTGCCAAAGTGGCCCTTAAACATGTTTTTAGGTTAGTTTTGATGTACGGAAGTTTCGCGCCATAATTTCAAAAGACGCGGTGCGTGGAATTTTATAAAAAACTAGGCGCGATTTCCGCTACGTCATAGTGCGTTTGCGCAGATGGCGTGACCCTAGAGGGTTGGACGAATAAGTTCGCGCCGATGAAAAAAAGACAAAAAGAGTGGGGGAGTTTCCTGTTCTCTCTATAACGTGGCTTTTTCGCCAATACCTTTGAGCAGAGTGGACGTTTTTTTGGTAACGTATCGTTAGCTGTACCTATCTAGATTTCCTTTGCTTGATTATCTTTTGTTTGTCTACCTTTACCTGTTTTTTTCCGTCATTCCCTACATAGGTAGATAAATCTGGAGCCACCGAGGCATAATCGTACTGCACGACCCTAGACGAGTCAGATGTCCATGTTCGCTGAAGCACCGGAGCTGTATCATCTCTAATTACCGCCAAAGGGCTTTGGGTAGTCTGATGGACTTTAACAGAGGCCTACCCTAGCGCAACTTTGTGCGAATGCCGGATTTCTGATGTAAGTAAACTATTATCTAATTTGTTTGCTTTTATCATTGTTTAAATTTATGTAAATTTCCGAAGTATTGCGCAATATAAATGTTACATTGCTTTCGTATTCATTGCGCTTGCGCGATGTATTTATGAACTCTTAACTGTATTACCGACTTCGTAAACTGTTTTATCGACTTTTAAATGGTAAGATCTATCACCATTTAAATTGTAAGAATTATCGTATCGTATTTTTAAACCGTAATAATGTTAAAGGAAACTAGTGCGTTTCTTCATCAAAACCAAGATGAAATATTTTCCGCATTGGTTTCTCGCCAAGTTAAATGGCAGTTTAATCCGCCATATGCTCCTAATTTTGGGGGTATGTGGGAAGCATCTGTAAAATCTGCAAAATCTCTATTACTACGCACTCTTGGCAAACAACCTCTTACTTTTGAAGAGTTGTCTACTGTTTTCACTCGCATAGAGGCCGTATTGAATAGCCGACCTTTGTGTTTCTTTTCCTTGGATACTAAAGACAGCCCCGATTATTTGACTCCCGGTCATTTCCTTATTAGAGGCCCTATATTAAGTATGCCAGAGATAACTCTGCCAGAAAATATAAATTTGCATTCGCGCTGGCTACGATTGTGCCAAATTACCCAGTCGTTCTGGCGGCAATGGTCCAATGAATATTTGCTCACTTTATCTCAACGACCCAAATGTAATCGTTCCTCCGATGTACCCAAAGTGGGTCAAGTTGTTTTTCTTCCCGGAATTAAAACTTCTCCTCTATTGTGGCCATTAGGACGCGTCAAGCAATTATTTCCCGGTAGCGATAGTGTTGTTCGCGTGGTGTCGGTAAAAACCACCCACGGTTCCCTCACTCGGTCGGTAAATAAAATAGTACCCCTTCCTTTGGAAAACTAATTTTTTTTCTTATTTCTTGCTCCAACTTAAATTTAGTTTTAAAAAAAAAATTTCGCGTTTTATTTTGCTTCTTTTCTATCCCGAGTATCGGCGGGTAAACCGTAGCCGCTTACTGGAAGGAAATGCCCAGTTATAATACAATTTTCTTTTCAAGTTTGTATATATCTTTTTAAAAAAAAAATGTTCATTTTTGGTGGGCGGTTATGTTCGCGCCATTTCGCTCTCCCAACGTGGTATTCTTTATAAAGCCAGACTAGATAAGGAATAGCATAATTAAAGGAGTCGATTAACAACCATCCGCGAATGCAAACGTGTTTCATTCAATTATTCAATATTAACTTTCTATAATGTCTTCCTACCATAATCATTTCCTTACTCCGTTCCTATTTACCTCTGGCCAGAAACAGTACTGAAAGGTGCCGCATTAGTGCTCCAGATGTTGTGCTTCGGTAAGTGCTTTTAAGTATTTATGTGACTTTGTATTCAAAATCTATGTTTCCATCCTTTTACTCTATACAGTCCACGCTCTACCTTACAAACCCTGGTTTACTGCCTACTGCACTCCAGGCAATTTCTAATTGTGTCCCTTGTCGTTCCAAGAGGCGCATACATTTATTTATTACAACAAAGAACCCCATGCAATCTTTCAACTGCCCAATTAATAGTACGTACATAATATTAAAAGTTCAATTTATACAAACTAATTATAATGGTGGTAATTATCATTAGCCACTTCCGACTGCAACACAGAGTCCACTACTCTAGTTCTTTTGGTTCACATAATTTTCGTTAAATGAAAGCCCAATACTTTTCATTATTATCATCATGAGGTGTTCAGGACACGTAACTCCAGAATCTTTTGTCCCAGAAGATGCCATCACTAATATTAAAACATTTTCAGTACGCTGTGTACTTGGGAGGTAATGAGGTGATTTCCCATTGCCTTCCATATCACAGTAGTATGTCTTAGAATGCAATAACAAATTCCTCAAGGTCTTTGTCACTCTAAATATTGAACGAGCTATTACCCTCTTTCGGTGACCCATCTTAGCCTGGTTCCTCAGTAAAGACCCCGTTAATTTAGTTAAACCAATAGTTCGGCTTTTTCGCTCACTGAAACACAAACCATTCTGCCCATTATAGTATTCTAGAACTACGTCAAGGTGCAGATTTGTTAAGAATCATTAATCCATTTAATAACAAGCAATATATTTGTAGTACATTACGGCAACTAGGTAACATTTTTATTTGTTCAGAATACATCCACTGTACATCTACCTTTTCAGACTGATTTACTAGTCATCAATATATTCAATATGAAACAAATAAATACTTTTTCAAGCACCTATTTGCTCTTGTTAAAACACCACTGAAATCCTAACCTTTCACAGCTACTAACTTTGATCAGAGTTAATGCATGAGCATTACAACTGGGCACCACATGAAATAAAACTAGCTAATTTCCCAACACTAATGTTACCTATATTACATTATAAAACCATTTAAAGATTTCAACTTACCTTCCAGTTCAACAAATACAATTTGATTTAAAATATTAGGAGGTGCACCTACACGGAGTATATATGGTGAAATTCTTTTGTCTCCATGCCATTCTAGTAGATCTGCTTGAATTTCTACTGTTCGATTTTTCGATGTGTCTATCTTGTTATACTTATGGGCATTGTTGATAACATAGGTGGTTTTTACTATAAGATAGTTTTTAAACTTCTTAAACCATTCCTTGCATTGTATTTTTCCAGAATAATAATCCTCACTTTTCTCCCATCCTGGCCAATGTTTCATAAAATAAATCAGTGCGTCAGCTAAAACACCCGCTAAAATTTTGTCATATTTCTTTGTATCAATCGACAAATCTTTTTTTAATATTTCCTCCAGTTGATACTCATAAATTTCCAAAGTACGTTTGTTTACAATTGCATCAAAAAATTTATACAAATCGATTCTTTCCTCTCCTGATTGTTCAGCACGATTGCCAGAGGGTACTAATTTTATTAAGGAAAAATCGGGAAAAGACATATCCACACTCATTTCGTATGAAAACTCAAGTAATAATACCCAACACCAGTATAATCACTTTTAAAAGACACTTTTCATTCGATTACGCTATTAGTTCAAGGAGTAAAACACTAAACACCAACAAAAAAACTAATTTCTCTACAATGGTCAATAAGTCTATTAGACTTTGATTAAAAGGAGAAATAGATAGGCCCTAGCCTATCCCGGAAAATGTGTTTAAAAACAGCGCCATGACGACCTGGGTAAAATACAACTATTTGTGGATTTGGCGCTCTATTCAAATTGAATAAAAGTTTTACATTAGTAAAATTAAAGTACTGTGATATGCAACCATAATATGTTATAGTAATAATTACTGTGTATCGAGTGTAATAAACAGTAACAAAAATGAAGATGCCAAATTATGCTGAATAAAAATGTTGTAATTTATTAATAAAATAGAAATAAATGCATATTAAGAAGCAGTTCTATTTAGTGTTATAAACAAGAGATCAAATAACATGATTTACACGGAGCAGAGGTTCGTGGTTTAAACTAAAAAAATTAATGAAGAATAAATATTGAAATGGTAAATGCTCAAATGGATGGAGTTTGTATACAAGTACCGAAGTTTCATACAGACTGCAAAAACTATGACAAATGGAGATATCGTTTTATGTTATTAGAACTTAAAAATTGCAATGAAGTAATTGAAAATGAAGTTCATCTTGAAAAATGTAACAGAATCTGATTGGAAAGCAAAGCAAGTTCGTGCCAAAAACCATTTAGACCATGCAATTAATGTGAATTTAATCATGGAATGCATAACTGCCATAAGGACGGGAACACTAGTACACATTGAGACGCGGTACACAATAAGACATTCTGTATATTTTTTAAATTTACCGCCTTACGTGACTTGCTCTTTCAACCAGTAGTGCGCCTATGGACCTCTCTACTTGCAACATTAATCTCCGTCAGAACCTGTGCATATTTTAGCGTTGTATTCGTAGTTCGCGACTTGCCGCTAGGGAAATGGAGGGCGATTTTTACATGCAGTCTTATGGAGCATCCGTTATTTTTCTCATAAATAATTATAAATTCGGATTTTATTCAAAATTCCAGTCATTGGAAGTTGAAATATACACAAATTCTTAACAACTACTATTTTAATACTCCCGTATTCCTATATGAATTTAAAATTACTAAAGAATCAAAATAGCATGCTGGGCAATGTAACCATACATATTAATATTTATTCAAAGCAGTTTTAAAGCATTTTATGATACAAATACAAGCGGCTATAAAACAATAGGGGATGTCGTTCATACGGAGAAAGAATGTTTTATCTCTGGTAACACTAGTTTTCAGAAAAGTTATTGTTAATTTATAGGGTTAAGTCTTATACTATAAAAATTAGAAATTTTAAGAAATAAAAATGTATTATTATAACAAGAAGCATATTAGAAACATATATGCTCAGGTAGATACTTAAATTGCAATTCTTACCATCCAATGCACATGAAAATAAATTTCATTATACATTAATATATACACAAATAAGAAAGAACCTTGTCACGTTGAGGAATAGCCTGTCTCCACTTTTCTAATGTTTCCACATCCTAAAAACACATGTACTTAAAAACTCAATAGTATCACTAAACACCAAAAATACCTTGGGAGCAGAATAAATACTTCTCTTAAGTGTTTGAATGATTTACATCCGTATTTGCACCCAGGGACAAAACAACACTTCATATTTTATATCTATAGATAAGTTATAGGTCGCAAGTTTTACACACAATTAACTATCAAAGCCTATAAGCTACCAAATATGATGATCTTGGTCTAATTAGACCTCACAATTTTATAAAAATGCGATTTTAATACTAATACGCCATAAGACACAATAGAAAATCGACCCTCCTTTTCCCTAGCGGCAACAATATTAACTAGAGATTATTTGTCACATTTTTATAGTATTGCAAGGATAGGAAGATTAGCGTCCTAGGTAGAGGGGTTCATAAATGCGCCTTTACAAGGTGTAAATGTGTTTGTGATTTTGAAGTGCTGCCAAACAAAGTTGAATTTTTATGATATTTAAACAGTTTTCATAGATATGGAGTTATGTTTATGACTATATTTAATTAACTTAATTTGTAGAATAATAACTAACTATATTGAAGCGGGCTACTGCTACCGCGTTTCCTAATTTAAAACAAGTAATAACAAGAGTCTTTATTACTCACCGTTCACAAGTCTAATTAACAGTATATGCCTTATTTATAGATGTTTTCAGTTCACTTAACAATGAAGCACTATCACACTAATGAATTTACAAGCACTAATATCTTCTTAAACTAACTTGTTTACCATAGGTCCATTAATAACACTAACACAAGTGTTATTTATTACATTTCTATTTATTTATGTAAACTACAAGCTGCATGTACATTAGACACGTGCACTTAACATTTATGTTTACTGTTAGACTTCCAAAAGCTCAACTATATAATTGTACACGATATAATTTATCTACGACATTCTGTTATAGACTAACTTAAGACACTCATAAGCGGTCTTTTATATATATATATATATATATATATATATATATATATATATATACCCTGAATTAAAGATATGACTGATCCTCCAGTAATTACTTGAAGCATTCTCGAACCCTTGAGAATAAACAGTGCTTGCGGCGTTTTGTGTGTTTGATGGGTTGCCTACCAGTAGCTCGGAACAATATATTTTTGGTTTGGTGTCCAAAACAAAACAGTTGTGTAAATCTAACTCTACATATTCAAAACCATAGATACATCCACAGAATAGGTAAATTCATAGATATAAAAAGAAACAGTTTTGGTACACAATGATACACAAGGGAGTGGTACACAATCAGACTGTCTCGTTGTGTACAACAGTTGTCTTGATGTGTACCACAGTTTAGTAATATACTTCTTAGGTCTTATTTTACCTTTTTTCGTAAGTACCAAAGTAATGCCTCAAAAACCCAAAAGCAGAGTTCGTGCTATATTTAGTGCAGAACTAATGACTGCTGCTGTTAATGCTGTATTAGATGGAGCCTCTTTAAACAATACGCTATTAAGTTTCAAACAAGAGATCAAATAACATGATTTACACGGAGCAGAGGTTCGTGGTTTAAACTAAAAAAATTAATGAAGAATAAATATTGAAATGGTAAATGCTCAAATGGATGGAGTTTGTATACAAGTACCGAAGTTTCATACAGACTGCAAAAACTATGACAAATGGAGATATCGTTTTATGTTATTAGAACTTAAAAATTGCAATGAAGTAATTGAAAATGAAGTTCATCTTGAAAAATGTAACAGAATCTGATTGGAAAGCAAAGCAAGTTCGTGCCAAAAACCATTTAGACCATGCAATTAATGTGAATTTAATCATGGAATGCATAACTGCCATAAGGACGGGAACACTAGTACACATTGAGACGCGGTACACAATAAGACATTCTGTATATTTTTTAAATTTACCGCCTTACGTGACTTGCTCTTTCAACCAGTAGTGCGCCTATGGACCTCTCTACTTGCAACATTAATCTCCGTCAGAACCTGTGCATATTTTAGCGTTGTATTCGTAGTTCGCGACTTGCCGCTAGGGAAATGGAGGGCGATTTTTACATGTAGTCTTATGGAGCATCCGTTATTTTTCTCATAAATAATTATAAATTCGGATTTTATTCAAAATTCCAGTCATTGGAAGTTGAAATATACACAAATTCTTAACAACTACTATTTTAATACTCCCGTATTCCTATATGAATTTAAAATTACTAAAGAATCAAAATAGCATGCTGGGCAATGTAACCATACATATTAATATTTATTCAAAGCAGTTTTAAAGCATTTTATGATACAAATACAAGCGGCTATAAAACAATAGGGGATGTCGTTCATACGGAGAAAGAATGTTTTATCTATGGTAACACTAGTTTTCAGAAAAGTTATTGTTAATTTATAGGGTTAAGTCTTATACTATAAAAATTAGAAATTTTAAGAAATAAAAATGTATTATTATAACAAGAAGCATATTAGAAACATATATGCTCAGGTAGATACTTAAATTGCAATTCTTACCATCCAATGCACATGAAAATAAATTTCATTATACATTAATATATACACAAATAAGAAAGAACCTTGTCACGTTGAGGAATAGCCTGTCTCCACTTTTCTAATGTTTCCACATCCTACAAACACATGTACTTAAAAACTCAATAGTATCACTAAACACCAAAAATACCTTGGGAGCAGAATAAATACTTCTCTTAAGTGTTTGAATGATTTACATCTGTATTTGCACCCAGGGACAAAACAACACTTCATATTTTATATCTATAGATAAGTTATAGGTCGCAAGTTTTACACACAATTAACTATCAAAGCCTATAAGCTACCAAATATGATGATCTTGGTCTAATTAGACCTCACAATTTTATAAAAATGCGATTTTAATACTAATACGCCATAAGACACAATAGAAAATCGACCCTCCTTTTCCCTAGCGGCAACAATATTAACTAGAGATTATTTGTCACATTTTTATAGTATTGCAAGGATAGGAAGATTAGCGTCCTAGGTAGAGGGGTTCATAAATGCGCCTTTACAAGGTGTAAATGTGTTTGTGATTTTGAAGTGCTGCCAAACAAAGTTGAATTTTTATGATATTTAAACAGTTTTCATAGATATGGAGTTATGTTTATGACTATATTTAATTAACTTAATTTGTAGAATAATAACTAACTATATTGAAGCGGGCTACTGCTACCGCGTTTCCCTAATTTAAAACAAGTAATAACAAGAGTCTTTATTACTCACCGTTCACAAGTCTAATTAACAGTATATGCCTTATTTATAGATGTTTTCAGTTCACTTAACAATGAAGCACTATCACACTAATGAATTTACAAGCACTAATATCTTCTTAAACTAACTTGTTTACCATAGGTCCATTAATAACACTAACACAAGTGTTATTTATTACATTTCTATTTATTTATGTAAACTACAAGCTGCATGTACATTAGACACGTGCACTTAACATTTATGTTTACTGTTAGACTTCCAAAAGCTCAACTATATAATTGTACACGATATAATTTATCTACGACATTCTGGTATAGACTAACTTCCTACATTCATAAGCGGTCTTTTATATATATATATATATATATATATATATATATATATATATATATACCCTGAATTAAAGATATGACTGATCCTCCAGTAATTACTTGAAGCATTCTCGAACCCTTGAGAATAAACAGTGCTTGCGGCGTTTTGTGTGTTTGATGGGTTGCCTACCAGTAGCTCGGAACAATATATTTTTGGTTTGGTGTCCAAAAACAAAACAGTTGTGTAAATCTAACTCTACATATTCAAAACCATAGATACATCCACAGAATAGGTAAATTCATAGATATAAAAAGAAACAGTTTTGGTACACAATGATACACAAGGGAGTGGTACACAATCAGACTGTCTCGTTGTGTACAACAGTTGTCTTGATGTGTACCACAGTTTAGTAATATATTTCTTAGGTCTTATTTTACCTTTTTTCGTAGGTACCAAAGTAATGCCTCAAAAACCCAAAAGCAGAGTTCGTGCTATATTTAGTGCAGAACTAATGACTGCTGCTGTTAATGCTGTATTAGATGGAGCCTCTTTAAACAATACGCTATTAAGTTTCAAACCCTGCAAAGGTATGTCCAGAACAAATGAGACGATCCTGCTTGTCAAAAAATTATCCCTAATTATAGTGTGCGACTTACATTTAATTCAAACCAAGAGTAGATTGTTTCAGAATATTTAAAAACGTGTAGTAAAATGAGCTATGACCTAACAACAAAACAGATCAGACAAGTGGCTTATAAAATGGCCGTTAGAAACAATCTCATCATACCACAATCTTGGCATGACAAAAGGTGTGATGGAGTAGACTGGTTAAGGGCATTTATGAAAAGGTATAAAGATTTAAGTATTTGGCAGCCGGGAGGATGCAGTTTATCGAGACTAACTTCATTCAACCGGCACAACGTTCAACTATTTTTCAAAAGCTTGCAGGCAGTTTGTGAGAAAACTCCTGAAATCATTTTCAAATTACGAATATATAATCTTGATGAAACAAGCACTACTACTGTGCAGAAATCTCAAAAAGTTGTAGCTGAAAAAAACGTCAAACAATTAAATAGTTGCACTAGTGGAGAAAGAGGTGTGCTGGTCACAACATGCGCTATTATTTGTGTAAGTGCGTCTCTTTTGCCCGCAGCTTTAGTATTTCCATGGAAGTTTTTTCAACAACATATGCTTAACGGTGTCCCTCCAGGGACGCTAGGCCTTGCTAACCCCAGTGGCTGGATGAATAAAGAACTTTTTAATCAAGTTATGGACCATTTCATTTACTTTTCGGGAAGTTCGCTTTAAAATCCAGCGGTTTTAATCTATGCTAACCATTAAAACCATGTAAGAATTGATGCAATTGAAAAAGCAAAACTGAACGAAGTAACCATAGTCACGCTGCCCCACACTGCAGCAACAAACTGCAGCCTCTGGATGTTGCAGTATTTTCGGCTTTCAAGTCTTATTATAATGCAGCTTTAGATACTTGGCGTTGTCATTTCCATGTTGTCGTAGACTTCATTATTGTAGGTTTGAATATTGAGGTTATATTTCGTTTATGTTCGGATTTAGACGAGTATAGCACCTGTGCGCTAGGAAACATTATTGGTTAGGCTTTGTGATTATGTTACTTATGGCCGATATTGGCGTCTACATTTTTATGTTTTTATGTGTTTGATTTATGTTTTAATAAGTAATAGAGTGTGTTATATCCAATCTAGTTATTTTCTACAAGTTCAAAACAAAGCGTTAGCCATTTCCTACAATTATTAGGTATTACGTATGTTTTCCAGACCGCTAGGTTATGTTATATTTACCTGATTCGGACGGAAGTTTTAGTAAATACAATGGAAAATATTGATGAAGAACAATTTGAAACATTCTTCCAACAACGGTTACTTGAAAATCAGAATACAAGTCCTGTTACGGGAGCCGCTGCGGTTAGGGAAAATACACCGGTTTTAGATACGATGTATCCGTTTATGGCGTCAATAAATGCCGTACCACAGATTATCCACCATGATTATCCACCTCTTACAGATGTGAAGGCTAGCGTTTCTAACATAATTGTTTTTCTTTGCGCGTTTCAAATAAGTGGTTTTTTAATCAACCTAAAATTTTCTTCTGATTAATCTAACTTTTTATTTGGATTCTTATTGTATTATTTTTTTAGCGTTTAACAATGAATATGGACGGAAAGAATAAAAAAGATGGCACATTTTGTGCTTTTAGAAGAGGTTCCATAAAATCTTCAAACAATATCTCTATGTTCCGATTCCTAATAATTGATCGAGTAAGGTGAGTACCTTCACTGACTTACCATTAATTTAAGACAATCTGTGCCTACAGCTAGCTTGTCTTGGATCTGTGCTTTTAGTTGCTCATTGCAATATTTCTACTTCCACAGATGTGAGGAATGGTAAGCAGCATGTAGTCGGAACCATTTACTGGCAATGGATTCAAACAAGTTGTATAAAAATTATAAACTGTGTGAGAAACATTTTCTAGAAAAATGTTTCTCAAAAACAACTAAAGCTCGCAAAAGACTTTTAAGGCAATTCCTACTGTTTGATAAACAAGTACCTAATCAACTTGAACATAAACCACAAAAAAATAGTAATTCTATCTGGAAACAACTAACATGTTCTTTGTTTTTGCCTCTAACAGATATTACAATTAATACTATAGAAGATTCCAAAATATATTTCCAAAGGAAGTTACTGCCTTTTATGCTGATATATCTGTACCGTCAACATCAAGTAATACGATTGTAATGATAGTGTTATTTTTTCATAATTCTCATATAAAACTTGCATACATTACAAATTTTCATAGTCCCAAAAAATTTCAACCTAATTGGATTAATGACAAAAAGATAAAGCAATTTTAAAATGTCAATTTTGTCTTTATTAGTTAATTTCTTTAAAATGTACAATCTACAATTTATAGCACCTTTAACTTGGCATAATTTTGTTATTATTAATCTGATTAGGTTGAAATCTTCTGGGTATTATAGAAGATCTTTGTGTTCCTTCCATTAAGGCAATCATTTGTTTTCGAATCAGACTAGTTAATTAGTTGAAAATTAATCCTTTTTATCCATATGAGATATACACAACTACAACAGTTTCTTATTTTTAGACAGTATATCATGCAGGGTTCCACCTTCTTCTATTGGGCCACAAACATCAGCAACATTATCATCGGATACACTAAGTAAACAAAAAATTAGGGTAGAAATAAAAGACCTAAGAACAAAATGTCAATCAAGCTCTTGAGAGCAGGTTACTTTCGAAAGGTAGACCTAGATCAGACTATTGCACGCCGATAGTGAAAGATGCAGACTGAGGGAATTTCGGCCAAATGTGTAGGTTAGTTCAGAATAGGAAACAACGAAAGTATGCGTCTAACCAGTTCTAGGACTGAAGACCTAATGATGATGATGATGTATAGATATTATCGATATATTTTTCTGAATTTTCTTTGTAAAATTATTTTTAATTTACCTCTTTGTAATTGTTTGTGTTAATTAGAAAGAAGTTCGAACATGTTTTATTATTATGAGAATCTACATTATACATGAATATATATATATATATAGTGCTGTGATAAGGGGTTGTTTAGGGGTGTATTGAGTAGCAAGGGTTGTGTAGTAACCATAAACTGCAATAGGAATCAGAAAACTGCGTTTATTTAGCAGAAAATTAAGTAATTTGTATATTATGTAAATAGCAAGCATTTAACACCCTGTATGTAGACCGTAATTAGCTTTAAGCGATGCAAGTAAGTATCTTACAACAATAGAATGCCTATTTAGCAGAAAAATAGGTAATTCATACATTATGTAAATAGCAAGTATTTAACACTCTGTATATAGACCGTTATTAATTTTAAGTAATGCCAGTGAGCATATCTTTCAATAAAAGTACGCGTATTCAAGAGAAATGATAGTACATGTAATTAAACACGCGTTGAGAAGTGTCTAATTAGTTATAAAACAAATACGAAGATAGAGATAAAACCTAAGAAAGCTTTATGCAAGTCCGCTGAAATAATAAACATTTTTGATAAAAGAACGCAGTTTCAAACACGCATAAAAATAGATATACGAAAACAGCATTGAAGTTACATCATTTATTTTGTTCAATTATCCAAAAGGCCATATCTATACAAAACAATATCTAGCAAAGATAACGATGCAAATAAACCTTACACGGAAACCGAAAAAATTACATCAAAAACAACTTCGAAATGCAGAGAATATTAAAGACCTGGTTGATTGAGATATCTGCAAGACTGTTGAAAACCCAGCCCACATGTAAGTGGGAAGAGCTTATATTAACACAGAGCAATGATAAAACGAGTCAATTCACAACTCATGCAAGGCGAAACAGCTGCGTCACTGTTAATCAAAAAGTCACGCGTAATTTAAATATAATAAAATATCAAGTGTATGTTACAGTGACAATAAGTGCAACGATTAAGAAGACTTCTTTTGCAGATTAACGTGAGTAGAATTTGGGGTAATTTATTTAAACTAAATATTAATAATAATAGGGCTTTGAATCTTGATGATAATAATTTGAATTGGTGGTACATTTTTGAATACTTCGAAACTGTGAATGTGTTGATGACAATAATTCAAATTTTGGTCGATATAACACTTCGAATTAGTGGTACATTTTTGAATACTTCAAATCTGAGATATAACACTTCGAATGTGTGGTACATTTCTGAATATTTCAAATTGGTGGTGTATTTCTGAATAGTTCAAGTATGCATCGATAAGAACAATTCAAATCTGGGTCAATATAATATTTCAAATCAGCGTCGACAATTATATTTTGGTACAATTCTGGTACAATTTTGAGTTGCGAGATTCAAGGCATATAAAATAAAGAAGCACGAAGTAATTTATGGAGAACGAGGGGTGACTGTACTCAAACACTGGTTCAGCAAATGAGGACAACAAAGGGGTGTTGATCCACAACCCGAACAACCTGTAGCAGGTCAGATCTATTTAATTTTAAGATATTTTTCTATTTAAATTTCACTACTAAATTTATTCAATTTATATAGAACCTGTAACGAAGTCAACAACAAACATTGCATACGTTAAACTCACGTAATATATTATAGAGAGGTCTAGAACGTTCCAGGTTTCTTTGGTAAAAAAAAGGTAGTTTTTGGTGACTTTAGATTGAATTCAAAGTATATAAATTTTGGGATAAATAATACATACGATATTGATTGATTGAAGGGTGTATTTAAATATTTTTCAAAAAATTGTAAACAATATTTCTTTTCATTATATGAAATTAATTGACTTCGTTTTATCAATTCAAACAAATAGGTAATCATAAAGGGGTGGAGAAGAGAAAAATTGATCATCGTAACGTTGTGCACTCTGTGTAGATTAAAAAGAGCTAGCCGTGGCATAATAGTAAAATTAGTAAGATTAAAATTGGTTTGAGAACACAGAGCGGTGGAGTTAAGTAAAAATGTCATTACACCGAGTACGGCGTTATCATATCATATATATATATATATATATATATATATATATATATATATATGACTTCATGTAATACGTGTTAGACGAACTTCAATAGTTCGTCTAGGAATTCAATGTACGTGTGTGAATCTTTGGAATTTAACAATTCTGAGTTGAGATTTCTATTCATTGTAAAAAAGTAAGCAAAAAGTGTATTACGAAAAATTTATGCCTATTACGAAAAATGTTATGGGGGATTTAAAGTCTCGATATTTGTCATAATTTATCAAAATATTTACAAAACACCTAATTTAATAGGAACGGTAGTGTCTTTTTCTCAAAGTGAAGTGAATTAATATATTGTAGCTGGCTACTACTAACGCGTTTCACTAATTTAAAACAAGTAGTAATAAAAGTCTTTATTACTCGCGATCCACAAACCTAATTAACAGTATATGACTTATTTATAGATGTTTTCTGTCCAATTATAATGAAACACTATCACATTATTGCTATTTACAAGCACTAATATTTTCTTAAACTAAATTCTTAACCATAGGTCTATTAACAACACTAACACTACTATTTATTTATTACACTTTTGTCTACTTATGTATTCTACAAGCTGTCTGTACAATAGACACGTTCACATAATATAAATTTATATTTACTAAAAGACTTTCAGAACGTAATGAACCACTAACTATATACGACATTCTGATATAGACTAACTCTGTACTTGAGCATCGGTCTTATTTATACACTGAATTAAATAGATGATTCATTTTGTGGTATGTGCTCGAACGGTCTCGGTTTCTGGAGAATATATATTGCTTACGGCGCTTGTGTGTTTGACAGGTTGCCTAATAGTAGCTCGTAACAATATTGTAACGGGCTACTACTACCGCGTTTCTTTAATTTAAAACAAGTAATAACAAACGTCTTTATTACTTACTGTTCACAAGTCTAATTAACAGTATATGCCCTTATTTATAGATGTTTTCAGTCCACTTAACAATGAAGCACTATTACACTAATAAATTTACAAGCACTAATATCTTCTTAAACTAACTTCTTTACCATAGGTCCATTAACAACAATAACACAACTATTTATTTATACACTTCTATTTATTTATGTATGCTACAAGCTGCATGTACATTAGACACAGCATATCACGTTTATATATACTTCTAAAGCTCAAAACTACTATTACTTTTCACGATATAATTTATATTAGACATTCAAGAATAGACTAACTTTTGCATTTCTTAGCGGTCTTATATATACTCAGATTTAAATATATGACTCATTATCTAGTATGTTCCAGAACAATTCTGGAACCGTAGAGAATAAACAGTGCTTGCGGCGTTTTGTGTGTAATTGATTGCTAGAAGAATTCTCGTACCCTGAAAACTATGCAGAGTCTACAGCGCTTGTGTGTTTGATGGGTTGCCTAGTAGTAGCTCGCAACACTGCCCCCTCTTTAAAACCGTTACGTCTCGTAACTGTAGATACATTTTGGCGCCAATTCGATGACTGATGACGGTATCGGCAGCTATCTCCTCTGGTGCATCCACCACGTCGTTGGAAATAACAGTCAACACTCTTTTCTTGGTCTTGGTAGGCAACCGGTTGAAAACAACAAACAAGGACCTGGACGTTGGTTCCCTGGAAAACTACTTCTAGCATATTTCGGACTATCCTCCAATCTAAGCGATCCAGTCCACAACCTAGCTTGGGGACCGCTAGTTTCGTTACTCCATTTTCCATCATCTGAACTTTAAGATTCAGCAAAGCCTCCCATAGATGTCCATAACTAGGTCTCTGCCATGAAGAATTTTTGGTGACCAGATAGTAAACATAACGATTTTTATCCTGAAGAACCAAAGCTTTTCCTACAGTTGGCCGCTGTTGTACTAATTCATCCACACATCCAAACTTTTTCTTGAAAACAACAGCTATTCCCCTTGACATTTCCAGATCTTGAGCTACGCAATGTGCAAGGGAATACTCTTCTGGTGCTCTAAACAGATCTTGCTGTTTTCAACAACAACGCCAAATCTCGCTTTAGCGGAACCACCATACGCCGCCATAAAGCTCTCAAAATCTACATTTGGCTCATGATTAATAACTTGCCGAACACCATTATCATTATTCGATTCTTCCTGGTTGTTGCCAGCGTAGGATGTTAAACGTTCAAAGTGTACCACTTTCGGTTTACCACGAGGAGATCTTCTGATCCGGTACACTACATCATTAATCCTTTTAACACTTCGTACGGCCCTTCCCATTGTCTTTGTAGTTTTGGCGACAATCCACGTTTTCTTTGTGGATTGTACAACCACTAAATCTCAGGTTGATAACCACCTTCTTGTGCTCTCGTGTCATATTGTGATTTCATTCGATCGCTTGCTGCCTGTATATTCTTTCGGACGTTTTCGTGAATACTATTTGATCTTTCACGAAGCTTACTAACGTAATCTTCACCTGCGATCTCTTCTCCAGGTTTAAATCCAAACCGAAGATCACATGGTAGCCGCAATTCACGTCCTAGCATTACGCAAGCGGGCGAGTACCCTGTGCTGTCATGTACCGAAGATCGGTACGCCAGTAGGAACAAATGCAGATATTGGTCCCAGTCTCGTTGATGTTCAGAGACAACTTTGGCCAGGTACTTCCCTAACGTCCTGTTCATTCTTTCAACCATTCCATCCGATTGGGGATGAAGTGGCGTGGTTCTAGTCTTCCTGATTCCAAGATGCTTGCAGACATTTTGAAACAATGCTGATTCGAAGTTTCGACCTTGATCGGAGTGTAATTCCAACGGAACTCCAAAACGACAAAACAACTCCCTGACTAGTACATCTGCAACCGTCTCGGCTTCTTGGTTAGGTATAGCATATGCCTCCGGCCATTTGGTAAAATAATCCATTGCAACCAAGATGTATTTATTTCCTTTCTCTGATTCAGGAAACGGACCAGCTATATCAATGGCTACCCTCTCAAAAGGATTCCCCACGTTATACTGTCTCATTGGGGCTTTCCGTTTTGAGACCGGGCCATTTGCAGAGGCACACAATTCACATTTCCGGCACCAATCCTTCACATCATCTTTGCAGTTCAGCCAATAGAATCTTTCTCTCACTCTCTCGAGAGTTCTTTTCACGCCAAAGTGCCCTCCGGAAATACCATCGTGCAAGTGCTGCAACACTTCCGGCACTCTGCTTTTCGGCACTATCACTTGAAGTCTTTCAGTGCCATCTTCAAATTCCAGGCGTCGTTTCAAGATTCTATTTTCCATCATCAAGGAGTCCCACTGTGCCCAGTATGCCTTCAGGCTCCTACTTAAAATTCTAATTTCTTCCCAAGCTGGTCGTTGTCCTCTATTTTTCCACTCAATAATACGTCCCAATTCGGCGTCATTTTCCTGGTCTTCTCGCATTCTTTCGGGTTGCCAAGTATCATCGGTTACTGTCATTCTATGGATGACACTTATTTTCTCTTCCATCTTGGAGCAATGATTGCAGTCCACCGGACAAGGTCTCCTTGACAGAGCGTCTGCATTCCGATGGCTAGTTCCTACACGATGTTCCGTATCAAAATCATATTCCTGCAGCCGCTCTATCCACCTTGCCACTTGCCCTTCAGGATTTCGAAACTGCAATAACCATTTCAGTGCAGCATGGTCTGTTCTCAACAGGAATTTACGGCCGTATAAGTACTTATAAAAGTGCTCTACGGATTTGACGACGGCCAACAGCTCCCTTCTTGTCACACAATAGTTCCTTTCTGGCCGCGACAAGACCTTGCTGAAATACCCAATAACTTTTTCTTGTCCGTCCTGCACTTGAGAAAGAACGCCTCCTATAGCTGTGTTACTGGCATCGGTATCCAACACAAATTTCCCCTCCATCCGTGGATAACTCAAAATTGGTGATGTAACCAGTAGCCGTTTCAGTTGTTCAAATGCACTGTGGCAGTCGTCATTCCAATCATATTCTTGTCCATCTTCGGTTAATTTCGTTAACGGTTTGGCAATGTTCGCAAACCCAAGTATAAAACGTCGGTAATATGTGCACACTCCTAGAAAACTGCGTAGTTGGTGTATATCTGCTGGTGTAGGCCACTCTTGTACCGTTTTTATTTTGTCAGGGTCAGCTCTTATTCCGGTCTCTGAAACGACATGTCCTAGGTATTTCACCTCTTTTCCAAATAGGTGACACTTCTTGGGGCTCAATGTAAGGTTTGCCCGCGTAATCTTTGGAATATCCCCTCTAGGTTTTTAAGGTGTTCTTCAAAAGACCGGCCTAACACTATCACGTCGTCTAGGTACACCAGACATGTTTTCCAGGACAGTCCACGCAGTATCGACTCCATCAATCGTTCAAAAGTAGCAGGAGCATTGCATAATCCAAATGGCATGACCTTGAACTGCCATAATCCAGTTCCAATTGTAAACGCAGTCTTTTCTTTATCGTTTGGCTCCAAGCCTACCTGCCAGTATCCGCTTTTCAAATCCAAGGTCGAAAACCATTTAGATCCGGATAGAGTATCTAAGGTGTCATCGATTCTGGGCAAAGGATAGCTGTCTTTCTTTGTCACGTTATTAAGCCGCCGGTAGTCTACACAAAACCTTGTCGACCCGTCCTTTTCTTGACAAGCACTACCGGGGATGCCCATGGACTATTCGAGGGTTCAATCACTCCCTGTTCTTCCATATCGGTGATAATTTGCTCGGCTTCCTTACGTTTTGCCAAAGGAAGCCGCCTGGGGTGTTGTCTTATCGGTTGCGCATCTCCAGTATTGATCTTGTGTTGCACAACATTCGTCCTTCCTTTCTCACTATCATCCAGTGCAAACACACCTCGATATCGTCCGACCAGTTCTTTTACCTTGCCCAGTTGGTCGCCATTTAATCCTTGACACGAGGGTATCAACATATCCAGCAATTTCTGTGAGCAACCGTTGGTTGGATTATTTTCGTGTCGTCCACACAACGTTTAATATGACATACTGGAATGCAACTTCCCACAATCATGCCTTTCTTCAGGGTCACTGTATGGGGATTAATGTTCAGCACCCTTACTGGTACCATATTTCGAGACTTTACCAGCGTTCTTCCAATCAGAAGTCCCTCCTGACCCACTCCCGATTCAGTTGCTTCCATCATGCATACTTGTCCTTCCCGGAGCGTACCATCCGGGCATCCCATTACTATCATTTCTGCCTTCTCGGGTATTTTCATATCGCAAATCATTCGAACTTGCATCGTCTGGTTACTCCTACCTTGAAATGGAATCTCATCATCATCTATCCGAAGCACATTTTCTTTCATGTTTACATGAAACCCATATTCTCTCATGAGATCCATTCCCAAGATCACTTCTTCTGTAATTTCAGCTACCAACACTCGATGATTAATTAATTTGTCCCCAATTGTCAACATAACGGCAGTCTCTCCGTGAGTACAAATTTTCTCACCACTTGCCGTTCGAAGACACACCGATACAGGTAGCATTTTTCCACGACCAACCAAATCTGGTCTCACAATAGTTTTGTCGCTCCTGTATCCACGAGTAATCGGACACCCCTACCATTAATTCTTCCATCGATATAAATGCTGTCCAGACTCCCCATCGACGATGCAGCACGGATGATAATCTCCGGGGCACTACGTTGTGCTGTCGACGTTCGCCCCCTTACGTCGACTTGCTTTAGTTTTCCTGCTGCTCAACCGGTTGTTTTTTTGGTTGAGTACAGCGTCTCTGTATGTGACCAACTTTACCACAGTTCCAGCATCGCAGACGCAATCGCCGCGGTCGTTGTAGTTCCAGCCTTTCTGCCACACGGTTGACTATTTCATCTATGCTGTTCTGAGCTTGACCAGGTTCCTCTAAGGCAGACCGAACTTTGTGACTCATCCTGTGTGATGTCTGCTTAGCTGCTTCAAATTCAAGCGCATGGGCCAGTGCGTCATCCAACATTTTTGGCCGTGCCAGTCTTAGCGCTTGCTGTATTTCGCCATCCTTAACGCCATCCACAAATGTTTGGACAGCAAGTTGTTCGAGAAAGCTATCTGGTGCCGTTGGGTACGCCAATCTAACTAACCTGTTGAAGGTGTGCATCTCCATATCTCATCTCAAGCTTTGATGTTAAGAGGCCGTAATCATTCTGCTGGTGATCGGGAATCGTTTGCAAGATGTTAAGAGCCTCCCCCCGTAGCGCCACTATTAAGGAGATAGCCTTCTCTTTGTTGCACCAACCGTTGGCTATTGCAGCAGCTTCAAATTGTTTCAAATATGTGGGCCAAGGTGTTTTACCATCGAATGTAGGTGGTTTTACTTTAAATTTAGACGGAATTGACTCGCTTCCTTCTATGGTTCTTATTTCTGGAATGTTCTGATTAACAACTTGACTTGGTAATTCAAGTGGTCGCGTTGTTAGTGAAATCATTTGTTCTTGAAGCCTCATCACATCTTCTTCCATTTTTACCAATTTATTATCCAACTTTTGCTCAACTGTTTTTACCTGTTTAGTGAAATCTTCTTTCAATGCAATGGAACTTTCCATTAATCTTTGTTCTAACGTGGTTGTACTTTCATTCAAATTTTCTTCCATTTTGGCAGCATTTTCACTTAACCTTTCCATTTTCTCAGCGTTTTCACTAAACCTTTTTTCCATTTTCTTAGCATTTTCACTTAACCTTTCTGTGAGGTTTGATTCCAGTTCAACTGACCTCACTGCGTTTTCACTTAACTTTTCTTCTAATTTCGTAGTATTTTCGCTTAACTTTTCCTCCATACCGGATTTAAAATCCTTAAGGAAATTCATTAAAGTTTCTGCCTCCATTTTACTTTGACTTCTTGTAACTGGCATATACAAACTACTCAAATGTCTTTAGACTTAATTAATCACCCAACACAGCCTGACACCAGTGTAACGGGCTACTACTACCGCGTTTCTTTAATTTAAAACAAGTAATAACAAACGTCTTTATTACTTACTGTTCACAAGTCTAATTAACAGTATATGCCCTTATTTATAGATGTTTTCAGTCCACTTAACAATGAAGCACTATTACACTAATGAATTTACAAGCACTAATATCTTCTTAAACTAACTTCTTTACCATAGGTCCATTAACAACAATAACACAACTATTTATTTATACACTTCTATTTATTTATGTATGCTACAAGCTGCATGTACATTAGACACAGCATATTACGTTTATATATACTTCTAAAGCTCAAAACTACTATTACTTTACACGATATAATTTATATTAGACATTCAAGAATAGACTAACTCTTGCATTTCTTAGCGGTCTTATATATACTCAGATTTAAATATATGACTCATTATCTAGTATGTTCCAGAACAATTCTGGAACCGTAGAGAATAAACAGTGCTTGCGGCGTTTTGTGTGTAATTGATTGCTAGAAGAATTCTCGTACCCTGAAAACTATGCAGTCTACAGCGCTTGTGTGTTTGATGGGTTGCCTAGTAGTAGCTCGCAACAATATATTTGTCTATGTAAATTTTAAGCTTTCCACAAATTTTTATTTCAAACGACCTATGTTTTGTTACACTTATTCTTAGCAACATTTACCGGTTTTAATCATTGTGTCAATTCGGCAAACATAATGGGTAAAACTTGAAAATATTACTGGTGTACGTAACAAAATAGATGTTTGAAATAAAAATTTGTAGGGAAGCTTAGAATTTTCGTCAAACAATACACATAATTTAAAACAAACACAACAGAAAATAGTATAGAGAAGTGCATCATAAATCTTTAAAGAACGACCTAAAAGAACCATTACAGAAGCTAAAAAATCAAGTATAGTATAAAAAGCATTTTCTAACAAAAATCTTTTTAAATTCATTTTAAACTGAAGAAAGGGTAAATCTTTTATGCTAGCATCAAGCAAAAGGCACAACGAAAATAGTTATTCAGTACCATTTCAATTCTGTGTAGGCATACGTAGGTATCTTAGAAAATTTGATTTTAGACTTCGACACAGATTATCCACGGGTGGATAATCTGTGATTTCAATTCAGTATAAAAATAAACAAAATAGTGTGTATCAAGAAAAGTTTGGCCTATTGGAATAAGTTATGAGAGCGACTACTGCATTGATAAATTCACAGATCTTGAACGTGTATTTCGATGATGTACCTAAAAATGTTGAGGATAAGTTACTGTGTGGTTACTGTTAGAAATTATTTATTGCTAACAAAAGTGTTAGTCGTCTTAGTTTGTGGGTATTCTGGTATGCGAAAATAGTATTGAGGTTAGGTTACTGTTAAAAACATTATAGTAGATTTTATTATTCACATTCAAATTTCCCGCAAAAAAAACCTCTTATGTAATGGCGGATTGCGTTTAAGGTTATAGAATTTTGCCATACAAACTTCAAACAATCCGACAAAGCCTTCGTATCTGTAAGAGGTGGATAATCTGTGATATCGTAATAAAGAACTAAAAGTACAGCCTATCCAGGACAATATGTGCTATAAGCACAGATTATCTTACATTAATGGTAAATCTGTGTAGGAACTCACCTTGCTCAATCAATTATTGGGAATCGAATCATAGAGATATTGTTTAAAGATGTCGTGAAACACCTTCTGAAAGCACAAAATGTGCCACCTTTTTCATTTTTCCCCTCCATATTGATTGTTGAATGTTAAATAAACAATGCTTACAACAATACGAATCATCCAAATAAAAAGTTAGGTCAATGACAAGAAAATTCTAGGTTGATTAGAAAACCACTTATTTGAAGAATGCGCAAAGAAAAACAATTAAGCGGGAAACGCTAGTCTTCGCATCTGTAAGAGGTGGATAATCTGTGCATCTAGCTTATAGAAAATAACATTGCTTGGAATCAGGCAAGTGTTGTACAAATATAGTAGACAAAAGTTATTATTTATTGTTCTCTATATAAAACAATGAACAAATTAATTTTTATCTATTATGCTTGTAGAACACTTGCCTAATTAAATTGAAAAATTGAAAACTTTAGACCAAACCCATAAAACATTGGTATTCGAAGCTATAGTCGTCGAATAAATAAAGAATTATACGATTGTTTCGTGGGTTAGGTTTAAAGTTTTCTACTTATCAATTTAATAATTAAAACCCATTGTAAATATGGACTACAAATACGACTTTATCACTTGCCTGATACCAGACCATAGATTAGTAAGTAGATATAGATAGGCAACTCCCTATATTATTGCAAAACCATAATGAGCGCCACTCGCGATGCGAGTATGAACTATCTTCATTGGCGCCAAATTTAAATTTTGAATTTTTCTGGAATTTTAGGAATACCGGTTAGTGAAAACCATTGTGAAGATTTCAAGGACGTTTTGTTATGTAATTACGTTAATGGTACAGAAAACAAACTTCTAAATAAAACAAAATTTATTGTTAAGTGAAATCATTCGTAAACATTTCAAAAATTGTAGCAACAGTATTATAAAATGAGGCAGAAATTGATAATTTACAATATGTCCTTGAAATCCCCAAAAGTGCCTTTCATAAGTTTAATATTCACAACAATAAACATTTTTTATTTATTTATTTAAGAATGAATGAGCAACCGCAATTTTTACAAAAAAAATTTAAAATGCATGTTACATGTTTACATATCTGATAGGTCATACAGTACAATGGATAATTCAAAAAACATTCTAATCAACAATACTAACACAAAAGTAAAAGCAATGATCACTTTAGGTACCTTGAAGGTGTAACGTAGGAACAGCATTGTATTTTAAATTAGTACGACTTCTATTAGCCACAAACTTAGCATCGTCTGCAAAATGGATATCGCATACTCTAAATGCCTGTCTGCTATGCCTATCATCAAAATTTATTAAATCTTTACGACCAACTGGTGCGCACCATCAACGACGAATCTATAAACACAAGAATGTTATAATAAAAGGGTATCCTGTATCAAAAAACCATAAATTAATATGATAATTTTGAAAATACTGAAATAGTTTAGCATTTTGTTAAAATTAATAAACATTTAAAAATGTTTGAAGAACTTACCTCAGGATTCTTTGGTAAACAAAGAGTTTTTACAATAACAATAGTTTACAACCAGCAATGGAACACCTTAACCCTATTACTTAAAATTGAATCCTAAGCTCAAAGCACAAATAAATAAATACCACAGATGAACACAAATTCTAAATATTTCACAAAATAAATATTCAAATGGAAATGAAGTTTGTGAAACGTATGACAGATTTGCCGGTAAAGTAGTATTTTTCCTTAACCTCTTTATTATAATTAGCGAGGACAACGCTTCGGTGTTGCGAGTACCTACTAAAACACGGAACTGTCAAATGCCAGGAGTGCGCCAGCCCTGTACCAGACAAAATTATTTTTTATAATTATACCAGAGCTAATACCAGAGCCTGGCTCTCAACCTTTTGAATAGAGAAGTCGCAAACTGTTGGAATATGTGTCTAAGATGACTACTGCCAATAATATTAATTTATAATGATGAGTGATCTGTGGAATGTTTTTAGTCTGATATAATTATCAGTGTACCTAAAAACAAAATAGAGGATAACAGTTGTTAATGTTTATATGTCTGTTTAACAAGTTTTGAACTTTGAATAAAAAACCTTTTTTTACTTGTGCTGAATTGGTAGTTCCTTTATATATTACAACACAAACTATGTTAGTAGATTTAACGTCGTTTACTTTTACCACATTTCAATAGGTGACTCTAACTTACCAACAGTTTTATTAAGTACTATCATTTGTATTCTAACCTTAGTTAACCTATAGTTAATATGGAAGATTCCGTTTTATGTTTGTGTTGATTTTCAAACTCTTTTGTTGAGATAATTATAGTTAGTATAACAATTAAATATCCTAATCGATTAAAGTGTTTGTTTTTTAGAAGGTATGTACATGTTTGTGTATCAATTATAATCGGTTTACAAGCTTATATGGTATATTTTGAACTTTATTTAACCAATATAATTATAAGTTGATCTTGGAGGAACCAATATTCCTTAATCTTTATATTTACAAATAGAGCACATTCATTTCTAGATTCACTACGGTAAGTTTTGTTCTAAAACATAAAGCAAATGTGCCAGTTATTCAGAGAGAACATAGAATCAGATAAATGAGAAAATATAATTTAAGCTTTATAATTATACTAAAGTACCTGTTTGCAAGGGGGGATAAATCTAAAACAAGAATACAAATAGGTAACGAGAACTTACAAGAGGTTAAGAATTTCTGATACTTGAGAAGTCAAATAACGGAAGATGGGAAAAGCACAAAAGATATAAAACAAAGATTAGCACAAGGTCGTGCTACATTTAACAAGAAAAAGCAACTAGTGTTCAAAGATTACAAACACAGCACTGTATGGCTGTGAAGACTGGACAGTAGGAGAAGCGAACAAGAAAAGGGTAGAAGAAGCCTTTGAAATGTAGTGCTACAGACGTATAATGAATATATCTTGAACAAGCAAAGTTAAGAACAAAGAGGTACTAAAAATGGTAGGGGAAGAAAGAAATATGTGGAAAACGGTAAAAAATAGCAGAGATAGGATGATAGGCCACATACTACGGCATGTGGGAATAGTGCGAAATGTATTAAAAGTAGAGATAGGAAAAGAGAAGTAGTGGTAGACCTAGGTTAGACTATTGCACTCTGATAGTGCAAGATGTAGGTTGTGGAAATTTCAGGGAAATGTGTAGGCTATAGAAATCGATAAAGGTATGCACCCAGCCAGTCCCAAGATGGATAAACCGATGACGAAAAAATAACTGTACTTAAACATGATTATTATAAGCAACTACAGGTATTGGTTGTGCAATATTCTCGAATAAAGTTAATCGTGTGAAAGGATTTATTGGAAAACTATTAATTCGGCAAATGTCTAAGTGTTGTGGGATCTTGGCAGCCACAGACTGCTTAACCCCCTTCACATACCCCTACATGTGATTTTCCAATGCTCCATCTGAAGGTACTATATTGGCCAGGAAGCGAGTTTTCTTTACTTGAAAAATTTTGAATTTTTCTGAACCCTTGCTGTTCCAAGCAAGGTAGAGATCTCTATCGTGCATGACAACACTCACACATGGAACCTCCATTTTACCTCTCATCCGAATGAGGGTGTATTTTTGTGAAAAGCGCTCGCCTAACATTTTTCAAGCGGACCGTGACGGGATTCAAACCAGGGACCTTGGGTGTAGTAGTCACATGCATACCAACTATGCCATGGAGTCGCATATCCTGTCACATACCACTGAATCGCGGTGAAATAGGGCATACAATTAGAAAACAATAGAAGGGGAACCGAGCTATATGTAGGCTGTGTGAGAATTTCAGGGAACTGTATAGGCTAGCTCAGAGTATAAATAAGTGGAGGTATGTGTCCAACTAGTTTTGAGATGGAAAACCTAATGACGAAAAAATAAGTGCAGACAAAGCTGATGATTATTATAAACAACTACAGGTGTGGGTTGTGAAATATCTGCAACTAATGTTGACTGCGAAAAGATATATTGGAAAAAATATTAAATCAGTAAATGTTCAAGTGCTGGGGGAATTTGGCAGCCACAGGCTGCTAACCTCCCTTCACAACCACTGAATGTCGGAGAAATAGGGTATATGGTGATGAATTTTACGAGCTAGTGAACTGTTTCGACGATGAATGTGTTCATTTAACATGACAAAGCATTGTAAGTACGAAAATAAAACTTACCAGTGCTTGTGATCGCCATGTTAACTGTGATTAAATATTAACACTTCTTAATGTATAGTTATCTACGTTAACATAATCACAATTATGCGTAATCAAAATAAATATTATTGGTTTCAAAACACATAACTCGTTATATCTTTTTCCGCCATGTTTTTTTTTCAGCATCTGCTTACACACGTACACACCACTAAGCAGTGACGCCACAATAATATTAAATTATAGAAAGATGAAATTGAAAAGGGAATAATTTTGTTCAATCACAATCGCTCCTTTTCTCATTATCACCTTGACAAAATTCAACAAATCATTTATTTAGTAATAATTGTATAGGGAAATAAAATGCTTTAGTTAATATATCGGCCCAGTTTGATTTAGTAATAACATATTTTAATTCAAACCATTTTTCTAAATAAAGTTGTCTGATATAATGATATTGCACATCAATATGTTTTGATCGGATGTTAATAGCGCAATTCTTTACAAAAAATATTCCGCTCGGATTATCTGCATACAAATTTGGTAATCTAGAAACCAGTGTTGAATTCAGACCACTTTTACCGGAAGGGATTTATATCGAATCGGGAGGGACTCGTATGTGTTAAACTCAGACCTTTTACATATCGGTGAAGGAGATAGAGAAACTTCTAGAAAGATATTTTTTTAACCAATATACAAATTAACTTAAGTATACATGAACAAAATGTATTTTACATGAGTAGTCTTACTCTCCGCTGTTTCTTCACGGCATATAAATCTAACACTTTGTTAATTAATTCCTGGGATAGCTCTTCTAGCCCTTCAATGCTAATTTTCATACATGAATTTAGTGTATCTTGTCCCAATCGATTGCGAAGCTTTGTACAAATACGATTAATTGTACTAAATGATCGTTCTGCACTGGCAGTAGAAATTGTTATGCACCATAAGCGAATGCACAAATCTTTTAGATATTCATATCCTATATTTGCATCAAGTATATACGAAACGATGTTGCTATTGTTTTGTTGCCCAGTGTTCAAAACATACTTAAAGGAACGAATATCTGCCCAAACTGCTTCGGCATCATTAATATTAAGATACGAACATAACTCTATGATATTGTTGATGGTCAGAGTGACAAATGCTTCTACTGATTCCAATTTAGAACTTAATGATATTAATTTAACTGTTTTATCGTTAAATTTTTTAGCAGACTTCATCGATGTGTTTTTGGGCTCATTTTCAATAATTCTTCGTGAAATTGAAGATTTATTAATTAATTTTTCGCAATTTTGAAATAATTCACCATCTTTATTGAATTCACTGCATTGCGAAGAAATACTTTCTAGATGACTACAAGTTGCAAAACCGAGCGCGGTAAACTTGAAAGCACTAAATCCTCTTTCTGCAAAACTTTGCTCAAGTTACAAACTGCAAAAAAAGCTTCATCCAAAACACACAAAGTAAGAAGAAAACTAGATTTTTCCATTTCTAGCAAAATTCCACCTGCCAAAGAAGCAAGATCTGCTCCATCTTTATGTATATGTTCACATGTCATTATTATTGCCACATAACATTTTTTTTACAGCATTTATTGATTGATAGTTACTAAGCCAATCCACATCGATTGATTCCGAAATTTTTAAAATAGGCTCTTCTAGTATGGCTTGCACATCATGTAGTAATCTTTCACGTTTGGATTTATGAAATAATTTGTAAATGTCTTTTACTACATGCAAAACTCTTTTAATTTGGGGGTATTTATTACGTGCACTAAGTTAACGCTACTGCTAAAATATGAGCCCTACAGTGAACACATGGAATTTCCCGTTGCACTTTCTCCGATAAACAGCATAGCCACCATCTCGATGTGTATATTCGGTTTTCGATTTAATCTCAACCGTGTCCACTTTTTGTCTCTTGGAAAAAAATGAGGAATACCTATTTATCTTTTAATTTCTGACATGGCAAAACTGGATTAAAAATTTCTGTAATTAAATTAAGAACTATTACTAGAATTTTGTAACTTACAATAATTTTAATAGTTCAAGTACTATAATTGTGGTCAATAACTTTTAAATCACACGAAATACTGAATGTCTCAAGTAGAATGACAATGAATAAACAGCGAGCCAACAAGTCAATGTAAAAATCCATATTCTACAAGGACTTCTTCGCGCCGGCGCTTGATCTGTCTTTAACCCTTCTTTCTATTCATATACGGGTTGTAATTGTTTAATAGACTGACTGGCGTGTTTCTAAAAGTGAACAAGATTATTTCGAAAGAGTTAATGCACTTAGACCTGACTAACTGTGTCTATATCTAAACTATAGGCGATTTTTCGCGACATAAACTAACATACTTAATTATGTGTGTATGCGTTAAACTTGCGTTTTTGCGATAAAATTTACTAGAGGGGAAATTGTACAGCACCATTCTATCAGATAAACGAACATACCCTGATATGTACCAGGTTATGCTTGTGTATGTTAAACACTTGACTTTTACCGGGTAATTATTCAATGCGAGGTTAGGAAACTACAATACGTTTTCGCAGTGCCGCACAAGTAAACATTTTTTAAATAGTGGGGGGATACTTCAACATACTATACTCCAACAATTCAAGTATGTCGCGAAAAATCGCCTATTGCTTTGGTCTCTATAAATATATTACGCATTATTACATATTACTAAGGTTAATGTCACTCGGGTTAATGTTACCGGGGGGGATTCTATAACGCTCGGGGGGAAATTCCCTTCCGGTCACCCCCCTGGATTAATCACTGCTAGAAACCCCTTCTAAACCTAAGCATTCCCTCAGTATTTTCATGAACCATTGTAACTCAACTGCTCATTTGTATTCTTTGAAAATGCCAATCGAACGTCCCCCAAAAGCTCCATGGCCCAATATCCGTGAAATTTTATATTTACTTCTCAGTCCTACTGGAAGATAAGAATTTTCTTCACTACTAAATTTTTTGAAAACATACCACAGCCAATCGTGAAATCCCCATAGATATTTCATCATCGTTTTGCAGTAAAGTTTTCTCTTGTCCAACAAGATTATTATTAACAAATGTGCCATTCTTACTACAATCTTCGATGAAAACATTCCTTCATCAAAGTTTATTTTGAACTGCAATTTACTGATAACTCTCAAATGTTTTTCCGGAAAATTCTCACGAGAAAATACGACATCACAGTGCGGCAGTTTACCAAATGAAAAAATACCTTTCAACAAATCCATTGATTTCAAATACACCTTTCTAGAGAATAATCTTCCCTATACTTTGGAACAAACTTGGCCCCCAGTTTGAGAAATGGTATCCTGTGAATTAGGAGTAAGAGTTATGGTCAGTGGTATGTCAGAATCGGAATCCATTTTGTTGTGTTAAAATGTTTATTTACTAAATTGTGCATTCGGCAATTCGAGTGGCAGGGGCGCAAAATTTGAAAGGAGGCACAACTTGGGTTATTGGATATCTTAAAAATATACCATCAAAAGAAACGATTTAAAACTAAAAAAGATCGTTGAGTTGGATTATTTGAAAAAGTTTATACTTTTTTTCTATTTAATTTCACGTGAAATGTATTTATCAAATTCACTAAAAGTTAGGAACGTCTATGATGTACTTCAACCTGAATATATCGTTTCGTGAAGGTCTGCATACACAGATATGCAGATTTGACGTCAATATGTGTATCAACATAACCATGTAAACAAACTAAAAATGTAAAGAAGAACTTTACAAGAATAAATTCTATGACTGGTGAGAAAATGTCATGGTAGTTAACTTTATATTGTTGACGAAACCCATGGACTACAAGCCTAGCTTTAACTTGATCTGGGACTCCGTTGTTAGTTTTCTTGGTAGAAATCCAACGATTTGAAATGACTTTATGATTGTTGGAACGTGGCACAATTTCCCAAACATTCCTTTCCTGTAATACATAATATTCTTCCTGCATCGCATTAAACCACTTGTCCCTATCTGATGAAGCTAAGACTTCTTTGTAGTGACATGGAATTCCTGTCAGTCCCGCAAAAAATAATACTTCGTCTTCAATAGAATTAACTTCAGTTCACTCATCTTTATGTAAACCATCATTGTGAGGGTTTCTCTCGGTAAACCCATGTGCATAACCAAACATTAACTACATAAATTGTGTGCACCAATCTTCATTATTAAACGGCTTTATTCTAAATTAAAAGATTCTTCCTCTTCTGCACATAACAAATTTCATACGGTAAAATTAATTAATTTCCCATTCTTTCTACCGTTGTATAAACAGTGCCTATACTTCTACAAACCACGAACAAAACAGCTGGCCGCCGCCATGACACCATTGAACTTGATCATATTTTGTAGTGCAATGCACTTGCAATTTTTACTAATTATAAAACGTCGCCAACGACGCTCTGCTACCATTGTGATTAAATATCAACACTTCATTCTATATGTATATTTATCTACGTTAACATAATCACAATTATGCATACTTATAATTACGTAAAAATCAAAAATAAATATTATTCGTTTCGAAACACATAACTCGTTATATCTTTTCCCGCCATATTTTTTTTCAGCATCTGTTTACACACGTACGCCCAACCTAGCAGTGACGTCACAATAATATTAAATTATAGAAAGATGAAAATGAGAAGGGAATAATTTATTCAATCACATTAACCAAAACGACGTTGACGAACAACTGCTTCTTATCAGTCTTCTAAATGGCGAGTGGGAATAATGAAGATAACTGAAAATAATGTTCATAAGGCCACGAAACTCAAAAATAACTAAAGATTACTAAACATTCCCTCCGCCATAAAGGGATTTTACCGAAAAGAAAATTATCCAAAAATGTCCACAACCCAAACAAACAACGAAATTGAAAATAATTAGAGACACGACACTATAAAGTTTATAAAGTTTAGGCCGAAGCTATTGGTTCGGTAGAGGACAGAGTTTTACCACCGGCCGTTTATAGCTATCCAAATTTGTTCGAACTGTCACAACACGAACCTTACCGTCACTACCCGGATGTAGCTCAATTACACGTCCGAGCTTTCATTGTAACAGAGACAATAGTTCGTTACTGATAAGCACTAAAGTTCCTATTTTTAGAGGATTGCTGTCAGTTAAAAAACGATTACGTTGCTGGAGTGTATTAAGATACTCCCTGCTCCAACGATTCCAAAATTGTTGTTGCAGAGCTTGCACCCTCTGCCAGCGTAATAAACGAGACATTTTCAAAACGGATAGATCATCCTCAAAAAATGTACCTAAAGGGTCAATAGTAAGAAATGACTTGGGGTTATCGCTTGCAGATCATTTGGATCTGAGCTACTAGCAAACAAGGGTCTCGAGTTAAGCAATGCTTCAATCTGAGAAAGAATCGTAGAGAACTCTTCAAAAGTAAGTATGTTTTCACCTATAACTTTATATAAATGCGTTTTAACGGATTTGATCCCGGCTTCCCAAAGCCCTCCCATATTACAAAAATAGCATAATTAAAATTGAAAGAGTCCAGATGAAGTTTATTAAGTTTATAGCATATAAAATGGGATTACAAAAACAACAATACAATGTTCAGGATATTTTAGACATACTACAACTTATCTCGCTTCACGATAGGCGTACATTAAATGACCTACTTTTTCTACATAAAATTATTAATGGTTATGTTAATGCACTGAAATACTCGAATTAATTAAATTAACAGTTCCTTCTAAATTAACACGTAACTTTGACCTTTTCTATTGTGAATGCCATCGAACTAATTATGGTAGTCAATTCTATCTAAATCGAACTGCAATTATTGCAGTCATCAATCCTTTAGAATGTCTGTATTAGCTAATATTAAAAATAAGTTATAGATTAAGCTTATATGTATACACATTTTCTGTTTATTGTAAATGGGGTTTCCCGTAAATGTATGAAAGTACAAATAAATAATTAATAAATAAATAAGGTGAAGCAGGTGCGTTAAAATGCTAAATTATATTTTCAGCTTCTACTGCTGATTGAAAATATTCAATAATTACTTTATTAGCAGCAACAAAGTTTGTTGCACAATCACTATATACATGACTGCACGAGCCTCTACTAGATAAGAAGGGACGAAAAGCTGCCAAAAATGCCTTGGTCAAGTTTGAAGCACATTCCAAATGGACAGCTTTTGTAGAGAAGCACACGAATAAGCACAAAAAAGCTTTTAAAACCCTAGTTCTTCAAAGTTTACTAGAAGTGATTGGAAAACGGGCCCCCAAAATCAATGCCTATTACTTTGAAGGCTTTGATCTGCAAAACTCTTTGTTCAAGCAGGTCCGCCATGAATGGAGGAGTAATCCGAGTGGGGTTAATTCAAAAGCAAGTCAAACAATTTGACAAAATTGAGCGAATCGCCCGCTGTGGCGATAAAATCCAGAATTGTCTCCGCAACAAGGCCACGAGAGTACTATAACCTGGGTGCAAGTATATTTTGTAATAGTGTTCTATGACGAGTTAAATTCCCTTTTCTGGGTAACAAAATGGGGTATTTTGAATTATAATCTAAAGATGAATTTCTCAGACGACCTCCAACTCTAACGACATTTTCAGAGTCTAGGAAGGGGTGCAGTTTGCGAATAGGGCCAGCATAGGGTTTTCCTTTTTTTAGCCAAGTAATTTCAACTCTAAATTCAATTACAGTTCCTTAATTGTAAATAATCCCAAATGTAGACCCTTT
The DNA here is from genome assembly GCA_036346225.1 of Platerodrilus igneus. Taxonomy (NCBI): domain Eukaryota; kingdom Metazoa; phylum Arthropoda; class Insecta; order Coleoptera; family Lycidae; genus Platerodrilus; species Platerodrilus igneus. Next base: position 3,239,789 of record JARFIW010000932.1, on the reverse strand, counting down.
TTACGACACCGGTTAAGAAATCGCAAACAGTATCCGAAAATTCTTTGTAATTTAGGTTTTCTCCAAAAGAGGTTGAACAGGACAACTATCTGACAAATTCAAAAGAAAACGGGGATCGGACCACCTAGGCTCATGATTGAGCAACTGAGAAGGTAAGCAACCTCTACTGGCCACATCACAGCAGTTCTCTTGCGATGAAATATAAAACCAATGATTACTTGGCAATTGTTCTTGAATTAAGGCCACTTTATTGGCAAGAAATGTTTTCCATATATACGGAGGAGACCTTAACCAAGGCAATACAACTTGAGAATCAAACCAAGCCATTATTTTAGAAAATTTTATTTTATTTTCAAAAACATTTCGAACAAATGTTATTAAGTTCGTCAATAAAACTTCAGCACAAAGCTCCAAACGAGGGATTAACTGCTTCTTCAAAGGGGCAACTCTCGTACGACTAATGACCAAATGGTTTTAACATTACCATTTACGATAATTCGAAAATATATGGCTGTAGCGAAAGCGATTTTGCTACTATCGCAGAACCCATGCAGTTCACAAATAGTTTGACAATCAGAACCCCAAAGTCTAGGAATTGAAAGTTTCTGTAAACACGAATAATTCCAAATGGAATGTTTTCCAAATATTAACAATTTCCACAGGCAACTCCTGATCCCAATCTAAGCTCCAGAACCAAATGCTTAGTGAATACGACAACAGAAGACACAAAACCTAATGAATCGAATATTCTTGCTAACTCGGATAACATCCCTCGTTTTGTGAAACTTGTTTTGCGCGCATAACTCTTGTATGAAAAGCAATCTGTTTCAGGACATCACTGCAAACCCAAAACTTTTATAAAGGATGATTCATCCTTATCAAACGATATTGAATAGTCTAATGAAGATTCTAAACCATCTAACAGTGCAGGATTATTACTAGCAAATTTCTTAATTCAAAACCTCCTCTTCGCAACATCAATATCAATTCAGAGGCCAAGAGACGAGTGTCATTTAGGGTGTTACCTCCAGAAATTAGGTCATCAGCATAAATGTCTGTTTGTAAAACCTTCGAAGTCTTGGGAAAGTCTAGCGTTTCAGCTAGGACTAATTATTTAATTGTACGTAAAGCCAGAAATAGGGACGCACTTATTCCAAATATTACTCTGTTCATTACATACTCTCGAACAAGTTCCTTTGTATTAAATCTCCAAAGGATTCTTTAAAAATCCTGATGATCGTTATGCATGAGAATCTGATGATATTTGTATGTAACTTTGGACCTGGTTCCAAAGTATCATTCAACGATATGCCATTGGAAGACTTAGACGAAGCATTTATAACTACTCTCAATTGAGTGGATATGGAATGACGTTTCAACACTCCATGATGCGGAATATAATAAACATTAGGTTGCCTCGACTCAACTACCAAAGACATGTAACCCGGGTCAATATTATCGTGCATCGCCTTCTTATAACACATCACTCAATAAGTCCGTAGGATAACTAAGAAAAACACATTTTTTTGGCGAAATTCGATTTTATTCATCAACATACATTCCTTCAAGAGTGATACAATCAGTCCAACGCCGTTCTAGCATTTCGATACCTTTTTTGTAAAACAATTCGTCTTTGGCCTCAAAATAAGCTTCAGTTTCAGCGATCACCTCTTCATCCGAGCCAAATTTTTTTCCGGCGAGCATTTTTTTCAGGTCTGCGAACAGGTAGTAGTCGCTGGGGGCCAAATCTGGAGAATACGGTGGGTGCGGAAGCAATTCGAAGCCCAATTGGTGCAATTTGGCCATCGTTGCGATCGACTTGTGACACGGTGCATTGTCTTGGTGAAAGAGAATTTTTTCTTCTTCATGTGTGGCCGTTTTTGGCAATTTCTTCCTTCAAACGCACTAATAATGCCATGTAGTATTCGCTGTTGATTCTTCTTCCTTTCTCAAGATAGTCGATGTACAAAATTCCGTGCGCATCCCAAAATACAGACGCCAAAACCTTACCAGCCGACTTTTGCGGTTTTGGCCGCTTTGGACGTGGTTCTCCGGCTGCAGTCCACTCAGCTGACTGCCGATTAGACTCTGGAGTGTGGTGGTGGATCCATGTTTCATCCATTGTCACATACCGACGCAAAAGTCTTTTTATTCCGGTTGAACAGCTCCAAACAGCTCTCAGAATCATCGACACGTTGTTGTTTTGGTCCACTGTGAGCAAACGCGGCACCCACTTTGAGAACAGCTTTCTCATGGACAAATGTTCATGCAAAATAGTGTGCACACTGCCTTCTGATATCTTCAAGGTGTCAGCTATCTCACGCAATTTCACTTTTCTGTTTTCCAAAACGATTCGGTGGACTTTTTGATGTTTTCCGGTGTAACTTCCAGAGCGTTCAGCATCGTCAGTGTCTGTACGGCCACGTTTAAAATCAGCAAACCACTTCTCCACCGTTTGCCTCGATGGAGCAGAGCCGGATAACACTTATCAAGCCATGCTTTGGCTGCGATGGTATTTTACCCATCAAAAGCAATGATAAATCAACACGCGAAATTGCTTGGAATTCATTTTTGAAAACTCAAAAGTATCGTCACTTGAACCTCTGTAACTTGTAAACTAATCGTCGGATTGTCATGAAATTTTGACAGATATCTTTTTAAGGTTAGTACTTCCTACAAATCATATGGATTATTACATAGCAACGCCATCTATGTATCATCCTACGGACTTATTGAGTGATGTAGTATAACACACTCATTTCAGAATTTTTCGAAGGACGTTTTTCTAATGCTAACAAACAACGAAGAGTTGTCGAATAGCTCTCTCCAAAAATAGGTGGACTACTGTCCTTAAAGGATAGTGACACCACATATCTACCTTCCTTGTTCCAAAACTGAGTTTCCTTAAAATACTCCTCACAAGGTTCAACCTTGTTATGGGCAGGAATTTGTTCCAGCTCCCATAATTTTTTAATATTGTCTTCTAATATGGATTTGGCGAAATAGCATCTAGCGGTATTTCCATTATTAGAAGCCACTTTACCCATAACCACATACCCGAAAATGGTATTTATGGCTGATTGCCCAATACCGTTGGGACTTTATCCATTTTTTTAAAAAGCAGAATTTTGATTGCATCATTTGATGAATGGAATGGAGTAGAGCGAATAGTAAACAATTTAATATTTACTGGTTATTAAATAAAAGCTCTTTAAACATTAGTGAATACAATCCTTCCAAGGTGAATAGCACTGTAATGAAATGCACTAGTTCTTGAATTTCAATTGATTAGCGGACTGTAATTGTTATGATACTGTTGACTACTTCTTGTTTATTGGTACAATAAAACACGGATAGAATGTATTTAATATATACTGCAAACAAAGAAGATGAATGTACATGTAATGTAATATTGAATTGATGTGTTACTTGTGAGGTTTGAATAGACAATGTCCACATCAGGATGCAATTCTAGGCTGGGTGGGGTAGTGTTGGTGGGAGTATCGAATTATTCCTTAACATATCCCCAACCTTGAAAGAACTTGTTTCTTTCGAAAGATCTTTATCTAATGGAAGTGGACATAATTTGGCAATAGCTCAAATAGCAGTACCCTTGGCAGTTCCCACAGTAGCTACACGTGAAACTCATCCGAACCTGGATGCAGTAGTATCACCCGACCTAGTCGTCATTGAAGCGGCGACATGTGATCCTTTTTTATCAGCACAAGGCTGTCAACTTGCAATAAAGAATTATAGACCTGCCATTTGCGCCGTTGTTGCAGTTCTAAAATATATTCCTTGTGCCACTGTTGTCAAAAATGTTGTTGAAGTTGTTGGACCTTTTGATACCGATCCAGACGTTATTGCTTGACGTGTAATAGGTTAACATCTGGTACTGACATAGTAGGTCTTCCGATAAGGAAGTGTGCTGGGGTAAGTGAGGATAAGTCATTAGGATCGGATGAACATGGAAATAGTGGACGAGAATTTAATACAGCCTCTATTTGTGTAAGCACAGTATAAAATTCCTCAAATGTGAGGTGAGCGCTACGTAACACTCGACGTAGATGGTGTTTACTGAATTTAATTCCTGCCTCCCATGTACCACCGCAATGTGGTGAATTGACAGGAATGAAACTCCACTGTATGCCATCAGAGCAAGTGTCTATTATATTTACTGAATTTTGTTCAATAAATTGATGCATTTTCTTGTTTGCCCTCACAAAATTTGTCCCTTTGTCAGAAAATATTTTAACTGGTTTGCCGTGACGAGTAGTAAACCTACGTAATGCAGCTATAAATGAGTTTGATGATAATTCTGATACTAATTCAAGATGTACAACTCGAGTATAGAAACATATGAAAAGCCATAACCAAGCTTTTGATAGCCTGGAACCCCTACCCTTATGATTCCTAATAAGAAAGGGACCTGCATAGTTCACTCCTATATTTTGGAATCATCATCATCATTGGGTCTTCAGTCCTGAAACTGGTTAGACGCGTACCATCGTTTCCTATTCTGAACTAACCTACAGATTTCCCCGAAATTTGCACAGTCTGCATCTATCACTATCTGATCTAGGTCTACATCCACCTCTTTTTTCCTATCTCTGTTTGTCATATATCCCATACTATTCCCCAAAAATGCCTTAGAACGTATTCTGCCCTTCTATTTCTCATATTTTTTCCCCGAAGATATCCTTGTTCCCTTACTGTTTTTATAACCTATTTGTTATTACCTTTGTCTGTCCATCCTCATACATCTGAAGCATGGCATTTCAAAGGCTGCTACTGTTCTTCTGTCTGCTTTTCAGACTGCTCGTATTTCGTAGGCATACTGTTTGTGCTGTGCTCCACGCATACACTTTCAACAACTTTTTGTTCTATGTTTGTTGTCTTTCATCATAGGCGCTGTTCTTTCTTGTTAGATGCAGTTTGGTCCCCTTCTATTGTTTTACAATTATATACCCTATTTCTCCGACATTCAGTGGTTGCGAAGGGGGGTAAGCAGTCTGTGGCTGCCAAGTTCCCCCAGCACTTGAACATTTTCTGATTTAATATTTTTTCCAATATATCTTTTCGCACAGTCAACATTAGTTGCAGATATTTCACAACAAACAACTAGTTGTTTATAGTAATCATCAGATTTATCTGCGCTTATTTTTTCGTCATTGGGTTTCCCGTCTCAAAACTGGTTGGACATGTACCTGTACTTATTTATTTTCTAAACTAACCTACATAGTTCCCTGAAATTCTCACACAGCAATACAGCTCGGTTCCTCTTATATTGTTTTCTAATATTATGCCCTATTTCACTGAGATTTATTGAAGGGGGTTAAGCAACCTGTGGCTGCCAAAATCCCCCAACACTTAGACATTTGCTGAAATAATGGTTTTCCAGTAAATGCTTTCACGCAATTACCATTATTCGAGAATATTGCCCATCCAATGCTTGTAGTTACCTATAATAAATATCATGTTTAACTGCAGTTACTTTCTTTGTCATTAATTTATCCATTTTGGGACTGATTGGACGCATACCTCCATTGATTTCTATTCTGAGCTAGCCTATACATTTCCCTGAAACTCATACAGCCTACATCTTTCACTATCTGTGTGCAGTAGTCTAACCTAGGTCTACCTTTTCTTCTCTTTTTTCCTATCTCTGCTTCTAGTATATTACGCACTATTCCCTCATGCCGTAGTATGTGGCCTATCATCCTATCTCTCCTATTTTTACCGTTTTCCACATATTTCTTTGTTCCCCTACCATTTTTAGTACCTCTTAGTTCTTAACTTTGTCTGTCCATGATATCTTCATCAATCGTCTGTAGCACCACATTTCAAAGGCTTCTACCGTTTTTTTGTCTGCTTCTCCTACTGTCCAGGCTTCACAGCCGTACAGTGCTGTGCCCCATACATATATTTTAAGCAATCTTTTCCTTGTTTCTATGTTTGTTGTCTTTGAACACAGTAGTTGCTTTTTCTTGTTAAATGTAGCACGATCTTGTGCTAATCTTTGTTTTATATCTTTTGTGCTTTTCCCATCTTGCGTTATTTGGCTTCCTAGGTAGCAGAAATCCTTAACCTCTTGTAAGTTCGTGTTATATATTTGTATTCTTGTTTTTGATTTATTTTTCCCTCCTTTGCATACTAGTACTTTAGTTTTACTTTTGTTAATTTTCATACCGTATCTCTCTGTTAGAACCGTTTCCATTTCATTGAGAGCAGCTTCTAACTCTTCCTTGCTAGATGCTAATACCGCTATATCATCTGCAAATCTAAGCATACCAATTTTTTGTCCCTGCATAGTAATTCCAAATGTCTCCTGCATTTGACAGTATTCATTGCCTCTTCAATGTACAAGTTAAAAATTAATGGGGATAGGGAACATCCCTGTCTCACCCCTTTTCTGATGTTTACTTCTCTACATTTCTGCTCTAATTCTATTACTCCTGTTTGCTCTTTGTATAAGCTATGTACTATCCGTCTATCCCTATAACTCATTCAAATCTTTTTGAGTATTTCAAAAAAAATTTCTAATTTACATTGTCAAATGCTTTTTCCAGATCTACAAACCCTATATACACGCTTTCCCCCTTCTCTATTGTTTTCTCCATTATCACTCTCAGAGCTAAGATAGCCTCCCATGTTCCCCTGTTTCGCCTAAACCCAAATTGGTATTCTCCTAGTATTTCTTCAGCCCATTTTTCCATTCGTCTTTGTACAATTCTAGTTAATATTTTTGATACGTGTGCTGTCAAACTTATTGTTCGAAAATTTTCACATCTATCTGCGCCTTTCTTTTTTGGTATGGTTACTATGATGTTATGTTTGAAATCTTTGGGTATCTCGCCTGTTTCATAAATATAGCTTACAAGTTGGAAGAGACGTTCTGTTACTGCTTGACCAGCGGCTTTTAGAGTCTCCGCTTGCACTTTACCATTTTTCAGACCCCTTAATGCTAATTCAAATTCATCACTAAGTATAGGATATCCCAAGTCATCATTTTCAATGTCTGATTCCTTTTCTAATGCAGTTAGTTCTTCTCCTGCATATAAATTCCCTATATATCCTTGCCATCTACCCACTTTCTCTACATTTTCTATAATGACATTTCCTCCCGCGTCCCTTATATTTTTGCTATACGGTTTTATATCCCTAAAATTAATTCTAATTAGTTTGTATGCTTCATCTGTCTTTCCTACTTCCATCTTAGTTTGTACCTCTTTGCACTTTTCATCAATCCATTGTTCTTTAGCTTTCCTGCATTTGCGAATAATTTCCCATTTTATGGCTTTGTATCTGTTTTCCTGTTTCGTCTGATTTATTTTTGTATTTTCGTCTTTCTTCTATTAAATTCAGGATATCCTTTGTAACCATTGTTTTTTATTTTCTTTTTGTATATACCCCAGAATATCTCTGGCCGCCATGTCGAGGCTGGATTTAATGTTATTCCATTCTGTTTCCACTTTCTTAGTATCAGATATTTGAGCAATTCATTTGACCTTTTTTCGAATCTTTCTTGAATATTTTTATCTTTTAGTTTCTGTAGGTCCAAGTGCCTTTTTCTGTTACTTTTTTCAAATTTTTTTTTTTTTTGGAATACTAAACCTTTTTTCAAACGTGATGCAGGCAAATCTGCCATTATCGGCTGTATGACTCTACTATTGAATTTAAAACAAGTAATGCATTACGATTCTTTAGTGGCCAATAACGATCACGAATGGAAGCTAATAAACCTTGTGAACCTATCTGCATGTCTTAAATGTTCTGAAGAAATTATTAACCTTGTTAAGTTATGATGAAGGTCGAGTAGTATAGGTTGTTTCCTATCGTATGAGTATTCTAAGTTACCTAATCGACCTCCGACCCTTATAAGGTTTGATGAGTCAATGAAAGCAGTGAGACTAATAATATTGCTATTAGTTGCTATTGTTTGATTATGAGTTAACTTGTAATAATCTTTGGGAAAGCATTGCATTTGCAATTTTCTAATAAGAATAATGAATGCATTTTCTAATTCAGAAACTGATAGTGAGCCTGTGATGCGTGGACTAGCCAAGTGCTGCTTGGAATTGTGACAAAAACGTAACATATAAGCAGTAACAAGTTTTAATTTGAGCAATGATGAAAATCGTTCGAAGGGAAAATTCCAAGTGCTTGAAGTGACTGTGAAATATACTTGATTGGTTCGCACTTCAGGAAGAATATTCTTATGAAACTTGTTTTCTGGCCAAGATGATTGTTAATATTTTAAGAATTCTTGGCTATGCCACCCAAGAGTGGACTGGCATAATAATTGTGGGCTCATACTCCTAGAAATAATATCTGCAGGGTTAAATTCTGAAGGAACATGACGCCATGAATTGATTTCGGTCAGGCTCTGGATACTGGCAACCCTATTGTTGAGACAAATGTTTTTAATAAGTTGGGAGATGTCTGTATCCACCCTAAAACCACACTGGAATCTGTTCAGCAAGTAACCATAGAAAATTGTAAATCGAGGCTGAGATTGATCTTATTAACGAGTCTGGCAAGGAGCAGCGCTCTGCATAATTCTATACAAGGAATGGTAAGAGTTTTCAATGGTGCTACTCGTGATTTAGCACAAAGTAGATGCACTTTAATTTCACACTGTGTGTTAATGGAACGAATATAGATTACAGCACCATATGCTAATTCTGAAGCATCTGAATAACCGTGTAGTTGAACATGTACAGGGTTTGAACATGGAATTTTTCTAGGAATTTGTAAATTTTCTATGTAAGAAAGTTCACTGTAGAATTTGAATCACGATGGAGCAATGTGTGATGGAATATCAGCATCCCATGATAATTTGTCCATCCATAGTTTCTGAATAACTAGTTTTGGAATCATGATACAAGGGTTCAACAATTCTAATGGATCATAGATTTGGGATGTAAGTGATAGAATTGATCGTTTTGTGAATCTAATCTTAGGTGAGGGACAAAGAGTGAATGATAAGTGGTCTTCCTTGCAAGACCACCACAGCCCTAGCGTATTAGTTTGTTCTACCACACCAAAGTGATGTGACGATGCCGATGAAGTCTCGGTCATGTGTTGTATTGCTTCAAGAATGTTTGAGCACCATTTACGTAAATGAAAGCAACCGTGTGACAAGATTTCATAGATTTTGGATGCAATGTGTTGCACCCCTTGAACAGTATCTGCCCCTACCAGTAAATCGTCAACATACATGTTGGTTTTAATTAAATTGGCAATATCAGGGTATTCTTGTTCACATTCAATAGCAAGTTGCTGCATTGTTGCTAAGAAAGGAGCCGAAGAAGTACCATATGTTAACATATTTAAATTGTAAATTTTTAATGGAGCTGACGTAGCTTCTCTCCAAAATATTCGTTGCAAGGAATGTTGTGATGGGTTAACCAAAACCTGCCGATACATTTTCTCGATATCAGCGAAATAACTACATGATATTGACAAAAACGTAACAATATTGAAAATAGGCTTTCCTGAATATTAGTGCCAACCATCTGTAGGTCATTTAATTTTAATTATTAAACAAAACTCAGTATCTATGAACCCTGTTGCAAATTAGAGTTTTCATCACTTAGGACTTAAAACTAAACAAAATTCCTAAGATTAACTCATAACCCATACGGAGCTCCATATGGAATCTTTAGGTTCTAAGACCTTACTGGAAGGGAATCAGTCACAAGTTCATAAAATTTCTTCAATTTTTTTAGGGTTCCGTACCTTATAGGGTATAACGGAATGATTATAATGTAACATACTAAATTCCTCAAAAGGTAAATAGTATGTCTACTCTACCTTATAGGCGGCAGTGCCTCGATAGATTACGAGGGGTTCCTGTTTGACGTTTAAGCGCAGGGTAAAAAGGATGTTCAATGGCTTTGAGAGAAAAAGGTCCCTCTAAAGAGATCTTCCAGCCAGCTAAGCTTCTTCAACTTAGGGCAGAGCTATGAGCGAGGGTCGTAGGATGGTATACGATAAACAAAGAAATTTTATTGGACGCCACAGTATCTTAATGAATGTTATAATAAGAATCTATCCGAAGATCAGATACGGAAATCTTCGGAGACAAAAAAAACTTAAAACGAGCAACGTATAAAAAAATACTTACTTTTGACTCTGCTACCTAGAATGGGAACGACGATCTTGTACTATCTGAAAATTTAACCACATCTAAACATTTTCAAACTAGAGCTACAGTAGAGCCTAGTCACTTTATCACAAAAAAAAATAGATTATAAATAGATCAACTAGTCAAAATTATGCCGCAAAAAAAACTTTTAAATTCAACACCAATAATATAATTCTTCAATGACAAAATTTCATATTTGTGATTGTTTGCTTCTATAGGACAATTACTGCTGACTTCAAAGAAAGAAAGCTTTATAACAACTTATTATTCTTTCTATTAATTTTAAAAAATATATATACATTGTTTGTATAAAGTTATCTGTACGGAGACCTTCAAAATAGTTTCTTTATTACAATTTAACATTAATCTCTGAATATTCATGGGACATTTTTAGTTGAATAAATAACATTAGTTCTTTATAAGAAATATATGATTTTCATTTTTATGTTACAATTAAATCATGATACTTGAATAGGATCCTGTTCAGTTTACTAGAATCAAGTTAAATGTTCAAAAATTATTTCTGTAGATTATAGAACTATATTTTTAACAGATATATTTAATGAAATCAAAGGTCAAAAAAATACTTATTGTCGGTATTAAGCTGTACTTCAGGTGTACTGTCAAAATATATTATACACTATAATTTGGCAAACGATTCTTATCGTATCACATGTTTAGTTATGCAAACATTTTAATATAACCTTGTAACTTCAAAATTATCTTATAGAAATACCTTGAAAATAATGACATTTATGCATTCTTCAAATATTAAATTTTGTACTAAATATTAAGTGTGTCAATTTAAATGATCATAAAACTTTAACAAAAATTTCGAGTATCAACTTTAAATAAACATATTTAGAATCTTCAAAAATTATTTGCACATCGTAAATGATTGTTCCTTGAAATGAATACAGTTATAGAATGGAGGATGACTCACTGCTGAATGTGCTTGGCGGCCGAATTTTTTTTAAACATCTACGTACTTACAAATGTGGTTGCGCGCAGCTGACGCAGGTGTCCGAGCTTGACCTCAATCATAACCAATCATATGTGGAAATTTCCACTCTCTTGCCTAGCAACAATTGAAACTGCATCTAAAGCTCAACCAATTTCCATACGGTTAACAGTTGTTTAATATAATTCATAATTCTTTTTACTTTAATACTTAAAACGTTGAAACTGTAAAACAAACTTCATAACTTCATACTTGATAACTTGCAACATTTAAAACCCCAAAACTATACCACTTTAAGACTTTATAACTTTAAGACTTTAAAACTTTAAGACTTTAAAACTTGCATTGAAAAAAAACGAGAAAAATGAATTTAAAGGTAAGTTTGAGAATTATTTACCTACCATAGAAATGTATTTATGACTATATTAGGTCGATGCTACAACGAAAAATGAATTCATGGTATCTGTTGACTCCACCTTACTTCCCTCTGGGACGGCATGTTTTATCAAAAAACCTGCAGGCCCACGTTAACACTTGTATTCGGATTACATGCTGATATCAAAATGGAGCTTAACCACGAGGCTACGCCGCTTATCCTATCTACGCGCAGCAAGGGGGATATTGTATCAAGATACATACAAATAGAAGAGTTCTAGAATTTTACTTTGGCTATTTATATGTAGATGGGGCCCTATGTATGAATTCGTAATATATTATTTCTATTGCAATTTAATATTTATTGAATAGATGTATGGAACAAAGTGTATTTTTAAAAAAGCAGAAAATCGTATTTGTTACAATAAGATCACTCTCGTGTCCGTCCATCCTGTCACAAAGGTTTTTCTCGAAAAATTATGTAACGTAGGAATTCGAAATTTGGCACAAAGCTAGGTCTTTATGGTGCACACATTTATCGACAGTCAGAAAATAGAAAAAAAAAATTTTTAGATTAAAATGGTGGGGGTTAATTCGGTCAAAAAAAAGTTTTAATAAATATATCGTGTGACGTATCATTTGAAAGAAGATTTTAAAAGGCGTTTAAAACTTTTTTTTATAATTTTCGGTCCAGTAGTCTTCATGATATAGCTCAAAATGTGTCAAAAATGACTGCCCCCCCCTGTTCTCGTACATTTCCAAAGCTAAAATTTTTGATTTTAATAGGGATAGTAGCTATTATCGGAAAAATGCAGTTTTTTTTGACAGTGTAATAGTTGCTGGGAAAATTTTTTTTAAACAGTAATAGACAACATATTTCCTATGTGCCAGTACAATGTGGGACAATATATTCATTTTTCAGTTATCCCAATCAAATATGGATAAGATTTAAATATACATAAAAAATAAAAACAGCTTAATTTGGTTTATTGATTGCTCACTGTAGTATTGGTACGGAACCCTAATAGTGTGAGCTCGACTTGCTCTTGGTTAACTTTTTAATATTTTGAATCTCTCTACAAAAACTCCCTTTGTCCTTCAACCCATATGAATTTGCACCCACCTTTCTCGTAATTAAAAGGTGTCACTCGTATAACCAAAAGAATTTGGAAGTTTTTGCATCTATGGCTGATGATAAAAAGTAAGTTCACATTATTACTGTATCCATAACTTCAAAAATAACAGGATTCTTACTTTGCTCAATCTTTAGTTTTCCATGACTGTTTTAGATAGCATATTCTCTAGCCAAATGCAACATTTGCAGCTGAGTAAGTTCGGGTTTGGTGTGTTTGGGATATTCCACTAGCCTATGGACTTCATTTTCCCTCTGACGTTCAAATTGTAACAATACCGGGGCGAAACCAGTAACGAGACAGATAGCTTTGGTTAAGATACTTGATACTCTCTGAGAAGCATGCTCACTTGGTTTAAACCTAAATTGGGTTGCATTATCAGAGGGTATAGATTTAGGAACTTGAACTGAGACAAAATAATCGGCAATCAAACGGTTCAAAATTGCTCGAGCTGAGGCTTTCTTTAAGGCATATAACTTTAATATCAGGAAAAGGCATCTATAATAACCAACAAATAGGCAACAACCCCTCTACTCGCAGTTGAAGGTCCCATTATATTGAGACAAACTAAATATCTCGGTTTTTAGGTAGGATTGTGTTAACTGTACCCTTAGTAGTCTCTGAAACCTTTGCCTTCTGACATATTTCGCAGCTAGCACAAGGAAATGGATGACGGTACATCTTGGGTCATCAAAACAACTTTCACATTGATAACGGGTAACACATATCTTCTACCCTGGCAATTCATCGTTCCCCTTTCTGAACAATATACCCTTATACTCCTGATACCTAGAGAGTTTATTTTTACCGCCTTGACTAGACTTCCTTTTTGCCAATTGTTGTAATATCTTATTTATTCACCCCTCCTTTACTAGATCAGCATGAAGAGTTTTTATGTTATTCCCTAGCATTTTAAACTGTTTGGTTAACTGAACATATACATGTCCAGGGTTAAGCCACTATAATTAGGAATTTTCGACTATTGTTCAGAATAAGACACTTGCGACAGCACGAGGATGTTGTTTTTTCCTTGACGGTGAATAATCTTGAAATTAAAGTCTTGAGCATATAACACCCATCCAGCCAGTTGGGCTGTCGTTAATTTCATGCACTAAGGGTTTATGATCTGTAATTACAATCAAATCCTGCCCCATAAATAATGTATGTTCCTGTTTGAGCGCATATAGAAAAGCCAGTGTTTCTTTTTCAGTAATAATGTAATTTAGCTCGGAACCATGGAGCACCGGGCTGGTAAATGCAATTATTTGCTTATCACCTACTTGAAATAGAACATCACAGTGTAAACTGTCTGCTTGTAAATAAAACTCCCTTTCAAAATTTGAATGGGTTACCTATTAAATTGAGAAAGATTTCCTTAATATCAGTGAACATCCTTCTACATGCACAGTCCCACATCCAAGGAACACAGCTGCCTTAACAGCGGGTAGGTTAATTCTGCAAAATTCTCACAGAAACGACACTCATAGTTAACGAAACCTAATAATCGTCATAACTCCTTCACCATTTGGGGAGGAGTGAACTTCTGAATACATTCAATTCTTGCAGGGTTGCCACTATGTGGCTCAAACTTAATTATGAGGTTACACTCCTCGAATATTTATTTTTAAGTTTGTTTTTTATCGTATGTAAAAAAATGGAATCTAAATCCAATTTTTTATTTTTAAAAAATTAATTTTGTATCATGAAAGATTCCTTATCAAATATTATGAAATATTAAGTGTGTCAATTTTTGACGTGATTTAGTCAAACCAATATTTTTATTTCAAAATTTGATTCGAGAGTAAGGCAGAAAATAATTTTTTGCACGAAGCGGCAAGAGATTCAGGAACGGCGCTGTCTGTTATGATTATTTTAATTGGTTAGGGAGATAGTGTGGCACGTGATGCCTTTTTTCCACTAATTTTGTGATGTTAGGTAGCCGAAAATAAATCAGAAATGATTGGTAATAAGGAAGGATTTTGTGTGTCAACGACAACCAAAATACACCTCAATCAGCTATTGATTATGACAACCTAGGATGATAGTTAAAAATGCACTATATCTTTTAAACTAAGCTTAAAAAATTTTTTCCCGTTGATGCATTACTGAAGTATACATGTAAAGACAATATTTTATTATGTTGCAGATGTTACGCAGACCTTTTATTGCCATTGAATTAAAACTGGATGATGTCACTGAATATGAAACTCTTAGAAAACAACAAGAAAAAGCAACAGAAAAGTTGAAAAATGCAAATCAGGGTGTATTTACAACTTGGCAAGTGGGGCAAAAAACTAAACAAGAAGTGTACAGTCGTATTGGTTATGTTCCAGAAACACCTCAAGGAGTTAATGAGTAGACCATTAAAATAAAATAAATTTTAATTGATATGTATTAGTTATAATCTGAATGCTGTAATTATTAAATAATTTTTTTACAAATACCTATGTTACGACAGAAAGAGATAAAAGCCTTCTGGAATACTGTGCTTCAGATGTATGAGCATGGTAGCAAGGACAGACAAAGTTAATAACAAATAGGTTGTAGATATAGTAGATGAATAAAGATATCTGTGAAAAACAAAAAAAACAGGAGAAATAGAAGGACATGATACGTTCTAAAGCATTCCTGGGAAATAGCATGGGATATATTACAAGCAGAGATAGGAAAAAAGAGGTAGAGGTAGACCGAGATCAGACTTTAGCACACAGATAGTGATAGTGTTACGTGCCAAAGTGGCACTTAAACATGTTTTAGTTTAATTTTGATGTGCGGAAGTTTCGCGCCATAAATTCAAAAGACTCGGTGCACGTAGTTCCGTCACGTCAAAAGTGGGTTGGACGAATAACTTCGCGCCGACGCGGGAAAGAACAAAAGTGGGAGAAGTGTTTCCGGGAGTCTCTGTAACGTGACTTTTTTACCAGAACCTTCGAGTGCAGTTGTCGTGCTTGGTATCGTATCTTTATTTTTATTTTGTAGATTTCCCTTGCTTATCTTTGTCTGTCTTTGCCTGATTAACCCGTTCCTATCGTTTCGCTGCATATAGGAATATGGATACGACCTTGGAGCAGCCCACGACCCTAGAACGAGCCGGATGTCCATGCTCCGCCAACAGCACCGGAGCAGTCACCATCTTTATCTGCCTAAAAAGGGCCATCAGTAGCCCTGATGGACTTCAACAGAAGCTAACTTTAACTCAACCCCGCAGGACATCGGATTTCTTATGTAAGTAAACTATTGTCTTAAATTTATATTTTCCGATAATTACGTATTAAATTTGTGCATTGGTGACGTCATTGACAGATGGGCGCGCAAAATCTGTACAAAGGTTAGCGTTATTAACCGCCCGTGGCGTCGCTTTTTTCGCGCTTGCGCGATGTATTTATGAACTTTTAAGTGTAAGAATTGGCTCTTTTGAAATGTAAGAATTCGCGTTTTTAAACCATAAGAATTGGCGCCCAACGTGGGGCTCGAACCCACGACCCTGAGATTAAGAGTCTCATGCTCTACCGACTGAGTAAATAGAGTTTTAGTTACCGCTATTTCTTCCTATATTGATTCAGACCATACTACATGGGATGAACATATTTTTAAAATTGCTCAAGCTTTGCGTACATCTAAACACGAAGCAACCCAATTCACTCCGTCATTTCTTGTTTTTGGAAGATATACCCCAATCGATGGGAGTTATGGTTTAGTGCCTGACGATACTAACGTAATTGAATTTGACGATAAAGTACGCTGGGACAAAGACCAACAATCATTACCTTCTATCTTTAACGACGTTAGAAAAAATTTGTTAAAAGCTTACGAAAAGAACAAGGACCACTATAACTTACGTAAGCGAAATATTTCCTTCGCCTTGGGCGAACAAGTTTGGAAAAAGAATTATGTCTTATCGGATGCATCTAAGAAATTTTCCTCAAAATTAGCCCCTAAATTCATTCTTTGTAAGGTCATTCGTGTCATTAGTCCCCTTATCTACACAACTTCAGGATGCTGAAGGAAAACGCCAAGGCAGATGGCATATTAAAGACCTTAAGCCATTCTCTGCTGACCCAAATGCTAGTTAAGTTTTTCACGTTTCATTCCCCTGACGATTTACCTAATATTTTTTGGTTCTCACCATCAATTAGTAACTTTAATTGCTTATTTCCTCTTTTGTACTGTGTATATCTCTTACACGTTTAACTTACTTACCTTAAATTAGCTATCTTTTTCTTTTCGGTTGACTTTTCCTTGACCATACCGTTAGATATATATCACTTCATTCTCTACACCCCCCAATATAACTCTGTTGTTTCATTTAATTAATTCTCGAAGTTTTCCTACAGCATATTATTTGGTTTTTAGTATTTTTCTTACATGGTTTAATTGTGTGGTAATTGTCGTAACTTTGGTTGCAATAACTCATTGAATTTTTATGATTGGTTTTAGCTGATGTTAGAGTGAATGCTTTCTTCTTTGGACTCACATAGGAGACGCGGCCTATGCCATTGTAAGAAATAGTTCATATTCACAGTTGCAAAAAACTAGGATTGTCTATTCCATGTGTTTTTCCTCTGAATTATTACAGTCGCCCACATTATACTACATCATTATTTCTTTCTTTTTCTACTAAATCACCATAACTTATAAACATTTTTTTTTCATTGTTTTTTGTTGAACTTCGTGGTGAGACGCTATTGCTTCTTATTGATATCTTATTAAATTCCCGGTTGTTTTAGCATATTGGGACAGTGTACCTGTATTTAACTGCTTATAATTAGGCATCGTTGTGTGTTTAGGGTGCTACCGTTTTGAAAAACTACCTTAAAACAGTTTGTTTTGGTGTGAATGTATCTGTAATGATACTTTTAAGTTGTTGTGTCAACTTTTGTCTGATTTTCTTATCGTAGTGGATGCAAATTCTTATGGTTTAAAAACGCGAATTCTTACATTTCAAAAGAGCCAATTCTTACACTTAAAAGTTCATAAATACATCGCGCAAGCGCGGAAAAAGCGACGTCACGGGCGATTGGTAACGCTAACCTTTGTACAGATTTTACGCGCCAATCTGTCAATGACGTCACCAATGCACAAATTTAATACGTAATTATCGGAAAATATAAGACAATAGTTTACTTACATAAGAAATCCGACGTCCTGCGGGGTTGAGTTAAAGTTAGCTTTTGTTGAAGTCCATCAGGGCTACTGATGGCCCTTTTTAGGCAGTTAAAGATGGTGACTGCTCCGGTGCTGTTGGCGGAGCATGGACATCCGGCTCGTTCTAGGGTCGTGGGCTGCTCCAAGATCGTATCCATATTCCTATATGCAGCGGAACGATAGGAACGGGTTAATCAGGCAAAGACAGACAAAGATAAGCAAGGGAAATCTACATAATAAAAATAAAGATACGATACCAAGCACGACAACTGCACTTGAAGGTTCTGGCAAAAAAGCCACGTTACAGACACTCCCGGAAACACTTCTCCCACTTTTGTTCTTTCCCGCGTCGGCGCGAAGTTATTCGTCCAACCCACTTTTGACGTGACGGAACTACGCGCACCGAGTCTTTTGAATTTATGGTGCGAAACTTCCGCACATCAAAATTAAACTAAAACATGTTTAAGTGCCACTTTGGCACGTAACAATAGATGCAGACTGTGCAAATTTCAGGGAAATGTGTAGGTTGGTTCAGACTAGGAAACAATGAAGGTATGCGTCCAACCAGTTCTAGTACTGAAGACCTAATGATGATGAATGATGATGACCTATGTTACATTGTTTGTGAAGTAGTTGATGAAGAAATCTAATTGTCTTGTCTCAAATGACAAGCTGAATGCTTTATAAAAACTGGTAATAAAAGATTTATGTAGCGTTGACTTGTTGCTTGTGTTTGGAGCATTATGTTTTTAAATTTGGAATTGCCCAAAAGAAGCGGGAATCTCATAACAATGCACCTGACAACTACAGAAATATTCAAATGTGTTTTAGGTTACAAAACAAAGTTATACTTGCTCTTTGGATTATCAATTTCTTGCTAATATTCTTATCTAAAAATTGTTTTCATTATAACTGAATCGAAACTTTTCTGGTTCCAAATTTTTAAATTTCCATTTTTTAATCAATTTTTTTATGTAAAAGTATCTGTTTACAAAAGCACATTTATTTTTAATAGATTAAAATGAGCGGCTGACCTCGCACCAAGATAAATTACTCTTCTTTGCTCTCAATTTAGTACCTATCGAATATTGAAGTATTTATGTTCAAATCTTGACTATCAAATCGTGCATGCCAAATCTTGAATGAATCGTTCCTCATTAAATTTCTCTTTATATAATGAAATTCCAAATACGTCAGAAATCCTGAATCTTCTGACTACATTCTAGAAGTATTACAATTACCCCCCAATTTTGTGTTCTTATTTTTTTAAAGGCCTGCCATTTTACAATATATTGTGATCGTAAAAACTTTCCTTCCTATACTAATGAATGAAACTGGGGCTATCTCTCTCCTACGAACTTTTGTAATAATTAGAGCTATTAAAACTCGTTATCTTATCCGCTGTAGGTTTGTTTACATGTATAAAATAAGTTACCGATTATCCAGTAGACCATGATAAAGTTGACAGTGTTTAGATAATATCCCATTTTTCAAATGATTTTTAAAGGAATAATTACTTAATTCCTTAGCATTTTTTTGTAAGTGTTATAGACATGAGCAGCTTGTAGCAGGCCCCATTTAACAATTCACATAACTGGGGGAAAGTGTCTTTATTCAGCTCATTTTCTATGAGAAACTGCAACATTAGTCCAGCTGCAGTAGCTTTCTGCAAATCCTGACGGGTATACAGTACCTCTAATTCAGTTCGTAACATGTTTTTATTTAAAAATGAGTACGCTTCTACAACGGCTGCAAGCTGCTCTACAAGAAGAAATTCTTGATATTGTGGGAAAAAATCCGGCTTCAGGACTGTTGCCACAATAGGTGATTGGAATATGAAAATCGGGTTTTTATATGACCCATTATTGTGTCACATATTTCTTTAGCATCCGCCCCTATATTAGATACCGTGCATATCGTATTCTTAGAAACTGATTCACAAGATGTGCTAGTAATATATGTATTGTTATCTCAAACACCTTGGATATGTTTTAAAAATTTTGCAACATACTCTTAATTTAATTGGATCAATCTTTTTCTGCTGAAGTTTTTTAAATAGAATATCCACCTGAGGCATTATCTTACTGTAGAAATCAAGCCAAAACGAAAATTCGCCGTCGCTTAAACATGTCAGTAGTCCATAACATGCCATTCTAGTTTTGTCATCCACACGTTCTGAATCGTGAATTATTTCCAAACATTCGATTATGCCATTTTTGTTCGTATGAAGAGTTTGAACTAATCTAATATTATGTACCCAACGTGTTGAAGCAAGTGACGGCAATCTTTTTTGTATACTGCGTCCAAAACTTTTCGTCCTTTGTGTGGATCTGAAAAAAAAGCTGGAAGGTCCGTAAGGTTAAAAAAAATTTTTAGCAGAACGATTTACTAAATAGGCTTTTTGTAAAACTAAATTGAATTGATGAGCGTAACAGTGAATAAAATGTGCTCTTGGATAAACTTCTTTGATTCGGCATTGAACCCCGCTTAAATCACCACCCATAACCGCTGCCCCATCGTAACACTGTCCAATTAATTTTTCTTTTTTATCACGTAAATGAACCTCTAACTTCAATAGTTGTACCTTGCTTAATGCTTCGGCATTTTGTGCTACAGGATTGAGAAAGCCCCAAAAACGCTCAATGCAGATCCATTAAATTCATATCGATGAACTATAACCATCTGTTGAATTGTAGACGCATCCCCATCACTGCTAAATAATTTGCTTTATTTATTTGTTTTGATATTTCTTCTCTACATACATCCAAAATGCAATCTAGAAGTTCATTTTGAACAGTTTTGGATGTACCTTTGAAAACCATCGCATTCTCTAGATGCTCCCTCATAGCATCATCAACTGATCCAACTAGATTAATTAACCCCGAAGAATACCAGGGTTACTGGACCCTTCAGTCTCATCACGTCCTCGTAGTGCCAATTCAAATACGCCACAAAATTTCACACAATCAATTATTTGCGATAAAATGTACCAATTTTTATACATCTGCTTATTATACTTTTGTATAGTACTACGGTAAGCACTATCTAACTGTATGCTTATATTTACACGACCAAGCATAGAAAATTCAATAGTGGCATTTTTATGAGCATGAGAATCTTCATGCTTTTTAGTATCAATGTGCTTGAGTGATGAGTTATACCATTTTTCTCAATTTGAACACATTGTGATCTTTTATCTAAATAC
Source organism: Platerodrilus igneus (assembly GCA_036346225.1). NCBI lineage: Eukaryota > Metazoa > Arthropoda > Insecta > Coleoptera > Lycidae > Platerodrilus > Platerodrilus igneus. The sequence continues at coordinate 3,218,820 of JARFIW010000932.1, read as the reverse complement.
GATTTAAACCAGCATAATGCATTTACACATAAGCTGTATCGTTCCAGTTTCAGCAATAGAAATTCATGTACTACACAGTCATATGCTCTTGATAAGTTTAGGAACAGGCCGAATCCCAATTTATTTTTTTTCCAAGCTTCAAGTATTTACTGGGTATACTGAAATGTCGCAGTGTTTATAGAATAGTCCTTTAAATAACCATGTTGATAGTTATTAAATAACTGATGTACGTGCCTATACTTAGCCTATCAGTCATCACCATTTCAAATAATTTTGAAAAAGAGGAGAGAAGGCTTATTGGCTGATAATTATGCATTTCTTTTGGATCACCTTTTTTTATGTAATGGTTTAATGATCTCACTGTAAGCTGTTCAGGAAACACCATATTTTAAAGAGTTATTCATTATATATGCTAAAGGTTCTTTAATTTCACTAATATACTATTTAATTATTGCCGTGGGTATGTTATCAATGCCATTACTGTATTTATTTTTTAATTTTTGACACCACTGCACCACTTCTTCAATAGTAACTGGTTTGACATACATCAACTTATCCATACTTTCAGCAGTGCATTGAAAGGATACTCCGTCAGGGATCGTGGAAGTAAGCCAATTCACAACATTTAAAAAATAATCATTAAACTTATTTGCTATATCCTTCATATTACTATAAATTTTTGTTTCAGAGGTTATACAATTTAATGCTGTCAATTCGTTGTATATTTCCCACATACATTTAATTTTATTATCAGAATGTACAATTTTCTGTTCATAATACTGTGCTCTATTTTTAGTTAAAAGATTGTCATATTCATGTTTAGTTTGTTTATATACTGTTTTATAGGTTAGATTGTACTTAGACATAGTGAGTAAAATATCTAGACAGTGCTTACATTTCAAACTTTCTGGCGTTATTCTATAACTCATTTTTCTCTTTTTTGTTTTTATCCTCCTCAGTGGATAGCTTTTCTCAAACAAACAAGAATATTCGGATGAATGTGTATAATTATAGGTTTCCTACACATAATTTTTAGGAAAGACTTTTGAATCACTAAAAGTTTATTTATAACGGGTTTTCACACACACACCTGCTATAATTACAAGCCCATTGTATTTGTATATTACGTTATGGTTCTTAATTGTATTTCACGCAACATAATAAACTACAACATTATCAGTCTTAGTTTTCCACAAAGATAATTTATGTGATGATTCCATTTTAAACGAGCATCCAGAATAATTCCTAAATATTTAATTTGCAACGTTTTGGTAATTTTTGTTTTTCAACTACAATGGCCCTTACAATCATCAGTGTGTAAAACTATATCTGATAATACATGTTGATTTTTAGCATATGGAGTAAAAGGAATATATTTGGGTTTTTGAAAAATTAGTGCCAAATTGTTTTTGTTAAACCTTGGAATAATCTTTTTAAAGCATAGATCAATTTTTGTAATTACTTCTGACCATGTATCACCCTGCGTAATATCTTTCTTAATCTTCTTTGGGTATTAAACTACTCAGAGTTGTTAAAATCGTCTTTATTTACGTTTTGATCCATGACCTAGGATCGTTGTCAAAATAATAAAAACTTCAAGTTTGACATTGATGACATAAATTGAAGGTGCTTTGATTTATTAATGTTTGATTTGAATGCTTTAGGTGAAAATTTTAATGTTTAGAGGAATGAGTGCCTTTAATTTGTGTTGCGCCCTAGGAATGACTTTGAGGTAGCCAATATGCTTAACGTGAAATCAGTTGATTAATTTTTATACAGTTAAATTTCATATAAATTCAATAAATTGAGGATTGGAAAACCTTTTTTAACATGTTTCTATTTATACAGTTAAGGGGGATGGTTCTTAAAGAAGTGTGCGATTACGTTACTGTAAAGATTAAGTAGCCGTTTTTTATATTTATTTTGAGGAGGAAGACAATCCTATTTAGTGGTATGTGCAGGGTGTTAAGTAGCCTTGTGACTACCAACACTCGGACATTTGCAGAGTTAATATGCCTATTGTTATGTAATTAGTTATTGTATATATAAATAGAAATCATGTATCTAGCCTGTATTTCACATTAATATTGCAAGGAAAACCCAGGAAAAACTTGCAATGCTACCTAGATATTGGGGGTATTTGATTTGCATTTATTTCTTATAGTAATGGAATCCATTGTTTACTGAAAGTCAGGGATTCGTTTGCTATGCAGTTTTCTTTATGTAAGGTTATATAAACAGCTTCTTTGATTTTGCGTTTTTGATGGTTTTCTTCTTTGTTAATAATTTTTGCATCCTCTCATTTTATTTTATGACTGTAGTCCGATGCATGTTGGCAAATCATGGATTTTTCAAATTTTCTATTTTCTATATAGGATTTATGTTCATTTAATCGAACTTCAAATGGTCTGGAACATTCCTCTATGGAAAACTTGTTACACTACCACAGTATTTTGTAGATGCAGTTTTTTGAATTTTGCATTGCGCTTTTGGGTTTAGTTTTTGTTAGTTGTGTTCTTAGTGTATTGTTGGTTTTAAATACTGTTTTGATTTTGAATTTGTTTCCTATTCATTGGATTTTTTCGGAGAATCCTTTTATGTATGGTATTGAGATCATTTTTTGATGCGTATTGTTTCTGTTTTCTTCTTTTCTATTTTTTGGGACTCTAATCATTTCTTTTTCTATTATTCTTTTAGGATACTTGTTTTTTATTAGTGTACATTTGATTAGGTCTTTCTTTAAAATTTCTTCGTTTAATGATATTAATTTTTCTCTATCATACATAGTTTTGATAATTCCTCGTTTTCCATGTTGCTCTATTTCATAAGTGAATTTAATAGTTGGTTCTATTTTGTTAATTCAATCTACAAAGGTTTTAATTAATTCGTATTACGAGGCCAAATAGCATAGACATCATCTAGTATCTCCACCAGATTAGTGGTTTCAATTCTTGTGTGAATATTACATCTTTTTCGAAATTCCTCCATAAATATATTATTAAAGATTGGCGATAATGAACTTTCCATCGTCATTCCGAAGCTCTGCTTGTAGAATTGGTGATTTATTTGAAACTATGTGGTATTGACGCATACATCAAGTAATTTCATGATCGATCATATACTTAGTTTTGTTCTTTCTTTAAGGTTGCCATCTTTTTGGAGTTTGTTTTTTTTATAATATTAAGCATTTGTTTACAGGGACTTTTGTGAAGAGATTTACCACATCAAAACTTACCATTGTGTGTATATTTTCAATTTTTCTAAAAAGTGTTTATTGTTTTTTATGAAAGAATTCATATTCCCTCTAATAGATTTATAATTTTTAGAAGAAAGTTTGCTAAATTATGGCATGGTGAATCTATGGAGCTTACGATAGGTCTCAAAGGAATGTTTCTTATATGAATTTTTGGTAGACTGTAAAAGTGGGGTTGTTTACTGTAACGTGGGACCAGTTTGCTTCTTTCTTTGTTTTCTAACTCATTTTTAAATTTATATAGAGTTTTGTATATTTTATTTTCAATTGATTTTGTTGGGTCCGTTTCTAAACTAGTGTAATTCTCAGTGAATAATAGTTCTTCGACTTTTGCGTTGTAATCATGTTTATCCATTACTACAGTTGCATTGCCTTTATCAGCAGGTAGAATTATAATTGAGTTATCGTCCTTAAGATTGCGAATTGTTTTTATTTCGTTACTACTTACATTTGGTTTTATTTTGTGATTCTCTTCTATTTCGATTTTGCATCGTACTCTAAACTGGTTTGCTTGATCTTCTTCGAGTTTGTTCGCTGTTTTCTTAATACAGCTTATTATTTCAAATGGGGTATTAATTTTGATGTTACTGCAAAGTTCAGGACTTTTGATAGAATTAGTTTTTCTGTGTCGTTCATATTTCTGTTTGATAAATTTATGACGGTGTTTAGCATGGTGTTGCTGTTTTCTAACGTTCTATTTTGCGTGTTACTTTTTTGTATAAATAGAATATTAAATTTCTTTATGTGAATATCTTTTTGTTTGGAAAATTCCGGTTCGTAGTAGGTTTTTGCACTAACGAGAATTTTATCAAAATCGTCTTTTGTTACCGTTATTCGTATGAAATTTATATTGCTCTCAATATATTGTTTTAACTTATAAATAATGTGTTGGTGGTTTTGTAGTCTTTCTCTCATCATACTATAACTTGCTCTTTCAAGGATCCTTGATAGTTTATTGCTTCTCTGACAAAATTTGATTCTGAATCCTTTTGGTATTATTTCATCGTTTCTCCACTTTATTAAGAACGTGCGCGAATTTTTGGAGTGTGGTGATAGCTTTAGGTTAAGTGTCTAAAACAAATACACATTTCAGGCCCATACCTAACTTGTAAATACTCCCTGTGTGTTTGTTGTGGTTTGTTTAGTATTTTTCTTAATCTTCTTAGGGAATTAAAATTTCCAAAGAAGATGCAAAATCGAAATAAAAACAATTCGCAATCTTAAAAACGATTACTTAATTATAATTCTACCTGCTGACAAAAGCAATGCAACAGTAGTAATGGATAAAAACGATTACAACGCAAAAGTCAACGAACTGTTAAACACTGAGAATTACATTAGTTTAGAAACGGACTTAACAAAATCAATTGAAAATAAAATATACAAATTTAAAAACGAGTTCAAATACAAAGAAAGAAGCAAACTGGTCCCATGTTACAGTAAACAACCCCACTTTTACGGTCTACCAAAAATTCATAAAAAAGACATTCCTTTGAGACCTATCGTAAACTACATAGATTCACCATGCTATAATTTAGCAAAATTCTCCAAAAAATTATATATCCATTAGCAGGCAAAACAAATTCTTTCATAAAACACAACCATTTTAGAAAAATTATCAAACATCAAAATTGAAAATACACACACAATGGTAAGTTTTGATGTAGTAAATCTCTTCACAAATATGCCTGTAAACAAAACGCTTAATATTATAAAAAAAAACTACAAAAAGATGACAACCATAAAGAAAGAACAAAACTAAGTATATCATCGATCATGGAATTACTCGATGTATGCATCAATACCACATAGTTTCAAATAAAAGACCAATTCTACAAACAGAGTTTTGGAATGTCGACGGAAAGTCCATTATTGCCAATCTTTAATAATATATTTATGGAGGAATTTCGAAAAAGATGTAATATTCACACAAGAATTAAAACCACTAATCTGGTGAAGATACTAGACGATGTCTATGCTATTTGGCCTCATAATACAAACTAATTAAAACCTTTGTAGATTCAATTAACAAAATAGAACAAACTATTAAATTCACTTATGAATTAGAGCAACATGGAAAACCTACATTTTTAGATAGTCTAGTTAGCAAAAACGATACAATTAATACATCAGAATACAGAAAACCGACACGCACAAACAGAAACTGAACTTCGATTCAAACCATTTACGCTGTGTCAAATGAGGAATTATCAAAACCATGTATGATAGAGCAAAATTAATATCATCAAACGAAGAAATTTTAAAGAAAGAGGAAGACCTAATCAAATGTATACTAATAAAAACAAAGTATCCTAAAAGAATAATAGAAAAAGAAATAAATAAAGGCCCAAAAAATAGAAACGAAGAAACAGAAACGATACGCATCAAAAAATGCTCTAATACCATACATAAAAGAATTCTCCGAAAAAATCCAATGAATAGGAAACACATTCAAAATCAAAACAGTATTTAGAACCAACAATATACTAAGAACACAATTAACAAAAACAAAACCCAAAAACGTAATACAAAGTTGAAAAAACTGCATCTACAAAATAGCGTGCGAATGTAACAAGTTTTATATAGGGGAAAGTGCCAGACCGTTTGAAGTTCGATTAAAAGAACAAATCATATATAAAAAATAGAAAATTTGAAAAATCCATGATTTGCCAACATGCATGGGACCCGTCATAAAATAAAATGGCAGGATGCAAAAATTATCAACGAAGAAGAAAACCACCAAAAACGCAAAATCAAAGAAGCTGCTTATCTAACCCTACATAAAAATAACTGTTGCAAATGAATCCGTGACTTTCAGTAAACAATGGATTACATTAATAAAAAGAAATAACAAATGAAAAACAAATGCCCACAATATCTAGGTAGCATTGCAAGTTTTTCCTGGGTTTTCCTTGCGTCGTTAACATGAAATGCAGCCTACATACATGATTTCTATTTATACATACAATAACTAATTAATAACAATAGGTATATCAACAACCCCTGTAAAACAGCATTGGTATCTGACAAGTGTAAACCCGCAATACGGTTACCTCAAAACCATATACAATTTCCGTTGAACAGTATTGGTATCTGACAAGCGTAAACCCGTCTTAGGGTTGCCTCAGAACCATATACAATCTTCATAGAACAACATTGGTATCTGACAAGTGTAAACCCGCCATAGGGTCGCCTCAGAACCATGTTAAAATCTACCAAAGAGGTAGCCTGAATCATAATGATTTCCCCCCTCAAAATAAATATAAAAAACGACTGCTTAATCCTTACGGTAACGCAATCGCACACTTCTTTAATAACCATCCTCTCAATTGTATAAATAGAAACATGTTAAAAAATGTTTCACAAATTATTGAATTTATATAAAATTCACCAATAAAAATTAATCAGCTGATTTCACATTAAGCATATTGGCTACCTAAAAAAGTCAGTCCAGGCCGCAACACAAATTGAAGGCAATCATTCTTTTAAACTTTAAAATTTTTTGCTTAGTTACTCAATCCAAATATTTCAAACATCAATAAATCAAAGTCACCTTCAATTTATGTCATAAATGTCAAACTTGAAGTTTTTATTATTTTGACAAGGATCCTAGGTCATGGATCGAAACGTAAATAAAGATGATTTTAAAAACTACGAGTGGTTTAATTCCTAAAACAAACCACAACAAACATACAGGGAGTATCTTATGACGAATCCAAAATTTTTCAATTTGCAGCTTCTTTAGTTTTTTCTTGTAAAATTGGGCCAGAAATGGGTAGGTTTCTACAGCGAGCTTTTGAGAACCAGTTAAAAACAACTGCATCCACTTCACTGCCCTTATTTTTTGGAAAATCACTTTTTCTATTTTCATTTCCGTGTTCGCGAAGTAAAGCAAGCAGTTTATTTTTTACTGCGTTACTAATTTTTTTTCCTGCATCAAATTGTTTTGCTAGAACACGCACACTTGGGCCATGACTGTAGCATTCAATAACATTTATGTTTTCTTTTAATGTTAGCGCTTTCCTTTTAATTTTTGTAGCCATATGTCAACAAGTTAAAGCACCAACATTAACCGAGGCTGATGAACGACAGACCCTTATTTATTATTTAGTTCAATGACGTTACCAAGAACAGGTTTTTATTTACGTGCTTTAGCACAATATTGTATTAAAAGTGTTTGAAGGGGAAGGTGTGAGGTTAGTGACACTTTGTATAAACATATATATTATGAGAAAGAAAAATGTCCATTATAGAGATATTAAATTTGTTGTTGTAGGTGTCCGTTATGAAAAGTGTCCGTTGTATACAAGTATAAGAAACGATGAATGTGTATAATGTTAATTGGGACTATGTAACGATGTCCTATTTAGAGAAGCGTCTGCTTTGTAAAGGTGTCCGTTAAGAGAAGTTTCACTGTATTATAAGTTAAAGAAATATCAAAATTGATTTTCGGCAACCCCTGCCAGCAGGTCCTGAGACCCCACTTGGTCATGACCCACAGTTTAACCAACCTTAGAGTAATAGGGTTGCAGAATTTGGGCATATGGAAAGTTGTAGGCACCTCATGGATAATTTTTGCGAATTATTTAAAAACAAACTAATTAGTGCCATTTCTATAGTTTACAAAATTTTTGCAAAACAATCTCACAATCCTTCGCAACCAAGAATTTTGCTAATTCACTATCTTTTTGGACACGAAAATGCCAAGGCTACCGCCGACAAATATGTTCTCATCAAACAATTAAAACTTTCTACACTTGACAAGCACAGAAGTTTGGATCATTAATTATTTGGAACATTTATTTTAACAAGTTAAAATATAAACAACAAATACTTGGTACATGTAACATAAGAACTAGAAGCCAATATGTTTGATAAAAAGTCATGTATGTATGTATGTGATAAATTTATTTAAGAGCAGTAATGAGGGAATAAATAAGTTAAATTTATGGACTAAAATTGGCTATCTAAGAAAACAGTTGTAACATTTCAATTAATGTTTCAACGATTTTATGAACCTTATAATTAATTTCGTCAATAAGGCCAAAAATCGATCAAAGTATTAATTTAAAATACAGACCATTTTAACACATCCTAAGTTACACATATTCAATCACAATCACATGTCATACATGGTAACAACTACATTTGATGTGAGCTGAATACTACTAACAACTATTATATAAAATACAAGAAATGGGCTTAAAAACAATTTATTATACAGATTTATATTTTGAAGCATCATTTCTTGTCTTTTATATTGTAAAATAGCTTATTGTGAAGAAGCCTGTTCTAAATATGCTATTAAGTCAAGTCGTTCTTTTTCCTTTTTCAAACCAGCGAACACCATTTTAGTTCCTGGAATATATTTCTTGGGATTTTCAAGATACTCAAACAAAGTGTCTCTGTTCCATGTAATACCTGAAAACCAAAAGCTACTTAAACATGTGCCTTTCTAATGAATAAAAAGAAACCTTTAGATTTATTGGCATCCGTGTACGAAAAACCAGCAGCTTGTCCAGTTTTTCTTCCTATCAAACCATATAAATTGGGTCCAGTTTTGTGTTTACCACCCTTTTCAATAACATGGCATTGAAAACATCTTTGGACGAAAATTTTTTTTCCTTTTTCAGGATCACCACCAGCTGGAGCACCCATTGTATTTGTTAATTAAAATATGAATAGTTGTGAGAATCTGTAAAAGATCAATACAATTAAAATTGAAAGCAGCACGCAGTAACTAAAATATTCACATGAATAGAATAAGTATATTGAGGTTTTATTTATATTGCCCTCAAAAATAGTATAGAGTACTTTCTGAAATAATTAAATAAAATAGCGTCCTGTTTTAGGAAATAAAAATAGTATTTCGGTTGAAATCTACCAATTCCCTATCGATTTATTCTATTTGATTAATAATATATACCTAGTGATGTTGCTTTGTTTTGTATAAAGCTCTGATTTCTCAATTTTTTAAAAATACGCTTGATGTTCCTTGGAAATACTTATAATCATATTTCATTTTGATAGTTTCTGTATTAGTACATTCCACCAATAGGATTAGGTTATTTCCATTAAGAAATTTAATTTTTAGATTACTAAAATTTTGATCCAAGGTAAAATTATTTTGTAGCATATATGGTTCATACGCAAATATTGTCAAATTCATTCTGTCAGTTGCTTTGATTAATAATGCATTATGTTGGTACCATGATGATCTCATCGTCTGAGCACAAAGATAGGTCATATGCAGACTTGTGCTAACTCAAATAAATGGGAAATCTCAGTTTCTGATTGTTAAGCTATACATAAGTTGATTTGCATACACATTGGATAGAAAAAAAAATGACAAGTATGTTCTTTTTGCAGTCTTAATCCAACTTTCGAAGTTTGCCCAATAAGTCTCGAATTATGTTACGAAGAAAAGATCCATTTTCATAGTACACTTCGTATGTAACATCCAAACCATCAACATGCCACTTCAGTAGGTCAATTACCTTGATCAGAAGGTTATCGAACTAGACTGAAAGAAGGCCAATCATGTTGGGATATCCTACCAAGTGGGTTAGTATCAATTTTAGGGGAAGATTGTTGCTCAAAACAATCTTGTGTTGGAAAAAACCATGTTGAAGATGGCGGAGTCCCTCTTATTTAGTGGTATCCACCATAACGATAGTCAATCACCTGTCAGATATTTATAAATCTATCTGACACTATACCACAGGGAGAGAGAGAGGAGGGAACGACGTTTGCACAAGAAAATTTTTTTAAAAAATTTAATGCATAAACTGATAAAATGTACATGTAAGTACGTTTGTGTATTTAGGTTAAGATTCTAGTTAAGTAAATTTGCGATAAATTTGATTTTTACCTGCTTAAGTCTGTATTATGTATTTGTAATGAAAACGCAAGTGTGCCATATAGTTAGAAATTAGTCCTGTATAATAGTGTAAAGACGTGTACATTTGGTTATTTTGTTTCCATTATTTAACGGTATAGTAGCAGTTTTGTTGTAATAAATTGTTTGGCAATTGTCTAGAAGCATGATTGAATATTCAGGTCATTTGCTTTTAGAAACCTCTGCAGCTAGCAGTCTTTAATAGGTCTGTGTTCTTACGGTTAAGGTTTGTTTTATGTTTAAAAGCGGTCCCAGTGATTTTTCACGTACATATTGAAGCCATAATCACTCTCCCAACCTCAGATTTTGGCACCCACTTGTTATTCTTTCTAGGGCTATTCCCTAGCAACCCTTCGAGATTCGGTGACGTTCAAGGTAATTCCCGATTAAGACATATTTAATAACCGATAGCATTCTGGAACCATCTGCTAACACTTACATCACCCCTCCAATTGTTGTTAGTCGGCAACCATTTTTGTTAATATAGTCAAGGTTTTCGATATTTTACCGAAACAAGATTTTCAGTGGAATGCTTTTCAGAGATTTCTGTGATTTACCCACTGACTATTCTGGGGGTCAAAACTGTATGAAACAACGTACCATTTAAATACTGAAAGCGGTATCCAGTAACTTACACTACTTTTAGATGAATTCAATATATATTTCATAAGTCATCATTATACTGAACAAAGAAATCAGTCAATTTGGTGTAATGGTTTGTAAATAAATTTAGTAATAGTTAATTAAATCCAGTAAGGATGACTGAGCCTAGCCCGAAAGCCCAAAGTTGTGCTCAGCTCGACATAATTTCGAGCCTGATCGGCAACATGTTATAACAGTTCATTTTCCTATGCTAAATTAACGCATAAAAATTATGTGTTGTGTTATAAAATTTTTGGATTTGATTTTATGGTTCAATATAAATCGTATTTCTACAATTAATACAAAATTAAAAACAGAGTATCATAATTTCAGAACACCCCAATTATTGTCCTTCTTTATTTTTAATCATATAGTAAATAAAGCGCATATTTATAAATGTCCAGTCTGTATTGTAAAATTTCTACAACGTACCTCCAAGGTGATATCGTATAGTGTGTTTGTGTGCACCTGCTTGCTATGGCTGTTGTCGACGAGTCAATCAGTCGGCTTTTGATTCTTACAACTTCAATACGGTAAAGTTCATACCTAAAGCTGACCTGCAAGTCGCAATTTAGTTTCGATAAATTCATCGATCTGATTGCATGAAACTCATCATGCGCAACACTAAAACTAACGTACGAAAGAACTGATGCACTAAAATAAATTAAAGCAACACTAAAATACGCAAGAAATAACGTTTAATAACTGAAGAAAAAATAGTCAAACTAGACTATTAAATTTTTACTGCGTCTAAGATATATACGTTCCTTAAATTTCAATATGGAAATTTTGTTATAATTCAACAACAATACTTAGAGGTGACTAATGGTTGTAAGAAGTTAATGTAACTGCGTATAAAGCGATTCTGCATTGGAAATTTACAATGTGGCTCTGGTTTTACGAGGCGTTGTTATAACAACGAGGCAACTACTTTTTTATGTTTTTTCAATGTTGGAAGTCCATGTGTGGGTTGAACTTGTTTGTTAAATGGTGCAAGCAGCCAAGCCTGAAGTCAAGGTGGTAGGTGATATCCATTTGTGAGACAATCATCTGTTTGATGTTTAACGTCATGTATAAATCTAACCTTGGTAGTTTGAACCCATGGAACTTAACATCTTTGTGATAATGTTTAATTATGAATTTAAATTTTCAAACGTTGCTTCTTATCAAAATTTATCCTTTATAAAATTGTCTATGTAACAAAAGTTATACGAATTTGCATTACGAATAATACAATCATGCACTTGTTTATACACGATAACTATTTACGAAGTTTAACTTTACTAATTTGAAAGATCTTATTACCAACTTATTTTTATTGTATGTGAGTCATTTTGTCAGTACTGAAAATGTGACATAAAAATCTTATAATCATGTTAATGACATTTTTAGTGCCTATTTGTTTTAGAGGCTTTTTCTTTTTTATTTAAATTGTCCAAAAGTAATAATAAATATAAAAATTAATTGAATATTCAGAAACTAATAATAATTATGTCAAAATAATTCAGAAATAATTTTCAGTTAATATATGTGAACTTACTTAACAGTCTTAATTTCTTTATAAATTTAAACACAGTTAATTACATTCATTGAAGCACTTAAGCAAAAGTATTTTTTATCCATGCTTATTACTGGATTCTGCAAATTACATATAAACCAGATGTGCATAAATTTAATAAGTAGTGTCCATGCACTATTACACAAAAAAAAAGAAATAGCTGTACAAAACATGTCTGATTTATTGATTTTATTTTGAGGCACAAATTGCTGTCTCAAATATTATTTTATGTATTTTATTTTATTTCAGGATAAAAGTAGTACCATCTAAAAATACAAAATCTTGTATTTTTTTCAACAGAATATACTAGTTGAGGTTCGTGTATTTTTCTTAGCGATATTTCTTGTTTTTACACATTATGTAAGTACAGTGGTGCCCTACCTATCCGTATTTAATTAACGACCCCCCTGATAGTCTCTCTAAACCGCTGAAGATAGAGTTCAGAGCTAGTGCGGAAGTCTTCAAAAGTCAATTGTGTCAATACGGATAAAACAACATCTTCTGCACGACTTTTGTAAGAAAAAATGAACATCCTTTTTAGAGAGTTTCACTAACGCTCTTTCATGATTTCAGTTCAAAAAGCCTTACCCGACCAGAATTTTTTTTAGAAAAGAATTAACACTCATTTATATGTAAGTGATATGAGTGAGTGCTAAACATAATCGAAAACTGTAGTAATTGTTTGTTCAAGGTTTTTGAATAAAGCTGGGATACGTTTGTTGCGTTTCATCAATTACTGTATGTACTTTTAAGTTTTGTTTTGATCAGTGAGTTGTAGGTTTTAAGTAGATTACTTTGCAGCATGTGGTCAGATGGACTGTTATGTGACAACAATTATCACAAAAGTTTAGAAGTATCCGACTCTATGGATGCTCTTGGCAAATATGATTTGTAGGGCCCTCTGTATGTTAAAACAAATAAACTACATTTAAAGTGTTTGAGATGGAGCTTGAAGGTAAGCGTTCATTGTTTCACATCGTACGGATCGCAAAATAAAAATATTTGTTCCATTAATTTAAATATAACTGCATTCACTACTTCGTATTAGTCAGATTGGATCCCTGAAAATCTATGCAGGATTCGCAACAGAACAATGGCTACGATGCATGCCTTTTGCGTAAATGACATCATTTGGAATCCGAGTCAGTAGATGCTTCTGCACGAATCATATACAAAGAATTTCTTTATGTCAGGACTTGATTTTAATTCCTGTGAGTATTGCAGCAAAATGGACGATTGTGGATTAATTACCATTGTTTAAAATTATGATGAAGTTTACAATCTTAAACACCACGATTATAGCAATCAGCAACGACAAAATAACACGTGGGAGGAAGTTGGTAAAATTATGAAGTAACCGGATTTGTATTTAGTGCTAAGTTTATTTTATACTTGTAATTTGTATTATAGTTAAAGTTAAGAAAATAAGACTTTAACAAAACAACGGAAATTCCAGGTAGTTGAGTTACCAATGTCAATTAGTGGCGCAATAAACAAATTTATGACTTCTAAAAAGGACATAAAACTTGAGTATAAGCAGAATTGGATGAGGTTAGTGATCGTTATACAAATATTGAAAACTGAGTAACAGAGACGGGTGATTTCATTGCATAGGTAGAAGTGAGAGAGATAACAAGTATTCGTTAGAGGTGTAGCTTAGATGTTAGTTGTTGTTGATTTATGGTAAATGCCAAGGCTGTTTTGAATATCGATTTTAAAAATACTACGAAAACTTTAGTACACGTGCGGGTTGTTGTTCGTTGCAAGTGATTTTCAGAAAAGTGTTTTTAAAATTGTGTAACTAAGAGTGGCGGTTGGAAAGAATACGTAGAATTGCTGTGAATGTAACTTGTGAGTGTGAGGCGGTTTGCGGTAGGCAAGAATTTGGCTTCATAGATTTCAGGAATTGTAGCAGTCTTTGAAGGTGGAAAACTTAAGTATAAACAGCTGAAGTTTGATTAACACCTCTCTTAATTTTCAACGTTGTTACGCGTTTAGTCTATTAGTATACTACGACTTTGAGACTCCGATATGCTTATACAATCGCGTAATCCTTTTGAACTATGATAAAAGTTTTTAAGTAAAAGTAATTTGATTTTATTATGCACTAATTGTAAAATAATACAATTAGTATAGAGTAAATATCAGCGCCTAATCAATTTGGTTTATTATCGAAAACTATGGTTGTAGAAGAAAAGGTTTGAGGTACCGCAGTAGTTTGGTTGATGATAGAGGACCTTGTGGTAAATCTGAGTACAGCAGAAGTTAGATGAAGCAGTCCGAGTTAGAATTGTTCATGCATGCAGCAGTTCTGGGCAGCAGACTCCTTGTGTAAATATGTATCTCAGGCAACTGTGCTTTATTGTTGTACATGTGTAAATATGTAAGTAATGACTTTGTGGATTTGGTGTATAATTGTATATTAACTAAAAGGACAAAATAGGGAAAGGTTTCTGATGGAATATTTTAATTTGGGTTATTTTTAATATTTTTGTGTGAATAATTTATGGTATTGGAAGTATTTTATATTATGTACAAAGTAAAAGGGTCCGTTTGTATATTGATGTGCAAATTTTAGCACTAAGAAGTCAAGGTTTTACTATGAGCTCAAATTGAAACAGAGTTAGAGTAAAAAGTGTGTTGAAGCCCTATTACTTTTTCTTATTAATTGGATGTTATATGGTGTAAATATTGATCTTGAAATGTATGGGTAAAGGCGTATAAAGGAGGGGATGTATATAATTTTTACATAAGGTTTGAAAGAGTAAAATAATTTAGAATATGGCTTGTCCTTTTTAGATTAATTAGATATTTGGTGTAAATATTGATCTCGAAGTGTACTGTACTAAATTTTTAAATGAGGTGAGAGAGAGAGAGAGAAAGACTAATTTTGTTTTATGTTGTATATTCAATTTAGTTGGAGTGTAAATAATTGTTGTCTATTTTCCATAGCAAAATTTTTCGAGTAGATAATTTATTTTCAGGAAAGTGAGCAAAAAGCCATGGCACATTTATAAGCAAAAATAGAAAACTTCACAGAACATTTAGAACAAGTGGAGTCTTTCAGCATTATTTGTGACAAACAGGTAAATTTAGAGTCCTTAGCTTTAAGAAAGATTTTACAGAGGGGACAAGAGAAGAAATCACTGAAGATTTGCCATACATCAAAATTAAAATTAAAACAAGTATGCTGTCATAAAAAAATCTTCGTACTGCTGGACGATGGGCGAATTTTTTTGTAGGATAAGTAGTGATAGTCTGAAGCGATCCGTAACAAACAGTAATTTTGAAAACAACAAAACTAGAGCTATTATGAGACACGCTTAAAGAAATATACCAAGATTTCGTATGGTTTGGACAGTCTACAAAGTGGCCCATTCCTTTTCATTATTATTGCATGAAATCTGTGTATTCCGAGTAATTTGTGCAACCTGGTGTACTGGTCTGGTTTACTCTGCAGACGAGACTTGATCTGCACATTTGAACATGTAATTGAAGCGACAACTGTAGTTAAAATAAATCTTGTGCTCAATATATCCAGGGAGCAGTATTAACTTACTTTGATTCAAAATCCAAAATGTAGATGTCTTCAACCCTTTGACCAACTTATTCCAAACTGAAATAACGATGTGAACATCAGTAAATACTCGAAACTCATTGCATATTACTTAAGGCAGTTGATTTTTGTCTCAATATTGGTGATACTATATTAAGTGGTAAAAATGACCTTAAATGCCTTGGAGTGCATATTGATGCAGGACTGCGGTTTTCCAAACACGTATCTAAATGCATGCAGAAGGCATATGGTAACCTAAAAAGTATCTACCCAAATAGGCATTTGTTTTCTGTTCAAACTAAAAAACTTTTATGTAATTCACTCGTGCTCTCTCATTTAGATTTTGCAAATACAGTGTATGGTCCTTGTCTCACTGTAGTAGACCAAAATAAAATTCAAAAGGTTCAAAATTCTTGTCTCCATATGATATACGGGGTAAGAAAATATGAGCATATTAGCTCTAAAAGAGTGGAAGCGCAATGGCTTAGTATGATTAATAGACGGACACTACATGTGCTGACTCTCTTTCATAAAATTATATTAACAAAAACACCGCGGTACTTGTATAATAAAATTACTTTCCGCACTAACGTCCATAATGTGAACCTTAGATTTAAGGGTGCTGCAACTCCTCCATCACATGTTAGTGCTATATATGAACCCTCATTTACTTATTGCATCGCCAAACACTATAATAATGTTTCACTAAACATGAGGACATTGTCAGTAATGTCGTTTAAAAAAGCTATGTTTCAAATGTTTGATGGAATGTAGTTGTAATTTACTTAACAATTGTCTGAACTTTAAATGCTAGTGGAGTTTAGCCATATAATAATATTTAATTTTTACATAAGGTTTAGAGATGTTGAGTAGAACGTTAGCGTAAGTAACAATTATTTTGCTTCGATGTTACTAACTAGAATATTAAGTTATTTTGCTCAATTCACTGTGGGTTAAGTGGTAGAGCAACTGATGGTTATGCCCATCAAGTTGAACTTGGCCCATATTCTATTATTTTGTTACTTTATGTTTTGTTAACAAATACTTTTTGAATAAAGACATTTAATAATAATAATAATATTTGAAAAATTAATCGATGGATATAAACCCAAAACATTTTCCCAAGACGAAATCTGTAAGATTTTGTTAGAAGCTCATTATGATGGTTATCTCATCATCATCATCAGGTCTTCAGTCCTGGAACTGGTTAGATAAGTATCCTCAATGTTTCCTAGTCTGAACTAACCTACACATTTACCTGAAATTTGCACAGTCTGCATCTATCAATATCTAGTGTTAAGGTCTGATCTCGGCCTACCTCCACCTCTCTTTTCCTATATCTGCTTGAAATATATCCCATACTATTCCCCAAAAATGCCTTAGAATGTATCCTGCCCGTCTATTTCTCCTATTTTTCTTGTTTTCCACACATATCTTTATTCCTCTACTATTTCTATCACCTATTTATTATTAACTTTGTCTGTCCATGCTATCATCCTCATACATCTGAAGCACAAAATTACAGAAGGCTTCTATCTCTTTCGGTCTGCTTGTCCTACTGCCCCTGTTTCATAGACGTCCTGTGCTGTGCTTCACACATATGCTTTGAACAATTTTCTTCTTGTTTCATGTTGTTGTCTTTGAGCATAGTCGCTGTTTTTTTTTTGTTAGTTGCAGTTCGGTCACCTATTGTTTTACAATTATGTACCCTATTTCCCTTATATTCAGTAGTATGAGAAGGGGGTAATCAGCCCGGGGCTGCCAAGTTCCCCCAGCACTTGAGCATTCGTCGAATGAATAGTTTTTCAATATATCCTTTTGTATAATCAGCATTAGTTAAAAATATTTCACAACCAACACCTGTTGCTGTTTATAGTAATCATCAGATTCAAGTGAACTTATTTTTTCGTCATTATGTTTTCTGTCTTGAAACTGGTTGGATGCGTGCCTCCACTTATTTATGTTCTGAGCTAGCCTACACAGCTGCCTGAAATTCCCACGACAGTCTATATACAGTTCGGTTTCGCTTCTAGTGTTTTCTAATTGTATGCCCCATTTCACAGAGATTCAGTGGTATGTAAAGGGGGGGGCTCCGTGGCATGTGTGTGACTACTATGCCCAAGGTCCGGGGTTCGAATCCCGACACGGTCCGCTTGAAAAATGTTAGAAAGCATTTTTCACAAAAATACACCCTCGTTCGGATGAGAGGTAAAATGGAGGTCCCGTGTGTGAGTGTTGTCATGCACGTTAAAGATTCCTACCTTGCTTGGAACAGCAAGGGTTCGGCAAAATTCCAAATTTTCCAGGTAAAAAAAAACTCGCTTCCTGGCCAATGTAGTATCTTCAGTTGGAGCATTAGAAAATCAAATGTAAGGTATGTGAAGGGGGTTAAGCAGCCTGTGGCTGCCAAGGATCCCCCAACACTTAGACATTCATAGTTTTCCAGTAAATCCTTTCGCACAATTAACATTAGTTGAGAATATTGCAAGACCAATACCTGTAGTTGTTTATAATACATCCTAGACAACCAAAACAACGAATATTACGAAAAACTGAGTACTTGCAGTATTGAGTGGATAAATGGAGACTTGATGGTACAAAAATTCCTTGCTGGTTATTATTCAGTGTATAAAAATATGACGGTTGTGGAAATGTTTTTTAGACCATGAAATATTGTTGATATTGTTAGATGAAATGACTCGCTACACCCTATTTTTAAACTATATTTAGATCCAAAATTAACTTTAGAAAAATTAAAACGTTTCATTCGCATACTTATTGTCAGCAGTTATAATAAATTGCTAGAGAAGAAATTTTATTCGGTTTCTTCATTGTGCTGATAATACTAAAATAGATAAAAAGGACAAATTATGGAAAGTTCAACCATTGTTAACAAAATTACAAGCCAACTGTTTGAAAAACTTTAGTCCAGAAAAGCATACTGAATACAATGAATCCATAATAAAATATTATGGCTGTAAGCAATTTATTAGGGGTGAACCTGTAATTTTTGAAGTTTATCAAGGTAAACGATTTTCGAGCAATGAAAGAGATGAAAGGTTATTTGGAAAAGCCAAAGCGCCACTTCTGTAAATAACTGCCCAACCAACCGATTTGCCGTATCACTTTTATTTGGATAATTTGTGTACAGACATACACTTTATAACTTTTGAATGAAAATGGTTATTTTGCCACAGGCACTATAAGGAAAAACAGAATTCCCAAAGGATGTCTTCTTACAAAAAAAAAAAACACCAAATAAATAAGCAGTCGGGAGGATTTTACGAATCTATAATTGTCTGTAAAACTGATATAATTCTAGTGAGGTGGATTGATAACAATGTCGACACTATTGCATCAACATCATCCGGCGTTCGTGAAATCTCCAACAAAAAAGGTACTCGCATACTGAAAAGAAAATTGTTCAAATCCCAACACCACGTCTCATAGAACAATATAATAATTTCATGGGAAACATAGACCAAATAGATCAAAATATCGTAAGATACAGAATTTCAATCAAAGGAACAAAATTGTGATGGTGTATATTTAAATCCGCAATATATGTTGCTACAAATAATGTATGCATTTTGAAAAGAACAACGGAAGCAAAGAACACAAAGTGCATTTCGTGCAATCGTATAAGTGATGAAGCATAATCATCTTTTCACTAATACCCCTAATAAAAAAGGCGGCGATGTGCAATAAATGTAATGTCAGCCTTTGAATCAAATGTAATGTGATATTCCATACTCCAAAATCTATTTGTTGTGATAACATTTAACTCAATTTTATTGTAAACTAATATTTTTTGTAATAAATGAGAAAAATCCATTAAATTGGTTATTTTTTATTAATTTTTGTATATTCAAAATTTTATGTGAGTTATCCAGTAAAGTACTACCATTACCATATGGTAACTTTCAGATTTTTCAAAAATAAAATACAGTGCTTACAAAAATCAATATTTACGCCAGAATCTACCAAAAACAAAAAAAAATTTATTCAAATGTAAGTTCTTATAAAATTTTGGACTTGAAAGTTTAAATGTTGACAATTTGAATACTAATAGCACTTTCCATTTCACGTCCACGACAAATTAATAATAACCAAAATTGTTCATTTAATAAAGTTTTTTCACTCACAGGAATTGCCGCTTCTGGCTTCGGCTGGTGCAGTCAAATTTTCCTGCATTCATTTCCTTCACTGATAAGATATGCTACATACAAATTAATATTACTAAAATTTTTAAGTTACTTATGAACTAAGTATTAAGAATTACTTTGAATTATGTTACAATACGATATAGTAAAAATGACATTACTACATCAGAATTATATGTACCGATAGTGTGTACAATCTCACTGTTCGATGGCAAACAAATAGGACACAGATGAAGGAAGTGTGTTCAATTGTCATGATGTAAAGAAAAATAAGAAGAACATCCTAAAAAATTGGGATATCTGTTTACGTTACCTAAGATGTATAAATATCGCAACATTGTCCTACACGATAATATCAAGTAAAAGTTCTATTTGACCTCTGTAAATAAGCGTTACTGAAGCATTTATTATACGTTATCGCAGCCTTTTTGAACTTACATTTTTATTATTCTATACTTTAAAAATAAACCAACATTGATTATTCCATAATATTTGTCAAATACATGGATATTCGCAAAGGAGTTCGAAAATAGGTCAAAACACGCCCTGTGTTGTAGTCTCCTACATTCCAGAAACAATATAATAGTAGCTATCTTTTAGTTTGCTATAACCACTTACACATTTTAATCAAGTGCTACAAGTATTGTTTATCGGAAAGAATTTGAAACACATTAACTAATACGGGTATTAAATAATGAAGTAACATTATGCTCTAATAGTTATTTTTTTTAACAATCTGGCAACAAGCACGATCACCTTAGTTCACAAAAATAAAACATACCCTCAGAGATGCACTTTAGATTTTAATTAACTTCGAGCTACCTACGTGTAACTATTCCAAAACCTATTCGAAATTGCTGTCGAATTAAAAAGTAATAAAGAAGAAATTAGGATATTAGAATGGGTTCATTAGCGTTTTTGTAACCTACTCATGGGTGATTTTTGAACGTGAAGATCTAAAAGGACTGCAATATTACAGAATAATAATTTCAGAGTTAAAATACAACATAACCTCAACTTCAGCTGAAATTATCAAACTATTAATTTGTAAAATAATGTTATACTAATTTACAATAATCCAGGTAAAAGATAGGTTATCTTTGTAAATTACATAATTGCGGATATTAAATTGATCGACATGGAAAAAAAATCACGTGTTTGATTCATCCATACATATAAAGTAGAGGTTATACGGAAAGTACCTCATATCTAACACTTCCCATTATTTGAATCTATTCATCTCGCGAACCTTATGACATACAAAATTATGTCAAGGTTCCTAAAGGGCTTGTAATTGAGACGTATAGGTGATAATTGCATAATCTATTGGCTGCATGCCATTTATTACACAACCTATATCGAATTTTCTTGGAATTTAATGATAATGAATTTTTCGTACAACAATTCAACCCCTGTCCATCAAATAATTTCGTTCTTCTTGTCTACATTTTCGCAATATTATTACATAGTTTGCGGAATCGATTTAAAAATACGAGTTGGCCTATGAATCATATATAATCAAAATTGATGCACTTATTGACTAATATAAAAGGTTTTAATGAATTTAAAAATTGTACTTACCCTAGTTATGAACAGCTTTTGGTTCACAGCACTTGGAACACACTCACTGTCTCAATACTTAGGACATAAAGGGGCGATACTTGCGAATACAATGTGACCGCATTTAACGTAATCGATCAAAATTTTGGCAGTACATCTTTCCGAAGCAGTTCAAACTAAAATTTATACAATTACTCTGTATACTTTCATATCTTTCCTATTCGTATACAGATGGCGCGCGGGAGCAATAAAATTAAAAGCTATTAAATTGTTAATGATTGTAACATCAATTAAAATACATTAACACACGATATATATTCCTTGAATGCGTCGGCACATACTGTAAACCAAGGCAATTTTTCAAGAACTGTTTTTGTTCAAAATTTGATGAGTATGGAATATTCAATAAGATGCATCGACTGTTTCAAAAATTTTAGCAATAAGTTTGTTATTTAACGAAAAATTGCAGCTTTCCAATAACTTACGCAATTGAAATCTTAAAAAATATGCCTGCTTTCAAACTAAAAGATCAAGATATTCAAGAAAGATTCGAAAAAAAGTCAAATGATACTAAGGAATGATACTAAGGAAGTAGAAACAGAATGGAATAACATTAAATCCACTCAGACATGGCGGCCAGAGATATTCTGGGGTATACACAAAAAGAAAATAAGAAACCATGGATAACAAAGGATATCCTGAATTTAATAGAAGAAAAACGAAAATACAAAAATAAATCAGACGAAACAAAAAACAGAGATACAAAGCCATAAAATGGGAAATTATTCGCAAATGCAGGAAAGCTAAAGAACAATGGATTGATGAAGAGTGCAAAGAGGTACAAACTAAGATGGAAATAGGAAAGACAGATCAGACATACAAACTAATTAGAATGAATTTTGGGGATATAAAACCGCATAGCAAAAATATAAAGGACGCGGGAGGAGAAGTCATTATAGAAAATGTAGAGAAAGTGGGTAGATGGAAAGAATATATAAGGAATTTATATGCAGGAAACGAACTAACAGCATTAGAACAGGAATCAGACATTGAAAGTGATGACTTGGGGTATCCTATACTTTCGATGAGTTTGAATTAGCATTAAAGAGTCTGAAAAATGTTAAGGCGCCGGGTACAGATAAGGTACCAGCAGAAACTCTAAAAGCCACTGGACAAGTAGTAACAGAACGTCTCTTCCAGCTTGTAAGCTATATGTACGAGACAGGCGAGATACTCAAAGATTTCAAACGTAACATCATAGTAACTATACCAAAAAAGAAAGGCGCGGA
Organism: Platerodrilus igneus; assembly: GCA_036346225.1. Lineage (NCBI taxonomy): Eukaryota > Metazoa > Arthropoda > Insecta > Coleoptera > Lycidae > Platerodrilus > Platerodrilus igneus. The sequence goes on along the minus strand of JARFIW010000932.1, from coordinate 3,195,901 downwards.
TAGATGTGAAAATTTTCGAACAATAAGTTTGACAGTACACGTGTCAAAAATATTAACTAGAATTGTACAAAGACGAATGGAAAAACGAGCTGAAGAAATACTAGGAGAAGTTCAATTTGGATTTAGGCGAAACAGGGAACACGGGAGGCTATTATAGCTCTGAAAGTAATAATAAAGAAAACAATAGAAAAAGGGGAAAGCATGTATATAGAGTTTGTAGATCTGGAAAAAGCATTCGACAATGTAAAATGGAAAAAAATGTTCGAAATACTTAAAAAGACTGGAATGAGTTTTGGGGATAGACGAATAGTACATAGCTTATACAAAGAGCAAACAGCAGTAATAGAATTAGAGCAGAAACGTAAAGCAGCAAACATTAGGAAAGGGGTGAGGCAGGGATGTGCTCTATCCCCATTAATTTTTAACTTGTACATTAAAGAGGCAATGAATACTGTCAAACGCAGGAACACATTTGGAATTACTAGCAGGGACAAAAATTGATATGCTTAGATTTGCAGATGATATAGCGGTACTCTCATCTAGCAAGGAAGAGTTAGAAGCTGCTGTTAATGAAATGGAAATGGTTCTAACAGAGAGATACGGTATGAAAATTAACAAAATAAAACTAAAGTACTGGTATGCAAAGGAGGGGAAAATAAATCAAAAACAAGAATACAAATAGGTAGCAAGAACTTACAAGAGGTTAAGGATATCTGCTACCTAGAAAACCAAATAACGCAAGATGGAAAAAGCGAAAAAGATACAAAACAAAGATTAGCACAAGGTCGTGCTACATTTAACAAGAAAAAGCAACTACTGTGTTCAAAGACGACAAACATAGAAACAAGAAAAAGATTGCTTAAAACATATGTGTGGAGGACAGTATTGTACGGCTGTGAAGCCTGGACAGTAGGAGAAGCGGACAAGAAAAAGGTAGAAGCTTTGAAATGTGGTGCTACAGACTTATGATGAAGATATAATGGACAGACAAAGTTAAGAACCAAGATGTACTAAAAATGGCAGGGGAAAAAAGAAATATGTGGAAAACGGTAAAAAAGAGGAGAGATAGGATGATAGTCACATACTACGGCATGAGGGAGTAGTGAGGAATATATTAAAAGCAGAAGTAGGAAAAAGAGAAGTAGAGGTAGACCTAGGTTACACTACTGCACACAGATAGTGAAAGATGTAGGCTGTAGGAATTTCAGGGAAATGTGTAGGCAAACTCAGAATAGAAATCATTAGAGGAACGCAGACAACCAGTCCCAAGATGGATAAACTAATGACGAAAAAAGTAACTAAACTTAAACATGATGATTATTATAAGCAACTACAAATATTGGTTGGGCAATATTCTCGAATAATGTTAATTATGTGAAAGGATTTACTCGAAAACTATTAATTCGGCAAATGTCTAAGTGTTGGGAGATCTTGGCAGCCACAGGCTGCTTAACCCCCTTCACTAAATCTTGGTGAAATAGGGCATAAAACTATAAAACAATAGAAGAGGATCCGAGCTATATATAGGCTGTGTCAGAATTTCAGGAAACTGTGTAGGCTACCTCAGAATATAAATAAGTGTAGACACATGTCCAACCAGTTTTGAGACGGAAAACCTAATGACGAAAAAATAAGCGCAGATAAATCTGATGATTATTATAAACAACTACAGGTGTTGGTTGTGAAATATCTGCAACTAATGTGACTGTGCGAAAAGATATATTGGAAAAAATATTAAATCAGTAAATGTTCAAGTGCTAGGGGAACTTGGCAGCCACAGGCTGCTTACCACCTTTCACAACCACTGAATGTCGGTGAAATAGGGTATATAATTGTAAAACAATCAAAGCGGGCCGAACTGCATCTAACAAGAAAGAACAGCGCCTATGATGAAAGACAACAAACATAGAAACAAGAAGAAGATTGTTGAAAGCTGTTATAACCCGCGTGCGCGTGTTCAGAGCCACTTCCACAGTTGGCAACACTAGTGCTATCCACGTTCGCATTATTGCACAACAAAGATATTACGACATAATTTCGTCTCACATTGTATCACATGCCAAATATGTTTACAATGATACAAGATGCACCTTAAAAAGATAAAATGTACTCACTTAAAAATGTGGAACTCTTCACGATTTCGCAGTCATCCTTGCGCAGGGGCCATGTTGATTTCCATGTATCTCGTTTGGCGTTGTTTGAGCGTAGTTTGGGGATAGGTTACGTTATGCCATCGTTGAATCCAGATTTAACGTCTTTCCTCTTCTTCTGTTTGTAGGCAGGACGAAGGAATAAGGTGAAGGCAACGATAGACGGTAGAGGTAAAGGAAAACCTACATTCTGAAAGAGAAAAGACAAAGGAACGATACAGGTAAACCTCACTGTTCGACGTCTCGTTGGCTAATAATGTCGTGTCACCCACCGCGCACTTGCGCCATCACTCCGCGTCTGCGCATTCCTTTTGCGCCGACACAACTGTCCGAAATGACGAAAATGCACAAGTCTATTTTCAAAAATAATGGCGGGAATTCACTCACAAATTTAAAGGTGTACATGTCCAAATTTGGAATGTAGCAATCGCGACAAAGTCATAAAAGAAAAAAATCTTAAAAAAAGAAAATTACTGTTAGCACGGTAAAAACTTAAAATCTAAATCCTAACTAACCTACATAAACCCTAACTTAAATTCTAGAAAATGTTTATTTTAGGCGCCACCTGGTTTTTTCAACCGATAACACGTCTTACGATTAACCAGGAAACGGAATGTGTAGCCCATTGTTTATGAACTACATTTATAAATGCACACACGAGTCTTTAATGTGGCGCAGTTATAATCGACAGCACAAATTTGTCGGAGAGCACAAAACACTACTAAAACTGTGGCTAAAGAGTCGTTTAACCCAGCACAGGAGTGATTGCAGAAAAAAACTGCACTAAATGTGCATTGTCTGCTCATGTTGCTGTAACCAGTCATACACCACTTTTCGACGACACCATCATTTTGGAGAACGAAACCAATTACAAAACTAGGCTTTTTATTGAGTCTTTTTACATAAATAGTGAAAATAATCCTATCAATAATAAGATGGATGTTGATAGAGTGCATAACGTTTATTCTGCTTTATATAGTAATGATATTTTTAAACAACGTTAAATATTATCCTTCATGTTATGTAATCAATGCCATTTTCGGAACGTCCCCTGTCACTCCTATAGAATTTGTCATTCTCAATTTTGTTTTTATGTTTTAACCGCCATCGTAGCATGACGTGCCCTTCAGGCAAATTTTTAATTTTTTAATTTTTTGACCCACATTTATTATGTGAATCATTCAGTAATTGGTTTTCAATTTCCTTTAATATAATGGATCAATGTAAGTTGTTAGCGTCAGGTTATGTATTTCTTGCTAATTTCGAATTTTCTGTTTCCATTTTAGCCTTTGAAAAAGGTGCGAAAAATGTACCGAAACGTTAGGTGTTGATTAAATCTGTATTCTGTTGTTTGATTTGGACCACATCCCATGAAAAAATTTACATGTATATTATACTATATATATATATATATATATATATATATATATATATATATATATATATAGTATAATATACATGTAAATATTATCATGGAAATAGTCAAATCAGACTACAGAAACTGATTTAAAGTTTAATCAACACCTAACGTTTCGGTACATTCTTTGCACCTTTTACAGGCTGAAATGAAACAAAATCGAGTGTGAAATATAACGTCGCTAACTGCCATTGATCATTATATTAAAGGTTGAAAACAATACTGCACGATTACATAATAAATGTGGGTCAAAAAAATTAAAATTGCTAGAAGAACTGTCAACCGTTGGCCGTTAAAGGTAAAGACAAAGTTGATAATGACAAATTCTATAAATGACAGGACACGTTCGAAATGGCGTGTTCAAAAGTGAAGGAAAATACCTAACGTTGTTTGAAAATATCATTATTATAAAGCAGAATAGACGTTATGCACTATCAATATCAATCTTATTGATAGGATTAATTCACTATTAATATAAAGACTCGGTAACCTGGTTTTGTAATTAACCTCGTTCTCCAAAATGGTGTGTCATCGAAAATGGTGTATGACTGGTTGCCGCAACATGAGCGAACAATGCACATTAGTGGAGTTAATCTACAGTCACTCCTGTGCTGGGTTAAACGACTCTTTAGCCACTAATAATCTGACCAATGTAACTGTTGTTGCAACTGCAAGTAATCTTGTAGACGACGTTGCTGTTTAACAATTTCGAGTACGATCCTTTAATTTGGTAAACAAATTCTGGATAGAAAAATTGTATTCAAAAACAATGGCGATCTTAGGTTGTCTAAGTAATCGTACTAAAAGTGGAGATAACTTCTGAATAAACGGAAGCTTTTTGTACGTAATATCAGTTTCTGAAGGGTTTACTTTTAAGAAGTTGCCATATATCAATTTATGCAACATTCCAGTAAATTATCTAGTGTTCTACCTAGATTACCATATGAGATGTTTTTCTTGGTAAAGTATGTGGATGATATCATTTGTTCGTTGCCAGCCCAATTTGTTGACCAGACGTTAACAGTATTTAATGATTTTAATGATCACCTTCAGTTCACTTTTGAAATTGAAGTGGATGGGAAATTACCTTTCTTGGATGTGTTGGTCATCAGAGATAGTTCTAATCAATTACTATTTGATTGGTACACTAAACCAACTAACTCGGGCAGATATCTGAATTTCCACTCTAACCATTCTTTTAAACACAAGGTTAACACGGTGAAGGCCCTACGTTACCGAATAGAACATATATCAGACCCACAGTTTATGGAGAAAAATAAGAAGTTATTGATTAACACGTTAGTTAACAACGGTTACCCAAAGGGAATGTTGCATAAATTGATATATGGCAACTTCTTAAAAGTAAACCCTTCAGAAACTGATATTACGTACAAGAAGCTTCCGTTTATTCAGAAGTTATCTCCACTTTTAGTACGATTACTTAGACAACCTAAGATCGCCATTGTTTTGAATACAATTTTCTATCCAGAATTTGTTTACCAAATTAAAGGATCGTACTCCGAAATTGTTAAACAGCAAAGTCGTCTACAAGATTACTTGCAGTTGCAACAACAGTTACATTGGTCAGACTAGCCAGTGGCTAAAGAGTCGTTTAACCCAGCACAGGAGTGACTGTAGGATTAACTCCACTAAATGTGCATTGTCTGCTCATGTTGCGGCAACCAGTCATACACCATTTTTCGATGACACCACCATTTTGGAGAACGAGGCCAATTACAAAACTAGGCTTTTCATTGACTCTTTTTATATTAATAGTGAAATTAATCCTATCAATAATAAGATTGATATTGATAGGGTGCATAACGTCTATTCTGCTTTGTATAATAATGATATTTTCAAACAACGTTAGGTATTTTCCTTCACGTTTGTAATCAATGCCATTTTCGGAACGTGTCCTGTCACTTCTATAGAATTTGTCATTATCAACTTTGTCTTTACCTTTTTAACGGCCAACGTGGCTTGACATTGCCCTTCTGGCAATTTTTAATTTTTAAATTTTTGACCCACATTTATTATGTAAATCGTGCAGTAATTTGTTTTCAATTTCCTTTAATATAAATGATCAATGTAAGTAGTTAGCGACAAGTTATGTATTTCTTGCTAATTTCGAATTTTTTGTTTCCATTTCAGCCTTTGAAAAAGGTGCAAAAAGAATGTACCGAAACGTTAGGTGTTGATTAAACTTTTCAATCAGTTTCTGTTGTTTGATTTGGACTATTTCCCATGATAATATTTACATGTATATTATACTATAAGACTGACCAGTCCATTAATTATTAATGTATATATATATATATATATATATATATATATATTGCTGTGATAAGGGGTTGTTTAAGGGTGCACTTCATAGTAAAGGTCATTTAGGAATGAGTAATTAGCATCGGCAGCAGAAAACAGCACTTATTTAGTGAATAATTAAGAAATAGACATAGTTTGTAGATAGTAAGCAATCCACACCCTGTATATAAAGTAGAAATAGTTTTAAGCGACGCAGATACACATAGGAAGACGCATAGTTGGCGTAGGAATGAGAAATACATGCATTGAGTAGATAGTAAATATTAAATACCCTGTAGATAAAGTTTAGTTAATTTAGGTAAAACAAATAAGGATATTTTTCAGTGGAAGCACGCGTATATTTAGGAATAAATGATAAAGTGTAATTAGACACGCATTAAGAAAAAGAGTTCCAGACGATTAAATTAATACGGATATAGAAATAAAGTTTCAGGTAGTTGATATAAATGCGTACAAAGATCTAACCATTTTGATAAGAGAAATGATTAAAAATTGCGTGAATCGCATGTAAACATGAAAATTTAAGGTCGAGTTGCATCAGTTGTTTATGGAAAGCAAGTAATCTATCAAAATACAGCATGTTGATAATGAAAGACAGCTACGGGCAGGTTGTGATTATGGGAAAACGTGGAGCATTACATCAGAAACTGCTCTAAATGAAATTATTTGATTGGTCAGAAACAAGCGACGAGTTCTAGACCATACCCACGGATGGAGTGGGAATTCGAGATTATATTAGCAAGCACCTTGATAAGAAAGTCAGTTTTGAACTCAATGAAGGCCGAAGTGCGTTGCCATTAAACAAAGTAATACGTAATAAGTATAAAAGTGAAAGATAAAACGAGTGCTAATATGAAGATTATAATTGCCGTTTAAACGTAAGTACGTTTTTAATGAATTTATTTTAAACTAAAGACATAAAAATAATAGGGTTTTGAGGTCTGAGGGAAATAGACTAGGATTCTGATGTTAAGAAAAAAATACAGTAATACAATTTAAATGTCCAGGGGAAAAGAAGAATAATACAATCTTGAAGTACAGGGATAAAACAAACTACAATTTTAAGTCTGGGGCAAGAATGATAAAAGTCTAAGTTTGAAGAATTGAAATAAATTGGGATGGTTCATAGTGTAATGGCAATAATTTGAATGGAATCCAGAATTGGGGAAGATCATTTTTATTGGAAGCGTCGATGTGAAAAAGATAAAACCAGGTCAGATTTTTAGTTATAAGACATTTGTCTTTCTACATAAATTTTTATTTTATTTTTAATATTGAATTTGCTAAATATGATATGCTTGTGAAGAAGTCAACAAAAGAGGTTGCATACGTATAGAATGAGTAATATGATAACAGGTTTAGAATATTCTACACTTTGTTGGTAAAGATAATAAGTTTTTTTTGGTGACTTTGGGTTTTGAGTAAATAGTAGATGATTGTTAATAAATGAGCTAATTGGAAAGTGTATTTCAAATAATTTTAAAAGCTGTACATAATATATTGGATTCATTATATAAAATAGAAATTTACTGAATTTTATAATTCCAAATAAATTCTAGCCGAGGTCATAAGATTTAAATAGTACAAAAGGCGGAGCCACAAGTTGAATAGGAAATTGATAACCCGCAAGGCGGTAACGTATCGAATTTTGCCATTGGTAGATAAAGTTGTTTAAAGATAAAGTCCAGTTGATAGCAATATTAAGAAAACAGCTGGAGGATGAGATAATTACATTTAATAGTGAATATTAAAATGGTGGTCCAATAATTTAGAGAGAGCATAGCAACAAAAATAACAGCCCAAAGTAGGGGCATGATAATTCTTCTAATAGCATAGCAAATAAATATATATATATATATATATATATATATATATATATATTTATTTGCTATGCTATGCTATTATTTTTGTTGCTATGCTCTCTCTAAATTATTGCAACAACAGTACAAATCACAAAAGAAACTATGTGACATACGTAATTATGGTACAATAACCTTATATATATTGTTCACGCGCGGGAGGGTCTTATAAATTTATAAATGGACTTACCTCCGCGGTGTTTTGTTTTTCTAAGCTGCAGTTCCTATTCTTTCAACCAAGTGGACTGTATGCGAATTGAGGCTATGTTACGTTACACTTGCACTGTGTTTTTTAGGGGTTTAACAACGAAAGTCTGCGGCACTTGACTAACTTACGGTACTGAACGAAGAAACCGACACGACCGTTCTGCTTCAATACCCATAAGAAAGTGTTTGTTCACTACTCTGTCCACCTTATTCACAAATGCACAAGGAATTTTATGGCAGGATATAAGGGAACAAGGGATGACAGTTTTACTACTAGATTTACGACTACAAATTTAAATAACTTAAAATTAACCACGCGAACGTGCGACAAAGAGACCGAACATCCCGCCCACCAAAATAAGTATGAACTAACTTATTTTATATTAAAAACTAATTAGAGCTATTAACTAAGAAACCTAACCGACAAACTTATATAAGTGAATATATGTGTACATACCATTAAATATCAAGTACCTGGCAGTAAACATAGTTTCACCAGAGGACGTTTAACTAACCCTTGGCTGTCTTGATGGTAGGTATCCGAACGATACCGTCCCTACCAGGATGTAAATGTCTTTCATGGCAATCTAAGATAATAATTTCAGTCAACCGATGCGACCGAGGAAGCAAAATTGGAAATTTTGCATCATGCGACAAGTCAGAATTACGTAGGCGACCGCCCACCCTCAACAAATAACGACTATCTAGAAACGGACTAAGGCTACGAAGTTGTTTACTAACAAGTTTTCCAGTTTTAATATTTGCAATGTCTTGAGCAAAAACATTTGTTTGAACTCTTTTAATCAATAAATGTATAGCATCTTGCTGTTGAGCTAGAGACAAACTATCAGAATATTTTGAACGCAAATCTGGACATTGAACATTACGAATGAAATGACGAATACAGGTAATAATCCTACAAATTTTCTGCAGGTTTGAAAATTTATCCAACAACATATCTAAGAAATTGTCAGACATAACGACTGTTAACGACAGAGTACGATATTCGACGTCCATCTGAGATGAGTCGATAAGTTTTGGCAGCGATGTTACTGGCCATTCTTCATTACGACGCACTAACCAAGAAGGTCCTGTCCACCATAATGGATGATGAACCAACTCTGAAGCCAAAAGTCCACGTGAGGCACAATCCGCAGGGTTATCCTGGGACTTAACATGAAACCACGAAGATGGAGGAGTACGTTCTTGAATATGCGAAATACGATTGCTAACGAATGTCTTCCACTTATGCGAGGAAGACCGAATCCAAGACAAAACAACAGTAGAATCTGACCACGCGAAAATATTACTAAATGATAAAATATCTGTATAAGTATTTTGACGAAATCTACTAAATCTGCCAAGAGTACGGCAGCACACAATTCGAGACGGGGCAATGAAACGCGATTAGTAGGAGCAACCTTCGATTTTGCGCATACTAATGACATGGTAATATTACCTTCTAGATCGAACAAACGGAAATAGATGACAGCTGCATACCCGGCTTCAGAAGCATCACAGAATCCATGCAACTCCACCCTTTTAAAATTATGACATACGATGCGACGCGAAATCTCAATATTCGAAACCGCTGGCAATTCACCCAAAAATGTTTCCATTTTGTATGACTTCCAATGGAGGCTCTTGGTCCCACCCGAGACCTAAAAGCCAAAGATCTTGAACTAAACGTTTAGCGAACAGTACTACAGGTGCTATCAACCCGAGAGGATCAAAATTTTTTGCGATAGCCGACAAAATATTACGCTTAGTGCAAGTGCGCTCTTCAACGTCTAAGTTGTATAAAAATGCATCTATAAGAGCACGCCACGAAAGGCCCAAAATTTTTATTGAACCACTATCTTTATCTTGAAATGTAATTGCGTCCGAACTAGATAGGGACTCCCTCAAGTTGGACATCACTTCCGGGCAATTACTACTCCATTTTCTTAATTGAAAACCACCACTAGAGCAAATACTATTCAATTCACCATTTAATTGATTAGCAGCTTCAATCGAATTACATCCAGTGACTAAGTCATCAACATAGGTATCGCTCGCCAATACCGATGACGCGAAAGGAAAATTAATCGACTCTAACCTTGCCAATTCTTGAACAGTACGCAAGGCCAAAAAAGGCGACGACGAGACTCCATAAGTTACAGTATTTAATTTAAAGTCCATAATAGGATCTGACGGAGAAAATCTCCAGACGATACGTTGATAATCACGATGAGTATCTTTAACCAAAATCTGCCGATACATTTGTTTAATGTCAGCTGTAATTACGATAGGATGTACACGAAAGTGCAATAACAAAACTGCAATGTCCTTTTGCAAAGCAGGGCCAATAGCCAAACTATCATTTAACGACATTCCAGATTGATCCTGACACGAAGCATCGAAAACCACACGCAATTTGGTGGTAGTGCTATCACGCTTATGTACAGCATGATGGGGAATGTAGTACATTTTCTCATGACCCGACGAATTTTCAAGCGATTTCACTTGAACCATGTGCCCGCTTGTCAAATAATCCTCCATAAATTTTTTATAATCTGAATACAATTCAGGATTTTTTAACAAACGACGTTCTAACGACAAAAATCTTTTAATACAAATTGATCTCGTACCCACAAATGAGGGTTCCGAAATTTTAAAGGGCAAGGACACTACAAAACGACCGTCCTTGTTACGTCTATAATTTTCCACAAATTGATTTTCACACCTTTCTTCTTCAGGAGAAATGTGTTTTTTGAAGGAAATATTTTCTAATTCCCAAAATCGACGAATGTCACTGTCTAAGGGTTCAACGAAAGCACACAACGACGTAATAGAACTATTCGGGGAAACGACCTTTCCCGTTAAAACTCAACCAAAGGTTGTTTTAATAGCAACTGGCTCGTTAGCGACACCCCAACGAGACTCGTTCAACAAAACCTGAGCAAAGATTTCCGCTCCGAGTAGCATGTCAATTTTACCAGAAACATTAAAATTAGTATCAGCTAAGGCCAAACCTCGAGTATGCGACCATTCCTTGACCCCTATCGACGACGAAGGTAATTGATTACAAATGTTAGGTAAAATATAACAATCAATTCCATATGCTGGAGACCGTGCTCCCGAGGGGCTGACTACACACGATAGTGCGCCAGACACCAACGACGAATTCAAGCCAAGTCCTTGAACAGTGACATTGGCTCTCCGTTTCCTTAAACCTAATTTCTGACGGCACCTTTCAGTCATAAAACTTTCCATGGATCCGTTATCTAATATTACACGAACAGATTGCAATGTTCCTGTATAATCAAGAACCGACACCATTGCCGTAGCTAACAGCGTGGTTGTGTGTTCTAATGACGTCGAAATCAACGAACTAGTGACAGGTTGTTCATGCACAACCGACGACGACAGATTGTCTTCACTAGGTCTACTAGTAGAAGTAAGTCTAGGCGCCGCTCTCCGAGGAGACGCTGACCTTTGACGATGGGTTTGTCGGCGTGGCGACACCGATTCTTCTTGTTTATCGAAGTGAAGCAACGAATTGTGCGACTGATGACATTTTCTACACGACCAATCTAACGTACAATTTTTCATCGAATGTGAAGGATTTAAACAAATTTAATGCAAAGATTTTTAAGTTTTACCACCTCAAATCTTTCTTGAGGGGTTTTATCGAGAAACTGCTTACATCTATAAATAGGATGCACAGCTTGACAGAAACTACAATTTTTAACATCATTGGTGGTACCAACTAAAGAAGTTTTAGCCGAAGTGCTAACAAACCTTCCTTTTTCTCTTTCTTTACCGGAATCTCGAGATTTTAAGCATGTTCCTGAAGCAATGTCATTGATTTCCAACACTTTACATTGTTTTTCAATGTACGACCTTAAATCTTTAAACGACGGAATTTCGTCATTATTTCCTAATTCGAAACGCTTTAAAATGTTTGTATCTAATTTTTTCGATAACAGATTAAACAACATGAAATCTAATAAATCTATTTCCATCTGCCTTAACGCGAATATATTTTCATCAAAACAACTAATTAATTGCCGGAGTTCCGCATGCGAGTCTGAGGAACTGACCTTAGGGCATTTTTCGAGAGCATTAAAATATGTTGAAAGTAATAACCTCTTGGACTGAAAACGATTAGTAATGATTTTATAGGCTTCCACGTATGCATAATCATTTAATGGCAAGTGTTTTATCAATGCACGCGACGACTCATCTAATGTATCAACGAGATGGCAAAATTTTTCAACGGGTGACAAACTGACATTATCATGAATCAACCGCTTATAGATTGTATTGTAACTCTCAAAATCTGATATGCGTCCGGAGAAGCAGGGGACTGAAAGATGTTTCAAGCGAATTGCACAGTTTGACGAAAAGGAATTATTCATATTTTCCACCTTTGGCTTATTTTCTACCCGATCTAATTCGCATTGTTCCGCGATAATACGAATATCTAATAGATAATCATCGATTTTCACCCTAAGAGCAGAAAATTCATCCAATTGTTCACTTTCTTCATCAAAGAAAATATCCTTGCAAAAGGATTTGAAAAGCGTTTCAATCTGTTCGACACTTTTAATCGACGCTCTAATTAAAGCAATCGATACGTCTTCCGGTTGGTTGATCTTACTGTAAATGTGATCCAACCTTTTAACTACAAATTTAGCTTCAAGAATAGCTTTATCAATTGATATAACCATATTTGATTAATGATTAATGAACGACAATAAAATTAATATAAAAACAATGCGTAACTCGAATACGCTAAATTACTAATTCATCTACGAAATTAAATTATTAATAGAAAAATGCACCTAACTACAGTGTTTGCCCGACAAAGCTTTTAAGGTTTTAAATAAATACCAATAACCCCTTTGTTATACAAGTTGCATGAACCGGAATGATTGCTCCAACTTGAAGTGACAAATAAGGTAAAGATCTAGGATACAATAACACTCATAAATAGTTTACATAAAAGGATACCGACGACGACCCTAATCTTTGCCACAAAGGATAAGGAATGTATTGTAAAATCTACAGTAAATGTGTAAGCAAGATGTTCTTTTCTGTGTAACACGTTTAACCATAATAAAAACTAAGACAATTTTATAAATTTAAGTATAAGGAGCTTAAAGGATAGGAACTAATTATTTAATTAAAGATCCGGCTCGAAGGACCAATTTTGTTCACGCGCGGGGGGGTCTTATAAATTTATAAATGGACTTACCTCCGCGGTGTTTTGTTTTTCTAAGCTGCAGTTCCTATTCTTTCAACCAAGTGGACTGTATGCGAATTGAGTCTATGTTACGTTACACTTGCACTGTGTTTTTTAGGGGTTTAACAACGAAAGTCTGCTGCGGCACTTGACTAACTTACGGTACTGAACGAAGAAACCGACACGACCGTTCTGCTTCAATATCCATAAGAAAGTGTTTGTTCACTACTCTGTCCACCTTATTCACAAATGCACAAGGAATTTTTATGGCAGGATATAAGGGAACAAGGGATGACAGTTTTACTACTAGATTTACGACTACAAATTTAAATAACTTAAAATTAACCACGCGAACGTGCGACAAAGAGACCGAACATATATATATATATATATATATATATATATATATTCTTTTGTGATTTGTACTGTTGTTGCAATTAGGTGACGTTTGAATGCCCTTGATTGTCGGGGTAATGAACAAATATCTATTGTAAATTATCTTCTTATGGAAAACGTCTTGTAACGTTTAGATGTTTTTTTGCAGTTTTAAAATGTCATTGTCCTGAATTATTGCGTTAACAATGTATTTAAAAGAAATGAGTTATAGCTTTTGATGTTAAAGTTTGATGTTAGAATTACCTTTATAGAAACAAGATTTGTAATATCATGCTTAATTACCATTAACCATTCGTCAAATCTAAACATCCAAAGTACGTCCATATTTATTCTGTCGATTCAAAAATCATTTTTTCTTTTCTATTTAGTTCATATCTAAAGTAACGTGAACGCGTTACAGCTTTTGCATACTGCATTAGTAATTTACCAGGCGGCTGAATTTTACTGTGTACCATTAGTTACTGTTTGAAACGTATTTCTATAAAATGTCCTAAAGTGGTTTAGGGACGTAGAACCTTTTAGCTATTTATAACGTTGTTACGTTACATTTCTTAAACGCTTGATTTCTGCATTAATTTCTAACTACCTTAATTAAGCACTTCCTACAAATTCTAACCTAAGCTTTATATGCTATTCCAATTAAAATGAACATTTAAAACCTCCTATAAAATTTCCTTAGGTAATACTTGGAATATATCCTATAATAGTTTCCACGTTCTCTGAAATATTGCTTTCAGTGTTTATTCTATTATCTGCTACTTTGCAAAGGTTAAAATTACGCGTTCTAATTCCGTGAAATATTTGTTTATCGTTAAACAAAGTCGTTTTTGAAATTCTTTGAAATACGTCCCGCTTTGTTTACATCACATTATAACAGGACGATTACGTCAATGTGCGTCTTTGACTTTTGTAAATAATCTTTTTGGGATTGTAAGTTTAACAAACGGTTTGTAATATAACTTTTTACTGAGATTTTCAATTTTTCTTTCTGTATGGCCCACCCCACTCTACGATATTTTTAGATAACCTGAACTCTAATTCTTTTAGATTTCTATTCTACTCTTTTCCCTGTTTTGTTGTAGTATTCGGTGTAGGCAATTTTTTTTTACTTACTTTACTGCTTTCTCTCTTATACGTCAGCGAACATTTCGTCTTCAATTTCCATTCTTTACATTCGAAGTTAAAAAACTGTCAATGATGATAACTTAATTTTACAAACAACGGGTTTAAGATGTAAGCCTCCAACGTTGGAACTTAACTATAAAACAGCTTATATATATATATATATATATATATATATATATATATAGATGTATATATAAATTTTTACTTATACAAAATTTGGGATTTAAACTTGTTTGGAATTATTACTTTCCGGGGATAGCGTCAATTATTGCGATAACCCCAGGCGTAATTTATTACGCCCCAAATTTGATTGCAATTATTGCCTTCAAACAAGTATAAATAACAATTAAAAATATGCCAAAGACCTCTCTGGCTTAATAGCTAGAGCCAAATGCATCCTCTGCTCGTCTTCGGGTAGATACAGGTGGTGTGTGTTTCTTGCGTTTAGTCCAGATTCTGGCGGCGAATTCGCTAATCCTACACATTTAAAGAACCCAACATATTTTTAAGTGTTGGACGGGTAGAGTTGTGCAAAAGGTACGCTTTGCACTTAATTAACGCTGTTACAAACAGTTTCTGCATAATACATTATCTGATTAAATCTTCTAGTTCTTATTGTGTTAATGATCATACGAATTTTCATTAATAAGGTCGACTATCTTTTAAATTGAAATGATTACTTATTCAAGCATTCTATAAAATCTCATTAAGTGTTCAGCTACAACGTTAAACATGTGGAATCTATTCTGTTAATTTGCTTTGGTTAGCAAAGGTTAAAATCTTTGCATGGGTTCTCTGAAATAAGCTTCACACACTTGCATTTCTTCAATAAATACATTTTAATGAGTTAGTATGAAGTAGAATTATCGCGTTCCGCTATCACACAGGTGTACACGAACATAAATTGAGAACAAATAAAAATTGTCAACCGGCACTGTAAATCGAAATAGTAAATTTCTATGAGGATGTGGGTTACCCATTATACAATTCTGCCGTGTGGGTTGTAGATATATTTAACAATTTGAACAGACGTTGTTTGGATACCACCAGGCGGAGCTTTCTCGCGAAGACATACTTCGTGGAAGGCGTCACTTGCTTTCTTAAGTGCGTTTGTTTGCAGTGGTGTTCTGAGAATACTTAACAGTTGTTGTCTTGAGAATACTTTTGCAGATGTCATTGGGAAATATTTTTGAAAGGAAAACATGTTACCACTTGGTACCTTCTCTCCCTATATATACAGACTGAACGTCAAAAGGAATTCGATTCTATACAGCGTCCTTTCATGTGAAAAGACTGTAATCGTGGTACTACTTAAGATGCTTTTTTTTAAGAGGCATTGATTGGCTTCGGTTTTTCTATAACTCAAACTTAGTTAAGTTCTGTAACTAGTGAAATTGTTTCTTAGAAGTATCCGGTCCGTTGATAGTTGTAATTACGCATTTTCAGATCTGCTACGATAATACCAGAGGTACGATAGGTGAATAGTCTCCTTAGAAGGCAGCCACTACTCTTTGGCACACAAACGGACTTAAGGTGTGAATACTCTACTATTTTTTATGCTTTCTATGGAACCTAGGTAATAGTTTGTTTTTTTTGGTTGATCACCACACAAGTACTTTAGTTTTTTATCTAACCAGCGGTTATGGCACAATCAATTACAAACTGCGGTTCTAAAATTTACTTTCACGTGTTAGTGTGCAGAGATTACGAGATATTTGTACTTGCTATTTATATTTTAATAAGTGATGTGACTAGGAAATAATCTCTAATTGACGTTTGGTTCAATTTTTATATATATTTCGGAGTTATGTTGTATTGTATGCGAGTTGACGTTTTCGTTTATACCATATTTTAACGGGACGTTACGTAAATTTTTGTTTTGGTTTTTGTAAACATTCCCTTGATACCATGTTTGTTAACTAACGATTTGTAATAAATCTACGTACTGAGATAACCAATTTTTCTTGCTAAATAACCCATCCCACTCTACAACGTTTACAACTAGTACGGCATTAATTCTTTTGATTTTCTTTGCTTACTTTACTTTTTTCTTGTCTGCACGGAATAATGTAACAACACGCACTTGCGTTTAATAGCTCGATATTGTCCGATAGTCGGCAGTTAAGTCCTTCGTTACGTCGTTCTTACGAATTTGTTGGTGTTCCCTCCATAAAACGTCGTTTCATTCGCTAAGCGCGTTGATCACACCCATTTTCGCCTAGGAAAACGTGTTTGGCACGAATATATGCAATGAATTAAGGGTTATTGTCCTATACGTGAGAGCAGAAATCGGCAATTTTATACTAGTAATTTAATTAAAAATGGGAAAAACTTTCCCTATTTTTAATATTAAAACGAAATCTTTGAGCACCACAGGCGTAACAAACTGGCTTAAGTTGTTAAGCGAACTTAAAGGTCTACGGTCAGTAAAAAGGGAATAAACTGTACAACACAAATTAGAATATATATTTCTGTACATTTAATTATTACATTGCAATCGATTAGGCAAATTACTCACTAAAGTTAGTACGATACACTAATCCATTATCACATTACAGCCTGTCCTTTAAAATGGTAAACTTTTACACTACATTCTTTTTTACAAAAATAGTGTAAATGCTTCCCACTTTTTAATAACCATTTACAATAAATTAGTTACCCAAAAATAATTTCAAAATATAACAATATAAGTAAATAAGAAAATCAAGAAAATTAATATTTTAAATAATAAAGAAAAATGGTCTTAAAATTACTTGATATACATCTATAATTATAATATACTATAATATTGTTAGCTTTTTATACCTTCTAATAGATTAAAACTTTTATTTGTCTCACTAGATGAATATTAAAAAGGAAATGTTTATATTCAATATAAAATATAATTTTTGAGTGAGTATATGGATAACTCTACACCAACTTTAATTAAACAAACCATAAATGTTATAGATTTAGTGGCGCTTCTAACGAAGAAAAAGGATACATAATATTAAATTGTTTTTAATGATCAAAACCAATCAATATTTCAGAGGCTGGAGTAGTTTTTGATAGTACTGCAAAATTACTTTTAAATATTTTACATAGTTGTAATTACTAAACAACTACACTAAGAAAAAATGAAAACGGTTTTTGTGTTCACCACAACGCTTAAAATTAAATTAAAGAGGCTACTTAATTATATTATTAAATTCAAGTACCCAAATAAATAGAAAAAGTACTCAGTACAATCTTTTACAGCCAGCAATAAAAGGGACTTTACATGTAGAATATCAAATTAGAAAAACAACTACATATTTTTCCATGACTATTCATCCTACGAACGTGTATTTGAAACATTCTCACGCATTGAAAAGAACCGAAATACACAATTGTAGATTATTTAAATAGACAGAAACCCATAAAACGTCATAAAATTCAATGCGTCGGAAAAGCTGTGGTATTAAATGGACAGTAACACATATATTCTCATGTATCAAAAAACCCTTGAACTCGACTTTAAAACAGATCAAGAACTCTGTGAACCAGAACATCGCGCAAACCCCCGGGAATATTTTAACTTATAAATACCGTCGAATCGTAATCGAGGGGATGAATCAAAACAGTCGATCATTCATTCATTTGAAGTGGTTGTAATTCAATTGGCAAGCAACTAACTCCGTGCAAATACCAGGTTTAAGTAATTCAAAATGATGGTAATTTTATAAATCTGGGCTTGCTAGTTAAAGCTCTCGAATGCAAATGTGACTGCAAACTTAAATAAATTGCCGTTACTAGTAAAAGTGGTTCAGTAGAGAATGCTTTTCTCAACACCTGTTGGATTCGGAAGATTACTGACAACACCATTTCTGGTTTTGCAGGACAAGGCTACATATTTTAAACTGTTATTTTATATTTAAATGTATATAACAATTTTTCTTACTAAACGGACTTTTACGTTAGTACACGCACACACGTACTACTAGTAACCAGGAGAAGTACCACAATTGTAATTACATAAACTTATAGATATCAATTGAGTTCGGATGGGTACCTATAATTAATAAATTTACTCTTTTACACACAGATTTGGTCAAAAGAAGGATAGTTAATTTAATCAGTTTGTTCTGTTACTGTGTTGTTCATGTTTTATATAGGCTGAGTAAACAGCTTGGAATTTTATTATTATTTGTGTATATTTAAGTTAGCGGGTGACGGAAAAGAGTGTACGCAAGGTTGTACCAACCTGTATTGCAGGAATTTAAGAACTATTTAACATCTCGTTGAACATTCATCATCTAGCGAGATTTTAGGTAGGTTGGCGCTCAACAAAACTGTATTAGACCGAAAATTCAGAAACCTTTTCAGGTAAGTGAAGGTGTTAAAGTTTGTATACCCCTTAAAGATTTACGGAATTTACCCTCGCAAATGCAAGCTAGTTTGTTTATTATTACTGTTATATCTCCGAAGTACAGTAAATTTCGTTCTGTATTTAGCGTCAATTTTACACGTAACACAATATTATCTAATTACAATAACCAACACGCTAATAATATCAATAAAATTATAAAAATATTCTAACCTACAAATATGGTATAACATATTGCCAAATATAAAATATTTTAAACAGATCTATAACAAATAAATGAGAAGAGTTGCAAACTTCAATGATACAATCGACCAATAGAGTAACATTACGTGTTATATTTAGTAGCGCGTTTACCTATGGGTATACGTGGTTCACCGCAGTGATCATTAAGTAAGATATTTCAATAAATTTTAGTTTTATTAAAGGGTAATAAACTTAAAAACCACAAAAGCCTTGTTTTATTTCTACTGAATGCATATTTTCACGTAACTCAAATACATAAATTATTTCAAAACCACAAAAAGGATAAGCGTAATAATTATAGCAGTAAATTTTCATAGCATCGTCATGTTACTTTAAGAGAGCTTTAGGATGATAAAGTAAATAACAGTAAAATGACTAATATGCACGTTTCAAATATAGGAGAGCTTTTTAAAATTTTAGTTAAATAAAGTAGAATGAGTGTTATAGGCACACATGTGTGATTATTATACAAAATAATCCAGACACTCTCTTGACCATATTCGGGCAATGTAATAATTACTTAAAAAGAAACACAGACCTATAGTAGCGAAATTCACCAATATCAAGTTACAAATAATTAATTATATCATTCAATATAAAGTAGAAATGTTTTTCAATGAATCTGTTCATACTACTAGAATAATAAAATAGGCGAGGACACGTCGCTTTTGCATGATGGTCCATAGAGGTCTGTGCTTGATTCGCGTGATAGAAATATTATACAATGACATAATCCTACCTCAACGCAAAAAAGAGTAGGGAAAAAAGACGAACGCTGAACAGTGTATAGAAAACAATTTAATTCAAATATTACACATAGGAATTAGGAAACATCAACATGTAGTATACAAGCGAATAGTATGGAAGGGAGTTGAAGTGAATGAAACACAGCATCAAGAAAAAATATGTGATTGAATTCCCGCAGGGAAAAACGCGGCTTTGATAAATGCAGAAATTCTAAGAATTGATTACGACAGCGCGAATAAATTGTAGACTGACCAAAGAAACTGCTTCGGTGAAGCCTTTTTTTATTTTTGTAGACGTCATAACCTTTCAATCTGTACAGTATTTAAGAAAAATTGTTTTGTCCCTTTATTATGGATTACTGTTTTCAGTTTACAAAAAAAGTGTTTGGACAAATTGAGGTTGCATGCCAAATCTGGGCAAGTTTGGAACCTAGATAAAACGAATTTCAAACACCATCCTTTAAAAAGTAAAATTATTGAGAAACAAAGGGTTACTAACTCTAGAACAACAGCCGGAAATGGTTGCAAAAGTGCATCCGTCTTGGTCGCCTTAAATACTGAGAGAACTAAAGTCCCATGACATACGTTTTAAGTGGTGAACAATCCATGATGAGTTTTTGGGACCAAGTTACCCACAACCACCAAATAATAATTTTGAAACATATTTCCATGAGAATATCAAAAACAAAAGATCCGTTTCAACAGCTTGGCGCAGATGTATGCCTCATGGATGGTCCATTGATTCATTTAGCCGTGGAAAATTGTATAGTTATATTCAACTTTCTAGTCATTTACTTCAATTGTTAGACTTAAGCATTTTTAAGCTTTTAAAGCCACTAGTGGAGCGATGGAACAAATTATTAGTAAAATGGCAAAGTCACGAATTCCTTACCAACTGACAAGCGAAATTTGGTTAGAGCTTAAACTCGAAATAAAATCTAACGACTTCCACAAGGTAGTTGTATGGTTTTTAAATCAAAAGTACTTTACAACAAAAGATTTTATTTTTTGCAATTCCCAGAAATTAAAACACGTGTGAAAACATCCGTGCTCTTTCGACGTTGAAACTTATATGCAACAACAATCGTAGGTCCAACTGTTGTACTCAATCGTGTCCAAAATAACTGTTATTATTGGCAACAGTAAAGCATAAACCAATGGCATGTCGCATAAAAAAAAATTGCTGGTGGAAGCAAAAGCCATTACTGACAAAGAAATATTTGTTTTCTAGAACAAAAAAAGAGAAAGAGATCATAATCTCAAAAGTACCATAAAAAAAAAGAGAAAATGCTGAAAAAGAAGTTGAATATTATGAGAGCGACGATACAGATTTTAGGTAGATAATGATCGAAGATGAAGCTGATTTATAGAAAAAGCAGAGTTCTTTAATTATTATTCAATCGAATAATTGAGTTCTTGCGCGTTACTTAAATAAACACGCACAAATAAATTTAGATAATTTGAATTAGTTAAACGAGTTTTAATGCGAAAATACCCTGAAATTTTGTAGACGTTTTGGTGTTTTACATTTAATACCATCGCTATTTCATTATAATATTAAAATAGGACATACATGCTAAAGTACCTAGGACACTCTTTACAACCAGCAATTAAAACCAAAACTTCACAGCAGACGTATTAAATTAAAAAAATACACACCACGTCTGGGTAAATAATAAGCTAAGGAATGTTATTTGTAAACATTCATACGAACTGAAATAATTTGAAATCAATGTAAATTACTCGAATATACAGAAATCCTTAAAACAACATAAAATTTGAGACGTAGTGACCTACAAATGCCGCAGATATTAGCATTAAATAGAAACTGCGGGAAGACATAACCGCTTTATGCACCAAAATGCCCTTGACCTCGACCTTAAAACAGCTTAAGTCGTACAAACCGTGTGAACGCGAATGATCGAGTAATCTCCTGGAACATTGTAATTTATTAATACAGACAGATAATTACAGCAGGGATCATTCATTCAAGCATTTTAGTTCAATTAGTAGATTGACAACCATAGCCGGACGGATAAAAAGTTTGAGTAATTCGTGACGGTAGTTTTAAAACTTGGGTTTGTTAGTGAAACAAGTTCCCAAATCCTAACATAAAACGTGGATTTGAAAAAGTTGCCGATACATATGAAAGTTGTTCCTGTGATGGATGCTTTCCTTCAAATTAAGTTTGATTAGTGGATTACTTACAACCCCAATTTTTTCTTGCACGACAAGGTCGCTTGAACCTGGTACACAATCTAAGCCAGTGAATATTGTTTTCCACCTGCTACATATTTCATGTTGATGTATATTTCATACTTGGTTATATAAAATTATTTATTTGTATTCAGAGGACTTTTACGTTGGTGAGCGCTTAGTTAAAAGTGTATTGAAATTCTAATACAGAAAATCACCACATTTGTATTTGCATAAATATTATAATTATTAAACTTCACCGCACCGCGCCATATAGGTTTTGAATTTCATTTTTATTTGTTTTTACTTTGCATAGAATTATTAGAATTATGACTAGATAATAAATTCTATTAATAAGTATTATGGAATAGAAATTATTTGTGAAGAGTGCAAAGGTTAACATTTATACGTCAAACATGACCTTTAAACAGCCAAAAATAATTGTGTCCCGAGACGCGTGTCCGTTTGGCATGAAATTCGAGGGAAGGTAATTTTAGCAATCATATTTTAAGTTTTTATTTGCATGTATCTACGAAATAAATTCACAGCTCAAAAGTCAATGACATTTCTCAGGTTAAGATTTGTCTGCTGTATTGTGTATTCAGTTCAAGGTTAGTGGGAAATTTCTATGTTGCAGTTTAAGATAGTCTACCTGTTTCTAGCTGAAAAGTGCGTAGACGGAAAATTGGTTTGAATAAGCAAGGCAAAACAAATTTAAGGTCTGTTTTACTAAAGCTCAAAGTATAAATTCTCGAGAAGTGATTTTGAGGATATAGCAGTAGGGCTGTGGGTGGTACTAGGTAAATAGTATTGAAATTCTTGAGATAGTTGTTCAGATTTTATTTCTGTTTTGAAAATGGAGGATGAAAACGATAACAGGATATTAAATGATGTGTTTTTAAATTCTATTGTAAATTTAAGTGGGGTTGAAAATATTGGTAGTGGTGGGAATGCGGAATTACAAAGTGATCATTATGAAAATATCAAATACATAGGGTGACGAGGACATGAGATCGAGGGTATGGAGAGTCCACTCTGAATGAGGTTTTATGAAGACAAGGTAAAAGCTTGGAAGACAAACTATGCGAAGTTAATTTAGAATGTAAAAATATAGCAAGATGATTGAATTGTAGAAAATTGAACGAAACGCAGCTTCAAGGAAGAGAAACGCGGCATACAATAAAATTTGTGAACTTACTCTTGAGCGAGACGAAGTATTTTCCGTACACCTGAGGGTGGAATTATTGTCGTTGTGACCGTTTAGAGAGATTAGAACTGGAATTGTCCATCGCGCATGTTTGAATTTTCGGTTGGGTTAGGTCAATGCTAGCTGTCGTTTGAAAGATGAAAACAACAGGAATTATATTTAAAAAATGGGAAGCTGGTGTGATCTGGACATTCTAAACCTTATAACAGATGAATTAAACTGTAAGTAATATTATAAGCTTGTTTATGATTTGGTGTAATTTATATGTGATTGTTGGACGTAAATGGGGTTGATATTTTATGACGTGGACATTGATTGAACATAACAGTGATTATCTTTTTTACTGATTAATAACTTACCTATGGAACGAATGGTGAATAAATAGTGTTATTAGTATATTAAGAAATATGTGGGTGTCGATATTAAAGTATTTTGAAAAGGAATATGAATAGATTATAAAAAGCTGGTATTTAACCGTTTTCGGTGATGTTATTAAAGATATTTCCACTAAATGGGATTTACAAATGTTTAATTGAATATTAGGAACGGAAAAATGCGGAGTGGCGAATAGTTTTGTCGATGGCTTACATTTAAGGCATTTTCAGGATATTTTTCTTTTAGCAATACCTGGTCAGATGTAAGGTTAAGAATTTGTTTTTGGAAAATATATTTGTAATTTTATATTGAAATTATTTTAAGTTTAAGTTTATATTGAATTTTATTTCAATTTATTTACGAAATAAGTAAAGTCAGCTAATTGTAAAGAATATCCAGCTACCCAAATGATGGAGCAAAGTAAATACGAGATGATGAAGTTTAAGATACAGAAGCAAGGGAGTTTTATGAAGAAAAACGGTCTTCTTTATAGAAATATTATCATAAAACGAATTGCTGGAACTGACAGTTTAACGTGCTTAGATTTTGACGGAGAAAAACTTTTTGGGATAAATGTTAATGTAACGTAGAATTTTTATATTTCAGTTATTTTATTTATTATTGTGGTACCCGGTTAATTTTAAATCAGCGAAGAGGTTCTTATAGCAATCAAATCAAAATCAGACTACAAACTTAGTCATCCATTAATATATAAACAAACAAAACATTAATCAAGAAAATGTTTACCAATCTCTAAGAGTGAAATTTTTTGAGTACTAATTATTAAAAAAAAATAACTGTCCGCTTTGGGTGTTATTTTTGTTATTGCTTGCACTTGAGCTTCGAAACATGTGTAGTGATTCTCTTTCGTAAGAGTTCTACAGTATTGCAAGCTACCACCGGCAACCTGCGACACAGCGGTCTACGATAGATAATTTAGTGTGCATGTGATTTGCCTGGGACAATACGATTGTGAGCAAATTCAATTGTCAGTATTTTGAATGCTTTGATTTCAGACTAGAATTAAGCACCCACGCCCAGTAAGGGATTAATTAGGTTAAGTAATAACTTAAGTTACTAGTGTGGCAGGTTATCAACGTGCCCTGCATATTGCTTTGGGCAAGGATTATATGAGTTTTGTAATGCCATACGTAGATGATATCTTAATAATTTTTCCCAATATTGACACTCATTTGAAAAAATTAGAGATAGTTTTCAAAAAGTTAGACAATCCAATACTATTCTTAAACTAAGAAAATGTGTATTACCATTTGTAGGTCATTTTATAATGCCATACAAGTTTGAAATGGATCCAGCTAAGGTAAGATAATTCAAGACTTCAAAACCCCAGTAAACATTAAGAGTCTTTTGTGGTTTAGTACAATATGACAGCAGTTATGAATCTGAGAAGTTTCAGAATGCATTTTTTTGTTGGTTTACCAACTTAATCACAATTACTCTGTTGAAATGAACAAACTAGAGTCATGACAGCAGGTTTACTAAGAATTTTTCGCTTCCGTTATATTTAACGATTGTTATGTAAGAATGTAAAATGGCAGTGGCGAGTCGAAGAACAGTGTGCTTTTGAGTTGGTAAAGGAAAAATTTTTAAGTGTTAACTCATTGAATCGCCCAGACATGTCCAAAGAGTTTTTAATTAACACTGATGCAAGTGGATATGCCATTGGGGCTTGTTTATTCCAGATAAATAAAAATAAGGAAGTTGTAATATCCTACTATAGTAGTGTTGCGCAATGCTGAAATTTGGTACTCTGTATGCGAAAATGAACTTTTAGCGGTTATTTCTTCTTTAAATCATTGGTGGATAGTGATTTTGAGTAGAAGATGGTGTTCGTTCTGGTGAAATCCACCTTATGGAATCCACCAAATCCACCCAATCCACCGAATCCACCGAATCCACCGAATCCACTCAATCCACCTTATGGAATCCACCGAATCCACCTTATGGTAACCACCTATAAAATCCACCGAATCCACCTAATCCACCGAATCCACCCAATCCATCTTATGGAATCCACCTATAGAATACGAATTTCTAGAAATTTTTCAGGTTGCACCATCCCCAGGGAGCTACCCTCATTTTAAGATTTTTCACCAGCAGCGATTTCTGACCATCCTTATAAATTTTTTTAGCCATGCGATACATTAAATTAGTCTAGAATTTTGCGCAGAATCCGAATCTGCAAACAGATTTAAAGTAGGGCCGCCCCTTTGCGTTTTACACACCCTCTAGCGAACATATAAAAGATTATGTTTTTGTTTCTTTTAAGATAAATGTATCTTGGTTGGTATGAATTAATGTTAGATTCTCCTAGGGAATCCAAATCTGTAAATAGATTTTAAATAGAGCCACCTCTTACAAAGTTACATTTTTAAAGGCCCCAAATCTCTAATTTTTTGAATTCATATCTAACCTAGATAAAAGTTTTCTTTGACTAGCCATGTTAACCTTATCTATAAGTTCCCGGGCAATCTAAAACCGCGGAGTTGTTTAAATCCAACAGCCCTTTACAAAGTTATACCCCTTATTTTAGGAAGTTGTCCAAACCCTCTTAGGGTATGACACATAAGTTTTGTCTAAATTTTTCTAGGAAACCCAAATCTGTAAATAGATTTTAAGTAAGACCATCCTCGGGAGAATTGTACCCTTATACCTAATATCAAACTTATTAAAATTTGTATAAAAGTATTGCGCGGATCGGTATTATAGAAATGAACCCTTTATAAGCCATAAGTGTTTGATATTTAAAAACATTTTCAAAAAACGGTCTAGCTCTTTATAACCCATAAGTGTTTGATATTTAAAAATATTTTCAAACAGAACATTACTGTTTGAAAATATTTTTAAATATCATACATTTATGGGTTATAAAGGGCTAGACCGTTTTTTGAAAATGTTTTTAAATATCAAACACTTATGTTTGCAGATTCGGCTTCTGCATAAAATTCTATACTAATTTGATGTATCGCATGGCTAAAAAATTTATAAGGATGGTCAGAAATCGCTGCTGGTAAAAATCTTAAAATGAAGGTAGCTCCCTCGGGGATGATGCAATCTGAAAAATTCTTAGAAATTCGGATATCTGAAAAAATTCTAATATTAATTGATACCAAACAAGGTACATTTATCTCGAAAGATAAAATGGTTAGTCGAAGAAAACTTTTTGGTTCAGAATGTTACCGGTAAAAAATCTTAAAATGCGGGTAGCTCCCGGGGGGGAATGCTATTTAAAAAATCATAGAAATTCAGGTAGCTGAGAAAAATCTAATATTAATTGACACCAAACAAGATAGATTTATCTCAAAGATGAAATGGTTAGTCAAAGAAAACTCTTACCTAGCTTAGATTGGTAGATTGGGTGGATTCGGTGGATTATATAGGTGGATTTCATAAGATGGATTGGGTGGATTCGGTGGATTGGGTAGATTCGGTAGATTCTATAGGTGGATTCCATAAGGTGGATTTGCACCAGAACGAACACCATCCTCTACTATTTTGGGCCGCAGAGTTATCTTGAAATCCGATCAGAAAACGTTCAGTTTTCTAGACAGGTGACGTTTTGTCAATAATCGCATGAGGAGATGGATGCTCTCAATTCAAGAGTTTGATGTCAAATTTGAGTATTGTCCTGGCAAGGATAATAAGATTGCGGATATTTTGTCTCGCCTTCTTAATGGTGAGGAGTTTATTGCAATCAAACCGTTTGATGAAAAATTATAAATAAACGCAGTAAAATTAACCATGTTTAAAAATAAAGAATTTATTTGTCAAACACAAAACTGTGATAAATTGTGTGCTAAAATTAAATCTCAATTATTGAAAAAACCAGAAGAGAGTCCTGGAAAAATCAAATGGTTTTTGATGTATGAGGGCGTATTGTTTAAAAAGGTCTGAGACTGAGCCCGGTTATAAAATAGTTATATCAAAGGATCAGATCAAAGAGTTAATAGAATTCTTTCACAATGAAAATGGGCATTTCGGTGCGAATAAATGCTACCTTACATTTTGCAAAGATTTTTGCTATCCTAGAGTTAAAGCATTATTTCGGAAATTCACATCCCATTGTGAATTGTGCCAGAAATCGAAAGTTAGCAAACGTAATCATGGAGAAATGAAAAATATTTTAGTAAATCAGCCTAATCAAACCCTCAGTATTGATTTCATTGGTCCATTGCCTATTTCAAGAGGAGACACGACCCAATTATTTGTCATAATTGATGTCTTTAGCAAATATGTTGAACGTTTCCCTTTAAGAAGAGCAACAGCGAATGGTCTTTTGCGTTGTTTAAATAAATGGTTTAACTGTTTTGGTACACCTCGTGCCATTTTGAGCGATGATGGTAGTCAGTTTGTTCGTAAATTGTATACAAATGTATTGAAAGAAAAAGGTGTAAAAATTGTACATACCTCAACGTATTTTCCAGCGGGAAACATGACAGAAAGGATGAATAGAGAGATAGGGTGCTTATTAAGAGCATTTTGTTATGATAAGCATCAAAATTGGGCTATTTTTTGCTGTGCAATTTACGTAACTCTAGCGTATCACACGAAGTGTACAAGAACGAAAGGTAACGTGTTGGAATTTAAAAAATATTTTGCAACACGTTTGTGTAATTAAAATATAAAAAACTCGGTTAAAACTGCCGTGCGGTTTAAATAGTTATGCAAATTCGGAAGCGGTATTTTGATGCATCGTATTTTAATAAGGTATTGGCTAGCGGCGTGTTTAAAATTGGTAGCCTCTTGCAGTACCACAAAAATTACAAAATGAATACTTATAAAACCTTTAATATCTAAAATAAGCCATAACGTTGATAAGATTCAATCGGATACGTCCACGAGCCATTTATGAGTGGTGTTGCGCAACTGTAGTGTAATCGAATAAGGTTCATCTTTTGAACTTATTTTTACCTAACTTTCTAATGCGAAATTAATGATAGCAGGAAAAACCATTAAAATTAATTGTTATGTAAGACATCCTTGAATGCGTCCGAATATAAACATTTCCTGATGGCTAGCAGTTAAAGAGCAAGGTTTTAACATCCCTGCTGCATCAACAAATTCGCTAATTTGAAGATTCTCCACCAAGCAGTGAAAGGCGAAGAGCTGTGTCTTTGTTCTAGTATGTGCCTTTGGGCATCCCGTTCTTGGTTGATTGAAGTAGTTGATTCCGTTTTATTGGTGCTCTCTTTTTGTCCATTTCCACCATTTACTGATGGCGACGTCATTGTTCTAAAGTGCTGTAACACAAATTATGTATTAGAAATTATAATCATAAGACTTGACATACTTTTACAGATTTATTGGCTATAAATGGTGTCGGCTCATTCGAAATATTGCGTCATTTAACATGTGTGTAGGTTTCTGCTATTAAATTTTAAACACTAAACTCGATGTTATTGAGTTTTATTATATTGATGTTGATAGCTGGATGTTAATTTGCCTCACATATATGCACATGGCTTTTGATGAAATTAATGTTCAACGAAATCAATTTTGTAAAACATAAAACTGTCAAATGGAAGAAAATGTTCGTTATTAATCACTCAAAACTTCAGAATAAAGCGTGCAAAATTTACAACCACATTGTGTGGATTTGGAGACTTCGGCGTTAATTTGAAATGGCCCCAGGTGGATATGAGAAATGACCCTTATTTTTCCAACAGAGAAACACGCAGCTAAAAATCAGCTTAATCTAATCAGAACTCCTTAATTGCACAATTATTTGAAAAAAATGATTGAATTGATGCTTAAAATACGTTTTTTCGTCTTCAAATAATTTTGTAATTAAGGACATTCTCGTACATTAAACAGTTTTTTAACCTTATGTTTCTTTACTCTTAGTTCACTTGGGACCGTTGCAAACCAAAGCCATGAGACGCGATGACGTTACTTTAGCTAAACCTAAGGTAGTAAGATTTCATTTGTTAGTTTAGAGTATAATTATTAATTTAGAATGTAGACATCCCCTGTGTTTCTTTTTGTCGCACGTTTTCATGGTTAATTTTTAGTCATTGTAAATTCGTAGTTGTAAAGTAAATAGTAAAGCTGTCATCCCTTGTCCCGTTATTTCCTGTCATAAACCTCCTTTGTGCCGATGGAAATTAAGTTGGACTAAAGGGGTAGTGATAGCCACTTGCTCATGGACATCGAAGACAAACAGTTGTTCGTTCGATAAAGTGAGTGAAGTCAATAGTGTCGCCGAATGTGACTTTATCGATAAATCCCTAAAAACCAATGAAAGTGCATACGTAACACGTCCAATAATTCGCCATACAGCCCACGTCGTTGCAGAGTACGAACGACACTTATAGAACATTAGAAAACGCCTAAGGTAAGTCGATGTATAAAATTACAAGACCCCGGGCGCATTAAATTAGACATGGTCTTCTTACGCCGGATTATTTAATTAATTAATTAGTTCCTATTCCTGTCGTTCCTCATTAATACTTTTAATTTAATAATTGTCGCAGTTTGATATGTTTGAACATGTTACAAAGAGGCTAACATCTTGTTCGAACATTTAATGGTATAGAAACGTGTGGGCATAACGGTTTATTTACAATACATCTCTTTTCTTTGTCGCAAAAATTAGTGTCGGTCGGTTTACTTTATATGAACTAAATTTATGAGGAGTTATATTTTAAATCCTTACCTTATTTTTCGTCGTCAAGTTTGATGAACCACTCGGGTCATCCATAACAAAGGGGTTATTTGTCAGTATTTATTTGAAACATTAAACGTTTTGTCGAACGAGTATTGTAATTAGTTGCATTTGTCGATTAATAATTCAATTTCGTAGATTAATTAGTTGTCGTAGCGTATTTGAGTACGCATTGTTTTACGTTAATTTTATTGTAGTTCATTAATCAGATATGGTTATATCAATTGATAAAGCTATTCTTGAAGCTAGGTTTGTAATAAATGGATTATATATACAGTAAGATTAATAAACCGGAAAATGTATCGATTGCTGTAATTAGAGCATCGATTAAAAGTGTCGAGCAAATTGAAACTCATTTCAAGTTTTTTTGCAAGGATATTTTCTTTGATGAAGAAAGTGAACAATTGGACGAATTCTCGGCTCTTAGGGCGAAAATCGATGATTATCTATTAGATATTTGTATTATCGCTAAACGTGAATTAGATCTCGTAGAAAATAAGCCGCAGGTGGAAAATATGAATAATCCTTTGTCGATAAATAGTGGTATTGGCTTGAAACACCTATCTGTCCCGCGTTATTAGGACGTATTTCGGACTTCCAAAGTTATCATGCAATTTATAAGCGATTGATTCATGATAATATTAGTTTGTACCCTATGGAAAAATTTTGCTATCTCGTAGATACACTAGATGATTCGACGCGTGCGTTAATAAAACATTTGCCATTAAACGATTGTGCATACGATGAAGCCTCCAAAATCATTACTAATCGTTTCCAGTCCAAGAGATTATTACTTTAGACATATTTTAATGCTCTCGAAAAATGCTCTAGGGTAAGTTCCACAGACTCGCACACCGAACTCCGGCAATTAATTAGTTGTTTTCATAAAAATATATTCGCGTTAAAGAAGATGGAAATAGATCTATTAGATTTCATGTTGTTTAATCTGTTATCAAAAAGTTAGATACAAACTTTTTAAAGCGTTTCGAATTAAAAAATAGTGACGAGATTCCCTCGTTCAAAGATTTAAGGTCGTACATTGAAAAAAAATGTAAAGTATTGGAAATAAATGACATTGCTTCAGGAATATACTTAAAATCTCGAGATTCCATGGAACAAAGGGAAAAAGGAAAGTTCGTTAGCACTTCGGCTAAAACTTCTTTAGTTGGGACCACCAATGATGGTAAAAATTGTAGTTTGTGTCAAGCTGTGCATCCTATTTATAGATGTAAGCAGTTTCTC
The DNA here is from genome assembly GCA_036346225.1 of Platerodrilus igneus. Lineage (NCBI taxonomy): Eukaryota > Metazoa > Arthropoda > Insecta > Coleoptera > Lycidae > Platerodrilus > Platerodrilus igneus. The sequence goes on along the minus strand of JARFIW010000932.1, from coordinate 3,164,156 downwards.
GATAAATCCTCTCAAGAAAGATTTGAGGTAATGAAGGTTAGAAACTTTTGTATTAAATGTTTAAATACTTCACATACGGTGAAAAATTGTAAGTTATATTGGTCGTGTAGAAAATATCAACAGTCACACAATTCGTTACTTAATTTCGATAAACGAGAAAAATCGGTGTCTCCACGCAGACAAACTCATCGTGAAAAGGTCAGCGTCTCCTCGGAGAGCGGCGCCTAGACTTATTTCTACTAGTAGACCTAGTGAAGACAATCTGTTGTCGGCGGTTGTGCATGAACAGGGCGGCTTCGTAGCGTAGTTGATATGCGTGTGACTACTACGTCTAAGGTCCTGGGTTTGAATCCCGACACGGTCTGCTTGAAAAATGTTAGGCTAGCATTTTTCACAAAAATACGCCCTCCTTCGGATGAGAGGTAAAATGGAGGTCCCGTGTGTGGGTGTTGTCACGCACGTTAAATATCCCTACCTTGCTTGGAGCAACAAGGGTTCGGCAAAATTCAAACTTTCCAGGTAAAAAAAACTCACTTCCTGGCCAATGTAGGACCTTCGGGTGGAGCATTGGAAAATCACATGTAAGGTTGTGAAGGGGGGTAAGCAGCATGTGGCTGTCAAGTTCCCCCAGTACTTAGACATTTGCCGAATTAATAGTTTTCCAGTAAATCCTTTCGCACAATTAACATTAGTTGAGAATATTGTAAGACCAATACCTGTACTTGTTTATAATATATTTATAATATCACCCCCAGACAACCAAAGCAACGAATATTATGAAAAAATGAGTACTTATGTTTTCCGTCTCAAAACTGGTTAGACACGTACCTCCACTTATTTATATTCTGAGCTAGCCTACACAGTTCCCTGAAATTCCCACATAACCTATATACAGCTCGGTTCCCCTTCTATTGTTTTCTAATTATATGCCCCATTTCCCCGAGATGCAGTGGTATGTGAAGGGGGGCGTCGCCGTGGATCAATGTAGTAAGCGTAAGACTACGGATCCCAAGGTCCCGGGTTCATATCCCGACACGGCCGACTGCTTGAAAAATGGCAGGTGAGCATTTTTCACAAAAATTACGCCCTCGTTTGGATGAGAGGTTAAATGGAGGTCCCGTGTGTGAGTGTTGTCACGCACGTTAAAGATCCCTACCTTGCCTGGAACGGCAAGGATTCGGCAAAATTCTAAATTTCCAGGCAACAAAAAACTCGCCTCCTGGACAATGTAGTACTTACTGGTGGAGCATTGGAAATGTAAATGAACGGTATGTGAAGGGGATGTCCAAGGTCCCGGTTTGAATCCCGAGACAGTACGCTTGGAAAAATTTTTCTCAAAAATACACCCTCGTTCGTATGAGAGGTAAAATGGAGGTCCCGTGTGTGAGTGTTGTCACGCACGTTAAAGATCCATACCTTGCTTGGAGCAAAAAGTGTTCGGCAAAATTCTAAGTTTTCCAGTACCTTCGGGTGGAGCATTGGAAAATCACTTGTAAGGTATGTGAAGGGGGTTAAGCAGCCTGTGACTGCCAACATCCCCCACTTAGACATTTGCCGAATTAATGGTTTTTCAGTAAATCCTTTCACACAATTAATATTATTCGAGAATATTGCCCAACCAATACTTGTAGTTGCTTATAATAATCATCATGTTTAAGTACTGTAATTTTTCGTCATTAGTTTATCCATCTTTGGACTGGTTGGATGCGTACCTCCATTGATTTCTATTCTGAGCTAGCCTACACATTTCCCTGAAATTCCTACAGCCTACATCGTTCACTATCTGCGTGCAGTAGTCTAACCTAGGTCTACCTCTGCCTGATGCCGTAGTATATAGCCTATCATCCTATCCCTCCTGTTTTTTACCGTTTTCCACATATTTCTTTCTTCACCTACCATTTTTAGTACCTCTTCGTTCTTAACTTTGTGTGTCCATGATATCTTCATCATACGTATGTAGCACTACATTTCAAAGGCTTCTATCTTTTTCCACTTTTCCTACTGTCCAAGTTTCACAGGCTTCTACCTTTTTCTTGTCCGCTTCTCCTACTGTCCAGGCTTCACAGCCGTAAAGTGCTGTGCTCCACACATATGTTTTAAGCAATCTTTTCCTTGTTTCTATGTTTGTTGTCTTTAAACACAGTAGTTGCTTTTTCTTGTTAAATGTAGCACGACCTTGTGCTAATCTTTGTTTTATATCTTTTGTGCTTTTCCCATCTTGCGTTATTTGGCTTCATGGGTAGCAGCAATCCTTAACCTCTTGTTACCTATTTGTATTCTTGTTTTTGATTTATTTTCCCACTGTGCTTACTAGTACCTCAGTTATATTTTTATTAATTTTCATACCGTATCTCTCTGTTAGAACCGTTTCCATTTCATTAAGAGCAGCTTCTAACTCTTCCTTGCTAGATGCTAATACCTCTATATCATCTGCAAATCTAAGCATATCAATCTTTTGACCCTGCATAGTAATTCCAAATGCCTTCCTGCATTTGATAGCATTCATTAATGGGGATAGGTCACATCCCTTTCTCACCTCCTTCCTAGTGTTTACTTCTGTACGTTCCTGCTCTAATTCTATTATTGCTGTTTGCACTTTGTATAAGCTATGTATTATTCGTCTATCCCTATAACTCATTCCAATCTTTTTGAGTATTTCAAACATTTTTTTCCATTTTACATTGTCGAATGCTTTTGCCAGATCTACAAACCCTAATACACGCTTACCCCGTTTCCTATTGTTTTTTCCATTATCACTCTTAGAGCTAAAATAGCCTCCCGAATTGATCTTCTCCTAGTATTTCTTCAGCTCATTTTTCCATTCGTGTTTGTACAATTCTAGTTAATATTTTTGAGACGTGTGCTGTCAAACTTATTGGTCGAAAGTTTTCACATCTATCCGCGTCTTTCCTTTTTGCTATAGCTACTATGATGTTACATTTAGAATCTTTGGATATCTCGCCTGTCTCATACATAGCTTACAAGTTGGAAGAGACATTCTGTTACTGCCTGTCCAGCGGCTTTTAGAGTTTCTGCTTGCACCTTATCTGTACCCGGCGCCTTACCATCTTTCAGACCCTCTAATGCTAATTCAAAGTCATCTCTAAGTATAGGATATCATAAGTCATCATTTTCAATGTCTGATTAATGTTCTAATGCAGTTAGTTCCTCTCCTGCATATAAATTCTCTATATATTCTTGCCATCTATCCACGTTCTCTACAGTTTCTATAATGACGTTTCCTCCCGTGTTCATTATATTTTTGCAATACGGTTTTATATTCCTAAAATTGATACTAATCCAAAAATGAAATCTTTAAATCAATCTTCGAAAAAACTGCCTTATTACAAAATCTCGCTAAAATACCATCCATTGATATTGGACAATTATAATTTTTATTATTAAGCTAATTTATACTCTTCATATTTAAATTTGCTTTCTTATTAACATTGCCTCTTTTTTTTTACAAGTACATGATTCACAAAATAAGTATTTCTCACAGATACCTTCATTTACATTTTTATCATTCAAATTTTTATTATTGATAACCCTCATTTAAACCTTTATTACCTTCATTCAATTTATCCTTAATTTAAGCTTCCTTAAAATTTTCATCTGATCATCGTAACTTGTAAAAATACTCTAATCTTCATTTTCAACTCACTGTCCTCGGAATACTCAAATAACGTTCAGAATAGAAATCAATTGAGGTACATGTCCAAAAACTTCTTAGACGGAAAACCTAACGACGAAAAAAATAATTACATTTAAACCTGATGATTATCATAAACAACTACAGCTGTTGGTTTTGGAATATTTTCAACTAATATTGGATGCGCGAAAGGATTTATTGGAAAACTAATAATTAGGAATGGTGAAATGCAGGGGATCTTGGTAGGCGCAAGTTGCTTTACGTATCACTGAATATGGGTAAAATAGGGTATATGTTTAGAAAGCAATGGAGGAGGAACCGAGCTCTATCTAACAAAAAAAGACAGCGGCTATGTTCGAAGACAACAAACATAAACAAGGAAAAATTGTTGAAAGGATATGTGTGGAGCACAGCACCGCACGGTTATGAATTGGGAGCACTGAGAGAAGCAGGCAGGAAAAACGTAGAAGCCTTTTGGAATATTATGCTTCAGTTGTATGATGATGCTAGTATGGACAAAGTTAATAACAAAGATGTTCTAGAAATCGTAGGGGAAGAAAGATATATGTGGAAAACAAAAAAGTAGAAGAAATAAAAGGGCAGGACACGTGCTAAGCATTTGGGAAACAGTGTGGGATATATTACAAGCAGTGATAGGAAAAAGAGACCTAGACGCAGTGAAGATGCAGATCGAGGGAATTTCAGGGTAATGTGTAGATTAGTTCAGAATGGGAAACAATGAAGGTATGCGTCTTATCAGTTCCAGGACTGAAGACCTAATAGTGATGATTTAATATAACATAAAGGTGAATCGGCCCATATTTTTTTACTACTATTATTAATACCATTCTGAACGGACCTGCACCTTGAAGACGTTCTAAAATACTAGAACAGGTAGAATGGCTTGCGCATTTCAATGAGCTAAAGAGCCGAACTATATGTTTAACCAAATTAGTGAGGTCTTTAGTGAGGAACCTGATTAAAACAGGTCTCCGAAAGAGGGCAACAGCTTCTACGGTACTTATTTCATTTTTTCGTGAATTTTTTTTTCTCGTGTTTCCCATTGGTTTATACTGCATGTACGAGCACCGTGAGAAAACTTTTTTTTCATGAGTGGCATAGACCATAGAGGTCGGTATGACATTGTAAGACACACTACTGCGATGTGGAAAGCAACGGGAAACCACCACATTATCTCCCAAGTATACTGCGTACAGAAATTGTTAAACATAATGGCATCCTCTGGGGTAAAAAATTCCGGAGGTAAAATAGTCCGTTCATTTACATTTCCAATGCTCCACCCGTAGGTACTACATTGGCCAGGAGGCGAGTTTTTGTTGCCTGGAAATTTAGAATTTTGCCGAACCCTTGCCGTTCCAGGCAAGGTAGGGATCTTTAACGTGCGTGACAAAACTCACACACGGGACCTCCATTTAACCTCTCATCCGAACGAGGGCGTAATTTTTGTGAAAAATGCTCACCTGCCATTTTTCAAGCTGTCGGCCGTGTCGGGATTTGAACCCGGGACTTTGGGATCCGTAGTCTTACGCTTACTACATTGATCCACGGCGACGCCGGTAAAATAGTCCCCCATTCGGATCTCCGGGAAGGGACTACTTCGGGGGATGTGATCCGAAAGAATAGAAAAAGATCCGTGAACATGCTGCGAGTCGGAGCGTGAAATGTCAAAAGTATGAAACAAGTAGGTAAGTTAGAGAACCTGAAACTCGAAATGGATAGGTTAGCACTAGACACAGTAGGAATTAGCGAAGTCCGCTGGCTAGAGACAGAAGATTTTTGAAGTGGAGCCTTCAGGGTAATTCATACAGGATCAGAGGAAGGAAATTCGGATGTGGGGATAGTTATGCGACGTGTAGAAAACTACTTACAAAAGAACGAAAGAGTACTCATAGTTAGATTTGAATCTAAACCAGTAAATACAGTAATAATACAAGTATATATTCCCACTTCTAGCTCTAGTGAGGAACAGGTAAAAGCGATCTACAAAGATATCGAAGACATACTAAGATACGTAAAAGCACCTGAATAATTACGGGGGATTTTAATGCAATGGTAGGTGAGGGTAGGGAAGGAGCGATAGTAGGTTTATTTGGTTTAGGCACGAGAAATGACAGGGGAAATAGGCTGGTAGAATTTTGCGACAAGAACAACTTAACCATCACAAACACATTATTTCAACATCATGCTAGAAGACGATACACGTGGAAGATGCCAGGAGATATAGGAAGATATCAAATAGATTACATTATTGTTAGACAACGGTTTAGAAATCAAGTAAAAGACTATATAAGCTACCCGGAAGCAGATATAGACACTGACCACAACATCGTAATTATGAAGGCTGCACTTAAATTTAAAAATCTGAAAAAGAGGAACGGAAAAAGGCTCTTTGAATTTGAGAAGCTAAAAGATAAAGATATCCACGAAAGATTTGAAAAAAAATCAAATGAATTACTGAAAGATATCGGGAAAATTTCTGATACTAAGAAAGTAGAAACAGAATGGAATAACATTAACTCCAGTTTAGACATGGCGGTCAGAGATATTCTGGAGTATACACGAAAAGAAAATAAGAAACTATGGATAACAAAGGATATCCTGAATTTAATAGAAGAAAGACGAAAATACAAAAATAGATCAGACGAAACAGGAAAACAGAGATACAAATCCGTAAAATGGGAAATTATTCGCCAATGCAGGAAAGCTAAAGAACAGTGGATTGATAAAAAGTGCAACGAGGTACAAACTAAGATGGAAATAGGAAAGACAGACGAAGCATACAAATTAATTAGAATGAATTTTAGGGATATAAAACCATATAGCAAAAATATGAGGGATGCGGGAGGAAACGTCATTATAGAAAATGTAGAGAAAGAGGCTAGATGGCAGGAATATATAGGGAATTTATATTCAGGAAAGGAATTAACAGCATTAGAACAGGAATCAGACATTAAAAAGGATGCCCTGGGATCTTTTAATAACTATAAATTTCATACTCCCGTCTTTGTGTTAAAGTTGAGAGGCGCGAATCGATCGCTTTTTGGGATTTGCGTCCGAGGGTTTCGGAGTTGGGAGCGCGGGCGGGTGGTGGTTAGGTGGAGAATTTTTGCGTGCTTTGCATAGGCCGGTTTTTATCGCGGGAAACCGATAACTAAGGGAGAAATAAGGGTTTTCCGGGAAAATATTAATTTGCAGCGACGTATTCGTTAACGTGTTAAAAAAGCTTGGATCCCTCAAGAATTTCCGATCTGAAAACCGAACGAGGCGTGCAACGAGGTCGGCAACTACTCGGTTGACGTCGGTACGAGAGAGATGAAAGGTCAAGTTGGTTTCTGAAATTCGTATTCGGGCGTTAAAAAATACCTAATATATGCCAAACAACGCTATTCGTATTCTAAAACCTGAATTACTAACGGTTTGCAAGCTGGTAGTATAGAATTTTCTTAAAAGAGGCATTAAAATTTGTATAATTACTTGGAGAAACGACAAACACGGGTAGCGAAAGCTGACGGAAATGAACGAACATGTACCTTCAAAATCTATAAGGACACAATTTTTTTAAAATTTGTTACATTTAAAATTATAAATCATCCAATATTACGTATTAGTTCCGATAATTGATTATTATTATACAATAACATGGCTTTTTAATATACACGGGCTATTTATTTCAAAAATAATTAATTTTTAAATTTGGCGATTCCATACGACGATATCCCAGCATTTACAATAGACCGTGATTTGCTCAGAAATCGGTGTATTCCGTATGTGGACGCAACAAATGCAAGTATACTACTAACCGACCTCCGAAAAAGTGTCACCGCCGTAGCGCGATGCTAGGGTGTCTGGCTACCATTCGTAAGTTCAATGGTTCAATGCCCAGTTCAATTTACTTTTTTTAAATTTTTTCCTCAACTTTATAAACAACCGTCAGCATTTATTAAATTTATTAAATTCAAAAATATGTGTTATAAGAACCAATTCAAATGCTAAAACTACTTATAACACTGTCCCATTCCTGGAATTCTACAAGTTCTTGGAACGTGTTGGCTTATGCATTACATAACGTACGAACAATTGCAACTACAAACACGAAGCGCGTTCACCGACAGCTACAACACGTCGGTTAGTGTTAGTTCGAGAAAGATGGATCATCGAATTAGTTTTCAAAATTACTATTACGCCTTTAAAACATTTCTAATATACATTATTAAACACTAACCGTATCCTAAAACCTGAATTCTTAACACTTTGCAAGCTGCTACTGTAGTATTTTCAGAAAACTTTTATTAAGATTGGTACAATTATTTGGTGAAACGTCAACAACAGATTCATCTAAGACACATATACATACTGTATTCAAAGAGTAGATTTCAATTTTTTTTTACTTATTTAACATAGTACATTTGCTATACATAGAAAGCTACATTAATTTAATATCCAATTAAATGATACCCGCTTTAAGAAAATTAAAATAGTTCATAACATTAACGTCGGTTTATCGTTATTTATTTAACCGAGTTTTATCATAATTCTGAATTAATTAAACATCATAAATTACTGTTAATAACCTATACATATTACATACACAGAACATATTACATACACTGAACATATTAAATACACAGGACATATTACATACACAGAACATATTCCAATAATAGACTCACATCTACTCTATTATTTAACATACACTATTTGCTGTATATAGAAAGCTGGAATAAGATTATCTCTATTTAAATATATCCGCTATAAAAGAATACATATACTCGATAACTTTCACTTTATAATACATCAAACATCACAAATAAAAGACCATTAGCAAGAATTCGTACGCATTTTCTACTTTAATATTTATAGTCACAAATACAAATACATATATACTTCTTTATTTAGCCACTAACAAAACTTCTACGGACGGAAGAGCTTAACAAAGTTGCCTCTTTAGTTTACAGACTCGAAAATATTTAGAAGAATTTTAAACTTACTCCAACATACTATTCCGGGAATTGTTTACATTTTAACTTCTACTTAAACACTTATATTACTTTCTAGTTTTAAAACTACTGCTGAAAACAACCTCAATTATTGTTTATTAATTTTGAAAGAATTAAGAGATAGTTCAAATTGCCCTTCTTTAAAATTATCTATTCTCAAACGGAACGGCAACTACCAACCGGCGTTATTAGTGGAAATTCTCTATTCCTTCACAATTGTTCTGCTACATTCTCATTTTTCCTGCATCGCTCTAAATCGTTCTCAATCGTTGTGCATCGTTCTAAATCGTTCTCAACCGTTCTCAACCGTTCTCAATCGTTCTCAATCGTTCTTGGTCCGTTCGACTCCCCAAAGTAATTTCGGCAAAGTCTACTTGGGCAAAGTGATCTTACTCCGACCGACTCTTCGACGTGATTTCCACAAAGCCTACTTAGGCGAAATTTTCTAAATCCGATCAACTCTTCGAAGTGATTTCGACAAACTCTACGTGAGCGAAGTGGTCTTGATCCGATCGAAACTTCGAAGTGATTTCGGCTAAATCTACTTTGGCGAAGTGGACTTGGTCCAATCGACACTTCGAAGTGATTTCGACAAAGTCCACTGGGGCGAAGTGTTCTTGTCCCGATCGACACTTCGAAGTGATTTCGACAAGGTCGCTAGGGCGAAGTGGTTTTTTGATCCGATCGACTCTCCGAAGTGATTTCGACAAACTCTGTTAGGGCGAAGTGATCTTGATCCAATGAACACTCCGAAGTGATTTCGACAAAGTCTACTAGGCTGAAGTGATATTGATCCGATCGATCCTCCAAAGTAATTTCGACAAGGTCACTAGGGCGAAGTGGTCTTGATCCGATCGACCCTCCGAAGTGACTTCGACAAATTCTACTAGGACGAAGTGATCTTGATCCAACCGACTCCCCCGAAGTGATTTCGACAAAGTTTACTAGGGCGAAGTGATCTTGGTACAATCGACTGCCTGAAGTGATTTCGACAAAGTCTACTAGGGCAAAGTAGTCTTGATCCAACCAACTCTCCCGAAGTGATTTCGACAAAATCTACTAGGCCTAAGTGATCTTGGTCCAACAGACTCCCCCCAAGTGATTTCGACAGAGTCTACTAGGGCGAAGTGATTTTTATGCAATCGACTCGCCGAAGTGATTTCGACAAAATCCACTAGGGCGAAGTGATCTTGATCCATCCGACCCCCCCCCCGGAAGTGATTTCGACAAAGTCTACTAGGGCGAAGTGATCTTGATCCCACCGAACCCCCCCCCCCCCCAAGTGATTTAGACAGTCTACTAGGGCGAAGTGACCTTGATGCAATCAACTCACCGAAGTGGTTTCGACAAAGTCTACTAGGCCGAAGTGGTCTTGATCCGATCAACCCACCGAAGTGATTTCGACTAGGTCACTAGGGCGAAGTGACCTTCATCCGATCGACTCACCGAAGTGATTTCGACAAAGTCTACTAGGTCGACGTGGTCTTGATCCGGTCAACTCCTCGAGGTAATTTCAACTAAGTCTACTAGGACGAACTGATCTTCATCCGATCGACTCCCTGAAGTGATTTCGACAAAGACTACTAGATCGAAGTGATCTTGATCCGATCGACTCCCCCTAAGTGATTTCGACAAGGTCTACTAGGGCGATATGATCTTAATCCGACCGAATTCACGAAGTTATTTCGGCACAGTCCACTAGGGCGAAATGATCTTGATCCAATCAACTCCACGTAGTGATTTTGACAAACTTTACTACGACAAAATGGTCTTCATCCGATCGACTCCCCAAAGTTATTTTGACAAAGCCTACTAGGGCGAAGTTGTCTTGATCCGATCGGCTCCTCGAGGTGATTTTGACAAAGTCTACTAGAGCGAAGTGATCTGGATTCGCGCAATTTCTCAAAGTAGTTTTAATGAATTCTGCTAGGGCGAAGTGAAGACGGGGCGTTGAGAGGGCGGGGCGTTGAAAGGGCGGGGCATTGAGAGGGCGGAGCGTTGAGAGGGCGGGGCGCTGAGAGGGCGGGACGTTGAGATGGCGGGGGTTGAGAGGGTGGGACGTTGAGAGGGCGGGACGTTGAGAGGACGGGGCGCAGAGGGGCATGGCGCAGAGGGGCGGAACGTAAAGGGGGGGCCGGACGCAGTGAGGGCGGGGTGCAGAGAGGGCAGGGTGCAGAGAGGGCGGGGCGCAGAGAGGGCGGGAGCAGAGAGGGCGGGAGCAGAGTGGGCGGGGAGCAGAGAGGGCGGGGAGCAGAGAGGGCGGTGCGCAAAGAAGGCGGGGCGCAGAGAGGGCGGGACGCAAAGATGGCGGGGCGTAGAGAGGGCGGGGCGCAGAGGCGGAGCGCAGAGAGGGCGGGGCGCTCAAAGTAGTCCCGTATGGACTACAAACCGCTTCTAGTATTCTATACTTAGAGATGAGTTTGAGTTAGCATTAAAAAGTGAAAAATGGTAAGGCGTCGGGTACAGATAAGGTGCAAGCAGAAACTTTAAAAGCCGCTGGAAAAGCAGTAACAGAACGTCTCCTGCGACTTGTAAACTATATGTATGAGACAGGCAAGATACCCAAAGATTTTAAACGTAACATCATAGTAACTATACCAAAAAAAGAGGCGCCGAGAGATGTGAAAATTTTCGAACAATAAGCTTGACAGCACACGTTTGAAAAATATTAACTAGAATTGTATAAAGACGAATGGAAAAACGAGCTGAAGAGATACTGGGAGAAGATCAATTTAGGTTTAGGCGAAACAGGGGAACACGGAAGGCTATTTTAGCTCTGAGGGTGATAATGGAAAAAACAATAGAAAAGGGGGAAAGCGTATTTATAAGGTTTGTAGATCTGGAAAAAGCATTTGACAATGTAAAATGGAAAAAATGTTCGAAATACTCAAAAAGATTGGAATGAGGTTTAGGGATAGACGCATAGTAGATTGCTTATACAAAGAGCGAACAGCGGTAATAGAATTAGAGCAAGAAAGTAGAGAAGTAAATATTAGGAAAGGGATGGGACAGGGATGTGCCTTATCTCCATTAATTTTTAAGAGGCAATGAATACTGTCAAATGCAGGAAGACACTTGGAATTAATATGCAAGGACAAAAGATTAATATGCTTAGATTTGCATATGATATAGCGGTATTAGCATCTAGCAAAGAAGAGTTAGAAGCTGTTCTTAATGAAATGGAAACAGTTCTAACGGAGAGATACGGTATGAAAATTAACAAAAATAAAACTAAAGTTCTAGTGTGCAAAAGAGGGGAAAGTAATCAAAAATAAGAATACAAATAGGTAACAAGAGGTTAAGGATTTCTGCTACTTAGGAAGTCAAATAGCGCAAGATGGGAAAAGTACAATAGATATAAAACAAAGAATAGCACAAGGTCGTGCTACATTTAACAAGAAAAGGCAACTACTGTGTTCAAAGACCACAAACACAAAAACAAGGAAAAGATTGCTTAAAACATGTGTGGAGCACAGCATTGTATGGCTGTGAAGCTTGGACAGTAGGAGAAGCAGATAAGAAAACGGTGGAAGCTTTTGAAATATGGTGCTACAGACGTATGATGGTAGGGGAAGACATAACTATTTGGAAAACAGTAAAAAATAGGAGATATAGGATGATAGGCCACAAACTAAGACATGAGGGAATAGTGCGGAATATATTAGAAGCAGAGATAGGAAAAAAGAGAAGTAGAGGTAGACCTAGGTTAGATTACTGCACACAGATAGTGAAAGATGTAGGCTGTGAGAATATCAGGGAAATGGAGGTACGATTTCAACCAGTCGCAAGATGGAAAAACTAATGACAAAAATAATAACTCTACTTAAACATTGTGATTATTATAAACAACTATAGATATTGGTTTTGCAATACTCCCAACTAAGGTTAATTGTGCGAAAGGATTTACTTGAAAACTATTAATACGGCAAATGTCTAAGTGTGGGGATCCTTGACAGCTACAGGCTGCTTAACCCCCTTCACATACCACTGAATCTCGGTGAAATAGGGCATATAATTAGAAAATAATAGAAGGGAATCGAGCTGTATATCGGCTGTTGTGAGAACGGCAGGGAACTGTGTAGGCTAGCTCAGAAGATAATTAAGCTGAGGTACAAGTCCAACCAGTTTCAAGATGTAAAACCCAATGACGCAGTGGCGTAACTACGATTTTTGGGCCCCCCCGCAAAAATTTTAAAGTGGGCTCTCTTTAAAATGTATTACTTTTACTGGCTTATATTTAGCCATATTTTTAAATTATAGTACATGTAGAGAAGGAAGCAGTATAGAATTAAATACATATACTATATTAATCAAGTGCTTTATTAATTATAAAACCAAATTACATAAATTCAAACTTATAAGTTAATTAATATTAAATCTACATATTTATACGCCGCACAAAATTATTTACACCTAAAATTTGATACAGTAAAAACCTATGAGCTAGCAGACATTCCAAATCAAATTCAAAATTTTGTTTTTCTTGCATGTTTTGCTGCAAACGCGTTTATTGTATCCTCTATATTCATATTTTTGGCAGTGTCATGTTCTACTGCTAAGAGGGATAAATCGTCTAATCTATCTTGTGAAGTGCGGTTCCTAAGATAATTTTTAATAATTTTTAATTTTGAGAAAGATCTCTCCGCACTTGCAACGCTAACGGGTAAAGTTAGGTATAACATTAAGGCTGTTATGGTGTTTGGAAAACTGCTAGAACCTGTAGATTTGGAAAGTACTAGATATTCTAAAATTGTAAGATACCGTTAACATTTTTAATTCATCACAAATAAGTCTATTATTTTTGAGTGTAGTAAGTTCTATACCTATAGCATCATTTAAATCTTTGTAGTAAAATTTTTGCAATTGTTTTGCCTTAGATAAAATATCGTCTGCAGTTAAATTCAAAAATACATTAGGTTCTAAGAAATTAAACTTTTCGTTTACATGAAAAAGCGATTTAAAACGATTCGACAGCTGTGAAATTATAACATCCATTACGCGATAAAATACATTTATTTTAAATTTAAATTCTTCATCATTAAATCGATAATCATTGGATAATTCATCGTAATGCTTTTTATTTTTGGTTGCCTTTTTTTATAAATTCCGGTTTAATATTCCATTGCCCTGCAACTTTCGCTGCTTCCTCCTTGATGTTGGAATAGTTATTTCTTGTTTCCTTGAAAAATTTTAAAGTTTTTGTAATAAGAGAGTTATCTGATTAATATTCGCCTTTTCACTCTGAGCAGTTTGTGAGAGCTTGTTAAGCTCTTCTAGAATTTGACTTAAAAACACTTAAAAATAAAATTAAAATTATCCATGCTAGTTAATATTTGCTTTGCGTCATTTCGTTCATCTGTTTTTTTGATATCATAATAATTTTATTAAGAGACATTACTATATCTTTATACCGAATTCTTATGGCAGCTAAAGATTTTACTCGATCCGCCCAACGTGTCGGATTTAAGCGTTTCAGTTGTGTGAAATTTTCTTTAAAAACAGAAAGCCAATTCCATCTTACTATACTATTAGCAAAAATGTATATATGTTTTCTAAAAGTAGAAAAACGATTCTATTTCTTTTATACCTTTAACGGCATCATTTATGACTAGATTTAAGTTATGGGCACTACAGTGCATATATAAGGCTGCAGGCTCTATGTTTAAAATTCTCTTTGCACGCCAGAATACGTACCGCTCATAACGTTAGCTCCATCGTAGCCCTGCCCTCTACATTTATTTATATCTAATTGCATGTTGGTTAAATTGCTTAATATAGTATTACATTGTCCTTCAGCAGATTGGGACTCTACTTTTGTAAAACCCACAAAAGTTTCACAAATATCTATTTTGGTTACCTCTCCCAAGCTGTCTTTTTAAAATCAATATATCTTACAATTTTACTTAATTGATCAATCTTAGTTATATCCTGTGTAGTGTCTATTATGATTGAGAAAAAGGAGCGGATCTAATTTTATTTAATAAAATATTTTTAAGTGTGCGCTTAAAGTATTAATAATATCGTTTTGAATTTTGGGAAAGATATTTAATTGAACCTTTGGGTCGTTCAAGCACTTTTGTAATATAGAATCATAGTTACTAATTAAATGAACTAAACTTAAGAAATTACCGTTGTAACTGTCTTTTGAATCAGAAAAACTTTCTCTATGTCCTCGAAATGACAGCATGCGCTGGGATAGTGTTAAAGTAACATTGAAAAGTCTGTGTAAAACATTTTTCCAAAATTCAGTTTCTTGTTTTAATAGTAGAGTATCTTTCTTATCTATGGTATAATTTTTTCCACATATCGTAAATAAAACAACAAGTTAAATGAGATTGAGCAAGCAAATGCTCTTTAATTTTTTGATAAACCCTGCCAATCATTAATTCCGGTCGTCCAACTTGACCTTACTGAAGCAAACAGCCAACATGGTTGACAATAAACACAATTTTTAATTTAGAATAACACAACCACCCATTTGAATTGTGTGGTAAGTTTAACGTATTGCTTTTATTTTCGCTTGCAGTTATTAAGTAATAATAGTGAACTGAAAACTTCTATTTTTATTATCTTTAGGAAACGCACCATCTGGTCTACACAATCCGTAATTAATTATTTCTTTTCTTAAATTGTCATGTTGTAAAACATTGATTTTTAAAAATGTGCAAAATCGGTTGGATATTCTTTCGTCAGATCCATAGATAGTTCATTAAGTGAAAAGAACTACTCACATTTACCTCTGCAATTGTAGTGGTATCTAGTTCCAAATTTCTATCGCGGCCGTCATTATGTGATGTACTTGCGCCCTGGGTGAGAGTTTTAAAATTGTTGACGACTGCTGTTCGTCTGTAGCGGAACTAGTAGATGCTACTGTCGAAAGCCCAATTTCTTTCATAGATTGTTCTTGTTTTCGGACTCTTTAGAAGTAAAAAGGAACTTATTTTTGGAATCTTGCTCTTTGATTCTTCCAATAGTTTCCTTTTCGTTTTTGCAGCGCCGCTTGTAGTGCTCATTGTATATTATTTCCTGCAATTTTGAATGAAATTAATTATAATGTAATTAGATAAGTAATAATTATTTAAAAGCCTTTTGAAATTACAAATAACACATACATACTTTGCTTTAAATGCTTTAATTAACAAAATATAAATGATTTTTATTGAATGCTTAAAGATTTATTTATATGTATTTCTCAGCGCGACTTCAACTATGATCAAATCAATAGTAGTTTAATAAAAATAGATATAAATACTTACGTTTAAATATGAAAGACCTCCTGTAATACGAACACAACACTATTGAGTAAAACGTACTGGAATGCTTTTTACTTCCTTTCCGTTATATATAATGCAGCTAATGCAAATACGTTGCAACCAGCTGACTAGAAACCACAAAATGAATTTCTTTCTAGTATTATATTTCTAGAAAGCGAAGGTTACTAAGCTACCTGCCATCCTGTGAATCTGTACTGTACAGACAATAGCCCTTTTATTCCTATTTAAAATCCCACAAACCAAACTAACCCTACTATACGTCGTTTAATAATGCTTTACCACTTTATACAACTTATCACTTAAGAATAATATAGACATCTTTGTTATTAAAGTTTACAGTCTCTTTCATCTGTTTATTAACCCTTACAAAATAGGACAGAACGGATAGAAAGAAGAAAGGATGCAGGCTGCAGGTGGTGTTCAGTATTTATCTTAATTATTATTTCTTGTATTTCAGCAGTTCCTAGTAGTAACATCAAGAAAACGTTCGTTAACCTGCGGTTTCTGAATTATCTGCAATATTTTCTTGACCGTTTCTTACCTGCCAAATACGTTGAAGATGAATAAGTTGAGTTTATTATCGTTTGGGCCTTCTTGCACTTGGGGCCCCCCCGCATAGCGGGGGCTGGCAGGGGTGTAGTTACGCCACTGCAATGACGATAAAATAAGTGCTCTTAAATCTGATGATTATTATAAACAACTACAGGTGTTGATTGTGAAATATTTTCAACTAATGCTGATTGTGTGAAAGGATAAATTGGAAAAACTAATACAAGAAGAAAACTGTTCAAAGCATAGTGTGGAGCACAGCACAGTACATTCTATGAAATAGGAGCAGTAGGAAAAACAGACAGAACGAGATAGAAGACTTCTGGAATGTTGCGCGTCAGATGTATGATGATGGTAAGTAGCATGGTCAGACAAGGTTAATAACAATAGGTTGTAGAAATAGTAGAAGAATAAAGATATCTGTGGAAAATGAAAAAATATGAGAAATTCAAGGACAGGATACGTTCTAAGGCATTTCTGGCCAATAGTAGGGGATATACTACAATCAGAGATAGGAAAAGAAAGGCAGAGGTTGACCGAGATCAGACTTTCGCACACAGATAGTGATACATGTAGACTGTGCAAATTTCAGCGAAATGTGTAGGTTGTTTCAGACTAGCAAACAATGAGGGTACGCGTCCAACCACTTCTAGGACTGCTGACCTAATGATGATGATGATTATTAAATAGGATTTATATACTTATTCATTAACTTGAATGTTCCAGTGAGACTTCCCGTAGTGGGTGGTTCTTTGAGCCCCGTAATATTTAAAACGTCCTTAAGTATGAGAGTCGCAATGGTTTTCCGAAATAGTATTTATCTGAGAAACCTCGTATCTATCCGTAAAAATTTTTGGAGGGTTTGCGAACACTCTGTATAAGTAAAACTAAAACGTGGGTATTTCACAATGAAAACAGTCGCGGTATAATTTGTTAAAAATTATACAAAAATAAATTTATTCAATCAGCATTATATAAAATAACACAATACCACACACAAATAACGGTTAAATATAGATTTGATACTTCCGCATGTACTGGGTGGATGAAATTATATAGGTCATACAAACGGCGTTTACAAACGCTTCGACAAAAAACTAGGACACATTTCGTAATAAAATTAATTTTAACTCCTAGTAAAATTTAGAATAACCTTATTAAAACAAACGTAAACATATTAGCTTGTCAAGAAGGAGGTAAAAAATTGATCGATTTAATTATTGTGATTATAACAACAAATAATGAGTACTTACCTAATGAAAGTATAACTATTTTTATTATTATATCACCGCACCCAAGTGCAAAAACTTAATATTCTAATTGAAAGCGAGCGTGGTTGAAAACCTACTATTAATGTATTAAAACTGTGGAAATGAAAGAAGACAACCAGGAAACTTTTGCCACTATTTCACTAGGTCTTAAAGGTTGGCTGCATATGCAAGAACAACCATTTTCAACACCGCTCGCTATAAACAATCTCTTACTATTACGTAAGACTGACCTACATTCAATCCAGTACGTTAGTATAGCATAAAATTACATAATGTGTTTGACAATAAAGGCGTTTTTCGTAAGCGTGAGTAGTGAATCGATATTACGGCGCTATATTGCAGTCAGCTGATTCGTTCTATTTAATCATTTCCACATGTAAATGGCGTAACACATTATGTGAGATTTGAAAACAAACATAAATGATAGTTCAATCTAAATATAGAGCTTGAACTTTGTTATAAATTGAATAATAATTAAATTTCAGTAGTTCAAACGCAGATGAAAAACCGACCATTTTTTTCATGCATTGGGAACAAATGGTTTTTAAATAACTAGAACTCTGGCAATTTTGAATCAAACTTTTTTTCCCATTACCAATATATTCCATATGGTATGCAATTTGAACGAACAAGAAAACTTTAACTTCAATGTCGGAAAATTACATCTAAGATGGCATCCTTTTGCCTGAACACAACGTTGAAGACGTTCTTGAAGCTTCGCACTGAATTTTGTACATTTCTCTAGGAATGCCGTTGATTTCTTGGCGAATAGCTACTCTAAGAGTCATCACAGTAGCGGCCATCTTGAAATTTCTAAAGATTCAAATTTCTCTACTATTATGCACCCAAATTAAAAACGGTTTTAATAGAAGTTACTTTATCCCTATAGTAGGGGATAAAGAATACTACTATAGTAAGCCTGTGTAACGTTTGGTTTAATTCAACGTTTAGTATTGTATAGTTTACTTTAGCGAGCATATTAAACATGCCAATTTGTGATATAGGACAGTCAAGTAAACTGTACACTTTTTCAAAATTGCGAAGAAGGCTAGAAAGTGACAGTTGGGGATTGTCAAATTTATTAAAAGTGTCGAGTCGCGTTTTACGTTTGGGGTGTGTTTTAATTAATCTTTTGTAGGTCCACTCTAACATCCAATGTTATATACCGTCATTGTTATGTCTATAAGATGCCAATTCATAGTGGGAGTTTATTTGGATGAAAGAAAAGTGACCTCAGATTACATTTGCCGTACGCTGTAATCAACCGATTTAGTCGGGAACCTGATGAATTAACACACACCTATGATAAAGTTAGTTGGGCTGTTGCATTATACCGACACCCACTCTCCTCGCTGTGTCTATAGTGACCTGATTCACCCCACAAACCCTTCAAGGTAAGCGTTGCACTGTAGTAGTTACTAAGTGACCAAACTAGTTCGCATGCTGGTATTGGGATATTTTACCCTGAACTATAGAATGTTCTTTTGCATCTACCGTCAGTGAAGCTAAAAGTAGATAGTGTGTTTCGCCCCGTATTTACCCTACTTTCACGGTAGTCAACCGTGTAAAACAGAAAGCCGCTTGTGTGCGCATTGTATATCGATTAGTCCGTAAAATTTTAAAGCTGCGATACTTTTCCAAATTGTACAACTTGTTTCGTAACGTAAGACTGTACCAGTTGTAGCGCCTAGATAGTTCAAGTAGACTTACGTCTACCGTCCACATTGTTACCGGAGGTTTGCATGCACCCGATGTAACACGCGTGATATTTCGGGCTATAGTCTACACTCTTTTGGTTGTCAAACCTAAGAACCCGTACTGCCGTGAGGCCAAGGTGCATTCAACCCTACCCCCATCTTAGAAATAATTGTACTCACAAGTATACCTTGGGTAGCCCTGGCCAGTGCGAACTTCCCCCTAGTTGTTACTTTTGGTTAGTTATCATAATTAATTTGATCGTAGTTGTGGCGTACTCAATATACGCCGTACCTACATTTGCTTATATACACCTTTGTTTATGTTACTTACTGTACTTAATTAATGTGTTCTTTTCAGCCATGTGTTTGTAAATAGAGTTAAGAGTATAATCCAGGTGCATTATTCTGTTGTAGTAATTTGCGTGAGTAGGGTGAATCAGTACATTCTACACCGTGAGTTTTCTTTACTTTCATATTTTTTTATTATAACAAGTGCAGGGGCGTTTGCTCGACCAGTAACGAGACCCCAATTATATCTAGCACAGTGACATTACTGGTGGTGCCCACCTAATTTTGCCGTCATTCCCGATTTTTGGCATACTACCAAGTTTACGCCCCATTATAATTGTCATTTTTGAGCATTTAGCAATCCCGACCTACGACTTTTATCATACCCACCCCTCACCGGCTAGAGCTAGGCCGCGCACGGATTCCGATCGGTCCCCTTGGTGTCGTAGTGCTGAATTGGCCCGTAACACCTGCTTATCGTAAAAGGCGATTAAAAGGCGCAGCAAGGGGCAGCAGCCTTGCTGGCTAAAAGATATTGGAGGAGGGTCGGTTGGTCTCGGGCGATCCTCAATAATTTACAAGCTTGTTGGGGGTTGGCCGTGACGGATACGGCTTTCTGCTAAAATCTTTAAAAACTGCGTTGTAGTAAGATATGGGAGGCTACCACAATATTTCCCAGGTGTGCGTGGCCTAAAACACGAAATACATATGATGGAAAGCTCACAAGTAAAATTCTTGTCCGGAGGTAAAATACTCCCTCATTCGGATCTCCGGGAGGGAGTACTTGGGGCTCGTCATCGTAAGAATATAAAACAACAGTTCGATTTAGTGATAGGGACTTGGAGTGTAAGGTCATTACTTAGAGTAGATAAGTTAACGAATTTATTAGTCGAAATGAGAAAGGAAAAGCTGGACATTTTAGGTATTAGTGAGGTGAGATGGCCAGATAGTAATGACTTTTGGAAAGATAATTATAGAATAATTACAACTTCTTCAACTAATGAACAGGCAGGGGTAGGAATAGTGTTAGGTAAAAGATTAGGGCATAAAGTTAAAGAGTATTTACAATTTAGTGATAGAATAATTATGGTTAGTTTGAGTACAAAACCCACAGATACTGTTTTAGTACAGGTTTACATGCCAACAACTCAGTACGAGGATGAGGAAGTAGAAAAGGTATACGAGGATATAAATAGTATAGTGAGAAAAGTAAAACGAGATGAGAATTTAATAGTTGTGGGCAATTTTAATGCGTCAGTGGGAGAAGGTAGCGAGGGAAAAATGGTAGGAAAATTCGGGTATGGCAGACGAAATGATAAAGGAGAAAGATTAGTTGAGTTTTGCCAGGACCATAGATTAGTAACTGTAAACACCCTATTCGAACAACATGTTAGGAGAAGATATACCTGGAAAGCGCCAGGTGATAGAGCTAGATACCAAATAGATTATATTTTAGTTAAACAAAGATTTAGAAACCAAGTTAAAAACTGTCGTAGTTATCCAGGGGCTAACATAGATAGCGATCATGAAGTGTAAACTAAAATTCAAAAAGTTGAGAAAGGTTAAAAGAGAGGGATGGGATCTAGGTAAGCTTAATGATAGTAGGGTAAAAGAGGAATATAAACAAGTATTAGATAATAAGAGCAAAAAAATAGCTGTAGGAGGGAACGTAGAAAATAGATGGAAAGAAATAAAACTGACTGTACATGATACAGCAACACAAACTATAGGTAAGAAAAAAATAGAAGCGAGAAAACCCTGGGTAACAAAGGAGATATTAGACTTAATAGAGAATAGAAGAAAGCTTAAACCTTTCAGAGAAGTGGATAGTGAAAGTAAGCAAAAATATAATACAGTTAGAAGTAAGATAGTACATGAGTGTAGAAAAACTAGAAATAAATGGATGGAAGAGAATTGTAAGGGAATACAAGATGATTTGAGAGTAGGTAAGACAAACAGCACTTACAGGGCAGTTAAAAAGTTTTTTGGGGAAGATAGGAAAAAATATAATGGTATTAGAGACGAGAATAATAAGCTTCTAATAAATAAAGTGGAAGTAGCAGATAGATGGAAAAGATATTTAGAAAATTTATATAAGGGAGACGATATGGATGAGTTAGAGAACGAACAAGAAGAGGATGTAGAAATAGGGTTCTCAATATTAAGAGAGGAATTTGATAAAGCTGTTCGGAATCCTAAACTAAATAAAGCGCCAGGGATAGACGATATTCCCGCAGAATTAATAAAATATGCAAGTCAGAAAACTTTAGACAGATTATATGAACTAGTAAAAGTAATATATGCCACAGGTGAGGTTCCAATAGATTTCGAAAAAATATTATTATCCCAATCCCAAAAAAGTCAGGAGCTGATAGGTGTGAGAATATTAGAACGGTTAGTTTAATTTCTCATGCTTCCAAAATACTAACAATAATAATTAAAAATAGAGTAGAAGCTTTGACTGAGAATTATTTAGGCGAAAACCAATATGGTTTTCATAAAGACAGAGGGACTAGAGAACCGATACTAGTGATTAGGATAATTATCAAAAAAAGGTTACAAAAAAATAAAAAGACTCATTTCGCGTTTGTAGATTTAGAAAAAGCATTTGATAGGGTTAATTGGATAGTTATGTTCAGGATTTTGCGAAAAATAGGAATCTCTCATAGGGATAGAAAAATTATTTACATCTATATAAAAACCAAAGCGTAGTAATTAGATTTGATGAAATAGAAAAGGAAGCTAATATTAGAAATGGTGTTAGGCAGAGTTGTATACTGTCTCCCTTGATTTTTAATGTTTATATTGAGGAAGCTTTAAACTTAGCTAGAGAGAGAAAAGAGATAGGTATTAGGGTACAGAGACAGAAAATAGACATGTTACGTTTTGCAGATGATATAGCCATTATAGCAGAGTCTAGAAAAGAGTTACGAGAGTTTTTAAATATTTTAGATGAGATACTACAGAGTAACTATAGTATGAGAATTAACTCAGTAAAGACAAAGATAATGACAAGTGAGTTACAGCCTAGTTCTAAACCAAAATTAAAAATAGGTAATACCGAGTTAGAGGAGGTAGATGAATTTTGCTATTTAGGTAGTATAATTACAAAGGATGGACGTAGCAGAAGGGATATAGTAGCTAGAATAGCTCAAGCTAGAAAAATGTTTTTAAAAAAGAAAAACTTACTAATAGCTAATAGTATTAGTTTAGATAATAGAAAAAGTTGCTTAAAGTCGTACGTATGGAGCGTTCTACTATACGGTAGTGAGGCTTGGACAATTAAAGGGGTAGATAAGAAAAAGATAGAAGCTTTTGAAACTTGGTGTTATAAGAGAATGTTAAAGATTAGTTGGACAGATAGCGCAACAAGTGAAGAAGTTTATAGAAGGATAGGTGGGGAACTACCAAATTAAAATAGAGTAGGAAGGCCTAGACAAAGCTATATTAGTCAAATTATTAGAGATTTAGGTTGTGAAGGGTATGCAGACCTTTTTAGACTAGCTCAGAATAGACAAGAATTTAGAGCTGCGTCAAACCGACTTTAAGTAAGTTCGAAAACAAAACAAAAAAAAATAAAAATCAGTTAACTAAATGTCACCATGACATAACTCACAATTAGTTAGCGGTCTGGCATGTTGGTAGCGTTTCGTTGCTTAAGCCTTACCATAACATATAATTTATCACTTTTCGTTTTTGGAGCGGATAATCAGGTTATATTTCATTTCCTTATAAATGGTAATCATGTAAACATGTTAGAGTTCTTTAACAACCATCAGGTTGCTAATATCTATGTAGAGCCAGGTGGATAGGAAAAAGATAGAAGGATATACGAAGACCTAGACCAAACTATATTAGTCAAATTAATAGAAATTTAGGCTGTGAAGGGTATGTAGAGCTTTTTAGATTACCACAGAATAGAAAAGAAGTTAGAGCTGCGTCAAACCGACCTTAAGTAAGGTCGAAAACAAAATGATGATGAGAAGTTACTTATAAAATAATTGTTTATGTGGAAAAGTCATTTAAGTCATTTAACTGGAAAAAAAATATTTTTTTTTTGCTGATAATAGAGCGATTTAAACAAAACCAGTAACTTTCCCAAATGTTCGAATGATTTTTATGAATTTTCATCAAAATTGCACACTACAATTCACTTTAATTATCGAATAAATTAAATATTAGTATTTTTTTAGAAAAATGCACCTGTAATATGCTGCCGTGGAAAAATTCAGAACTTCCATGTCTCACACCATGTAAAACAGAAATGGTTTGAATACATGCTATACAAAACAAAACACAACAAACATACAGGAAATGCTATACTATTGAGATCAAACTGTTGTTACATTCCAAATTTGGAGATGTATACTTTTAAATTTGTGAGTGAATTCCCGCCATTATTTTTCAAATAAACTTGTTAAATTTCCGCCATCCTGGACAGTTGCGTCGGCACAAAAAAATGCGCAGACGCGTAGTGATGGCGCAAGTGCGCGGTGTGTGACACGACATGATTAGCCAACGAGACGTCGAACGGTGACGTTTGCTTGTGTCTTTTTTGTCTTTTCTCTTTTAGAATGTAGGTATTTTTCTTATCTTGCTTTATCGTTCCATACCTGGTTATTCCTTCGTCTTGCTTAGAAACAGAAGAAGAGGGAAGACATTAAATCTGGTTTTAACAAGGGCATGACGTAACCCACACGAAACAACTCTCAACAAACGAGACATCCGGAGATCAGCAAGGTCCCTGCGCAAGGATGACCCGCAAAATCGTAAAAGTTCCACATTTTTAAGTGAGTACTTTTTATCTTTTTAATGTGCAACTTGTATCATTGTAAACGAATTTGACATGTGATACAATTTGACACATAATTATGTCGTAATATCTTTGTTGTGCAATAATGTGAACGTGGATAGTACCAGTGTTGCCAACTGTGGTAGTGGCTCTGAACACGCGACGCCGGGGATATATAACACTGTCCTTATGAGAGGTTTCGACTATAGTCGTAATTGCTCGCAAATCTATTTATAACTATCATTACGGATACTATTTAGCGCCTCAGCAATTATAGAAATGAGTTGTTCTTCATAACCCTGGATTTAAATAAACTTTTGTTGGGCTTCCTATTTAGTGACGTAGGTAATTGGTATTCCTCCAGTTTTGAGCTAAATGATAATGAAAGACTGGATTGCAATAGTTTTCTATATTTTTTTAAAAATTTTGAAATAATATACTATATAGTTGATGAAAAACTGGCCTGAAAAACTGGTGAAGGAATGGGTGTAGTGTAAGACTTGTAAAAAAGAATAAACACAGAATTGTTTAATTTTTATGTCCAAGTTCAATTAATGTTTTGGGATAAATTTTTAAAAAAGCCACCAGTAATATTTTGCTCATCTTTAGGCTTGTGTAGTAATAAGGAATAATGGGATAAAGATTCTACCGGTTAATTAGAATTTACAAACCATGTTTAGTTAAGTTTTTTTACCCTCAAACTTCTCTAATATACGTAAAATGTACTAAGTATGTATTTTGTTCATCACGGTACAAATTCCCCATTCACAAATTCCCATACGTGATGGAACAAAATTTGACAAGCTGCATGCCAAACGTAAATAAATAAAAGCAAAACAAACCTTGGACTACTTAAAAATGCAAGACATGCATTTTTATTCTACTAGAGGAATGTTTACTGTGTCCGTTTCAGTACAATTTTGAATATGCAATAGCAATGTAAACATATTGAAAATGTGTGTTTTATATTTATATCTATTTTTAATTGTAAAAAATTCACTGAAATAAAACGTACTTGGCCGTTGCGGCCACTTTCTTTATTATTTCGTCGTTAGAGAATGATAAAGAAAACGAAGGTGTGATGAGAAAAGAAACCAACATTTGTAGCTTTTCACAAACTGTAATCAAAACCCACTTGACCCTATACCTAATTATTTTTTACTAGAGATACGTTTAAACCATTATTCTGTTTTTCCATTTATTGGCCAACTAATTAATGTAACAGCTTTGTCAATTGCATATTAGAAATTGTAAAATAACTGTAAGATGCAAATGTAGGAATGTTAAATCTTATACTTTTTGTTCCCTAATAATTTTTTTACATTAGATATCAAAATTTCAAAGATTTTCACTGATTATAAAGGTTAGAGAATATGTATAATTAAAATATTTGTGAGGTTTATTAACTGGACTAATAAGTTCCACAGCACTTCCGTCTATATGTGCTCCATGGCACTTCATAAACCAAGTAGGCGGAGTACTAAACTTCATATCTTTTTCTAATGAATATCTGCTTTTCGACATTTCGTCCCGCCCTATGCTACCTCACCCCAACCCGCACTTTTACAGCAGATGGTAGATAACCTGCTGTGATGAGCTCTTAAGTTCCGGTATCGTGCGTGGCTTGTTATTGTACATTATGTATCGGAATGAGACAAAGAGTTGTTTATGCAACAAATAAATTTCCAACATTTCCACGTAACGCAAACGCATTGCCATTATTGTCTTAAAAAAATAAATTGCAATGACACCCACTTTACCCTCCGCATACCACACATCACATGCAAGCACTATAGAGGACCCTCACTTACGATTCATGAATTTGTTGAACGCCAAAATCGAAATTTGTTTTGTTTACAAAACCATCCATATGAAATGAGTAGTGACGCACTTGAGACGAGACGAGACGAGAAATGGAAAGGTCTCGGCTCGTCTCGTACCTTCGGTCTCTATCGCGTCTCGTTTCGTTTTGCGTCTCGTATAGTCTCACAGATTGTTACATGCCAACCGTCATATATCACGTTAGATTTAATTTGTAAATAAATTGCCGCGTATTTTTAAATGAATACGTTAATTTCCGTCGTCCCTGACAGCCGCGTCTGCTCAAAAGGATGAGAAGTGCGCGCGTGGTGTTATAAGACGCTATTAAGCTACGAGCCTTCGACGAAGCAACATCTATCTGTGTCGTGTGTCTTTTCTGTTTAGGGATGTAGGTTCCTTCTACTTTTACCTTTTTAGTACCTGTTACCTACCTCTACGAGTACAGCAGTAAAAGAAGAACGGATCGTAATTTGATTCAACATGGGTAACTGAACCCAACCTGCAAAACCATCGTGGGACCCTGGGACGAATTCCGAGATGCTGCCATGTAAGTAATTTGTTTTGATTAAAATTGTGCTTGCAAATTGACTTGAACAGCGGTTGCATCACTCTTAAAACGTGGTCGGTATCAGTTAGAAATATGGCGGGAATCATATCGCGAGTATAACAATTGCGCAGTATAACAATTACCCAAAAGTGTAACAATTCGTGGACACGTTGGGCGCCATTGTTACACTTTCAGATAAAAGGAAAAATTGATACTTGTCAGTAGTTAGGTTAGCTAGTGTTCTCCGGAGTTAGGTTAGTTGGAGTTGTGTGGACTTAGGTTAGATAAAAGGAAAAATTGATAGGTTAGGTCAACGTCGCCGCGCTGACCTAACCTATCAATTTTTCCTTTTATCTAACTTAAGTTCACACAACTCCAACTAACCTAACTCCGGACAACACTAGCTAACCTAACTACTGACAAGTCCACATCCAACCTAGTTGGAGGCAATTTTACTTTATGTGGCAATTTTACCCTATGGGGCAAATTCATCCTATGGGGCAATTTCACCCTATGGGGCAATTTCACCCTATGGGGCAATTTTACCCTATGGGGCAATTTCACCCTATGGAGCAATTTCACCCTAACCTAACATCCTACATATATCCGGACATATGTCGATGCGCATCCCTGCCGCCCTAGGTCGGATACCAAAGCAGTTCCTAAACCAGAGAATGTAAGCGATATGGCGGTGTCCGACATATTCGACTATCTTCGGCAATATACGCCCCCACTCTGTAGGATACATAAGGGAAACAATTTTTTCGTATTCAATTTAGTAGTCGACAGTAGCTAGAACGGTAAACATGAGCGTCTCCAAGGTGATTAACGTTTCTCAACTTCTTGGGAATAAAGTGAAACCGACAAATGAGCGATTTGGATTATGGCTGTTGGCAGAAAATATGTGCAACAATAATCTGGTGACAGATATTGGTAATATTTGTTATGTCGAAGGTAAACAGATGCTGACTGGTGGACTACACACCCCAATTACAGAACCATTTTGTGACAATATAATGTTGGTTAAAATTTGCGATCTTTCTGACGCCGAACAAACATCTGCAAACAAAAGGATGTTTTTCCTAAAAAAAGGAAATTTGTGGTGCATTTAACAGCTATCTACGATGAAAGTTCGACCGATTTGTTTTCGCTAGGCATGGTGTTAAAGCTAAGCTTCCGTTTTCTCTGGAAAGCACTAACAAGAAGGGCCAGAGAGTAAAAGAAATTAACGGAAAAGAAGACCTCGAATGCATTAATAAAAAATTCCAAAATCCTATATGTGTTTCATACAAAGTGGAACTAGCAGATGTTAAGTTGGAGACTTTATTGAAGGAACTACCAGATATATTAGACGAACTCGAAAATCCTGGTGGACAGAGTATACGTGTTACCTCCACGTGGTGTTAGCGGGACACAGCGGTTTTATATTTCTAGGGAAATGGTTGATTAAAGCATATGTCTTGGGTAGCAAAAAAAGGTTCTAAAGATGGAGTTAAATAAAGATGGGTAAAATTAGAGGTTTGGGGTCTTTAAAAGGCATAACTTTGTATGTGGTGGTCCTATTTAAAATCTATTTACAGATTTGGGGTCCCTAGAAAAATCTAATATTAGTTGAACCAAAAAAGATATATTTATCTTAAAAGAGTGACTACCGCTTGGATAATAAATGCAATATACCACTTGTCGACAAAAAAGTTGTAGGGAAATTCAAAGACGAATTTAATGGGGGTCTAGTATTAGAATTTGTTGGTACAAAAGCCTAGTACTACCGCATTGTTAGCGAGAAAGACACGATTAAAAAATTTAAGTGGTCTCACGAAGTGTAGTTAAGTAAAACCGCGGGTGCTACAACCTATAACGAGCATATATTCCCAAAAGGGGTGGGCATGCAACTACGAAACAGTGCGTAGGAGAATTAGGATTCTCTCCAATAAGAAATTAAAGCTTCCATGTACGTAGCACCAGTCATTGGGAAATGGTAAAAATGTTAAACCTATAAAGGCAATTATTAATTGTGGTTTAGAAAAATAGTAGTTTTCTTGGACTAAATAAAATAGCTTTGACTGATTAATGTATATGGTAACATATTCTCGTACACATCCACAAACATCTGCTTACGTTCACATACGGACATGGCGATGCCGGTAGTTTTTGTTTAACAAATAGTAGGAAAGATATGTTAGGTGTTAGTGTGTGGAAGCCCATAGGATCGTTGGATTCAAAAAGAACGGTGCGGCGAAATGTATGGTGGTTCCCGTTCGAATAATCGAGAAGGGTTAATCGATTGTATTAGATGTTTAAATATGCGAAAGTGTAAAAGCCTACATGAGCAAAATTTAATTATTAGACAAAAAATGCGCGATGTGCTATACTTTTAAGAAAGTACAGAATGGTGCTTTGCAGCGGTGCTAGCAGTAAAAAAAAGGCGGTTGACTTTTTCAAGCAACTACAAGAATAGTAGTAGCGCAGAGAAGAGGTATGCATGTATTATACAGCGCACTGTTACTATAAAATATGTTAGTTTACGGGTAGCTCGAACGTGTAATTGTTCACGACTTATAGATCCCTCGAAGGTTTAAAAATTCTGAGACCATTGTCGTTTGAAAAATGTTTGGAAATTATCAGAATGGGAGCGGGTCGAAGTATAAGTTAGATGGATGATTGGCCGAGTTTTTTCTACCTTTTAGGAGGGAATCGGAAGTTGACAGACATCGAGCATCCAATTTTCTATTTGGACGATATCGAGTACTTACCGGTTCTAGAAATCATTACGTGCTACCGACCGCTATGCGGAAGATTTGGTTCTAGGAAATGAGTAACCTACGAAAGTACTGAATACTCGGTATTAATGCTAATTGGTTTAGTGTCCGCGATTGTGCACTCTCCGAGTGTCTTCGGCAATCTTCAATTGTTTCAAGGAAAATATTCAAGCCTCCCATTTCCTAAAATCTGACGTAGAAGTTATTTAAAATTAAATTGTTTTATTAGTAAGTATTCTGTAGACAACAAGTTTGATATTCTCTTAGTAAAGGTTTAATGTGTTTTACTAAGTTTTTGTTTATAGTAGCACTGCATCTTCTACCACATGACCTGCAACCAATTTGTGTGCGTGTGCTACCATCCTTTTGGATTTTTAATATGCACGCGATGCGACTGTTGATCCGTATAACATGGAAGACGTTTCCGATGTTTCTACTAACTGCATTCGCAGCATGGACGATGCGAACCGGGTGCATGTATTGGTGCTAAATGTACTGGACGAGTAGCAAGGAATGGCGAAAGATGACGTCATTTAGTTCCCCGCTGAATCCTCAACTTCGTTCGGCCGTCTTCAGAAACCTTTGGTTTGCATTCTATAGGGTACATAAAGCAGGTACGCAAGAGTAAACTCTTTAGTTATAAGTTAGTTCGCTTACAAGTTTCGTCAAAGTCCTATAGTGCGAATTTTGTTTTGTACTAAAATGGTACCTGCAAACGTTTTTAAATGCGAGCCCTGTCACTACTACTTTACCAGGAGGTATGCTCTCAAACGGCACCAGAACAAATGTCGTGGTGTAACATCGTCCAGGGTTAAGCTTATACATCCGTCAGCAGCAAAGTACTTAAACTGTGTGTCTTGCGGTATTGCTTTTACGAGAATGGACAGCTTACAGCGACACAAGGAAAAACAGCACGGTATGTCATTAAGCCGTAAACGTTCAGCTCCGCCAGCTGTTAAAGGGTCTTGTACGAAACAACCACGAATTATGTGTAAAGTATGCGATTTCGAAATGGAAAAGACTACCTATGCCGCACACTTGAGAAGCAACAGACATAAAAATGCATCAGTTACCGCTACTGGCGAAGATGGCGTAGAAATGGTTAGCACAGCGTTTAACAACCGTATGACTAGCTATCGCATAAAGAACGCCAGTGTCGACGATGGAGTGTCCGAGTTTCTTTGGAAGCAGAAAGAGCGGTTTATTCGATTACTTAAGGAAAAAAAAACACAACATACAGCAATAAAAGTCTATTGCGAACTCTACGGCGTTTCCACCAAAATGGTAGAAGAGACTACCGATGTGAAATCCTTTAACACAAAAAATATGGTTATAACGGCTTCTAGTAATCTGTAAAATATCTACGAGGTCTTAAGCGAAACCATGAGAACAAAATCAGAGGAATTTGAAACGTGTGGGTCCGGTTGGTCTTTGGAAAAGGTGCTCTATTTAGAAATAAATATTAATAAGTATAAGACGATTTGAGGAATTTTAGGTTAAGAATAAAAAATTGTGAATATGTATTTAGAAATGTGGTTTACAAAATTTAAAATGTATTAGTAAAAATTGTCTGTAATAAAAAGTTCTAAGAATGATTTTTAGATTTTCTTTTAGGTATGAGCTGCAGAAAAGTTATAATTTAGAAGGTGTGTGTAAAACGGTAAGGGGTGTTTCGATTTTAAATCTATTTACAGATTCGGATTCTGCATAAAATTCTAGACTAATTTGAAATATTGCATGGTTAAGAAAATTTATAAAGATGGTCAGAAATCGCTACCAGCAAAAAAACTTAAAATGAAGGTAGCTCCCTGGGGGGGGGGGGGGGTGATGCTATCTAAAAAATTTAAAGAGATTCGGATAGCTGAGAAAATTCTAATATTAATTGATACCAAACAAGATAGGTTTATCTTGAAAGATTCAATGGCTAGTCGAAGAAAACTATTTGGTTCAGATCTGGGAGCAAATGAGGATGCTAAGATGAAAATACAAGATATATTTATCTCGAAAGATGAAAATGGCTAGTCGAAGAAAACTATTTGGTCTAGATGTGTGAGGAAATGAGGGATCC
Source organism: Platerodrilus igneus (assembly GCA_036346225.1). Classification (NCBI taxonomy): domain Eukaryota; kingdom Metazoa; phylum Arthropoda; class Insecta; order Coleoptera; family Lycidae; genus Platerodrilus; species Platerodrilus igneus. Next base: position 3,132,420 of record JARFIW010000932.1, on the reverse strand, counting down.
TCCTCCTCAAATCCTCCTTATGGGAATTTACATCTCCGCATTTCCTCCTAGGAGATTCATCTCCACATTTGCTCCTAGGAGATTCATCTCCACATTTGCTCCTTATGGAAATTTACATGTAAATTTGGTTCAGATGTGGGAGCAAATGTGGATGCTGGAGCAAATGTGGTCCCAGAACCGGTACAAACCATCTACTTTAATCCAGATAAAAGTTATCTTCGACTAGCTATATTAACCTGATACAAAATCTTCCGGGCAATCTAAAACCCTCGGAATTGTTTTAATCAAACCACCTCTTACAAAGCTAGATCCTGTTAAAGCCTCGTACCTTTAAATTTGAGTACTCTTCGTGTGTTATCTTGCAACGGCGGTGCACCTGACCCGTCAACAGCACTGAAATCACGTTCAAAAGCAACTCAACTCTTAAATTTTTAGTTGTTCACACTTGATGTCAACTGTTTTTACTTACACACGTGAACCGTCCCATTGTCTTAAATTAAATTGTCTATAAGGTAACGGAACATACCGCCCACCAAATTCAGGGAATTTAGGGGGATGGGAACGGTAATTGAAACAAACAAAAAATAAACGATATATTATAAGAGAAAAAAGAAGGAAGTGAGAGAGAGAAAGAGAGGGCTACATACAAAAAATACATAATGAGATAAGGAAGGAAAGGGACAAACATATAGGAAATTAAGAAATGGGTAGAGGACAGAGCTTGACTAAGGGTCGAACGAGAGAGCCCTTAAAGGTTTTACCTCAGCAACACGGACTGTGCCATCCTTTCCTAGAAAAAGAGTTATAATACGGCCTAGCTTCCAGCTAAATAGTGGAAGTAGGTCATCAAAGAGCCTATGGCGATTGTATTAGAGTGAGAGGTGTTCAATTTGGAACGTTGAGTGAGCGTATAAAGATACTCATGACTCCAATGTGACTAGTAAGCCTGGTTGAGGGCTTTAATAATAAAAGCTTGGCCTTGGTTAGATTCTTCTCCGGAGGAGCTATGAGAAGTTCTATTGTTAAAAAGGGCCTGGGGTCAGGCATTGAAGATCATTTGGATCAGAGCTTAATGCACAAAGTAGCCTGGAATTGAGCAAAGACTCTATTTGTGCTAACAATATGCAGAGCTCCTTAAAGGTTAAAATTTGATCACCCATGACCCGGGAGAGGTAATTTTTGACGGACTTAATACCACTTTTACAGAGACCGCCAAAGTGTAAGGCGCTAGGGGGTTAAAGCTCCATATGATACCCTCGATGGCAGTTGCATCGTGAAGTGAGTTGACGATTAGCGCCGACAAAATTAGTGCCACATTCGCCAAAGATACGTGAGCATCTTCCACGCCTAGCTATAAAGCGACGCAAAGCGCCAAGAAAGGCATTAGTTGATAAATCGGACACCAATTCGATGTGTACCGCCTTAGTAGCAAGACACATAAAAACAGATGTAGGCCTTAAGAGTCCTAGATCCTCTTAAGTGACTCGCCTTGATGTTAAGAAGACCCGCAAAGTTTACCCCCGTACAAGCAAAGGGCTTGATGTGATTGATACGATATGAAGGTAAGTCTTCCACTAAAGGAGTTACCGGTGAAGGATTGGTACATAAACATTTTACACTGCTAGACAGATAACTTCTCACTGCGGTTTTAATGGAAACTATCCAAAATTGTTGTTGAATAAGGTATGCAGTAGTATTAATACCTGCATGCCAGTATTTTGCATGAGTGGTTCGCACGATTAGTTCGGTAAGCCGGTGCCGTTCAGGCAGCAGAGCAGGGTGTTTTTCAGAATAAGGCAGTGACATGTGGGACAGACGACCGCCCACCCTCAAAATACCTGCAGAATCAATAAAGAGCGTTAGTACGGAAAGTCTTCGGAAGTTTGTGGTTAAACTTAACTAATTTTATTTCGTTAGCGAAGCAAGTTTGTTGAACATGTTTAACAACGATTATCAAAGAGTCATATAACTCCAGATTTGGTAATGGTCCAGATGGACGGTGAGTTCAAGGTTTGAAAAACCTATATAGGCAAGTATGCCTTGTAGTTTTCTTAATGAGGAGCAAGATTCGAGCAACCGATCAATGTAGTTGGAATCGATTGCTTTCTTTAAAGATATAAAGGTTAAAATCCTTTGTTCAGAGATTGCTTCTGGGCTAGAAATAGGCAGCATGGGTTCTATGGACCATGAATCAGGTTGAAACGAAAGCCAAGTTGGCCCCACCCACCGAAGGGCAAATGACAGAACCGCTCTGGGAAGTAGTCCCCTGGGAGCCGGATCAGCAGGGTTGTGTGTAGAACAAACGTGAAACCACCTGCTCGGCGAAATGGTTTGTTGTATGTGACTAACTCGTTTAGCGACAAAAGTCTTCCAGCGATATGGGGCAGATCGAATCCATGAAAGTGCTACCGAAGAATCACTCCATGCAAAAATATTAGAGTAGTTAATTGTTTCTTGATATGTTGTTAACGCAAAAGAAACTAAATCGGTTAATAGCACAGCAGAGCATAGTTCCAGCCGTGGAATAGAAAAGCGTTTAATTTGGGCAACTCTAGTTTTGGCGGCAACGAATCCCACAGAAACCTTATCAGGAGACGTTATTATAAAACGAAAATATATGACAGCTGCATAACCTGCCTCACTAGCATCGCAAAATCCTTGCAATTCACAGCTGTATGGGCCCAGTGGTGGAAAAAAGCGCGGAAGCCTTAATGAGGATTGTTCGTGTAGTTCATCTAGATGTTGTTGCCATTGCACCCGGATATCGACTGGACATTCCTCATTCCAAGGTAACACTATCACCCAGAGGTGTTGAATGAGGCGTTTGACAAACATAGTAAGAAGCGCCAAAAACCCTAGAGGGTTGCAAGTATTGCTCGCTTGGTACATGTTGCTACTAGAGGTTTAACAATGAATAGGAAAAAGTCCTTTATAGCAGACCATTGAAGTCCAAGCACTTTAATAGCTTCATTGGCCTCAAACTCTAAATTCTGAATCTGACAGTGCGCCTTTTGAAGACCTTGCAAAATGGTACTATTATTAGTCGTCCATTTGCGCAGTTCCAAGCAGGTAAATGCAAGTAGATGGATTAAGTCATTCCGAAGACTCAGAGCTGATTCAACATTATTGGCACCACAGACGAAATCGTGCATATACAGATTCGACCGAATAACCGCAGCGGCTAGCGGAAATTGAGGTTCTTCTTCTTCAGCTAATTGCTGGTGGGTTTTGATCGTTAAATACGGGGAAGACTTTACACCGTATGTCACAGTATTCAGTCTATAAGTTTGAATGGGATCATCAGGATTGAATCTGCACAAAATTAGCTGGAATCGTTGATGCTTTGGATCAATCAAGATTTGGCAATACATTTGTCGAATATCGTATACAAAAAACATACGGATGTGTTCGAAATCGTAATAGAACTGAAACAATATCACTTTGAAGACTGGGCTCACCCAATTGGGTGTCGTTAAGTGAAAGATCATTCTTGGCCTTAGCAGAGGCGTCAAAAAAAACTCTAATTTTAGATTTATCACCTTCTTGCTTAAAGACAGCATGATCTGGTATGAAGTAATGATCGTTGCCCACTGGGGCACAGTTCATCAAAGTCATATGCCTCGAATCTAGATAATCCTTCATGAAGTCGTTATATTGGACACGTAAAGCTGCATTAAATGCTAACTTCCGATCTAACGAAAATAAACGTCGTTTAGCGATATAGTATGAATCCTCAAAAAGCGGGATCATCTCATTAAATGGTAGACTGACAACAAAACGTCGAGTACCGTCTCGACGTGTAGTGTTCTTGAAAATACGATCTGCCTTTTCATCATCTGGTGAGGTAAGAGATCTATTTGAGAGCTCTTTGATTTCCCTGAATCCACGAAGCGCTTGGTCGATAGGGTCTCCGAGAGAAGCAAAAAGCTTGAACAGTGATAGACAGTAAGCCCTTGGTAGGACCTAGAATAGTCCACCCAAAAATAGTATTGATTGCTGCTTGCTGAAGGAATCTTCCGTGGATTACTCCGCCATTGACTATGAAAGGACTGATCTGGATCGGTTAAGGACCACTATGGACATTGATGGGAGATAAATAGATGATTATTGAATGTATATTTGTATTAATATAGGTGAGGACCACATTAATTATGGTATTAATGACAACAGATGTCTGTCAAATAACGTAAAACATACGACTGAACCATTCAACAAAAAATAATCAAACCTCAATTAGTTTATAATACATTGTAGTGTTTCTCATATCTGAAAGTATCTATTTTTTGGTCAATACTTTCCTGGTAATTAATTTTCACATTAGTGGAACATTAAAATTCGTCATAATAATTGCTCCGGTAAATTTATGCCTAATTGAAAATCTAAGAACTTTATGATATTTATGTACGAATAAAGTGGCTTTAGCATGCAATTTATTTTATCAAAATAGTTTGCATATTGGAGAGATGAACTTTCAAAATCAAACGTCAGAATTTTTTACTCTGATAGTATTAAGTAAAGCGCCATGATGATTGCCAGAATCAGTTTCAAAGGAATAAATAGAAATTTAGCCAAACGGTTATGCATTATAAACTTCTAGAATCTGTAATAACAGTTGCCTAACGCCAGGCGTGATTACTTGACGAATTTACTAATATAAATTATGCTCTCAAATATTTAGGTATGATAATAATCACTATTATAATATTAAAGCAAATTGATTAAACGAGTTTATACGGAAATTCGCTTTTGTGTACACTTTCAGAAAGATTAAAGCTGTAAAGTTTTAAGAGAATTACTTCAGAGAAAGTAACTTTGTTAAATTTGTACAATGCTCTGGAGAAGAATCGTAATAAAAGGGATATATTTACTTGTGAAAAACGGTTGTATAACCCATTTGTATAATTGGATGAGAAATTAGCTTTTAATGTGCATACCATGGTGAAAAGCTGCGTAAATCTAATCGCATCCTATACCTCTTGAAAATAGAATCAGGGGCGTAGTTAACGTAGCAATAATGTGTAAGATCTAGATTCAATATTTTTTAATAAGTCATTTCAAAAAAATCTAAGACGCATGTACGCCTTACAACCAAACTTACGGAAATTTTATAAAAGGAAATTATATATTTTAAATAAATTAAAATATCTATTAAAGTTTATATTATTAGTTTGTACTGTTAACATTTCTCAAATAAATTCGATTATCTCGAAAACTAAATGAGATATCGAAAAGTATATAGCATATTTCTAATCAGCGTAAAAAATTAAACAAGGTACATATATCATTTATTGTATCATTATGGGAATATGGCAACGGACGACGACGGCGACGGCGGCGGCGACGGCGACGTGGCGATTATATTAACCTAACTTACTTCGTAAGTTTGGTTGAAAAACAGTACTATCGTACAGTTAAAATTGTACAAGTCGCAAAACGTGGAAGATCCGTGATAGATCGTTTATATTTAGTTCGGTGATAACTCAAGACTAATTGCTGAAGAAACACGTGACCAAACAAAGGATTCTGATTGTTATCTGTTGCATATTTTGCGCTTCGGATTCGTCATTTCGAGTAACCCTGTTGGTGAAATTACATACTTATTTAACACAATCAGTTTAGTGTGTGGAGTTGCATTTATACTGACTTTCATAAAAAAACGCAACACACAGAAGTTGTTCAACGATTTTAATAAAATTATCAAAACTTAGCTATTTTGATGCAAAGTAAGATTAAAATTTAAATAAAATTTAGACATTCTTTTTTGCTTCATTTATTTGTTGTCGATTAATTGTAAATAAGCTATTGATGTATAACAGCTATCAAGTTAGTAGGAGAATATGTTCATTCGAGGACAGCGCCACCGCCACCGCCACCGCCACCGCCACCGCCACCGCCACCGCCACCGCCACCGCCACCGCCACCGCCACCGCCACCGCCACCGCCACCGCCACCGCCACGCCACCGCCACCGCCACCGCCACCGCCACCGCCACCGCCACCGCCACCGCCACCGCCACCGCCACCGCCACCGCCGACGCCACCGCCACCGCCACCGCCACCGCCGCCGCCGCCGTCGCCGCCGCCGCCGCCGCCCTGGACCAAAAAGTTTTCTTCGACTAACCATTTTTCATCTTTCGAGATAAATATATCTTAAATTTTTCATCTTTCGAGATAAACCTATTTTTAAAATTTCTTACCGCTAACATTCTGAACCAAATAGTTTTCTTCGTCTAACCAATGCATCTTTCGAGATAAACCTATCTTGTTTGGTATCAATTAATATTAGAATTTTTCAGCTACCCAAATTTCTAGGAATTTTTCAGATATCATCACCCCAAGGAGCTACCCTGATTTTAAGATTTCTTGCCTATAGCGACTTTTGAGCGTTCTTATAAATTTTTATACATGCGATACATTAAATTAACTTAGAATTTTATGTAGAATTCGAATCTGCAAACAGATTTGAAATCGGATCACGCCCTGCAAAGTTACCCTTTAAAGCTCTCAAATCTTATTAAAATTTTGCTCGTCTATGACATATGCTTAAACCAAACATCTCCAAAAATCAAAACCGTGGAGATTATAGAAATGAGTTCTTTATAAGCCATAAGTGCTTAGTATTTAAAATAATTTTTCAAACAGTAATGTGCTTTTCTCAGAATATCGCAAAACCCATGACTTAAAATTTTTCTGGTTTTAACATAATTACATGCACAATGCTAAATTGTTGGAAAATACGTAGACGAGGACAAACTAATTGCTTTACAATTATGTGACGTATAGTGAAAGTAGCCTTTCTTTTTTTATTAATTAGCGGGTATATGATTTGAGAAATACAATAGATATGCTCGATGCTAAATGCTTGGAAAATACAAGTCGTTTCAAATCAATTTCTTAACGAGCATGTGAATCACATGTGAAAACTGTATATAATTTCTTTTCTTGGACTTTCTATTAATTATGTTTGTGTATTAGAAATTGATTAATAATTGCAGGATACAAATTTTAAATAAACACTTTGCTAAGGGAACACCCAACTTGTTGTATACAGAATACTTACTAATAAAGCAATTTAATTTTAAATAACTTCTACGCCATATTTTTCGAAAATGACATGCTTTGGAAACAATCGAAGATTGCCGAAGACACTCGAAGAGTGCACAAACGCGGTCACTAAACCACAATTAATAATCGCCTTTATAGGTTTAACATTTCTACCATTACCCAATGACTTTAATTTCTTATTGGAGAGAATCCTTATTCTCCCACGCACTGTTGCGTAGCTGGATGCCCACCCCTTTTGGGAATATATGCTCGTTATAGGTTGTAGCACCCGCGGTTTTACTTAACTACACTTCGTGAGATCCCTTTAATCTTTTTTTAATCGTGTCCTTCTCGCGTACAATACAGTAAGACTTAGCCTTCTTACCTACAAATTCTAACACCAAGTCACCGTTAAACTCGTCTTTAAATTTCCCCACAACTTTTTGTTAACATGCGGTATATTGTGTTTATTATTTGCGGGGTACACCACTTTAAACCTAAAAATAAAAACAGGATAGTTTAATACGTCTATTAATAATTTATGGTAATGTTGGCGGTACAAATATGTAAAAACAAACTTTATCAAGAAAATATAATGTTTTTAATAGAATACATACATGTATTTATAACATCTATAAACCGCTGTGGTAACCAGAGTCTGGCGAATCTGGGATAGCCAAATCTCTAAACATTTGCGCAAGCGATTGCCTTGCAGTTGCATATTTCAAGTACTGAATGGGAAACATTTAATAAGTTCCAACACTGTCAAGTAATTTAAATTGCTGCAATCATTAGACAGAGAAATACTGGCACTGCTCTCTCCCTCTAATAACGTTTGAACCCTTTCTTCCTCCGTTGTATTTCCACATACTTTTTTTATATCACCAACAAATTTTTCGTAAAATTCTGGAAAGTTTCTACACCTTAACTCAGCCATTTTAAAACAGATCAATTCTCGCAAATTTAATAGCTTGATGCACTCGTACGCAGGTAGCACAATAACATTCCCATCTTTCGTAATCTCCATATTATATAAATTCTCTTTTCAAAATTGTTCAACAGCCATATACTTCTATTAAAGGCTGTGCTCAGCTGCAATTTGAAATCTTGATCCAATTGTATCTCAACAACATCGTTTCCAGTAGTCAAACTATTTAATCTGACTTGTTTTGAGTCTTGAGCAAATTGGTGAATTTGAAATTCCACTTGAAAAGTACACAATTTCTTCCAATCGAAGTAAGAGAATGTTATCGTAGAATCAGCACACATACCACTACAGCAAATAACTTGGATGGCAGGTTGAAGACCACCATATAAATCAAAACCAACTTCTAATATATGGTGGTGATAATTTGAAGGAAATTCGCCTAACCTATAGGTTGACTTACCAACTAGTTGGTTGATATTTAATTGTGGTACTCGCACATCACTTGTAACGTCAACACAAAAAAAATCCATCTTTAATTTATAATTTTAATCAAACTCGATAATACTTTGACGACTAATGCACTGGAACATGGCTCTCACCTTTTATGCCGATGGTCGAGCGTGCGCAGCTCCTTATTATATTAGTTGGCGTTATATGCAAGTCTTGTCTGGAAAAGTGACGCGTATAATTGTTTTATAGTGGGTTTTACCTGTATGTATTTAACCACCAACGCCATTTTTAGAATTATTAAACAAAATTACTCTTAGCAGTATTTTTAATATACCATCGTGTAAGATTTCAATTATTATTGTGTTTTTCCTCAGGTTCTCAAATCCCTCGGAATTTTTTTCAAATCGAATGACCCCTTAATGATTTGCAGATTAACCTTTGCAAGCACCGTATATAATTCACCTTTAATCTATTTCTAAACCGTATCGGTTTGTCTTTTGAGATAAACCCCTGGTGTAACCTATAAAATTAGTATAGAATTTTCCTGGGAATTGAAATTAATTATCACGTCTTTTAAAATTAGTTCCAACAAAGACCTGTATATATTGTATTAATATTCAAAACCTATCAGCAAAACACTTTTGCATTTTTATTTAGATTTAGCTCGATAATAGAGTTAAACTCAAAAATATTTATTAGTGGCTAGAATTGTTAAAATTTTCAATTAGTAAATCCACATACAAATGATTAAACCAAAAGGTATAATACATATATTAATTCTGCACGCTGACCTAGAAAGTGGTTCGATAATCTATTTTAAATGTAGTTCAACATAAGACGTATATTCTAAATAAATTTAGTGAAATGTATGATCATTAGCCTTGCATTGTTTGTCGATGACGTCTGACTATTAATTTAATAAAAGCACTTTCCACAATTCTAGTTAATATACGGGAATACACATTCTATAATTTGATTTAAATTGGGTTAATGTAAGGACAAATTATACTTATACTTTCTCTATGTACATAAATACGGAGGAAATGATACCAAAAGTTCATTTTAAGTTTATTTTGTAAAACGTAAGGTTGTTTATAGTGTAATTAATAGTAATACTGAATTTTCAGTTTTGGTTTAAAATTTCGTGTGAGGACTATCGACAAAGAAGAGTAAGTCTTAGTTTGAATTTTGCAAACGTAGAAGAAATTAATATTTACATGTATAATTCAAAACTGTTAATCAATAATTTTTCTAGAATGAACATCTTAAGTATTGCGTGCAGTGTGTGCGAAAATGTTTTACTGGATGTGATGCCATAAAAAACACAACGAAAGGCACATCGAGATGGTTTATTTCAGGAGGAACTAAAATTACAGCCAATGAGTGGGAACAAATTAAGGATTTGGAAAACCAATCGACCGCAGCGCATAAAGAACGTATAAACGCCGCAATTCAGTTAGAACGAACCAAGTTACTATTTGAAAACCATACACCATAACAAAATCTTCTTCCAAAATCATAATTGTAGGCCTGAACCCGTTCGACGATTACAAAATAATTTTTAGATTTGTTGACACCATTTCGCAGAGCGTACTTGATGTATCCTCAACGTATTTAGGAAGTTTATATCAAATCTTCCACACATTATACGCACTATGGAAGTTGGCATGCAAAATCAGATATGCAAATTCGACAACTTGCGTTTTTATTTAAATAACAATTGTTTAGTGAAGATGATGACATTTGATGGGAATTATATGATATTTACCAAAGGAACTTTAGAGCACTTTTAGGGTATCTCAGATCGTTCTCAACCATGCTAATACTTTAAAAGAACTAACGGAAAAGGGTACTCTAATATAGATCTGTTTCTGTTAGATGTCGCAATGGAAAGATATAATAGGAATGATGTTCTACAGAATCTCGCACATGATGTAATTAAAAGCAAATACAGTAATAGTGATATTGGGGTCATATTATACGAATTTATAAGAACCTACCCAAGATTGTTTGAAAACAGTATTTGTAAACAAGTTGAGTATATGGAAGAATACAACAGGTTTCCATTCCACGCATTTACGAGCGATGTTTAAATTTTAAGCCAAAGACTGAAAATTTTGTAACACTATTAATTACACTTTTGTTTTCTTATACGTTTCTAAATTGTTGTATTTCATCTACAGATATTAATAGATGTCAATAAAATTATGTTATAGTTTAAATAAAACGATTCTGATTAATAATTTTGTAAAACGTTTATAACTAAATTGTTATACTCAACTACAGATATAGATCGAATTATGTTAAACTCGATCGGTTTTATATTCACTGAGTACAATATTATTACTTTAGTTTATCTCGGATATTGAACCGTAAAGCATTGTAACTTGAAAATGATTTCCAGAAAAGCGTATACCAAGGAATGTTTGCAAGAAGCTCTTAATGAGGTTAGACGAGGTGTTGCAACAATGTACTCTGCTAGTAAGAAGTTTAGGATTCCAAAGTCTACATTGCGCGACCATCTCATACGATCACAGAGTAAAAGAGATAAAAGTGTAGACAGTTACATCTCTGATATACAAACAACTAATTTACAAACTGCGGAAATGGGCACAGGAAGTACTCTAAGATGTACAGCAACACCTATCTACTCAGATGGTAAAGATGATAAAGTAGTTTGTAAAAGAAGTTTTAAGATGCAAAACAAAAGTTTAATATTGAGGAAATGAATTCTGCAAAAATAATGGAAATGCTCGTCATAAACTATCAGAGCAAATAATATATGAATCAAGTTCTATGGATTACACCCCAAATTCTGAAGATGAGGATTCAACACAGGAAAGCAATAGTCGGGGACTAAAATACCGATGTATATAAAAGGGTGTTGTATTAAAAATACACATCGTACTGAGCACAGTTCAGATGGTGCATATATTCACTTTAATGTACATGGGTTGATCGAAAGACTGCAGTTGCTAGTTACTGTTGATTATCACAACCATCGAGATATGCATAACCTAAATGAAATTATCTCTATAATATCTAAACTTCGACAAAAGGAATTATAGAATAGAACGACAACGAAGTTAGATGGAGGTAAATATTTATACACATTTTTCGAAATTGTAAAATTGGAATAGTCTGCATTTGCATTTTGATAAGTAAACATCGTAATAAAATGAGCGGGGAAAGAATTATATCTTTAGATGCTATAAAAATTTTAGAAGAAGTTGTCATGGAGATGAAAAAAAGTTTATCAAACAATTCAACTAGCCAACATTTGAATGGTATGCCTAATGAATCTCTGGCAAATACTAAAATAGTGCAAGATAAACCTACACATGATAATGTTGATGCGAAAGATCAGAACATAGACTCCAAGTCAGACGTTTCTGGTAGAAAAGAAAGAGACAACTTAAATCATATACTAAAGAGGATTTAAATAAAGCCATTGACGAAATAAACAAAGGATGGATTACTGGTTCAGAAGCATCCGAAATCTACAATGTTCCAAAAGCTACACTCTATACGAAACTCAGATCAAACGAAAATCGTGTACAAAATTTGGATATGTATACTACACATTTCCCAATTAAAAGGAGGAAAAAGTGACTTTTGTGTGCGTGTATGTGTGTATTAGTTTTAATAAATAAAAATATATTTCTATGTGAAGTGTACTTGTTAAGTATTTGAATTGAAATATAAATATTGTTTCAAACGTTGTGGTTTTATTTATATATAATGGTATTGTTAGGATACAATTACTCGGAAGCAGTAGCAGAATCTTGGTTTATGTAATATCATAGAAGTCAAACAAAAAAAAATTTAAACTAAAAGGTATGTTTCAAACACGTAGTTGTACTCATTTCTATTAAAATTAAATGTAGCGCTCTTTGTTATAATTCTTTTCATAAGAACTTAGATACCCATTTCAGTTGCGGGATATTTGAAAATTAAACAATACTTCGGATATGTACCGATTGTGCCCGATTTGTGTGCACGCACGAAACAACCAGTATGGAATGTATTCTATGAACTTGCACACGCGCAAGGGTGCGCATGGGCATGGGTGTGCATGCGCAGGAGTGCGCACGGACACATTACGAGTTAGAGGCCTTGGTATAAAATTTCCAGTTTTATGTTAAAATTTTTCTAAGTCAGAACTACTAATAATTTTACCAAGACCCAAAATATTCAAAATCTAAAGTAGTTACGAAAATGTATTCACTCTGTTGTTCCAGAGACCTCAACTTCATTCACTAATAATGTGCATGACTATACCCCTAATAGCTTCGCATACTACATTAATTGCGGTTATGATGACAGGACATATGTTGGACACCGCCATATCGCGTACATTTTCTTGATTAGGAACAGTTTTGCTATCCGATCTAGGTCGGATTAAAATTAAAAGTGCTTTTATTAAATTAATAGTCAGACGTCATCGACAAACAATGCAAGGCTAATGATCATACATTTCACTAAATTTATTTAGAATATACGTCTTATGTTGAACTACATTTAAAATAGATTATCGAACCACTTTCTAGGTCAGCGTGCAGAATTAATATATGTATTATACCTTTTGGTTTAATCATTTGTATGTGGATTTACTAATTGAAAATTTTAACAATTCTAGCCACTAATAAATATTTTTGGAGTTTAACTCTATTATCGAGCTAAATCTAAATAAAAATGCAAAAGTGTTTTGCTGATAGGTTTTTGAATATTAATACAATATATACAGGTCTTTGTTGGAACTAATTTTAAAAGACGTGATAATTAATTTCAATTCCCCAGGAAAATTCTATACTAATTTTATAGGTTACACCAGGGGTTTATCTCAAAAGACAAACCGATACGGTTTAGAAATAGATTAAAGGTGAATTATATACGGTGCTTGCAAAAGGTTAATCTGCAAATCATTAAGGGTCATTCGATTTGAAAAAATTCCGAGGATTTGAGAACCTGAGGAAAACACAATAATAATTGAAATCTTACACGATGGTATATTAAAAATACTGCTAAGAGTAATTTTGTTTAATAATTCTAAAATGGCGTTGGTGGTTAAATACATACAGGTAAAACCCACTATAAAACAATTATACGCGTCACTTTTCCAGACAAGACTTGCATATAACGCCAACTAATATAATAAGAGCTGCGCACGCTCGACCATCGGTATAAAAGGTGAGAGCCATGTTCCAGTGCATTAGTCGTCAAAGTATTATCGAGTTTGATTAAAATTATAAATTAAAGATGGATTTTTCTTGTGTTGACGTTACAAGTGATGTGCGAGTACCACAATTAAATATCAACCAACTAGTTGGTAAGTCAACCTATAGGTTAGGCGAATTTCCTTCAAATTATCACCACCATATATTAGAAGTTGGTTTTGATTTATATGGTGGTCTTCAACCTGCCATCCAAGTTATTTGCTGTAGTGGTATGTGTGCTGATTCTACGATAACATTTTCTTACTTCGATTGGAAGAAATTGTGTACTTTTCAAGTGGAATTTCAAATTCACCAATTTGCTCAAGACTCAAAACAAGTCAGATTAAATGGTTTGACTACTGGAAACGATGTTGTTGAGATACAATTGGATCAAGATTTCAAATTGCAGCTGAGCACAGCCTTTAATAGAAGTATATGGCTGTTGAACAATTTTGAAAAAGAGAATTTATATAATATGGAGATTACGAAAGATGGGAATGTTATTGTGCTACCTGCGTACGAGTGCATCAAGCTATTAAATTTGCGAGAATTGATCTGTTTTAAAATGGCTGAGTTAAGGTGTAGAAACTTTCCAGAATTTTACGAAAAATTTGTTGGTGATATAAAAAAAGTATGTGGAAATACAACGGAGGAAGAAAGGGTTCAAACGTTATTAGAGGGAGAGAGCAGTGCCAGTATTTCTCTGTCTAATGATTGCAGCAATTTAAATTACTTGACAGTGTTGGAACTTATTAAATGTTTCCCCATTCAGTACTTGAAATATGCAACTGCAAGGCAATCGCTTGCGCAAATGTTTAGAGATTTGGCTATCCCAGATTCGCCAGACTCTGGTTACCACAGCGGTTTATAGATGTTATAAATACATGTATGTATTCTATTAAAAACATTATATTTTTCTTGATAAAGTTTGTTTTTACATATTTGTACCGCCAACATTACCATAAATTATTAATAGACGTATTAAACTATCCTGTTTTTATTTTTAGGTTTAAAGTGGTGTACCCCGCAAATAATAAACACAATATACCGCATGTTAACAAAAAGTTGTGGGGAAATTTAAAGACGAGTTTAACGGTGACTTGGTGTTAGAATTTGTAGGTAAGAAGGCTAAGTCTTACTGTATTGTACGCGAGAAGGACACGATTAAAAAGATTAAAGGGATCTCACGAAGTGTAGTTAAGTAAAACCGCGGTGCTACAACCTATAACGAGCATATATTCCCAAAAGTGGTGGGCATCCAGCTACGCAACAGTGCGTGGGAGAATAAGGATTCTCCAATAAGAAATTAAAGTCATTGGGTAATGGTAGAAATGTTAAACCTATAAAGGCGATTATTAATTGTGGTTTAGTGACCGCGTTTGTGCACTCTTCGAGTGTCTTCGGCAATCTTCGATTGTTTCCAAAGCATGTCATTTTCGAAAAATATGGCGTAGAAGTTATTTAAAATTAAATTGCTTTATTAGTAAGTATTCTGTATACAACAAGTTGGGTGTTCCCTTAGCAAAGTGTTTATTTAAAATTTGTATCCTGCAATTATTAATCAATTTCTAATACACAAACATAATTAATAGAAAGTCCAAGAAAAGAAATTATATACAGTTTTCACATGTGATTCACATGCTCGTTAAGAAATTGATTTGAAACGACTTGTATTTTCCAAGCATTTAGCATCGAGCATATCTATTGTATTTCTCAAATCATATACCCGCTAATTAATAAAAAAAGAAAGGCTACTTTCACTATACGTCACATAATTGTAAAGCAATTAGTTTGTCCTCGTCTACGTATTTTCCAACAATTTAGCATTGTGCATGTAATTATGTTAAAACCAGAAAAATTTTAAGTCATGGGTTTTTGCGATATTCTGAGAAAAGCACATTACTGTTTGAAAAAATTATTTTAAATACTAAGCACTTATGGCTTATAAAGAACTCATTTCTATAATCTCCACGGTTTTTGATTTTTGGAGATGTTTGGTTTAAGCATATGTCATAGACGAGCAAAAATTTTAATAAGATTTGAGAGCTTTAAAGGGTAACTTTGCAGGGCGTGATCCGATTTCAAATCTGTTTGCAGATTCGAATTCTACATAAAATTCTAAGTTAATTTAATGTATCGCATGTATAAAAAAATTTATAAGAACGCTCAAAAGTCGCTATAGGCAAGAAATCTTAAAATCAGGGTAGCTCCCTTGGGGGTGATGATATCTGAAAAATTCCTAGAAATTTGGGTAGCTGAGAAAATTCTAATATTAATTGATACCAAACAAGATAGGTTTATCTCGAAAGATGCATTGGTTAGACGAAGAAAACTATTTGGTTCAGAATGTTAGCGGTAAGAAATTTTAAAAATAGGTTTATCTCGAAAGATGAAAAATTTAAGATATATTTATCTCGAAAGATGAAAAATGGTTAGTCGAAGAAAACTTTCTGGTCCAGGGCGGCGGCGGCGGCGGCGACAGCGGCGGCGGCGGTGACGGTGGCGGTGGCGGTGGCGGTGGCGGTGGCGGTGGCGGTGGCGGTGGCGGTGGCGGTGGCGGTGGCGGTGGCGGTGGCGGTTTCGGTGGCGGTGGCGGTGGCGGTGGCGGTGGCGGTGGCGGTGGCGGTGGCGGTGGCGGTGGCGGTGGCGCTGTCCTCGAATGAACATATTCTCCTACTCAAGTTCTCGATTAGTTTGTTCACTGTTGCTTTGTGAAAATTTAAGAATGTGAAGAGTTCGCCAACGTGCAAATTAACGACAACTAAATGATTTTGAACGGCGGCACTGACCTAACTTATCAATTTTTCCTTCTATCTAACCTAAGTCTACACAAGTCCAACTAACCTATCCTAACTCCAGACAACACTAGCTAACCTAATTCCTGACAAGTCCAACTAACCTAACCTAACTTCAGACAACACCGACTAACCTAACTCCAAACAACGTAAACTAACATAAACCCTCCTTCCTCCACCATACTTTGTGCTTCTCTCCTCTCGCATCCGTATGACATACATCCGACATACATCCAAACTATATCCGACATATGTTGGACATATGTCCATTATCCAACATATGTCAGCCATATCCGCTATATGTCGGACATATGTCCAACATTCGAACTAAATCCGACCTAGGTCGGATTAAATCCGATCTAGGTCAAATTTTCATCAGACCTAGGTCGGAGGCAAGCTTACCCTATAAGGCAATTTTACCCTATAAGGCAATTTTACCCTATAAGGCAATTTCGCCCTATAACGCATTTTCACCCTAACCTAACATCCTACATATATCCGACATATATCCGGACATATGTCGATCCGCACCCCTGCCCAGTCCGACCTAGGTCGGATTTAATCCGACCTAGGTCGGACTGGGCAGGTCGGATAACAAAACTGTTCCTAAACAAGAGAATGTAAGCGATTTGGTGGTGTCCGACATATTCAGGTATAGTCGGCAATATACATCCCCACTCTGTAGAGTACATAATTTTTCGTATTCAATTTAGTATTTGGCAGTAGCTAGAACGGTAAACAGGAGCGTCTCCAAGGTGATTAACGTTCCTCAACTTCTTGGGACTAAAGTGAAACCAACAAATGAGCGATTTGGATTGTGGCTGCTGGTAGAAAATATGTGCAACAATAATCTGGTGACAGACATTGGTAATATTTGTTATGTCGAAGGCAAACAGATGCTGACTGGTGGACTACACACATCAATTACGGAACCATTTTGTGAAAATATTATGTTGGTTAAAATTTGCAACCTTTCTGATGCCGAGAAAACATCTGCAAACAAAAGGATGTTTATCTTAAAAAAAAAATTTGTGGTGTATTTAACAGCTATCTACGAGGAAAGTTTGACCGATTTATTTCCGCTAGGCATGGTGTTAAAGCTAAACTTCCGTTTTCTCTGGAAAGTACTAACAAGATGGGTAGAGAGTAAAACAAATAATCGGAAAAGAAAACCTCGAAAGCATTAATAAAAAATTCCAAAATCCTATGTGTGCTCCGTACAACGTGGAACTAGCAGATGTTAAGTTGGAAACTTTATTAGAAAAACTACCAGATATATTAGACAACTCAAAAAAGATTATTACTATCTTTTTGACATGAATGTAACCCAAGAGTTTGCTGGCATATTTAGCAAGATTGAGATGTGTAGTTATTTAACTACAAACCATAACTTTTGCTACAAGGGCGAATACGAAGAAAACTGCAATATTATAGTTGACAACGATTAAACTGTGGGAATCGGTTGTTTAACATGGCTAACAACCAATGCAAGAATTAAGATATACAACAAATTTGTGTGTCAGATAACAAATCCTAGTGTTAATAAACTACTTGGAAATCATATACTAGATTTTTACGTTGTCCAGATGCACGTTTAAGGGAAACATTCGCGTCTACTTTGACCAAAGAACGTGGTATTACGCGATTGGAAGCGACAATATACACCTGTATAATTGGAAACTATGTCAGTGCGGAACAGGTGTATGATCCCTTAAAAAGACTGTTTAACCTTATTGGAAGATAATAAGTTATACTTCCTAAAGGCGCCAATGACCTCGGTACCACTTGTCAAAATGTGGAGTAAGCTTTCGGACAAGCTACAAAATAGCTGCTGTTTAGTGTATAATAACCTACTACAGTACGTGTATTGGGAGAATAGCAATACAAAGAAATTGACTGGCTTGCAAATTAAGTTGTCCGAAAAACCAGAGGAAAAGGAAAAATTGATAAAGTATGTGCTTTCGGCTTTTAGTTTTAACTATTTGCCGGTAAATTGTTTGAAGATAGTAGAGGAGGAAGACAGCCAAGATAAAAGAAAAATCTTACACAGGTGCTACATTAAAGCAGGTAGTACATATTTTACATAATCTGCAACACATATTCTACAATTCCAAAAGAAATAATCATTTTAGAACTAGGGTTGATAAACATTCGCCCAGAGGTTGTACGACAACGCGTAAATATTGGTAGTAAACTCTATTCGTTTACGCTAAAGAAAATTGCCCCATTATGCATGCCATACGGTGTAGGTGGAAGAAAAACACAGCGGGAACTAGAGGAAACGTATGCAAAAAGGAAAAGTCAGACTACATGGAAAATACTGCGCAAATACGCGAACAATACAAAGATGTGTTAGACAAAGAACATCTTATAAGAGAAAATGAGGAACAATTAATTATGTGCCGATGAACTGACTTAGATACATCCGAGTTCTACAAGCTGTATGCATTTGTGGTTAGTAAGAAAAACTTTTTTAGTTATGTAGGCGTCCTTGCGGAAAAGGAAAGTACTAAATCCGTATACTTTTTAAAAGGTTATTCTAAAAACGTATTTATCAAAATGGCAGATAACATAGACAAACTAGAGGAATGTGGGTTTCGTAACCTTGGCGTACACCACACGCAAATGGGTTTCGCTAAACATTGTATATTTGCCTAGTAACGAACCTTTCGGATCATTTAAAACCGAGGGTCCTACAACCTATAACTTCCATATATTTTCAAAAATGGTGGACATGCAACTACGCAATAGTGAGTGGGAGAATAAGGATTTCTTCCAATACCGACAAGAAAAAGTCGATCAAGCTAACAAAATACGTATACAGGATATAGTGGAGGAGTCGCGATTGAAAGATTGTCACAAGCTGTAAGAATTATACGAAGGAATGGATCTGGTTGTCGGTGGAATCAAAGGCTTTATATAAAGAGACAAACTTTGGTACATTTTGCAATTCGAGAACTTAGAAGGTCTCTATATATCATGGCTAGAAAAGGAGATAAAGGACTTGGGTGTCGATTTAAATTTTAAGCTGCGAATAAAATTAGATAAAATTAATACCACTCCAAACAAACATAATGAAAGGGCTGTTTCCCGTGTATAACTTTGTATTAAAATTAAGTTTAAATGGCTCCATGCTTGGCGTTAAATATTTTTAAATTTTGTTATGTGTAATATCAGAATAAAAATTTTAGAATAGTATTACATTGCTCTTTATTTATAAAAGGCTATGACGTCACCACGAAATAGCAGTCACACATAAAGGGGTGCGCATGGGCAGGGGTGCGCATTGGCAGGAATGCGCATGGGCAGGGATGTACCTGGGCGTATACGAGGGAAGCGAAAGTTAAGTCACCAAGCATCTAATTCTTTATTTGGGTAGTATCAGTACTTGCCTGCATATGTACCCGGAGTAAAAAACACGATTTGTACACGCAGCTTATTAATAAAATTAGTTTATCGAGCGAAGATGACAAGCGTTACGTCATCCCTGGATGTGTATTAACATATGCATGGAGGCATAAAGATATAGGTCTAAGATAGTTGTTTATATTTGTATATAATTTGTAAATCTAATGTATAAATTAGTTTTAAGATTGTATAATTTTTAAGTTCTTCTTCCGTCCTCCCTTTTTTCAAATCCTTCCTGCTTCTATTCTGGTGGACAGAGTGTACGTGTTACCTTCACGTGGTGTTCGCTGGAACCAATATCTTGTCTTTGTAATCTGCAAAATGTTGGAACAACGTGTACCAGTTGTAATTATTACAGTTAATAAATTTCTATACCTATACGTTTTATCAAGTTCCCCTTTAAGAGGTGGATGGTGGGATGTGGAGGTATGTGGAGGGATGTGGAGGAATGTGGAGCGATGTGGAAGGATGTGGAGGACGGTAGAGGTATGTGGAGAGTGGTGGAGGTGGTTCCAGAACCGATGTTCTCCATCTAACGTTACGTTTATTTTCAGCATAAAGTAATTACAATAATTTTCAACTCAAATTCCGTTGGCGTTATAAACGAAAATTAATTCAGTAAATTAAAATAACCCTTTCACGTGTTAATTCAATTATCTGTTTGCATCAATTCGATTTCTATTGTTAAATCCTTCCACTAATTAATCATAAATACTCTTTCTAAGATTTCCTTAACGTAAAGTTTATGCTAAAATTAAATAGGCGATAACTGGTTCTAAGTATCCGATAATTGTGTTTTCCATTAAAAGCTTCGCCGAATTAAAACCGCGTATTATCCCAATAATCCGTGTTTTTCTAGTTTTACGTCTTATCTACAATATTACTTTGAGCTCTGATCCTTAGTTAAACGAAATGAATATTCACTTTATTCTCGAATAGCAAGACGAAAACATCTATTTTGGTTTTCTCCGTGTAGTTTTCGCGTGGTAAATATTTAGGGATTTTGAAAACTGTACTTTTCGACGTCAATAAATTAATTTTTATTTTGTAATTACTATAGCTCTTCCGTTGGCCTTAAGGCTACGATGAATGGTCGCCCCGGGTTTGGATGGGTGGATCACCCCAAGGCGGGATCACGCACATCTTTCCTCTGCCCCGTTATTAGAGACGGCAGCAACTCGAGGGTGAGTGTTTCTTCAATACTTACGTTAAGACCATATCGATTTGGATTTTACTGCATTTACATGCATTCTCAAATTTAATTCTTATGTACGATAATTATTGAACTATTTTGGTATTTACTGCTTTTATATTAATGCTTTGCTATTTGTTTTTAAATAACTAAAAAACTGTACGACTGATTAATGTGAAAATGGCTTAAAGACTTGCTGGCACATTTGAACCTGTTGTTGCCATTGTATTTATAGACTTAGTTTTAGATTTACCATGCTGATTTAAAGTTGTTGGTTTTAGAGGGGTAATTTCGTTTCTCTTTCCTTTCTAGTTGAAAAGTAATCTAGGGTAGTAACCTAAAACCGGCAGCTCACCAAGTAAAAAATGATTTGTTTTTTTTTTGTATATTTTTTGCTTAGTTTAGGATGTTAGGATTAATTGTTTGTTTCTTTTTGGGTACTACGATACCTTGTACATATTGTGTTTAATTATATATCGTTAAGAAGTGAAAACCTGGGCGAAGATTTCTAAAGGCATAACGATTTTGGTAAAAATCACCGACACGGATTGTACTGGAACATCCTTGCAACCAATTAATTATCAACTCAATATATATGTTTATTTTTGCAAGAAATAGTACCTGTAAAGGAACCGTTTATGTAAAAAGGTTGTTTAAGAAAATCATCATCAGTTGCTATCTTGCAGCTAACGAAGTTGGGAATTTTGAACAGTTTGGAATTTCAAATTTAAAGCACCTACGAAAGGATAACCAATCCAACCATTGCTTATTGCAGTCAAAAAAATTTTAAATTGTGCCAAGCAGAACGTATGTTTATTAAAGAACTGTATTTTTTAAATAAATTGTTATATTGATTTGATTCTCTTAATTAAAATGGATTTAGTAAAGTATGTCCTAAGAGCGAGTATGTACATAAAAATTATAAAAGCGTTACTTTATTTAAGCCTAAAGGTGTCTTGCGAACACAGTTACTAAATAACAATATAAAATCACAGTTTAAATATGCAAGTACTTACCTATGATTTCGACCGTGAAAATTTTGCAACACTATACACTTTAAATTGAACGTTTAGTATTATTTTCTCCTTATTTATGCACATAGAAAAGCGGAGTAATGGTTTTAAGTTCACTTAATTTAAAATCGTTTTTGTTAATTACATGTTTGAACTATTATCATTATAGAAAAATACCCTCAAACTTGCTATTAATAATTTAAAGCTCATTTAGTAACGAGTGTAATATTTCTTTCGTATCCACACATACGAAAAGCATGAGTAATAGTTTTAAATCATCTAATTTATTTAGAAACGCCAGTTACGTTTCGGGCCTTGGAAGCGGTCGTTTTAAAAACTTCTTCCAAAACCTTTTGTAACAAATTTTATTATTCAAACAGATATTAAATATGGAATTTTGACAAACTAGATTAAACATTCTAAGTCGAAATAAAATAATAATTGAATTAATGCTAGGGCGAGTAGTCTAAGTAAACGGCAATGTTAAAGCTAAAACACTGTAGACTTACTGACTGATCTCTGGCTTCCGGGGTATTTATGTTGTCCCTGTCCCTCACATGCCTGTGGGAACTTGCAGAGCTCATGTCTTCTTATTTCTTAATTCTAGTCATTATACAATGTAACAATCTTAATTTCTAAGTAATTGCGGTTTCTTAACCGTCTGTGACCTGCACCTGCAGTCTGGAATACAATGTATTACATCCGTTCTCACAACTTGCTTGTGAACTTTTAATAATCCTTATTTAATTATCCTTGAGATACAATGTTACATCTAACTTAATAATTCTTTATAATTCTTACTAACTCCTAAAAATTTCTATTTTTTGAAGATCTGGTATCCATTAATAATTTAAGTTCTGCATGGGGTATGGCAATACTTTTTGATTGACATTATTTAAATTGGTTATGTTTGGTCGTTTATAAATCGGTCTATCTGAAAATTTGGGCACGCATTTTTTTCGCCGTTCTTTTCGTAATTTTCGCATGGTTCGTCGCGTTCGTAATTTTCTACACGGTTTGATTCATCGTTAGATTCTTCTACTTCTTGGTGAAATAATTCTTCCGGGGTAAAGTTTCGTTTCTGGTTATGACTTGGTGGGATTTGCGATATTTTTGTATTTTGTCTGGTGTTACCAGATGAGGTGTCCATAGGAGTTGGTTTGTAATAACTGTTAGGGCTGTTATTGTTATTTATCATTGGTGTGTTTCTAATGGGGTTTGCACCACATGTTTGTCTTTGTTGGTTTATGTTTTAGTTGAATCTTGGTGGAAATGCGGGTTTTGTAAAATTTGAGTTAAATGTTAGTCTCGGAAATTGTCTGAATTGATTGTTAAAATTTGTGTTATTAAAATTTGGGTTGTTAATTCGGGGTTGATTGATATGTGCGTTAAATGGAGTAAATTTTGGTTGGGTGGTCGTTTGTCTCGCGGCTTGTATGGCTTTTATTGGTGAATAGCTTTTATTTGCGTTAGGGTTATATAGTCTGTTTCGATAATACATGACGTTTTCTTCTTCTATGATCATGTTCATTGCTTCTTCTAAGTTTTGGGGATGTTGAAATCTTATTTTATCTGATAGTCGTTCTGGTAATGCGTTTATGTAAGTGTCCAGTGCCATCTCGTCATATATTTTAGTCTTTAGTAGGCGGATATTTTGGTCGGATTCTTCGATTTTTAGCTTTGATAAAATTTAAAATTAAATTTTTTACGTCTTGCATTTATTTCATTCCGAATTGGTATGGGGATTGGTTACTTTCCATTCTATGGTTTATTAGATCGCGGATAAGACATTTGATGTTGCGTTGGTCTCCAAAATATGCTATCAATATGCGTTTAAAAATCTTTCCACTGTTCTAAATCGTCTCGGCTGGTTATTAGTGTTAGTGCCCATCAGGTCGGTTCACTTATTATTAGACGAAAAGTAGAACATTTCGTTCGTTATCGCCTGTTTGTAAAAGGTTTCCAAAAATATTTTACACGCGGTTATAAAATTTCCTAAGAAAGCTTGATCTTCGTTGAATTGAGGAATGCTTTTAAGGTAAATTTTCATATCTGAACTCATGATTGTTAAGGGTAGCTTTCGCTTTTAATTAATATCAAGTTTTTGTAAAAATTAATATTTACTTTTCGGTTTGGTTTGTTAATTTTTAGTTCGAATTGTGTTGGATTATTTAAAGAATCAAGTTATTTATATTTTATACGTAGTTATACGGTGTTATAAATAAATTGAGAGATTTGTGTTTGGTAATGCCTGATTAATTGGTGTAGCCTTGAATTTGTATCTTTTTATACGTGCGGATTTTACAGTTGTCACAGGTTTTAATTTTCTGAAAGGTTTTTATGGGATTAATATTCTATTATAATAATTGCGTTATAATTTGTACGTTTGGTTGCGCCAGTTATGTTTAATTACGTTTTTACTTTAGTCCTGCTGATTAATTGAGTCTGCTTTAATTATCTCGTTTCCATAGGTGTTATATTGATGAATGCGTAAAATGCTTCCTTTCAATTGTATTGTCTAGTTACATTGAATGTTTAGTTATCGAGTCGCAAGTTTTTAACCTGCCGTTTCGTTACAGTGGTTGCATCAATGTCTCTATAATTTATACAATAAGAGTGTCTAATGTAAAGTTTTAGTCTACTGAAAGGTTTTGTTTTCAGTCTAGGTGATAAATTAATTTTGTCTTTTTTACAATTATATACTTCGTTAATTGCTGAAGTATTTAATCATAAAATATGTAACGTTTGAATGAATCTTTTCAGTGATATAGATATTTAATTATAGATGTTCTTTATAAAGTTGCGATGCGTGAATGGTTTTATTAAATGATGAAGATTTGCGTTGTAAATTTGCACGCATTGTTTTAACTTATGATGGTTTAATTTACCATTTCGATGGACCTGCACCTTGCCGAAGTTCTAAATTACTAGAACAGGTGAAATGGCTTGCGTGTTCTAATGAGCTAAAGAGCCAAAGTACAAGTCCAACCAAAGTAGTAAGGTCGTTAGTGAGGAACCAGACTAAGACAGGTCCCCGAAAGAGGGCAGCGGCTCTTTTGGTACTTAGATCGGCAGAGACCATAGGGGTCGGTATGGCAGTCTAAGACACTACCGCGATGTGGAAGGCAACGGGAAACCACCACATTATCTCCCAAGTACACAGCGTACTTAAGTTGTTACAAACATGATGGCATTCTCTAGGGTAAAAGATTCCGGAGTTAAAATAGTCCCTAATTTGGATCTCCGGGAGGGGACTACTTCGGAAGACGCGATCAGAAAGATAAAATTAAGAGGCGGGAACATTCTGCGAGTCGGAGCGTGGAATGTTAGAAGTATGAAGCAAGTAGGTAAGCTAGAGAACCTAAAAATCGAAATGAATAGGTTATCACTAGACATAGTAGGGATCAGCGAAATTCGGTGGCCAGAGGCAGGGGATTTTTGGAGTGGAGACTTCATGGTAATTCATACAGGAGCAGATGAAGGAAATTTGGGTGTGGGGATAGTTATGCGGAAAAAGATAGGATACTGTGTAGAAAATTACTTACAAAAGAACGAAAGAGTACTCATGGTTAAATTAGAATCTAAACCGGTAAACACAGTAATAATACAAGTATACATGCCCACCTTTAGCTACAGTGACGAAGAGGTAGAAGCCATCTACAAAGATATCGAAGACATATTAAGATACGTAAAAGGACATGAAAATTTAATAATTACGGGGGATTTTAATGCCGTGGTAGGTGAGGGTAGGGAAGGGGCGGTAGTAGCCTTATTTGGTTTTGGCACGAGAAACGACAGGGGAAATAGGCTGGTAGAATTTTGCGACAACAACAATTTAATCATCACAAACACATTATTTCAACATCATGCTAGAAGACGATATACGTGGAAGATGCCAGGAGATATAGGAAGATATCAAATAGATTACATTCTTGTTAGACAACGGTTTAGGAATCAAGTAAAAAACTGTAGAAGCTACCCAGAAGCAGATATAGACACTGACCACAACATTGTAATTATGAAGGCCGCACTTAAATTTAAAAATGTGAAAAGAGGAACGGAAAAATGCACTTGGACTTGAAGAAACTAAAAGATAAAGATATTCAAGAAAGATTCGAAAAGAAGTCAAATGAATTGCTGAATGATATCGGGAAAATATCTGATACTAGAGAAGTAGAAACAGAATGGAATAACATTAAATCCAGCCTAGACATGGCGGCCAGAGATATTCTGGGGTATACACAAAAAGAAAATAAGATAACAAAGGATATCCTGAATTTAATAGAAGAAAGACGAAAATACAAAAATAAATCAGACGAAACAGGAAAACAGAGATACAAAGCCATAAAATGGGAAATTATTCGAAAATGCAGGAAAGCTAAAGAACAATGGATTGATGGAGAGTGCAAAGAGGTACAAACTAAGATGGAAATAGGAAAGACAGACGAAGCATACAAATTAATTAGAATGAATTTTAGGGATATAAAACCGTATAGCAGAAATATAAGGGACGCACAAGGAAACGTCATTATAGAAAATGTAGAGAAAGTGGGTAGATGGCAAGAATATATAGGGAATTTATATGCAGGAGAGGAACAACTGCATTAGAACAGGAATCAGACATTGAAAATGATGACTTGGGATATCCTATACTTAGAGACGAGTTTGAATTAGCATTAAAAAGTCTGAAAAATGATAAGGCGCCGGGTACAGATAAGGTGCAAGCAGAAACTCTAAAAACCGCTGGACAAGCAGTAACAGAACGTCTATTCCAACTTGTAGGCTATATGTATGAGACAGGCGAGATATCCAAAGATTTCAAACGTAGCATCATAGTAACTATACCAAAAAAGAAAGGTGCGGATAGATGTGAAAATTTTCGAACAATGAGTTTGACAGCACACGTGTCAAAAATATTAACTAGAATTGTGCAACGACAAATGTAAAAACGGGCGGAAGAAATACTAGGAGAAGACCAGTTTGGGTTTAGGCGAAACAGGGGAACACGGGAGGCTATTTTAGCTCTAAGAGTGATAATGGAGAAAACAATAGAAAAAGGGGAAAGAAAGCATGTATATAGGATTTGTAGATCTGGAAAAAGCATTCGACAATGTAAATTGGAAAAAAATGTTTGAAATACTCAAAAAGATTGGAATGAGTTAGAGGGATAGACGAATAGTACATAGCTTATACAAAGAGCAAACAGCAGTAATAGAATTAGAGCAGGAACGTAGAGTAGTAAACATTAAGAAAGGGGTGAGACAGGGATGTGCCCTATCCCCATTGATTTTTAACTTGTACATAGAAGAAGCAATGAATACTGTCAAATGCAGGAAGACATTTGGAATTACTATGCAGGGACAAAAAATTGATATGCTTAGATTTGCAGATGATATAGCGGTATTAGCGTCTAGCAAGGAAGAGTTAGAAGCTGCTCTTAATGAAATGGAAACGATTCTAACAGAGAGATACTGTATGAAAATTAACAAAACTAAAAGTAAAGTTCTAGTATGCAAATGTGGGGAAAATAAATCAAAAACAAGAATACAAGTATGTAACACGAACTTACAAGAGGTTAAGGATTTCTGCTACCTAGGAAGCCAAATAACGCAAGATGCGAAAAGCACAAAAGATATAAAACAAAGATTAGCACAAGGTCGTGCTACATTTAACAAGAAAAAGCAACTACTGTGCTCAAAGACCACAAACATAGAAACAAGGAAAAAATTGCTTAAAACATATGTGTGGAGCACAGCACTGTACGGCTGTGAAGCTTGGACAGTAGGAGAAGCGGACAAGAAAAAGGTAGAAGCCTTTGAAATGTGGTACTACAGACGTATCATGAAGATATCATGGACAGACAAAGTTAAGAACGAAGAGGTACTAAAAATGGTAGGAAAGAAAGAAATATGTGGAAAACGGTAAAAAATAGGAGAGATAGGATGATAGGCCACATACTACGGCATGAGGGAATAGTGCGGAATATATTAGAAGCAGAGATAGGAAAAAAGAGAAGAAGATGCAGACCTAGGTTAGACTACTGCACACAGATAGTAAAAGATGTAGGCTGCAGAAATTTCAGGGAGATGTGTAGGCTAGCCCAGAATAGAAATCAATGGAGGTACGCAACCAACCAATCCCAAGATGGATAAACTAATGACGAAAAAATAACTGTGCTTAAACATGATGATTATTATAAGTAACTACAAGAATTGGTTGGGCAATATTCTCCGAATAATGTGTGTGAAAGGATTTACTGGAAAAGCATTATTTCGGAAAATGTCTAAGTGTTGGGGGATTTTGGTAGCCACAGGTTGCTTAGCTCCCTTCACTGAATCTCGGTGAAATAGGGCATAAAATTAGAAAACAATAGAAGGGGAACGAGCTGAATACACATGCTGTGTGAGAATTTCAGGGAACTATGTAGGATAGCTCAGAATATAAATAAGTGCAGGTACGTGTCCAACCAGTTTTGAGACGGAAAACCTAATGACGAAAAAATAAGCGCAGATAAATCTAAAGATTAGTACAAACAACTAGTTCTTGGTTGCGAAATATCTGCAACTAATGTTGACTGTGCGAAAAGATAAATTGGAAAATATATTAAATTGCTAAATGGTTAAGTGTTGGGGGTACTTGGCAGCCACAGGTTGCTTACCTCCCTTCACAATCACTGAAGGTCGGAGAAATAGGGCATATAACTGTAAAACAATAGAAGGTGATCGAACTGCATCTAACAAGAAAGAACGACGCCTATGAAGAAAGACAACAAACATAGAATAAGAAGAAAATTGTTGAAAGCATATGTGTGGAGCACAGCACAGTATGCCTATAAAATACGGGCAGTCTAAAACGCAGACAGAAAAACGGGAGCAGTCTTTTGAAATGCTGTGCTTCAGATGTATGAGGACGATAGCATGGACAGACAAAGATAATAACAAATAAGTTGTAGAAATAGTAGGGGAACAAAAATATCTGGGGAAAAAGAGAAATAGAAGGGCGAAATTTCAAGGAAATCTGTAGGTTAGTTCAGAATAGGAAACAATGATGGTACGTGTCTAACCAGTTCTAGGACTGAAGACCTAATGATGATGGTTTAATTTAATAAAAATGCTTCTGTATTTTAGACACTGAATGTTTAATTTATAGAAATGAAGGTTAAGTTTTAAATAGTCGTTCCTATAATTAGTTGCGTTTTATACATTAAGCTTTCGGTACTAAAATGGTAAAATTAATTGCGTTCTATTTTTACGTTTCAAACTTGCTGAATTGAACTCGTTTTCGTTTTGTATTAATAATTCGTGCGCCAGTTATGTTTCAGTTTATTAATAATTCGTAATAATTGTACTAATTTGCACATATAAATGCGTCTTTTCAGTTTTCTTGTTTAAAATTCTCTTGTTTTAAAAATAAGTTTTCGTAGTTGAAAATAATTTCTCTTAGTAAATTATTTTCATAAAATGGCATAAATTGCAAATATAACAACAAAAAAAGTCTGTACATACATAAAATATTTGCTTACTAGCTAATATCAATAAATTTGTAAAAAGAATCAATTGGTTTCAAGGATAAATGAACTTACATAATTTTCATCGTCGTTTCTTGGGCTCTGTCGATTTTGTACTTCGTCCAAGTATTTGTTTGGTTTGGCCTCGGTTGATGCTTGTACGTCGTCCAAATTTGTTTGGTTGGTTTTGGTCGATTCTTGTACCTCTTCCAACTTTGTTTGGGTTCTTCCAGATTGAGAATTGAAATTCTTGGTCACTAGTTCTTCGATTCTTGGATTCGTAGTGCCTATCTGGATCTTACCGACTGCACCAGTTACGTTTTGGACCTTGGGAGCGATCTTTTTAAAAACTACTTCCAAAACTTCTTGTAGCAAATTTTATTGTTTATACAGATATTAAATATGAAATTTTGACAAACTGGATTAAATATTCTAAGTCAAAATAAAATAATAATTGAATTAATACTAGGGCGAGTAGCCTAAGTAAACGGCAATGTTAAATGATCTGGGGCTCCCGGGGTATTTATGTTGTCCCTGCCCCTCACATGTTTGTGGGAACATGCAGAGCGCATGTCTGTATATTTCTTAATTCTATTCATTATACAATGTAACAATCTTAATTTCTAAGTAATTGCGGTTTCTTAACCGTCTGTGATCTGCACCTGCAGTCTGCAATACAATGTATTACATCTGTTCTCACAACTTGCTTGTGAACTTTTAATAATCCTTATTTAATTATCCTTGAGATACAATGTTGCATCTAACTTAATAATTCTTTATAATTCTTACTAACTATTAATAATTTCTATTAATGGTACATATAGATCGGAGGATACATAACTCGCCTTAGGCGGTTGAAGCTACTCAGCATTGAGGGAATATACCTTCAAAACCATCATGTTCATTATATGACTCGATAATATTAAGAAAATATGTTCTAATGTATTTACTGCAAATTGAAAATCGATTAGACATGTACTTTCTAACTAGAACGATGTAGAATTAGAAATACTGCCATAATAACCTCCGATTTAAGTACGTATGTAATTCGAAAAATCTCCACAATCCAGGAAATTAACAAGTATTTTTTGAGATTTACGTTTCGTCTTACTTGGCAGTGTTGGAAATTATTAAATGCCACCCCATCAGGTACTTAGAAAATGCGACTGCGAGGCGATCGCTCACGCAAATGTTTAGAGATTTGGCTATTCCAAATTTACCAGACTTCGGTTACCACACCGGTTTATAGTTAGGAATACATGTATATATTTTAATCAAATTATAATATTTCTTAATAAAGTTTGTTTTACTTATTTGTAACGTTAACATATAAATGTATTACACTATTTTGTTTTTTATTCTTAGGTTGAGGTGGTAGTCTTACTGACAGAAAATGATACCCTTAATTATATCGATGGCCGAAAAAGTTGGGAATGATTAAAAGAAAGTTAAACCTCGAGTTGGTCGGTTTAAAAACGTCTGACGATCGATATAGACGTATTTTATGTGATTTAGTGATGCCCGTTAATAAAAAAATACAGGATAAGTATATATAACATTTGGGGTTAGGTGCTCTTAAATCCATCTCTAAATTAAAATAGGGTCTGTAGGTTGTTTCTTAATCATCCTCAAATTTTTTCCTATTTAAATGCACTATTAAGTTCATTTCTAAACTAAAATGGGAATCTGTGCATTAAACGATATTACGAGATGTGCACTAATGATTTCGAATGTATCGATGGTGTAGTGCATAAGGTCTCTGCTTTGCATGCGGGCAGCACGGGTTCGATGTCGCTTGAGTCGATTTTTTTTTCATAAAAGTCTAAGTTATTATTTCATCTTATTCACTGTAATACGATAGTATTTATCAACTTACCTTGTGTAATTAACCACTTAAAATATATATATATATATATATATATATATATATATATATATATATAATTGGAAGATATTCTTGACCATAAAAATAAATATTATTGAGGTTTATTCTTGGAAGTTGGTCAGATAAATAATCCCGAAATTTTCGTGCTTAAGGCCGACAAAAGCAATGCATCAGTTTTAATGCTAAAAGAAGAATATGATAATAAAATGAAAGAGCTTCTTAGCAATGCTACCACCTATTCAGCCAAAAAAATAGATCCTACCTCACAATTACAGATTAAAATAAATTCCCTCATACATCAGTGGTATAAAAAAATTACATAATCTTATGCACAAAAAACCAATTAATCTGCCACAATGGACATGCTCCTTACATGTACGGTCTTCCTAAAGTCCATAAGCCAAATATTCCGCTCCGCCCTATTGTCAGTACTAAAATGCCCCAATCTATAAAATATCAAAATTTCTAATAGAAACTATTAAAAACATTGTGGGCAAAACACAGTTCCATGTAAAAGATAGTTGGGACTTTCAACATTTTATTAAAAACCAAACTATCCCTAATAACCATATCCTAATATCCTTAGATGTAAAATCACTTTTTACAAACATTCCCATTGATTTGGCCATAAACACTATTATAAAAAGATGGCCTGAACTCACATCTTTTACTAAACTGCCGTTAGATGAATTTAAAATAGGGGTTAAATTGTGTTTAGAGACAACATACTTTAAATTTGACAACAAAATCTATTCGCAGATTTTTGGCACCGCAATGGGATCACCTATATCGTCGACCATTGCCGATCTTGTAATGGAAGAACTAGAAAATTGGGCAATTAGCGAACTACATTTTACGCCGACATTCTATAAAAGATATTTAGATGATTGTATTATGTGTCTACCGGCCGACAAAATTTATGATACGTTAACAACCTTCAATGCATTTCACCCGCGCCTGCAATTCACCTATGAGATAGAAACGAATAGAACTATTCCATTCTTAGATGTTCTCATCTCTTATAACAATGCGGGAAATAATTTCCACTAACTGGTATAAAAAGCCACATGGAGTGGAAGATATTTAAATTTTAAATCATGTGTCCCCAAACAGTATAAGGTTAATGTTGTTAATAACCTCATAGAACGCGCTATCATCCTTTCCCATTATAAACATAGGCCAAAAAATATCAAAATGGTTAAAACTATTCTTAGAAATAATCTATACCCTAAATCATTTTTTGAACCAATTATTAAAACAAAAATCCATAAAATTTACAATAATTCTAATAAAAATAAACATACATTGGAAAAACTCGTATTAGTATTTTGTACACCCCGGTACTCTCTGATAAAATAAAAAAATGTCTTAATGCATACAACATGCAGGTGATCCATAAACCAAACAACTCAACGAAAAATATTTTCACCAAGCTCACATCAATAATTGATAAAAAGCACAGAAGCCACACTATTTACCAAATTAACTGCTTAGAATGTCCGGGGTGTATATTGGTAACACTAAACAATATCTAGACAAGAGAATATACGAGCATAAATACACTATTAAAACAAATAACAAAAAAAGTACAGCACTCGCGTTTCATGCTATTGATAAATGCCACCAGTTTGATTTTGTTAATGTGAACATTTTAGGTACTGAGGCTAACGATAATATTAGAGGTTTTTTGGAAACCATCCACATACAAAAAAACACCAACGCCATCAATTCTAAAACGGACCAGGACGGGCTTGTAAATGTTTATTTTAACCTATTAAGCAATACATAACTTTTTCCTCAATAAATATTACCTCTGTTTATTGTAAATATTTGATACAAATGCCATTCTACAAAATTATTATCACCGTTATAGATAAGAAGCAACTAGTTTATACGTTTTAATGTTAGTCCACTTTTGTATCTAACATCGCTAACATTGCAATTGTGTTCTCGATTTTTTATTTTTATAACTACATTGTTTGTATTTCAATTCAAATTAGTGATTATTCCTCATGATACACGCAAAATACCACCTGTGGCTATCGTTATATCCTAGAATAACAATATAAAATTTCTGGTCTGTATACTTTATAGTTAAGAATTTTATTTTAATTATTGACATTTATAGATAATCTATTTGATAATGGTCTGTTTGACCGAAATGCGTCATAGCAAAATATATTGATATTTATACTATTACGATTTTTATGTTTCAAAGACTGGTTTATCTGACCAACTTCCAAAATTAAACCTCAATAATATATATATATATATATATATATATATATATATATATATATATATATATGATATCGTTGCGATAACCTGGTGCCCTCCTTTTCTAAAAAAAATAATTTTAATTGGAATGCCTCGGCTAGCTCAGTTTTAACCACGCACGGAGCTTGCGATGATACAAAAACAAAGAATCCTTAATTTCTCTACTTCCTATATATTTGAGCTAAACACAATTAAATACAATTTATATAATGTTCTCAATATATACAATGTACAAAGCGTTTATAATGTTGTGTTGTACTTACACGCGGCATATTTTACCCGCAATTTTATAAAGCGACCACGCTTTACGAGTGATGCAATCGCTATTTAAGTCAAATTTACATGCACAATTTACATAAAATCAAATTACTCACGTGGTGGCATCTCGGAACTTAAATCTCAGGGTCCAGAGGTAATTTGCAGGTTGGGTTACGCCATGTTCATTACCAAATTGCCATCCGTTCTTCACGTAACTTCTGTCACGCTCGTAGGGGGACGGAAGGAAGATAAGGTAACAGGTACAATAAAGGTAAAGGTACAAGGAACCTACATACATTTTCTAAAGAGAAAAACACACTTCACTAGATAGTTGTTGCTTGGTTCACGTCTCGTGACCTAGTCTCGCTTTCGACACTCGCGCAACCCTGCATTCACTCTGCGCAGGCGCGACTGTTAGGGACGACGGAAGTTAGCGTTATTCATTTAAAAATACGCGGCAATTTACCTATAAATTATATCTAAAACTAAAACATACTACATTGCCATTTTTGGCATGTAACAGTTATTGAATAGAACCTCTTTTATATAATTGAATTAATTTCTCCCAAAAATAATAATTCTCTTTAATTGATCAAAGAGCCTGCAAAAATCACTTTTTATTATTACTTGAAGCTCTATGAACGTTCATCAGTCTTCCTTAAATTTTTACAAAAATTATAACGCATGCCAAAACGATTTTTGTTGACCCTCACATAAATTTTCGTGAATGTAATTGTTTTAAATATTCATAAATAAAATCATCAATGCAACAAAATATGTATAGTGGCTAACCTGTTGTCCTTTTTTGGAGTGTCTTGTTCCCCCAATTCAGACCAGCTTCTGCTTCAATTACTCGCTGGTTCAGCTTCAGTTTTATAGTTTCCCAAATAGGATTTAGAAAATCTGCGCTATGTGGATTTTTCAGGTATTCATGCAAATACTCCAATTTGGATCCAGTAATTATTTGGATGTACTTGTTCGACTTCTCCAGGTCGGTTGTTTGGATTTTTTTGTTCAACTTTTCCAGGTCGGATCCAGAAATAATTTGGATATACTTATTGAACTTCTCCCGGTTGGATCCAGCAATTACTTGGAGTCGTTTTTGAGGATTAAACGATGAACCTTGTTTGATTATTCACCAACATCACATTTAAATTATTAATTATAAAATCACTTGCAATTATTTCGCGTAAATATTTTATATCAGGTGATGTGGACCGTTACTTCATTCGAGTCAAACTGATTTGTTTACGAATTCCTGTGGTATTTAAAGAAAACACCTATCTGTTTGTAATTGGTCGCTCAAGCGCAAAGTTCGTTGATTACCGCCTTGTACCTTAATTTTCACATGCAGGATTGGGTATTTCTATGGAATTTCCATGTATAACGAAGTCGAGACGCTCTTCATTGCACGTAAGATTTCAGGTTATTTGTATAAATTTGCCGGAGTTTAAAATCTTCCGTGGTCTTTTAAATCACGTACGCTTTGTTTGTACAGCAAATTTGTTGAAAGCTGTCTTATACTCATGCTATTATTATTTCCAAATTATGAAGATGATGTATTTTTATAGTTTTTGTTCATGTAGCTTTGTATTTATTGATGCATGAAACTATATGCGTTTATCTGTTTTACGCATTCATAAACCTGCTCGTTTAAATCGCATTCCTTGCATAATAATGATGCACTACTAATGCGTATTGTTTTATAGCTTCTGTCCATGTGGTTGTATGACTTGCAAGGTTATTTATTTAGTTAAACCTTTTTGAATAATCTTTCTTTCTTTGAATATAATTATAATTATGGTTTATATACAGGGCGTTGGTATTTGCCTTTTTGCCTAATCGTCGAATTTCGCATTTTTCTTGGTAAAATGTCTAGTTTTCTGAACTCTCACGATGTCTGTATAAAGCGGACTATCCTAGTGACCCTATATACCCCTAAATGACCCTATTATCATATCAATATATATATATATATATATATATATATATATAAAATAATCAAATTTAGACCAGGGTAGAAAATTAATTAACGACATCAAATAATTTTAATCACCCTGTATAAAGAAACAAATAGAAATTACGTGCGAAATTTATATTAATTAATTCAATTTTTAAGTAAAGGTTATTAAACAAAGTGTACAAATAATAATTAATATTTAATTGGTATTCACTAAAAATTAAAGGGTAGAAGTCAATGCCATTCATTATTATTTTAATTGGAGTTAATTGAACCATTAGTAATATATAATAAGCATAAAAGCCTGTGAAAATCTAAGATTGGTAACAAACAGCTAAAAGGAAGGTTAAAATACCATGAAACAAAGCTCGGAGAATTATATTAAAACGTTCATTAGGAGCACACACCTGCAAACTTTTAAATGTCAAAGTTCTAATAAATTTGAATAGATAAACATGCAGCTTCTACGTATATTGGAAACGGTCGGATGTTTTAGCAGGAAATGCTAGATGAGGGGTTATTTTACTCACGTAGGAATCCACGTGGATTTAAATAGCAGATAGTAAAGAATATCGATTTGTACCACTCAGACCAGGGTAGAAAGGGATGGATAAAACGCGTAAAGCAGAGATACTGATAATAAAGGCGTGATTTGTGAAGCTTCACTAGGGCTACGATTGGTTGAAATAAGATGCAAACATGAGAGGGGAAAGCATATCAGTTGGTGTGTAAAATTAATTAGTTGTTCTCGGACGTGTTGCGAGCCGTGTAGAAATTTCTTAGATTTTCAACTTGGACGTGTGCAAATTTAGTAGAATTGCTGTGCCGAGCCGTCGAAAGGGAAAATAGAATGCGAAATTCTAAAAATTGTCCGTTGCGGGACAAATTCGACTTGCAAGCGGGCCAGTATATAAACCCGTGTTAATAGGTGTTTCGCTCTTTTAGATTTTTGATTTTATTCAATACTTTAAACAGTTTTGCTCGTAATTTTTTTGATTATTCGATACTTTAAGTAGAATACGTGGTGATTACGTGCTACAATAAAAGTTATTAGTGCACTTAGAGAAGATACAAGGTAATAAAGTCTAGTTATATTTGCGAGTATTACTGTACCAATTATCCAAATTAGTAACGATAAATAAATAAATAGAAGTAGGCAGTTTTGGGTATAGCGTGAAAGAATTATGAATTTCAGTGCTATTTTTCGGGGGTGTTAATAATCAAATGTTATTTGTAAACGTGATTGGATCCACAAAACAAGATTTTCGATATACGTAGATGAATTCCTGAGAAGCCCTGAAACCTTGTTAGACGAATGGTGGTGTACAAAAATTTTAAAAGCGGTCAGAATCTGAAGCCGTAAACATAAACCAGCTGGAATGGTGGGATGAGCAAGTCCGATGTACATTGAAGCCACGAGTGCAGTAACCTTCAGGTAAATTATGCATTTTGTTGTTCGATCTTTGATGTATTGGTGTGTGTTGAATATCTTTATAATTTGTTTGATAAAAATGGACAATAGTAAATTTGTATAAACAACAATTTTTTAATTTTAAGGTAAAATTTTTTTTTATCAGTAGAAAGGAGTATTTATCAGGTTTATGTTTTTGATTATGCCGAAAATTAATTTAACAGGTAGACTAACCTGTTAAATTAACGTAAAGGGGTGGGAGATGCTCCCTTTTATTCAGACTTAGGTCTGCACATATTGTTAACTTAATTAGTATGCATCCTACAAGGACTCTAATTCTGGATGCAAATTAAAATGATGACAAATTTTAACTTGAAATTTTATGATGCTGAAATTTATGCTGAAATTTAATTTTGAAATTTTAATGTATTATAAATATTGGTGTAAATAGAGTTAACGTTGATGTTTGTGGTAGGAATGTGTTTGTTTTTTTTATGAATGAGGATGAAAGTTTTAACTAGGTGAGCAGCCGAGGCGGAGAGAGTAAAGAGGCGATTATCAGAAAAGAATCACAGCAATCTGGACGGCCCAACGTTGGGGCTCGAGTGTTTTTTTTTACTCTGGTAAGTTTTTTTGTAGGTTTCACAGAATCTTGACACCCAATTCGTGAGGCTCGATTCTTAATACGAGGAAACACAGAAATATATATATATATATATATATATATATATATATATATATATATATATATTGTCGTGTAAGTTATAGGTTAAGAGCCATAGATAAGTCAAGAAAATAAATTTGTAACGAGCGTGTATATAGGAAATAGGAATAATTTATTTACGCGTTAAATTAATTAGTTTTGACATTGAAAACGGACGGATAATAGCATATTTTTGTATTTATAAATCGGGATATTAAATTTGCAGAAGTATAGAAGCGTTGTAGTACGTGAAAACTCAAGGATACGAATGTAATTAGCTTTAATATTATAAAAGTTGTAAATCAAGTACATCAAATAATAAAGGGAGCTTTTGGGTATATAAAATCAATAATGTAAACGCATATTTTCCATTTAACTAAACAAAGCGTTCGTTAAATACAAATCCTAAAAAATTCTATAAGTTGAACAACTTGGAAAATACGATTTCAAACGGACAGTTGCTTCATAGAAAAGCCTGACAGATAAATAAACAAGTTCAAGGAACCTGAAATGAACGTTGGAATATAATTCTGTAGAAATTTAGTTAACGGTCGATGCAAAAGCTACGAAAACAACAGGTGGTTTGAAAGCAAAGTGAGACGGAATACCGATAACGTAAAGCAGACAAAAATCACATATAATAGACGTTGAGTAAAACACTCGTTTAAAGTACACGACAAGTTTGGAGGTCAACCACAACATTGATTTTATGTTGCTTGAGTGGGATTGTAAAAGAGACAACAAATATGTGTTAGACGAGTGTAGATAGTTGAAGACTGGACATAAGAATGGGAGAAATGTTTGTGATTGGCTGAGTGCTAGAAAATTTCAAGAAGATCGCAACCGTTGTATTTTGTTGACCAGTTTTCGGAGTAAAGTGACGATGGAGTAAAAATTCTCAGTTTTACAAAGTTGGTAACGTATAAAATTTTTAGAATCGATCACAGTAGGGGAGCTTTTCGGTTGAAATAGGGTACAGGAGGTGTGTAGCGACCGATATAAATACACTAGGAGAAACTCTCTCTTACTTCGCTAATCCGTTGACTTCGCTTAGGTTTTACGGTAACATCCAAATGTAAAATTTTATAAAAACGGTATTAGTACAGTCAGTCGAAAGTTAAATAAAAGTGTGAATTGCACGAGTGGGTACTATATTGTAGACATTGCTGTTGCTACATTCAAAGAACTAACGAGGGATGTTACTGAGGTAAGCGAGTTAAAGTTCGGGCCTTTGGAGCTGGTTTTTTAAAAACACTTTGAAACTTTAACACATTTTTATTACTAAGTTAAACAGAAATTACATTGAAATTTGGAATAGCTGGTTCATAATAACATTAATAAAAATAATTTAATTGTACTGATGAGTAGCTCAAACAACGAAGTATGGAGTTTGAAGACTGACTGCCGGGCATTGAGCTCCCGGGCCTTTTATAATAACCTGCCCCTCACACGGCTGTGAGAACTTGCAGATCTCATGTCTGCGTTTCTCTTTAATTGTACACTTTATTACAATGTAACAACTTAATTCTAAGTAATTGCGGTCTGTTGACCGCCTGTGACCTGCCACCTGCAGTATCACTGCCCTCACGCATGCAAAGTTGCATTCCGTTATCATGAACTGTCGATAACCTCTTGGGTTATCCTTGTGTTACAATGTTGCATTGAACTTATACTTTTACTTAATAATTTCTAATAATTCATATTAGATTCAATACATCAATATATATAGGTAATTGGGGGATACATAACTCCTCCCACCGTAAATGAAAAATTAAGGTTTTTCTTAATTTTTAAATACATAAAATACATTATTTAAATTCATTTAAAATTCATTGTTTCTAAGGGTATACTTATTGTTTCCTTTTTTCTCTTTGTTTCCTTAAATCTAGTACTGTTTCCTTCATTCTTATATCTAAGGTACATTTTGTATAATACATACATGATTACAAAAATTACTAAAATAATCAATACAATTGTACAAACACTTATATTATTATAATGTAACTTTGGCGTTTTGATTTCACTTAATTGTTCTTTATAACTTTCCACTAATTTCACGGCGTGGTTGAGATCGTCTAAGTCTAGATGCTCTAGCTTCATAGGTTTCTTGTTTATTTCTTCGTCTTCTTGTTGTATTTTGAATTGTAGTTCCGGTAGGTTTGCAAGTTTCTTTGTTGCTATGGGATCTTGATAAACTCTGATTACTTCATCTTTCAATTTCACATAACAATCTTCTTTGAGGGTAGTTAGTTTGCTTCCGATTAATGCTTGGTTATTTTCATCTTGGTTGCAGTGGATGGTTGCTATTACTTCTGTTGGGAAAATGGCTATCCATTTGTTATCTGTAACTTTTTGAATTTTCATATTAGTTATTTGCACTTGTTTGGTTTCACAGTTTTCGTAATGATTTGAGAATTTTAATAGTTGTACTTCACAAGGGCTGTCTTCTTGAATGGTTGTTGTCGTCATCGATTGACATAAATATTGGTTTGGTGTTACTTCAGTAAATTTTTCGTTTGTATAACCATATCTCAGTTCATTTAGGGATAGGAATTTGGTTTTGGGTATGATTACTTGGTATGTGCTAGTAACTTTCGTTGGAAAAGCAAATAAATGATAATAATGATAATTGTTACTTTCTACTATATAGATTTCTATCAAAAATATTGTTTCGTTATTTTTAATGTTGTTAAAAGTTGTTGCGTTAAAGTAAGGTTGGATATTATTGGAGTAAATATTGTATTTTGTATACTGACTAGTTTATTGGTAGTATACCGGGGTTGTTCTTTATTTATTATTTGTTACTTGGTTGTCCGTTCTACCTGGGTGGAGGTTGACGGTAAGGGTGATGACTGTCCATCTGAAATTACAGGGTGTCTTAGGTTTTTCAAATGAATGTATTTTGTTATTTTACCGTTGTCTACTACTGCTATGTTTTTATCTGATATTTTCTTAATTTTAAATGGTCCTAAATTTCTGGGTGCTGTTTTATGTCGCTTGCTTTGAAAGTTTTTTTCGTATACGGTTTGTCCTATTGAAAATTTATTTGAGTCGGTGTTTTTATTTCGGGTTGTGGTGATACGTTCCTTATCGTTTTCTAATTTATCTTTTACTTTGTCGTAAGTTATTTTTAGTTTTTGTTTGTGATCTTTCGCATATTGTTGATATACTTCTTTATTGTAGTGTATGTCATAGGGATTTCGTGAATCTGAATGTCCTAAGGTTAATTCTAAGGGTGTAAAATTTGTTGATGAGTGAATTGTGTTATTATAAGCCGATTAGTGCGTATGACATTAAATTGGTTATATGTTCCTTTTTATAGTTTATTCTTAATAATCGAATTTGTTCTAACAAGGTTAAATGTAATCGTTCAATTAGTCCGTTTGATTCGGGGTGGTTTTCCGTTATGAAATGATTTTTATTTTGTGGAGTTCTAAAGTGTTTTGTATTGTCTCATTTTAAAATTCGCTACCATTGTCTAAAGTTATTGATTCGGGTGTTCCATAAAATGTGAAGTATTGTAAGAATCCTTGGGTCACGTCAATGCTATTTTTGGATGTGATTGGTATTGCTTGGCCTATTTTTGTAAATGCGTCTATAATTGTTAGATAGTTTTGCGCTTCTACTACTAGAGTATCGGTATGTAGTTTTGAAATGGTTTGTCGGGTGTTTTGGTTAACATTAAGGGTATCTTTGGGGTTTCCTATCGTATTTCGCTTTGTCGCATAATTCGCATTGGTTAATGAAATCTGTGGTCAAGTCCTTCATGTCTTTAAAATAATAACGTCTTACAAGTTGCTTTATAGTTTCGTTAATTCCACGATGGTTGGTTTTTCCTTCGTGTTGATTTCTAATTACATCGTTTATTTCGTCAGGGTCGTCTAGTGTTATTAGTTTTCTAGTACATCTGATGAGTTCAGGTCCAGAGTTATTAAATAGTTTAATGTATAATTCTGAAAATCTTTGGTATAAATGTTCGGTGTTGAAATAAAAATAAAATCGTTTTTTCTCAGGGGTGTATTCTTTTAGAATTTTAATTATTTGTTCCTCGTTGTCATCTTTTGTTATTTGAATTTGGTATATCTTTTTGTTATCTACTTTTGTATATTTTACTGGATTGGGGTTATTTAAAACTTCGGTTATTATAAATTGGTTGGGTTTCATATCGATTGCTTCATTTAAAATTTTAATCGCGTTTTTTGGTTCTTCGTTTTGTGTCGAATGTATTGTGTCGCTCTCGTCTGGATCTTCCCTTATTTCTTTTTCGTCTACGTTTCCTATAATGGATTCCGTTTCTAATGCATTGAGTTGGATTCGGCTTAAAGCGTCTGCGTTATTGTTATAAATTCCTTTTTTATATATAATTTCGTAATCGTACTCTTCGAGTCTGATTCTCCATCTTTGTAATTTTGAATTTGGTTCTTTCAGTTTGCATAACCATACTAGTGGTCTATGATCGGTGTATATGTAAAATTTTCTTCCGTATAAATAAGGTCTAAAATATTTTGTTGCCCAAATTATGGCTAATAATTCTTTTTCTATGGTACTATATTTTTGTTCGGTTTCGTTTAGGGTTCTGGATACGTAGCTGATAGGTTTATCGCTACCTACTTTTCCTTGGCTCAATAC
Organism: Platerodrilus igneus; assembly: GCA_036346225.1. NCBI lineage: Eukaryota > Metazoa > Arthropoda > Insecta > Coleoptera > Lycidae > Platerodrilus > Platerodrilus igneus. The sequence continues at coordinate 3,089,745 of JARFIW010000932.1, read as the reverse complement.
TGCGCCTAATGCTACATTCGATGCGTCTGTCGTCAGTATAAATGGTTTTGTAAAGTCTGGGTATTCTAATACAGGGTGATTTGTTAATATGTTTTAATTTTGTCTACAGCTTTAATAAATTCTGGGGTGTGTTCAATTTTGTTTCCTTTTTAAACAATTTGTCAGGGTTTGGTTATCTGAGCGTAACCTTTAATGAATTTGCGGTAGTAACCACTAAGTCCTAGAAATCCTTTAATTTCTTTGTTTGTTTTTGGCAATGGGTAATTTAGAACTGCATTTGTTTTGTCTGGATTTTGCATTACTCCTTGGGGTGTTATTACATGTCCTAAAAATGATACTTCTTTTTGTAAGAATTCACTTTTATCTAATTGTACTTTAAAATGTGCTTGTCTAAGTCTTTCGAATACTTCTTTCAATCTTTCTATGTGTTCTACCAATGATGTGGAATAAACTATGATGTCGTCAAGGTATACAAGGCATTTCTCATTTTGTATTCCTCGTAATATATTGTCCATGACTCTCTGGAAAGTAGCGGGTGCGTTCTTTAGTCCAAATGGCATTCGTTTGTATTCGTAATGTCCTCTAGGTGTGCTGAAGGCTGTTTTTGATATGTCTTTTCTTCCATCTCTACCTGATGGTATCCTGATGCTAGGTCTAATGTTGTAAAATATTGGCATTTGCCTAATTTATCTAAAATTTCGGTTATATTTGGTAGTGGATATTTGTCATCTACCGTTTTTTCATTTAACTTTCTATAGTCTATTACCATTCTGTACTTTCTCTTTCCGGTTGCGTCTAGTTTCTTAGGTACTATTAACACGGGGCTGCTCCATGGTGAATTGGAGTGCTGGATTATGTCTTGGTCTAATAAGTCTGCTACTTGTCTGTCAGCTTCTTCTTGGCTTGCATGAGGTAGTCTATATGCTTTTGTAAAGATTGGTTTATTGTCTGTTAACTCGATATTATGTTTTACTGTGTTGGTGAATGTTAATGGTATTCCTTCGCAATGGAATATGTCGCGGTATTCGAAACATAAGTTCTTAATTGCTCTTTCTTCTTCTTGATTGATATCGGTGTTAAAGCGGATGTTAGTTAAATTTTCTCTTAACATTTCGTCATGTTCTATTGGGTTGTATTCGTTTTCTAAATTTTCGTCTATTTCCATTTCGTTAAAATTTAGTTCTTCTACGTTAATTGGGTCTGTCAATGATAATTCTACGGGATAGTCGTTTGAATTTAATATTGTTGTGGTTGCAAAGTTATCTTTTATTTGAACTAAGGCAGTTGGGGTTTCTACTCCTTGTTGAAAAGTTATATGATTTATTATTCCTAAATTTTTGTTAGATTTTACTGGGATTTTTATTTTTCTTTCCGTTCGGGGTTCTATAGTGTATTTTTGTTCAACTTGGTGTTTTGAAATTTAATTGGGATTTTTCCGTATTTTGTCCTTAATAAGCGATTTTTAATGTCAATGTTGGCTCCTAATTTTCTTAGAAGGTCCATTCCGATTAATCCGTCATATTTGTCGTTAAATTCGAATACACAAAATTTATGTTTCATTTTAACATTAAATGTTCTCGGTAAGGGTATATTTGCTACGAATTGGTGTAGTGTCGTTTGATGAGCTGTTTTGATTTTGAATGGTTCTCTTTCTACATAATCTAAATAATGTTTTGTACGGTTCTGGGGCTAATTAATGTTTTAGATGATCCAGTGTCGATTAATAGTTTGAATTTGGCGTGGGGTATTTCTATGTATGGTAATACTAAGTGATTTATATTATTTAAGTTTATTAAGTTTGGTCGGTTATGAATTGGTCCATTTGAAAATTTGAGTTCGAGTTTTCTTCGTCGTACTCCTCGTAAGTTTTGTATTGTTCGTCACGTTCATAAGTTTCTGCATGGTTTGATTCATTGTTCGTAGGTGTCTCAATGTAATTATTCTGGTCAGTGTCAAATTTTTCTATTTCTTGATGAAATAATTCTTCCGATGTAAAATTACGTTTCTGATGAGGGTTTGGTCGGATATGTGTTATTTTTGTGTTTTGTCTGGTGTTACCAGATGAGGTGTCCATTGGTGTTGGTTTGTAATAATTGTTAGGGTTGTTATGAGTATTAGTCATTTGTGTATTTCTATTGGGGTTTGCGTTGAATACTGGTCTTTGTTGGTTTAGGTTTTGATTGAATCTCGGTTGGAATGCGGGTTTCGTAAAAGTTGGGTTGAATGTTGGTCTTGAAAAATGTTGATATTGATTATTACAATTTGTATTGTTAAAACTTGGGTTATTACTTCGCGGTTGATTTGTTTGTGGGTTAAAGGGTGTGAATTTTTGTTGAGGGATTGTTTGTCTTGTAGCTTGTATAGTTTTTGTTGGTAAATAACTTTTATTCGCGTTGGGGTTGTATAGTCTGTTGCGGTAATACATTACATTTTCTTCTTCTATTACTAGGCTCATAGCTTCCTCTAAATTTTGGGGTCGTTGGAATCTGATTTTATCCGATAGTCGTTCTGGTAAAGCGTTTATATATGTGTCTAGTGCCATTTCGTCATACATTTTGTTTTTAAATGTCTAACGTTTTGATCGGGTTCTTCGATTTTAATTTTGTTAAAATTAAACTTCTCACGTCTTGGCATTTCATTCCGAATTGGTAGGGGGATTGATTGTGTTCCATTCTAAGGTTTATTAGGTCTCGTACCAGGCATTTTATATTACGTTGGTCCCCGAAATATGCAATTAGTAGTTGTTTAAACTGGTCCCATTCCGATAAGTCGTCCCTACTGGCGATTAAGGTTAGTGCCCTTCCGGCTAGTTTACTTATTACTAAGCGTATAAGCAATGAATTTCTTGCGTCATCTCCGGGTTTGTAAAAGGTTTTTAGGAACATTTCACATGCTCCAATGAAATTTGAGAGATGGGCCTGTGTGCCATCAAACGTCTGTATTGTCTCTAAATAGAGACGTAAGTCTGTGTTACTCATGTCGGTTAAGGGTTGTTTTCGATTTTTGGAAAAATAAAAAAAAATTATTATTTTTTTTTTGAATTAAGTTTTATTTCGCTATTTGTAATGTTACTTTTGCTTCGGATTTATTAATTTTCCGTTTGGGTTGTAAAATTTCAAATTTTGTAAAAATTGGGGTTGGTTTGCTATTTGTGACGTTAATTATGCTTTAGATGTATTAGTTTTTCTTTTGGATGAAATAATTTCGAATTTTGTAAAAATTGGGGTTGGTTTTGCTTTTTGTGACGTTAACTTTGGTTTTGGTTTGTTAATTTTTCAATTAGATTAGGTACATAAAGATTTGGTAAAGGTTGATGTTTATTTCGTTATTTTTCGGCGTTATTTTTTAGTTAGGAATGGTTAATTTTCAGTTTGGATTGGGTGGATAAAATTTGGTAAGAATTTGAGATTAATTTCGTACTTGTAGTATTAGATTTATTAATTTTAAGTTTATATTGCGTCGAGTTATTTTTAAAATCGTAGTCGCTGTTATTTCTATTTAATTACACAGTGCGGTGATGTACTTGTGAGATCTGTATTCAATAATGTTGAATTTAATTACCGTAGTCTTGGATTTGCTTGTTTTTATGCAGCTTTTGATTTATCTTTCTTAAGGAATCTGAAATGGATGGGTTTATTCTCGATTAGCGTTGTTGTAGTTCTGTTCGGTTAACTCGTAATTAATACTCTTCCGTGGGTTTTACTGAGTTGCGTAGTTATGACCTGAGGTTACTTACTTTTGTACTTTACTGTTGAAATTGAATACTAAAGGATGTAATCTTCGTTACGTACGTTGAGGTAATTGCACTTACAGGTGTTAGTTTATAAGAATTAGATAATTTACTTGCTAATGCTTTCGCATAAAGTGTTACGTCTGTTTTATTTTTAGATCTCTTGGTATTATAATGCTTGTTGGTAATTGAATCTCTCCATAATGTAGGTTTTCAGTGTTTTAATTATGAGCGTTTTGCGTTATTCTATTTTCGTATTGAAATAATGCACTTTATAATGCTGGTTACTTAGTTGAAAAACGTTTAGATTTTATTGCAATTGTACACGCTTTTATGGATTGGAGGTATTAATGTAGAAACTGCGTCGATTTTATTATCCCGTGTATGATGCAAATTGCGTTGTGCATAGGATTCTGAAAGCTATTTCTTTACGGTAATAATGATATTGCGTTGTTGAAGCTATACTTTAGTACTGAAAGCGATTTCTCCGAGATGTTAATTGTATAATAAAGGATGCGTCTTGCTTTCTTCGGATGACGTCTTAGATTACAGTGGTTTTAGGTTACCGTAGCAGAGTGTTTGCTATGATTTATCAGGTCAATGGTTTCAAATAATTGTTTTGTGATTGCTTAAAGATTAGCTTTAGCTTTGAGATTAAATTGCGTTCTGTGTTTCTAGTTTGCCGGTTTATAAACGTGCGTTGAATCGCGGTAATTATTTGGTGTTAGTGAATGTGCGCCCGTTTATTTTTTGGATTATTTTGAGTTCGTTCTATTTATTATGGTAAGGATCTCTTTTTAAATTCAATTCTTATTTATTTTAAAAGAAAATTTCTTTTAAACTTCAAGTTTCATTTGCTTTTTAAAGAAAAATTTTATCTCTTTAACATTCGTCTCATAAAATGTTATACAGTCTCGTTTTGAAAATAATTCACTTTGAACTATTTTCAAAAAAAATATTCATAATAATAAGATACATAAAACAATAGTAATCAATAGTTATAATACTAGCATATATCAATTATAGTTTTTGGTTTGAAAGAAAATTATGGAAATGAACTTACATTAATTTCATCTGTTTCTTTGGTGGGTTCGATCGATTCTGTATCTTGTCCACCTTGGTTTGTTTGTTGGCCTTAGACGATTCTTGTTCCTTGTCCAACTTGGTTTGTTGCTGGATTTAGACGATGCTTGTTCTTCCTCCAACTTGGTTTGGGTTCTGCCAAAATTTCGAATAAATATTCTTGGTCACCAATCTTCCGATTTTTGGATTTTCAGTGCCCTTTTGACATCCGTTACGACTGCGCCAGTTAAAGTTCGGGCCTTTGGAGCTGGTTTTTTAAAAACACTTTGAAACTTTAACACATTTTTATTACTAAGTTAAACAGAAATTACATTGAAATTTGGAATAGCTGGTTCATAATAACATTAATAAAAATAATTTAATTGTACTGATGAGTAGCTCAAACAACGAAGTATGGAGTTTGAAGACTGACTGCCGGGCATTGAGCTCCCGGGCCTTTTATAATAACCTGCCCCTCACACGGCTGTGAGAACTTGCAGATCTCATGTCTGCGTTTCTCTTTAATTGTACACTTTATTACAATGTAACAACTTAATTCTAAGTAATTGCGGTCTGTTGACCGCCTGTGACCTGCCACCTGCAGTATCACTGCCCTCACGGATGCAAAGTTGCATTCCGTTCTCATGAACTGTCGATAACCTCTCTGGGTTATCCTTGTGTTACAATGTTGCATTGAACTTATACTTTTACTTAATAATTTCTAATAATTCATATTAGATTCAATACATCAATATATATAGGTAATTGGGGGATACATAACTAGCGTGCTGAGAAATTTTTGGAACGAGGATGCTGGGTGTTTGGTAGATACAGAAAATGATTAACTTGGTTTGGACTATTATATGGGTAGAAATATTGAAGGCGTCTGCAGAGACTTGCATAGTGATTGGAAATGAGTTTGATCTACGTTTAGCAGAGAGGTGTATGGAGCAACGACGAGGTTTTTTGGACGACATCTTCAGAGGTGACGATGAAAAAAACTTACTCCAGGTAACGAAATTAATTTCTATTGTTATTGCTTGAACATTTTGTGCTATTATTTTGTGCTAGAGTGATTTGACACATTGGGTATGTATTTTATGAACATAAAAGCTAATTTGAAGGGTATATAAAAAGGACAATTTGTATTGATTATTTAAAGGTGTAAATAAATGACATAAAAATTTGATGTAAAGGGTAAACGGGTCTTTAGAGTTGCTGAAAACAAAGATGCAATTTATGTATGCATTTATGGTAACAGGGTTTATACTGAGCTCACAATAGACCAGAGTAAAATTCAATTTAGGGTTTCAAGATAGGCCCATCTACTTATATAAAACTAAAACTGTTGAAATAAATCAAAGTCATGAAATTTAAAAGGATGTAAAAATTGAGATTGTAATATTTTATGAAGCTGTATATCCGAATGTGTAAATATTGAGCTGAAGACCTGAAATTGTGATTTGTAGGAATAAAAGGTTGTATGTTTCATTGATTTATTTGATTGGTGATTTTATTTGGTAGTATCAACGAGAAAGAGCGCACTTAGGATGGGAAGTATCTATAAAGAAGCAGATTTTATTTTTATTATTTTTCAGGAAAAGATTGTATGTCGGCCCAACGCAGGGGCTCGATTTAAGAGCTTATTCACAGCAATTATATGGCTCCCAAGCGTGGGACTCGATGGTAATTCAGTAAATACCCAGCAATATATATATATATATATATATATATATATATACTTTTCATGTAGATCGATGATTAAGGTGTAAATTATCACCGAAACGTACGATTTAATACAAATGATACACATTTAATGTTTTGTGTTTAATTTATGAGCGACTTTATCCCAAGAACCAAAAAACAAAATCTTTTCTATATATATATATATATATAGGATGGATCAAAATTGATAAGTAGTAAGTAAGTGGAAAGTAATGAATATACAGAGTAACTCAAAAATCGTGACGTTTAAAAAAATGGCGGATTGATGTAAGAAAAATGGCGGATGACAGATGTGACGTAAGAAAAAGTGGCAGGTGACTTATGTCACTCAAGAAAAATGGTATTATAATTAATAAGTTTTCTCATAAAAAACGATTAGTATTAACGAGTTTCCCCATTAACAAACGATTAGTGCTAATAGGTTTTTAATGAGAAAACCTATAAAAAGCGATTAGTGCTAATGGATTTTTAATGAGAAAACGTGTCTCTCAACTTACACAAACGCTCTACTTTACATTAATCGAAAGAAAATCATAATTTCCGCGATCCCACGAACTTTAATAAGCATCTCCTGAAAAATCAAGTTTTCAACTTTTTGGATTTTGTCTTAGTACCACGTGTTTAATGCTTATTCCTTTCTTTGTTTAATTTTTGTTTATTTCAAAGCGACATCTTAAGCGAATGAATATAATGACAAACCATGCTCCTCTCTTTGATATTCGTCTTGCTGACTAGCTTCAACTACCTCAAACAAGGTATCTAAAAAAGCTTGTTTTAGACCATTAGGCCATTTTGAAATCGGATGAATATGGGTTGCATCCACGAATCAAGATGGGTTAACAGGGTTATGAAATTAGGTCAGACCGTTTGCATTGCTTCTTAAATGCATACTTTTGCAACGTTTTAGCTTAACCAGTCTCTATGACATTTTTAGTAACGTAATTAAAAAGTAAAGACTTAATACAAAGATGTGCATTTGAATATATTAAAACTTGCTGAATTGCATATACATCTTCGCTCTTAGGTGAAAAAGAGATAGAACAAAACCGTCGATTATCTGCTTTATAGCTTAATGGTTCTGTAATCGGCACTTTAAATATTTAATGTGGGCTTCCACTACGATAAGCACAAAGCTAGAAACGGATTGACAAATCATGCGGTAAATAAAAGTCAAACGATTTCTGCATAAAGAAATGCCTAACAATTTAATGACAATGCACAGATTCATTTCACTACCGGATTAATGACTCGAGGTTATTTAAAGCTGGATGCTGTAATCTGAGTAGAGTAATTTCAGTTGCTTGTGATCCGTTGTGTGTATCGGTTTGTAGTGTATTTTACCGTTCTACACAACAAATTCGTTCGCGTCAGTTTGATTAACGTAATAAATTTTGATAGTGAGTGTTTTGTGCGATTTGTGTCTTATACAGATAAAATTTGAGTGAAGTGTTCTACCAATGGAAGTATTTAAATAATGGTGCTTCAGAATGCATCGCTTAGTGTTAAGCAGAGGAATATTAAGTTTGATCAAGACAATTCAAGGCAGCTTCCACCACAGGCTCCTTTACGAGGGCGATATGTTGCAACCCCTACTGGAATAAGGTTGGTAATAATTTTGAAATCTCTTAAACTAATATTGAAAATAAAATTATACGAAATTTGGTAGTAATTGAACAATAAAAGTAATAGAATACAGTCTTGTTCAACTCTTCGTACCTATCGGTCATTTAGAAATTTTAAGTGTAAAGTTTTTCTCAAAACACTTGCGAAATTGGTCATTTGGGGGAATGCTACTTACGGGAAAATATTGAAAGTAAAGTTGCTTATCTCAATAATTGCTTAAATAAATTCGATCCCATAACGCGTTCCAAGATTGCCCAGCGTCTGTTGATCATTATTAATCTGAAACTGTTGATGCAATGACGTGATAAAGCTGAACCGAAATGTAGAAAATTAAGCTAGCATCCCACTGGAATTAACATAAAACACTCGGAAATTTCAAAAAATCAGTTTTAAAAAAATGAAATGTCTATTTTATTAGTAATTTAACTAATCTTAATGCGCGAAATTAACCTTCAAGGACCTAAAAACACTTTCTGTCGTATCTCACTAGTACTAATAATCCAGGGCACTTGCGCAAAATTGAGAGAACTAAGTGTCTTTTTAAAGATAGATAACTTAGATACCAACTTAATTGTTTCATTATCATCATTAGGTCTTCAGTCCTGGAACTGGTCAGACGCGTACACGCATTGTTTCCTATTCTGAACTAATCTACACATTTCCCTGAAATTTACACAGTCTGCATCTATCACTATCTAATCTAGGTCTACATCTACCTCCTTTTTCCTATCTCTGCTTGTAATATATCCTATACTATTTCCCAAAAATGCCTTAGAACGTATTCTGCCCTTCTATTTCTCCTATTTTTTTCCACAGATATCCTTGTTCCCCTACTACTTGTATAACCCATTTGTTATTAACTTTGTCTGTCCATGCTATCATTCTTATACATCTGAAGCACAACATTCCAAAAGGGTGCTACCGTTTTTCTGTCTGCTTTTCCTACTGCCCGAATTTCGTAGGCATACTGTGCTGTGCTCTACACATATGCTTTCAACAACATTCTTCTTGTTTCTATGTTTGTTGCTTTTATCAAGAGCGCTGTTCTTTCTTGTTAGATGTAGTTCGGTCCTCTTTTATTGTTTTACAATTATATACCCTATTTCTCCGACATTCAGTGGTGTGAATGGGGAGACGGCTGCGTGGCGTAGTGATATGTGTGTGACTACTACGCCCAAGGTCCCGGGTTCGTATCCCGACACGGTCCGCTTGAAAAATGTTAGGCTAGCATTTTTCACAAAAATACACCCTCGTTCGGATGAGAGGTAAAATGGAGGTCCCGTGTGTGAGTATTGTCACGCACGTTAAAGATCCCTACCTTGCTTGGAACAGCAAGGTAAAAACACTCGCTTCCTGGCCAATGTAGTACCTGCGGGTGGAGCATTGGAAAATCACATGTAAGGTTGTGAATGGGGGTAAGCAGCCTGTGGCTGCCAAGTTCTCCCAGCACTTGAACATTTGCCGATTTAATATTTTTTCCAATATATCTTTTTGCACAGTCCAACATTAGTTGCAGATATTTCACAGCCAACACCTGTAGTTGTTTATAATAATTATCAGATTTACTCCGTCTCAAAACTGGTTGGACACGTACCTGCACTTATTTATATTCTGAGCTAGCCTATATAGTTCCCTGAAATTCTCACATTGCCTTTATGCATTCCCTTCAATTGTATTATAATTTTATGCCCTATTTCACCGAGATCAAGTGAAGGGGATTAAGCAGCCTGTAGCTGCCAAGATCTCCCAACAATTAGACACTTGCCGAATTAATAGTTTTCCAGTAAATCCTTTCACACAATTAACATTATTCGAGAATATTGCCCAACCAATACTTGTAGTTGCTTATAATATCATCATGTTTAAGCAGTTACTTTTTTCGTCATTAGTTTATCCATCTTGGGACTGGTTGGATACGTACCTTCATTGATTTCTATTCTGAGCTGGGCTACACATTTCCCTGAAATTCCTACCGCCTAAATCTTCCACTATCTATGTGCAGTAGTCTAACCTAGATCTACCTCTACTTCTAAATACTCCCTGTATGTTTGTTGTGGTTTGTTTAGCATTCTTCTTAAGCGTCTTTGGGAATTAAACCACTCATAGTTTTTAAAATGATCTTTATTTACGTTTCGAATTTTTTTTAAACTTTAAAAATTTTTGCTTAGTGTACTCAAACCAAATATTTCAAACATCAATAAATCAAAGTAACCTTCAATTTATGTCATAAACGTCAAACTTGAAGTTTTTATTATTTTGACAACGATCCTAGGTCATGGATCGAAACGTAAATAAAGATCATTTTAAAAACTATGAGTGGTTTACTACCTCTACTTCTCTTTTTTCCTATCTCTGCTTCTAATATATTCCGCACTATTCCTCATACGTCTGTAGCACCACATTTCAAAGGCTTCTACCTTTTTCTTGTCCGCTTCTCCTACTGTCCAGGCTTCACAGCCGTACAGTGCTGTAGTGCTGTGCTCCACATATATGTTTTAAGCAATCTTTCCCTTGTTTCTATGTTTTCTGTCTTTGAACACACTAGTTGCTTTTTCTTGTTAAATGTAGCACGACCTTGTGTTAATCTTTGTTTTATATCCTTTGCGCTTTTCTCATCTTGCATTATTTGGCTTTCTAGGTAGCAGAAATCCTTAACCTCGTGTAAGTTCTTGTTACCTATTTGTATTCTTGTTTTTGATTTATTTTCCCCTCCTTTACATACTAGTACTTTAGTTTTATTTTTGTTAATTTTCATACTGTATCTCTTTGTTAGAACCGTTTCCATTTCATTAAGAGCAGCTTCTAACTCTTCCTTGCTTGATGCTAATACCGCTATATCATCCGCAAATCTAAGCATATCAAGTATATATCCGTGCATAGTAATTCCAAATGTCTTCCTGCATTTGACAGTATATGATAATCAAAAATGTTAATTTGCATTTACAATCACACAAAGGAAATGATAATTTAAAGGAATATATCACCTACCTTTCACTGGTTGTAGTGGTTGATTGTACTTGCACTGCTATCAGATAATTATGGACTGTATAATGTTCACTAATTGTTGCTAATTACTGATGCTCGATACACCGAACTAAATCACGAACCAAAGACAAGCGAGAACGAAGTTGAATAGTCGTCCACTCGTAAATTACCAACCCTTTTATGTCGTTGCACTAAAGGTAGGGATAATGGAGGGGTTCTAGCTGGGGAATAGTTTAAGAAATTAAATTAATTGTGATTGGCATAATACAACTACAAACAAAATACTTATAAAGCCTTAACATACCGCCCACCAAAATAAGTATTAGGAACTTATTTTCTAAGTGCGTCTAAACGAACAAAAAAAAAATATATAACCGTAAATTTAAAAGTTAACTTAGCCTAATATACTAACTATAATACTAAGTTGCCTCTGGAATGGGAGAGGCACAATTTTACCACGGGCCTTTTAAATAGTCCCTGGGATGTTGCCACTGTAGCCACACGACAAACATTGTCCTTTCCATAATGCAACGTATGTATACGTCCCATTTTCCACTGTAATGGAGACAGTTGAGTATCTTTAATCAGCACCAACGTTCCCACCATTAACGAATAATTAGCAGAAAACCATTTGGTTTTCTGTTGAAGTGTGCAGGTACTCCAAATGCCACCGTTTCCAAAATGATTGCTGAATACGTTGAACCAGTTGCCAACGATTTAAGGAAGATAGTTTCAGATCTAAGACATTAGGGTCGGGAATGACAGACACTGGTTCTACGTTCAGAAAATGACCAGGACTTAAGAATGAAAAATCAGTGGGATCGTTACTCATTGGACATAAAGGTCTGGAGTTTAATATGGCTTCAATTTGAGCAAGAATGGTGTTAAATTCTTCGTACGAGAGAATTTGTTCGCCTACCACCTTCTTGAGATGGGACTTTACAGATTTTATCCCAGCTTCCACATTCCCCAAAGTGAGGAGCCGACGGAGGATTAAAAACAAAGTGAATACCTTCCGTTTCAGATGACTGCTTCATATATTCGGTTAGTTCCCGAGATGCTCCGATAAAATTTGTTCCACAGTCACTATGAATTTGCAAGCATTTACCTCTGCGTGCTACAAACCGCCGTAAAGCTGCAATCAAGGCCTCTTTAGATAGGTTTGATGCCAACTCCAGATGTATCGCTTTTGTACTAAGACAAACAAATAAACAAACATAGGCTTTCAATGATTTGGCACCTCTAATACGATTCATGGTGATAGAAAAGGGTCCACCGTAGTCTACCCCAGTATGTAGAAACGCTCTACCGGCAGTAAGTCTAGCGGGGGGCAAGTCGCCCATAGGAGGGCATAGCGAAATAGGTTTTTGACGAAAACATCGAATACAAGAGTTTAGGCACTGTTGAATAGCCCTTTTTGCAGACAGAATCCAAAAATTTTGTACTAACAAAAAATGAGTAGTTCTAAGTCCAGGGTGTAAATATTTCGTATGGCAATCTCGAATAATGAGCTCTGTCACCCGGTGTGACCGAGGAAGTAGCAAAGGAAATTTTGTATCATAAGGTACGTCTGCATTTCGCAACCGGCCGCCCACCCTTAACAACCCATCACTGTCAAGGAAAGGACTGAGAGGTCGAAGTTGTTTATTACTAAGTTTTCCCTTTCGAATGATGTTAATGTCTTGACTGAAAACTTGTTCTTGAACCCGTTTTATTAATAAATGAAGTGCATACTGTTCGGGGGAGACCAATAATTGTTCTAAGTTTCCAATATCCAAATTTGCACGAACTTTCAATTTACGAATGAACTGACAAATATATACCAGAATCCTGCATATTTTTCGCAAATCTGAAAATTGATTTACCATCGAGTCTACGAAATGATCTGCAACGTGTATATTAAGGGATAAAGTTCTTTTTTGAATGTGCATCTGAGTGTGATCTGTAAGAGTTGGTTCTATATGACCAGGCCAATTCTCTTTAGGTAATAGTAACCATGATGGAGCCGTCCACCACAAGGGATGATTAACAAGCTCAGCAGCTAATAATCCTCTTGATGCACAGTCAGCAGGATTATCCTGTGATTTAATATGATGCCACGATGATGGAGCAACTCGTTCTTGGATATGCGAGACACGATTGCTAATAAATGTCTTCCAATTATACGACGAAGATCGAATCCATGCTAATGCTACTGTGGAATCTGACCACGCAAATGTATCGTCCAATACTAAATTATCTCTATACGTATTTTGCACATACTCGACCAAGTTCGACAACAACACTGCACCACACAATTCTAATCGAGGTAATGATATACGATTGGTTGGTGCGACCTTAGATTTGGCACAGACCAATGATACTTGGATGTTCCTTTCTCATCGACACAGCGGAGATAAACTGCTGCTGCATATCCAGCTTCCGATGCATTACAAAATGCGTGAATTTGTACAGTTTGATAGTTATCGCAAAGAATCCGTCGAGGAATTTCAATTTTCAATAACTCGGGTAATTGTTGAAGATACAGATTCCATTTAGAACAATTTGTTGGGAGGAAGTTCATCCCAACCAATTCCTAATATCCATATAGATTGAATCAAATGTTTTGCGAAGAAGACCAATGGTGATAATAACCCCAGAGGGTCAAAGATCCTTGCAATTTCCGAAACCATATTCCTTTTGGTACAAGGCCGATAAACGATATTAAGATTGTAAAACAACACATCACTCAATGGTTGCCATTGCAGTCCTAAAATTTTTTGAGACGTATTGTTTACCTCTTCAAACAAAATGCTTGCTGATACCGAACGGAATCAGGTAAATGGCCAATGACACTTGGCACGTTGCTATTCCACTTTCGCAACATAAAACCACCTGATTAACAAATTTGGTTTAATTCATACACAAGTCGTTTGCCATCCTCTATCGAATCACACCCTGTAATCAAATCATCCACGTACGTATCCGACGCTAAAATCTTGGAAGCAATAGGAAAACGTAACGATTGACTTTTTGCAAGTTCTTGAATTACACGCATGGCTAGAAATGGTGATGATGTAATGCCGTATGTAACAGTGTTTAGCTGATAATCGATAACAGACTCCGAGGACTTAAATCTCCAAACTATACGTTGATAGTCTCGATGGCTAGTAGAAATAAGAATCTGTCTATACATTTGCTTAATGTCCGCAGTTAAAACTACAGAATGTAAACGAAAGTGTAATAACAACTCCATGATATCTTTTTGAAGAGGGGGGCCTGCGAGTAAATGATCATTTAAAGACCCTCCACTTTGAGCGCTGGCTGAAGCATCAAATACGACACGAAGTTTTGTAGTTGTACTGTCTGGTTTGAACACGGCGTGATGTGGTATGTAATATACCGGCGATAATGTAGACGATCGAGTTGAATCCGATACAATACGAGACATGTGACCACTATCGATATAATCCTGCATAAATTCTCTGTACGAATTATACAGTTGAGGATTTATTTCCAAACGGCGTTCTAGTGAAAGAAATCTTCAAGTGCTATTTCCGAGAGCCAGCAAATAGCGGTTCAGGACCATTGAAAGGTAACAAAACAATAAAACGACCGGTGTCATCCTGCTTGTGAGTGTCCACAAAATGCCTTTCACAAATTTCCGCATGAGGAGATAATTTGTTAGAATCTGGAATATTTTCCAGTTCCCAAATACGAGTAATGTTAGCATCTTCTACAAGTGCAGCTAATGATATACGAGATGTAACAGAAGAAAGAACCTTCCTGTTAATATCCACCCAAAGGTAGTGTGAACTGCCACGAGTTCTTCTGGTGACCCAATGCGAGTTGCATTTAATAAAACACGCGCGAACAAATCCGCACCTAACAATAAATCGATATGGCTAGGTTTGTCGAAGTCCGAATCTGCTAAATCTAATCCAACTATGTGAGGCCAACTATTTGGTGAGATCCTTGATGAAGGAAGGGTTCCACAAATGTCTGGTAAAACAAAACAATCAATGCTGTACTCTGGTACAGTTTTACCTTGAGGACTAATTTTACACGATACTTGTCCATACGCATGGGAAGCAGATAGACATAAGCCTTCAACCTTCATTGAAATATTCGATTTTCTTAAACCTAAGCGTCGACAACACTTATCAGTCATGAAATTTTCCATTGATGCACTATCTACAAGTGCTCTTACTGTCTGAACTTTACCAAACCCATCTGTAATTGAAATTCTTGCGGTGCCTAATAACGTCATTGTGTTGGACGATCTAGATGATAACAACGTACTTGTAGTAGTGTTGCAGGTGGGTTCGGGAAGTTGAACTATTGCCTGAGTGACTGCAGGTTTCTGTGCAACTGTAGGGTTTCAAAGTGCAATAAAGTATGATGACCCCTTGCACACTTTTTACAAACAAGTTTGGAAGAGCAGCGTGTAACCATATGAGAGTTGCGAAGACAATTAATGCATAAGTGTTTGTCTTTAACAAAGTTATAACGGTCTTGTGGCGATTTATTCAGAAACATTTCACATTGGTATAAGTTATGAGTACCACTGCAAAGACTGCATTTCTGAGTGAATGAAGTTGTTACGAATGACTTTCGAACTTGGGGTTTTGAATATTCAAAGGAACGTTTAGAAGGTACACTAGATGATATGGTTTGTTTAATGGACGTATTAAATTTGGACGGAGTATCGGAAACAACCATATTGCTAATTTCTAATGCCTTGCAATGTTTTTCTAGAAATAATTTTAATTGATCATAAGATGGAATGTCTGATGTATTTTCTAACTCAAATGTTTTCAAAAGATTCGTATCTACCTTTTTTGATAACAAATTAAACAATACGAAGTCGAGCAAATCAATCTTAGTTTGACGTAAGCTTGACAGATTTTCCGTAAAGCAATTAAGCAATTCTCTTAAATCTGTATGTGAATTAAATTTTGCTTTTGGTGACGATTCTAAAGCATTTCAATGCGTGTTTGCAATTAAACGTTTTGAATTAAACCTCTCCACAATAATTGAATAAGCTAGCATATAATTATTATTCGAAATTTGCAAATGTCTAATGAGTTCTCTAGACTTAAAATCCAACGCATCAATTAAAAAATAGAACTTTTCGATCGGTAGCAATTGATTATTTTCATGAACTAAATTATTAAAAAATTGAATAAACTCTTGAAAATGTTCTATTTTTCCAGAAAATTTTTTCATTTCTATACGAGGGAGTCGAATATTGATACACGAGCCAATACCAGTAATATTTTCAGTCAAGCCTTTTTCAGCAGTGGATATATTATCAAACTGCGCTTTAATAATTTTAATGTTTAACAAAGACCTATCTATTTCAATTCTTAGTGTTGTAATTTTCTTTAATAATTCTGAGTTGTCCTCATCCAAGATGCACGTTTTATAAGCAGTATCTACATCGTTTTTGATATCAAAGGCGCTTTCCGCCATAATATTAACAGAAATACAATTGCCTTTAATATGCTCCAATTTATCTATCGCCTCAGATATATCAGATAATCTATCGAGTGCCGCCTTCAAATCTACAATTAGCCTATCGGATGAAATATGTGCCATCCTAACGAACAAGGTTACTAATGTCGATTTTATATTGATTTCAGCTACAAAAACGAAGGGTTTTGTTCACCTAATAATAGGATATACCAAGGGTAATGTTGAACTACCTGTTAAGCAAAGAATTTTTACTACAACGTGCCTAACGGGAGCTTGCAAGTTTCAATCTAACAATGAGCAAAGGGTTATTCTACCCGGTTTTACGAATACCTGAATTCTCTAGCGAACTTGAATTACAAGTTTAAAATAACTGTACTGCTTAAACACCTTTTCTGACCACAAATTCTTACGCTAAAGTATCCCTAAAATTTACAAAGATTTGTCATTTTTAAGGCTTTATAAGATTCTGTATCAGTACAAATTTTCAAATTTAATGCGAAATTGCGTCTACTATAAGTTAGTTTAAACAATTGACTATGATACTGGTGGTGTGACTACACTTTTCTTCTAAATGCGGTCAACCCCTAATTTAAGCGAAGAGCAATTAACAATGTAGTTAAAATGAATGCCAAAAATGCCAATAATAAACCAATTAATAAGCAAAATATTTGCTCAAAGGACCAAAAATGTTAATCAAAAATGTTAATTTGCATTTACAATCACACAAAGGAAATGATAATTTAAAGGAATATATCACCTACCTTTCACTGGTTGTAGTGGTTGATTGTACTTGCACTGCTATCAGATAATTATGGACTGTATAATGTTCACTAATTGTTGCTAATTACTGATGCTCGATGCACCGAACTAAATCACGAACCAAAGACAAGCGAGAACGAAGTTGAATAGTCGTCCACTCGTAAATTACCAACCCTTTTATGTCGTTGCACTAAAGGTAGGGATAATGGAGGGGTTCTAGCTGGGGAATAGTTTAAGGACTTAAATTAATTGTGATTGGCATAATACAACTACAAACAAAATACTTATAAAGCCTTAACAGTATACATTGCCTCTTCAATGTTCAAGTTAAAAATTAATGGGCTAGGGCACATCCCTGTCTCACCCCTTTGCTAATGTTTACTTCTCTACGTTCCTGCTCTAATTCTATTACTACTGTTTGCTTGTTGTATAAGCTGTGTACTATTCGTCTACCCCTATAACTCATTCCGATCTTTTTGAGTATTTCAAACATTTTTTTCCATTTTACATTGTCGAATGCTTTTTCCAGATCTACAAACCCTACATACACGCTTTCTCCTTTTTTCTATTGTTTTAACTATTATCACTCTCAGAGCTAAAATAGCCTCCCGTATTTCCCTGTTTCGCCTAAACCCAAATTGATCTTCTCTTAGTATTTCTTCAGCTCGTTTTTCCATTCGTTTTTGTACAATTCTAGTTAATATTTTTGACACGTGTGCTGTCAAACTTATTGTTCGAAAAATTTCACATCTATCCGCGCTTTTCTTTTTTGGTAAATTTACTGTGATGTTACATTTGAAATATTTGGGTAACTCGCCTGTCTCATACATATAGCTTACAAGTTGGAAGAGACGTTCTGTTACTGCTTGTCCAGCGGCTTTTAGAGTTTCTGCTTGCACCTTATCTGTACCCGGTGCTTTACTATTTTTCATGCCTTTTATGGCTATTTCAAATTCATCTCTAAGTATAGGATATCCCAAGTCATCATTTTTAATGTCTGATTCCTGTTCTAATGCTGTTAGTTTCTCTCCTGCATATAAATTCCCTATATATTCTTGCCATCTATCCACTTTCTCTACATTTTCTATAATGACGTTTCCTCCCGCGTCCTTTATATTTTTGCTATACGGTTCTATATCCCTAAAATTGATTCTAATTAGTTTGTATGCTTCATCTGTCTTTCCTATTTCCATCTTAGTTGGTACTTCTTTGCACTTTTCATCAATCCATTGTTCTTTAGCTTTCCTGTATTTGCGAATAATTTCCAATTTATGGCTTTGTATGTCTGTTTTCCTGTTTCGTCTGAGTTGTTTTTGTATTTTTGTCTTTCTTTTATTAAATTCAGGATATCCTTTGTTATCCATGGTTTCTTATGTTCTTTTTGTGTATACCCCAGAATATCTCTGGCCGCCATGTCTAGGCTGGATTTAATGTTATTCCATTCTGTTTCTACTTCCTTAGTATCAGATATTTTCCCGATATCTTTCAGCAATTCATTTGACTTTTTTTCCAATCTTTCTTGAATATCTTTATCTTTTAGTTTCTCAAAGTTAAAGTGCCTTTTTTCGTTTCTTTTTTCAAATTTTTAAATTTAAGTGCGGCGTTCATAATTACGATGTTGTGGTCAGTGTCTATAACTGTTTCTGGGTAGCTTCTACAGTCTGTTACTTGATTCCTAATCCGTTGTCTAAGAAGAATGTAATCTATTTGATATCTTCCTATATCTCTTGCTATCTTCCACGTATATCGTCTTCTAGCATAATGTTGCAATGTGTTTGTGAGGATTAAATTGTTCTTGTCGCAAAATTCTACCAGCCTATTTCCGCTGTCGTTTCTCGTGCCCAAACCAAATAAACCTACTACTGCTCCTTCCCTACCCTCACCTACCACTGCATTAAAATCCCCCGTAATTACTAAATTTACATGTCCTTTTACGTATCTTCGCAGATCAAGCGATCTGCAAAGATACGTCACTGTAGCTATTGGTGGGCATGTATACTTGTATTATTACTGTGTTTACCGGTTTATATTCTAATCTAACCATGAGTACTCTTTCGTTCTTTTTTCAACACAGTAAGTATCCTATCTTTTTTCGCATAACTATCCTCACACCCAAATTTTCTTCCTCTGCTCCTGTATGAATTACCCTGAAGTTTCCACTCCAAAAATCCCCCTCCTCTGGCCGCCGTACTTCGCTTATCCCTACTATGTCTAGTGCTAACCTGTTCATTTCCATTTTTAGGTTCTCTAACTTACCTACTTGCTTCATAGTTCTAACATTCCACGCTCAGATTCGCAAAATGTTTCCGACTCTTATTCTGAACTTTCCGATTGCATCCTCCGAAGTAGTCCCCTCCCGGAGATCCGACTGGGGGACTATTTAACTCCGAAATCTTTTACCCCAGAGAATGCCATCATACACTGTGTACTTGGGAGGTAATGTGTTAGTGTTCCATTGCCTTCCACTTCGCGGTAGTGTGGCTTTTTAGCTCATTAGTACACGCAAACCATTTTACCTGTTTTAGTAATCTAGAACTTTGGTAGACTCCTTAATCAATCAATTCCATATGTATTATTTATCCCAAAATTTATATACTTTGAATTCAATTATTATCATCAAGGCATTCGAAGCCGTTAAACGGCAAAAAGTCTTCGTAATCGTTGCACTATTATCACATACACTGGATATTCTACTTTATTTATTCACTGTAACATAAAATTGATATTCTATTTAAATTATGCGTGACTTTCTGGTCAACAGTGACGCAGCTTCGTCCTGCATGAGTTGTGAACTAACTCGTCTTATTATTGCTCTGTTTTATATAGGCTCTTCCCACTTACATGTGGGCTGGGTTTTCAAGCAGTTTTGCCGATATCTCAACCAACCAGGTCTTTAATATTCCCTGCATTTCGAAGTTGTTTCTGATGTAATTTCTTCGGTTTCCCGTGTAATGGTGTTTATTTGATACCTTATTATTCGTTATCTTGACCATACGTTGTTTTGTGTAGATATCGTCTTTTCAATAATTGAACAAAATAAATGATGTAACTTTAATTCTGTTTTCGTTTATGTATTTTTATTCGTGTTTGAAACTGCGTTTTCTTATCAAAAATGTTTATTGTTTCAGCGTAATTGCATAAAGCTTTGTTAGGTTTTATCTCTTATCTTCGTATTTGTTTTATAACTAACTAGAACACTTCTCAACGCGTGTTAATTACATGTACTATCATTTCTTCTGAATACGCGTTCTATTGTTGAAAGATATGGTCACTGGCATTACTTAAAATTAATAACGGTCTATATACAGAGTGTTAAATACTTGCTATTTACATAATGTATGAATTACCTACTTTTCTGTTAAATACGCGTTCTATTGTTGTAAGATATGCTTACTTGCATCGCTTAAAGTTAATTGTGGTCTATATACAGGGTGTTAAATGCTTACTATTTACATAATATACGAATTACTTATTTTTCTGCTAAATAAATGCAGTTTTCTGATTCCTATTGCAATTTATGGTTATTACACGATCCTTGCTACACAATACACCCCTAAACAACCCTTTTATCACAGCAATATATATATATATATATATATTGCTGTGCTATGTCCTTTAATTGGTGTCATTAAAAATTTTAGTCAAAATCCTACGAATGTTTCTTCCTTAATTTTGCTGTGAACCCCTTTAAATTTTCTATAATGTGTCCTGCCTCGGCTAGCTCAAAAACACAACATGCCTTACTTCACGACAACAAAGATTGTTTAATCCTTTTTCTTTCTACTACCTAATTGTTAAATTAATTTAAATGAAGCAATCCAAAGATTACACAATATAATGATCGATAATATGTACAGTTTTATGTAAATTCAAAATTTAGCCCCTGAACAGAACATTAACATTCACCAAATTTATAATTTCCTGAGAGCCAGCAAAAATATCTTTATAATTACTCTTAAGTACCTTTGGAACGTTCAAAGATGATTTCCCTATTTTCAAATTCTCAAATGACCTTTTTGTTGACTCTTACAGATATATAATATAGCAAATATTAAAATTGAAACAGTCTTTAACTAATAAAAATTTTAAGATCCCTAACCTGCGTTTTCCTTGCTTGTCACTGGAATTGTCCCATATTGTCTGTGGTTAGCACCCTTTGATTGTTACAGCTCGACTTGCTTCACTTGATTGGCCAGAATGATGGATTAATGGTTGCTTGTATTTTTCCCTTCGGATTTCTGAAGTAACTTTGAGTATATTCACGTTTATTTTATATTTCCATGTAATAATTTATTTAGACGTATTGTTTAAATATGCATTTAGAGTATTTATTCAGACTTACATTTAAATCTTTATTGGGACCTTTTCTCGGAGCCTTATTCGGAGCCCTAAATTGTTAAATATTTATTAAAAAATTTAGTTAATAGTTTTATCTTACGTTTACGCGCAGAACGGCTATTTTTCGTCGCACAAATTTGGCACTTTCAATCTTTCACTTTTACTAAATTATTAACTTTTCACAAATTGTCACTGGTACGTAAATTTTTACTTTATATCGACGTGATTCGTGACCTGTTGAGGATAGACTGTCTAATTTCGAGTTTCCTATCGTATTTATAAGTTCCACCTTCCAACGTTTTAATGGGCGTGTTCGTCGATCTAGGTTTGTACTTTGCGCCTATCTCTTGTAGAACCCGGTATTTCTCAAAATTCCCTGGTTTAATTCTTGATGAAATGCTCTGCCGATCACGTAAGCGTTCTGTATATCAGTATATTCTTAGAATTTCCAAATATTCCTTTCATTCTGTCACGTATTTTATATTTGTGTCACTTATAGTCCAAAGTATCGTATAACGAACCGTCTGTTATTTATTTGTTATTAAAAATATGTTGGATTTATGCGTTGCCATTTTTGAGGATGTTCTTAAATAGGTAGAATGCCAGTTTGTTTAACTTTACCGATTACGTGTTATATTGATGCAATTTTTTACGTTTAAAACCTTATCTTCACTCGTTTCTTTCCAATTCTGGACTTATAAATTTAACTTAAAACATTACACGACGTACACATTATTATTTTAGCTAAATGGTATCGGATTATTGCAAAATGAGCTTCCTTCTTATGCATTAAATTAAATATAATTTATATACAGTGTGCTAGCAATTGACCTTTTGTAAAATAGTCGATTTCCTTTTATAATTGGCGGAATTGTTTGTTTTTCTTAACGTTAACATTATTTACATTTATTCTACAACCCCCATGACTTAATCTACCCTTAAACTTCCCTCTTATCATAGCAATATGAAATGTAATATTTAATATCCCGTCGACGCGTTTCGCTCTAATTGGGGCTCATCAACGACACGAAGACACAAATTGTGAGTTAGGTGATGCTGTAAGGTGTCTGTATTAAATATTACAGCTTTGCTACTCCTGCCCTGATGAGCCCCAATTAGGGCGAAACGCGTCGATAGGATGCCCTCGTGGGTAAATTTGAGTCACTTGCCAATAATTTCTTTTTACTTTGTATTAATTTAAAATTCATTAAACCTACGTTTCTTTTAAATTAAAACTTTTGGCTATGGAAAAAGGCAGTTGAGCCGGATCACCCCCGCGTCGACTGTTGCTAAAAACTTGCGTTGTCAGGTGAAACGACACGAAGATACAAATTGTGAGCTAGGTGATGCTGTACTTCCCATAAGGTGTCTGTATTAAATATTACAGCTTTGCTACTCCTGTCCTGATGAGCCCCAATTAGGGCGAAACGCGTTGACAGGATGCCCTCGTAAATGAATTTGAGTCACTTGCTAATAATTTCTTTTTACTTGTATTGTACATAATAGCACTCCAAAACCCTAGAAAATAAAGAAATCTTTCTAACATTCTAATTACACATGCCCTGTAACTGGAAACGCCCTGTATAATATTCATGTAGTACAATAAGCTTTGCATAATAGTATTTTTTTATTAGTATAATACGTACGTAAAATCTGTGAAAATGCAAATCATACCTTGATACTAAATGTCATTTAAAACGCATATTATATAAGTTGAAAAAATGTGAAACTCCTTCACTACAACTATAAACACCGTTTTAAAAAGCGGTATAAAGAGAATAAATATCCATGTGCTTTTCAGTTCATTTCATAACAAGACTAGAAGCATTTTGACTTAGTTTCGTGCATTTATGCAAAACGTGAAATTCTGTATTTTAAATCGAAACTATTCGAACTGTTCTAGATTTTTCAAATACCACAATCGTGACGGGTAATTAAACGAATAACATGAATGAACACTTCGATTAGCGGGTTTGTGAGTTTTACGACCCATAAATCAGAGAAGACAATGAAGCAATAACAAGCTATTACAGATAAGTATTTGAATTAGAGACGATAATGAGTTGTTTACGATCTAATGAATTAAAAACTGACAGCTATTTAGATAAAGTAATATATAAATTAGCATGATCTCAACAAAATTGCGTCAGCCTGGATGAATCACCTCAACCAAAAGCTTATCGATCTTTCTAGATGTCTATGACGTAAAAATCTTGATACTATAAAAGCTGAAAAATTAGTGACCATTTGTCTGCATGTCGATCAATTACGAATAATCTTTTTTCAATAAAAAAAGTTAAGTTCACATTAAAATATATGTCAGGAACAATATATTTTAAAGTTATGAAATATAACAAACTACGTATAAAGTAAAATTGTATTAAAATATAAACACCGCAGATTCGAAGCGAAAACAAAATTAAATTGTAAAGACAAACATCTGCATCCTTTATTCCTTCTAAAATAATAACTATATCTAGTAACAATCAAATCGAAGGATATTTTGGAAACAAAACAACTATATAAGTATACGCTTCTTAAATTGGATTTAAATTAAAGTGGATTTAACCACTGTAATTTATAATAATCTATATTGACACAGCAAACAATTAATACTAATCATATATGCCCAGCGGCAGAAACCTACATGATCTAAATACTTACCTACTATATTGATGCAGACCGAATCGTTCTGGCTAGTGCTACTGAAACATATAACTACACAAAAAACACATTAGTAGTAGTACATTTAAAGATAAAACCACAAATTATTAGATGAATTTTATAAAAAAACATTGCTTTCAGGAATAAAGCAAACAGCTAACGCTCATCATCATATAGTACTCCTTCCGCAGGCTGTGAAGGGTAGATAGATTTGGTTACCCATTTCATCCTAACTCGATCTACATATAATACTGTAGCCAGACAAAATTTTCTGTACCGATAAAGTAAATTTCTATATTATAACGAAGCAAAATTTAGTTCTAAGAACGAAGAATTTTGAGTTCAAATCTAGGCTGAAAATATTAACATTTCTATTAGAAGAATCTCGCTCTTCAATTATCTACCAGTCACGTAAAAAGAGAAGTCACGCTTTTTACCATAAGGATTTGAAACTGCCCGATTTATCAAAGAAGAACCAATGCAACTAAGCGTTAAATATCTAGTGAATGCGTTCAATCAATGTAGGTATAAAATTGCTTTCGGAAGAAATAATGACGGAGTCCCATAAATAATAGGAATAAAATTGAACAGGAGTTTATCTAGCCAAGATAACACAGCTGCTATATCTAATTACCATTAAACTAGCAACAATCAGGAAATTCTTAATTAGTAAAGATTACATACCTAGATAAAGGACGACGAAAGAATATAAACAAGCGAACTCGTGAATTTAATAAAGGAGGAGCATAGTTGGCTAGTAGATGGTTGACAGGCGAATCAGAACCACATTTGCTCCAGCATCCACATTTGCTCCCACATCTGGACCAAAAAGTTTTCTTCGACTAACCATTTTTCATCTTTCGAGATAAATATATCTTAAATTTTTCATCTTTCGAGATAAATGAGCATCCACATTTCCACACACGAGATAAACCTATTTTTAAGATTTTTTTTTTACCGCTAACATTCTGGACCAAATAGTTTTCTTCGTCTAACCAATGCATCTTTCGAGATAAACCTATCTTGTTTGGTATCAATTAATATTAGAATTTTCTCAGCTACCCAAATCTCTAGGAATTTTTCAGATAGCATCACCCCCCAGGGAGCTACCCTGATTTTAAGATTTCTTACCTGTTGCGATTTCCGGCCGTCCTTAAACATTTTTTTAGTCATGTGATACATTAAATTAGTCTAGAATTTTACGCAGAATTCGAATCTGCAAACAGATTTAGAATCGGACTTCTCCTTACGAAGTTACACACATACCTTCTAGCGAGCATACCGCGACCGTACCACTACTCGCTTTTAATGTTACACCATACTTTCTATCTTGTTTAGCTCATCTTTCGAGATAAACGTACTTTGTTTGGTATCAATTAATATTAGAATTTTCTCAGATACCCAAATCTCTAGGAATTTTTCAGATAGCACCACCCCCAAGGGAACTACCCTAATTTTAAGATTTTGTACCAAGATCAATTCCTAATCACCTCTCCTATTAATTTTTCCTTTTATCTAACCTAGGTCCACACTTGGTTTTTAATGGAAAAACTCATTAAAAAGCAATTAGTGCTAATGGGGTTTTAATGAGAAAACTCATTAAAAAACAATTAGTGCTAATGGGTTTTTAACGAAAAACCCATTAAAAACAGCCTAACCTATCAATTTTTCCTTTTATCTAACCTAAGTCCACACAAATCCAACTAACCTAACCTAACATGGTCATATGGTCGTATGGTCATGTGGTCATATGGTCGTGTGGTCATATGGTCATGTGGTCATATGGTCATATGGTCATGTGGTCATATGGTCATGTGGTCATATGGTCATGTGGTCATATGGTCATGTGGTCTTATGGTCATGTGGTTATGTGAGCAGGAAGATTAAATTTGGTATATAAGGAAGTAGTTTTGGGTTGAGCTTAGTTATAGTAAGACATTTTTCGAAAGATGTCGCATTCAAGCAATCAGTGGTGCTCCAAACAATCTATTACAAAAGCAGCAGAGGATATCCTGGATGGCTCGAGTTTCTACGCTGCTAGTAAAAAATATAATATACCTAGAACAACCTTATGCAGATATGTTAAAAGGTTGCAGAACGTGAAGAAATTACATAATTCCAACGATGCATCCAGAGATGTTATACCAGAAGTTAAAATACCTATACAGAATTATGATAACTTTGCTATTGCTAATGCAAAAGAGGATGGTAAACATGGTCCTTTGTTCCCGTCTAACATACGAGCAATATTCGTGGGACCATCGAGTTGTGGGAAGACCAACGCTTTAATATCTCTGATCTTGCACGAGAACGGTCTTAGATTCCAAAATGTCTATGTATTTTCGAAGAGTTTATATCAACCGAAATTTCACATGTGATTCACATGATCGTTAAGAAATTAGCATTCAATAGCGCAATGGTGTTTTCTAGAATATTTGCTGGATTACGTGTTATAAATACGCGGATATCAACCATTTTGTATATATGCTGGATTACAAATAATTACAAATGAATTTTGATAATTGCTATAAAATTAATGCTACATTGGAAGTTTCGAAAATATTGAATTTAAATATTTTGCTATATTAATACTTAATTAGGCTGAAGGTAAGTGAAACGCATTTTCAATTACGAATGCATTCTTCTTTTCATTACAGGAGAAATTCCATAGATTTCATACAAGCAAAATGCGCTTTCTTAATTATTAACCACGAGGTTGAATTGAACCAGAACAATAGGAAAATAAGTTTCATAAATTCAAGCCACGAAACCGTGTAAACATCAACTTTATACCCAATTAATTAATAAAATCAGTTTGTCGGGCGAGGACAAAAAAAGTTCATCATTCCTAATAGTACAGCAACCTAATTAAGGTAGGCCAGTAAGCAATATTAAATTGCTATTAATTGACTTGCATTTAGCGTACTTTCCTATTGTAATAACCGCATTTGTTTGGAGAAGATATACACTTTTAAAAAGAAATTATATACAGCTTTCACATGTAATTCAGAGCGATAATTACGCCAAAAGTCGACCTTCCCATTTACATATTTAAAACACATTACATTGGAATGATTAGTTTATTAAACTGTAAATCGGATAAAATAAATTATTAAACTTTTGCGTGCTTAATTTATTTATGTTGGTTAAAGGACTGTAGATATTAAAAAGGAGAGGTGATTAGGAATTAATCTTGGTACAAAATCTTAAAATTAGGGTAGCTCCCTTGGGGGTGATGCTATCTGAAAAATTCTTAGAGATTTGGGTAGCTGAGAAAATTCTAATATTAATTGATAGCAAACAAAGTACATTTATCTCGAAAGATGAGCTAAACAAGATAGAAAGTATGGTGTAACATTAAAAGCGAGTAGTGGTACGGTCGCGGTATGCTCGCTAGAAGGTATGTGTGTAACTTTGTAAGGAGTAGTCCGATTCTAAATCTGTTTGCAGATTCGAATTCTGCGTAAAATTTTAGACTAATTTAATGTATCACATGACTAAAGAAATGTTTAAGGACGGCCGGAAATCGCAACAGGTAAGAAATCTTAAAATAAGGGTAGCTCCCTGGGGGGTGATGCAATCTAAAAAATTCCTAAAAATTCGGGTATCTGAGAAAGTTCTAATATTAATTGATACCAAACAAGATAGGTTTATCTCGAAAGATGCATTGGTTAGACGAAGAAAACTATTTGGTCCAGAATGTTAGCGGTAAACAAAAAATCTTAAAAATAGGTTTATCTCGTGTGTGGAAATGTGGATGCTCATTTATCTCGAAAGATGAAAAATTTAAGATATATTTATCTCGAAAGATGAAAAATGGTTAGTCGAAGAAAACTTTTTGGTCCAGATGTGGGAGCAAATGTGGATGCTGGAGCAAATGTGGTTCTGATTCGCCTGTCAACCATCTACTTTGACTGCCTAACTAAGCGAATTTAAAATTATAGAAGTGTAGTAATCCGTAAATTCAAACAAGTAGAAACTGAGCTGGTTTTTCAAGTAAGGAGGCAGTCAATTTTCAAATATAAAATGGAAGGTAACTACGTGCCTAGAAAAATAACAGTTTAAATCGAAGTTTAGGAATGACTATGTGAATCATTCAGTACTGAACACATATATCTATTAATTCAACCAAATAAAATGCTAGGACTGTTTTGAAACTGACTAAAAATAACAAATGTTATTATTTAAGTATAACAGACTATAAAATTGAGAGAAGGCCAATGCAATAGCAGTACCGGAAATTATAACTGCTAGAAAATAACTATTAACGTTGCGTTGCGTTCAGGTTTGAAGTAGTGGAAGTGACTTGAAATTAAACAAATTGTGTTATGTTGCTATAACAATTTTAAAATACAATATTCAAATTACGTCGATGTTTTCTACTTAAATTGTTAGTGCCAATTTTGCGTAGGATAGACAACTAAAAATCTACAAACAACTGTGGAATGAATTCCGTTGGCTGCATATTTTAAAAGATTGTTGATCGATTACTGAGAATAAGTTTGTCTTTTCTCACAACAGATTTAAAATATAATTTATGGAATTAGAAATTTAAAAAACCTAACCTCTCTTATAATCTTCAAACTTCCTACTAAAACTTGTCAAGGAATTTGATTAATTAAAACAATTCCTATCGCTTTGGTGTGGCTCGAATGATTATTATAAATGACCGATTAAACATAATTAGTATTTCCTCTAAATTCAAGGTAGTCAAAAACATATCAATGCCAAGTACCGTTATCAAAATTAATTGGGTAATTATGGAAACGCAATCCCTATTTTACTTCAGCTTTTCACACTTGAGTAATTTGAATACGGGAGTTTGTAAAATAGCTATCAAACTAGAGATCCATTAGTGCAGAAAAATTCAGAAGAATCCAAGTTTTTGTATTGAACTTATCTGTATGTCAGCGCAGTGGTCTTCATTGTTTTACTTGGATCTATTCCATTTCAGGAGTGTGTGAAATTATATATTTTACTACAACAAGTATGGCCATTGTGACAGTACGGGTCAAAATGAAACATCAGAAAAATAATGACGTTTTGAAGATTCTGAATAAGAAAGTTGACTCCGTCTGGATTTGTTTTGTGGTGGCAGACATACGGAGAATGCGAACGGGAGGCGTTGTTGTAGGGTGCGTCAGGCGCAAGAAGACAATCAAGCTACAGTTAAAGATCGGAGGCGACTGTAATGTTATTTGCCTAATTTTAAATTATTGTAGTGATAATATATAGTAATAATTAGTGCTTGGAGATTTAATTATAGTGAATCGATAGTATTTTAGAAGATAGCATCGTAGTTTAAGTAGGTAATACTTGTACTGTTATCGAGTAGTTCGAAAATAAATTGTTGGGAGAGCTTTTAGCAAATTCCATTGTAACTACGAGTTGTTGAAAAGGCTTGTATAATCGGTTTGAAAAAAACTGTTGTTATTTCAAATAGAGTTTACGTTATATTATACTGTGCGACCGTAAAGTCCGGATCTCTAATAATAAAATGAAAACGACGTATTTTTCTAAAAACTCCAAAAACACGTAAATTTTAGTTTTTTCTTGCAGTTTTATTGCTAATAGTTTTAGCACTGTAGATTCATCCCCTAAGGTAGGGTGAAATCAACTCTTGAAATCTTAAATAGCAATAGGGGGCAAGTGACATATCACTAGAAAGCCTATTTCGTCCTCTTTTCAAAAATGTCTTACTTTTTAATCTTCGTCGAGTACTTTTCGACATATTGATTTTTATAAGAATTAAGTTAACTGATATAAAACCAACCTGGCGTTCCGTTTGCAATATTGCAATATTAATACTTACCTTTTATTCAAACAATATCTAGTTACCTATTGCATTCAACTGTTAAACTAGTTGTTTCAATTAACGACAAATAATCAACAAAACTGTTTAAATTCGTAGAATTTGCATTAGATTATTGTAGTTTGATGTTTTGAAATTATGGTTAATTTAAGCGAAACTCAAAGGGTTGAAACTTTAACTTATCTTGGTTATGGTAATCAGTAGATAAGCTACTTACGTACGAGCGCTAAAAACCGGTCTTCTTATGGGATTTAACATGGGAGATTCTAAGGTCCGTTCTGGTCATTTTTGTCAGATACAAAGGTCATCCACCCCGAGGTCGCCATGGCGACCCTGGAGAGCGGATGCCAGTTCTAGACCCTCCATCACACACCACAGAGGGAGGAAGTCGGTTATAGACTCCCTTTCCCCACCACCACCTCCACCAACAACAACAACACTACCACCACCACAACTACCACCATATTAGCAAATATTCGCACATCCAGTAACAAAAATCTGCACAATAGTTTTCTTCAACTAAGCATTTTTTAGCTCCAGGCATGGATCTCGCTCTCGACACCCTGATCTGGGAGCTAGACCCTCCATCCACCTTACAACCGCCGCCGCACTTGCAAAAAAATGCGCACATCTGGTTACAGTATTAATTAACATTGTCATCTTAAATTTGCACAAGTTTTTTTCAGCTAAGCATTTTTTAGCTCCATATACAGATCTTGCTCTCGACATCTTGATCTGGACCGTCACCACACTACCACCACCACCACCACCACCACCACCACCACCACCACCACCACCACCACCACCACCACCACCACCACCATCATCACCACCACCACCACAACCACCACCATCACAACCACCACCACCACCACAACCAGCAGCCGCAACACCACCACCACCACCACAACCCACACACACACACACGCACGCACACACACACACACACACACACACACACACTACCACCACCACCACCACCACCAGCACCACCACCACAACCACCACCACCAACACTAGTAGTAAAGAGAGGAAGTCGCATCAACTTGAAAGCATCAAGGACGCAAATGTTGATGTAAGAATGGAATTTGAAGCTTCAAGAAATTTTGAACCGTCGATGAAGGCTGTTGCTTTAATTATATATGACTTTATGTTTGAATATAATCCGTTTACGGAAATTGTTAATAGATTTATTCACAATTAACTTTTTTGTATATATATTTTTAATAAAATAGTATAAAATCGATAAATTAAATTGTTTCAGTTAGTTAGTTAGTTAGTTAGTTCTAGTTATTTTAGAGTGAATTTATCTCAATCAGAATAGATTCAAATTGCCTTATAGGGTGAAAGTGTCTTATAGAGTGAAATTGCCTCGTAGGGTGAAAGTGCCTTATAGAGTGAAATTGTCTCATAGGGCGAAAGTGCCTTATAGAGTGAAATCGCAAGATAGAGTGAAAGTGCCTTATAGAGTGAAATTGCCTCGTAGGGTGAAAGTGCCCTATATAGTGAAATTGCCTTATAGGGTGTAAGTACCTTATAGAGCGAAATTGCCTCATAGTGTGAAAGTGCCTTATAGAGTAAAATTGCCTCATATGGTGAAATTGCCTTATAGAGTGAAATTGCCTCATAGGGTGAATGTGCCTCCACCGGTATTGGTTAGCATGGTTAGCAATTATATAAGAAAACGAAGTAGTGTGTACAGTAAAGAATCTTTAGAAAAAGTTATAGAAGATGTTCGACTGGGTAAATCGAGTATTTACTCTATCAATAGAAAATACAACATACCGAAAGAGACGTTAAACTATCACCGCAAACAGCAGCATAAACGGGTACATGCTCGAAGCAATATGGAGACTGCAAAACAAAAAATTACAATACCTATACAGAATTATGATAACTTCGCTATTGCTAGTGCAAAAGAGGATGGTAAACATGGACCTTTGTTCCCGTCTAATATACGAGCTGTATTCACTGGGCCATCAAACTGTGGAAAAACCAACGCTTTAATATCTCTGATCTTGCACGAAAATGGACTTAGATTTCAAAATGTCTATGTATTTTCGAAAAGTTTATATCAACCGCAATACGAATTGTTAAGAAACGTATTTATACCATCAAAAGAAGATATTGGCTACCATGAGTTTCAAAATTACGACTATTTGATTGAACCCGGAGATATCAAAGAAGATTCAATTATTGTCTTTGATGATATACCTGCAAACGAGCAAAGCAAGCTCACGCAGTTTTTCTTCTTTAGTAGACATAAGAGCATTGATTCCTTTTACCTATGTCAAAGGTATGCCAGCGCAGTAAAGCACGGGCTTAGAGATAACGCCAATATTATTGCAATCTGGAAGCAGGATGACACAAACCTTCACCATATTTTTTGGGATCATTTAAGTGGTGACATGCCATATTCAACTTTAAGGAAATGTGTTTACGGTGTTGGAATGCTGATGATTCGAAACATACTTTTATAACTATTGTGAAAAATTTTGATATTGATAAAGGGCGCTATAGGAAAAATTTCGGTGAGTATATAAATATGTGATATTATTCAAAAAAATAGTTAATTACCATCCAGAGTCTGATGATGACAGACGTTCAGAATTTTATCGCAAATAAACATAATCTTCAGTTTTAAAAGCAAATAAAGGAATAGTTTAATATTATTGTAATATCACATAAATTATACCCAACTAACTTTAAATATATTGTCTTTGAAACTTAATGAATGTTATGACTAAGTTTTATCATTACAGTGGTACTATATCTGGTTGAACCGAGAAACAGTGCAATTAAGGTGATGACGAGGACAAAATCGTTGTGAATTGGTGTAGCTCTGACTCCCAGCAGGTGGGGTTGGACCTGTCTGACCGCAGAGTCATTATAGTAAGTCACCAACTCAAATGTACGACTTCGTAGAAAGTAACCCAACTAGGTAGATTCATCATCACGCCTACAAACCTACACAGTTGCATAAAAGAAGTATAATACACCCATTTTATTCCTATTATATGTTAAAACATGTTTACTCATAATAGAGTATCCAACAACAATTAACTATATTTTTAAATAATATCAAATATTTATATACTCATCGAAATTTTTCCTATAGCGTCTTTTATCAATATCAAAATCTTTCACAATAGTTGTAAAAGTATGTTTCGAATCATCAGCATTCCAACACCGTAAACACATTTCCTTAAATGTTGAATATGGCATGTCACCACTTATGTGATCCGAAAAAATATGACAAAGGCTTGTGCCATCCTGTTTCCAGATAGCAATAACATTCGCGTTATCTTTAAGCTCGTGCTTTACTGCGCTGGCATACGTTTGACATAGGTAAAAGGAATCAATGCTCTTATGTCTACCAAAGGAAAAAAACTGCGCGATCTTGCTTTGCTCGTTTGCAGGTATATCATCAAAGACAATAATTGAATCTTCTTTGATATCTCTGGGTTCAATCAGATAGTCGTAATTTTCAAACTCATGGTAGCGAATTTTTTCTTTTAATGGTGTAAATACGTTTCTTAACAATTCGTATTTCGGTTGATATAAACTTTTCGAAAGTACATAGACATTTCGAAATTTAAGCCTATTCTCGTGCAAGATCAGAGATATTAAAGCGTTGGTTTTTCCACAATTTGATGGCCCAGCGAATATAGCTAGTATATTAGACGGGAACAAAGGTCCATGTTTACCATCCTCTTTTGCACTAGCAATAGCGAAGTTATCATAATTCTGTATACCTATTGTAATTTTTTGTCTCGCAGTCTCTATATTGCTTCGAGCATGTACCCGCTTTTGCTGCTGTTTACGGTGATAGCTTAACGTCTCTTTCGGAATGTTGTATTTTCTACGAATGGAGTAAATACTCGATTTACCCAGTCGAACCTTTTCTGTAGCTTTTTCTAAAGATTCCTTACTGTACCCACTACTTCGTTTTCTTATATAATTGCTAAGTATGCTAACCAATATCGGTGGAAGCACTTTCACCCTATGAGGCAATTTCACTCTATATGGCAATTTCACCATATGAGACAATTTCACTCTATAAGGCACTTTCACCTTATGGGGCAATTTCATTCTATAAGGCACTTCCATCCTATGAGGCAATTTCACTCTATTCTGATGGAGATAAATTCACTCTAAAATAACTAGAACTTATTTACAGACTGGGAGATGCTCGCCATACGACAGATAAAAGTAAACTAACTTAAACAATTTAATTTATTGATTTTATACTATTTTATTAAAAATATATATACAAAAAAGTTAATTGTGAATAAATCTATTAACAATTTCCGTAAACGGATTATATTCAAACATAGAGTCATATATAATTAAGGCATAAGCCTTCATCGACGGTTCAAAATGTCTTGAAGCTTCAAATTCCATTCTTACATCAACAATTGCGCCCTTGATGCTGAAACGAATTTTTTGAAGCACTAAAACACCAGCCCCACGTTGTGAGCCAGTGTTACATTTTTCCTTAATTGGGCTTAACTATCGTTCTCTTCTTAATACCTATATCTGACTCTAGAAGTTGGGGGTCAGCAAAACGAAGTCTTCCGACGTAACTAGGGGTCTATTCCTGGGGCAGAGCTATGAGAAATGGGGGGGTGAAGTCGAAATCTGTTGGGGGATCATACTCAAACTAAAACAAATAGGCGCCACCAAGTCCGGATTGATTCACGTTAATGGCATGGCATATTTCTAAGGGCGGACGTGGAGACCCAAAGAAAAAAAAGATCGCCTTCGCTGACAAAAAAACTGTCTTAACAGAATAAGACGCTGTTCCTGTAAGAAAGTAAAATAATTAAATCAACATAAATGGGAGCACTGTTTGTGTCCCGCAAATATACCTAAAGAAATATATAAAAAAAATATTTTCTATATAAGGGTGGCATCAAAGTTCAACTCTTAAAGATATTAATTTTTCGGTGGTTAGGTTTGATCACACTTGATCAAAATAAAAAACCTTAAGCATGGATTTATAATTTACTAAAAGAATCTCTTTTTCTTTAAATAAAATTCAATGCAACAGAATTAAATAACAACTTGAATTACTTTGTTAGTTTAAAGTAAGGTTTATCAACCTTATTCATGATCAAATATATTACAACAAGGTGTAACTTGTTACACAAAATTCTCTAACCCACTCAGATCTGTTTAGGTCATTTACATTATAAAAATTAAAATACAAATTTTCTCTTTAAGTTAAATGTACTAAGTTCAGTTTAAAATGAAAAGTTCACAAAATTATTCTTGTTTTCAAAGGTGGTAATAGCGCAGTGCTAAGCAGCTGCTATCACGGATCCATGTGTCAACAACATATTTCAAACAAACAAGTGACGTAGGTACACCTGTTATTTTATACTGGAGCAACGTGTTGTTTCTTACAAAATTAACTGAGTGAATTTTAAGTTTGATACTGGGGAATCCAGCTTAGCAATAGATGAAGTGAATAACAAAGTCGTACTTCTACGTATCGGAACAAAATAGCGTGTTTCTAGAGTGAAACACAAAAGAATTTCTTAAAGCTACTACGAACCAAACAAAACTGCATTCCTAGACTGGATTAGGAAGTGTATCACCATGCGGAATTTACAGCTTACATTCTACCAAAGTAGTATCTTCGCTCGGAGCAACAAACGATCTTCTATTAATTAGATCAGCTTTCCATCTTCTAAATACACATTGCAAAATGAAGTGGTTTTCTTAACGTCGATTCTAGTGTTCAAAGTTCTAACTGCATCGTAGATTGTATATTAAATTCTTATCGCCTAAATTTTGTCGCCTACATTCTTGTCGCTTAGATCCTCGTTGCGCTAAACAAACTTTCCAAATTAAATAAGATAATATCGTATATACTTTACCAACCGCTATTCAGAAAATGCGCTCACTTATTCAAATTGATACGCAGGTTACTGGCCATCGTCCTCGCATACATCCTGCTGCTTCTTCTACCTATGGCCGAGTGCTTATCACGCGCTCTCGGACGATCCGATGATCCAAGGGGGGGGGGTGTCACCTTTAAACGCGCCTGCGACTGACTGTGGAATACACCGACATCGAAAACACATAGACTAACGAACTAAGATGCTGTTTTAATGTAATATTTGAATTGTTAAACGTATTACGACTTTACTTAATAAAGGTGTTTTATTATTTTCGTACATTTAATGAAGGGATTTATCAACCCAGAAATAAAATTGTTACAATGCTTTCTCTCTCCTCTCTCTACTACTGGTGGTGGTGATGGTTGTTGTGGTGGTGGTGGTGTTAGGGGTGGTGGTGATGTGTGTGTGTGTGTGGTGGTTGTGGTGGTGGTGGTGTGTGTATGTGGTGGTTGTGGTGGTGGTGGTGTGATGGTGGTGGTGGTGTGTGTGTGTGTGGTGTGGTGGTGGTAGTGGTGGTGGCGATTGTGGTGGTGGTGGTGGTGGAGGTTGTGATGGCGGTGTTGGTGGAGGTTGTGGTGGTGGTTCTGGTGGTGGTGGTGGTGGTGTTGTGGTGACGGTCCAGATCAGGATGTCGAGAGCAAGATTCGTGTCTGGAGCTAAGAAAATCTAAGAAAACTATTGTGCAAATTTAAGATGACAATGTTACCAGATGTGCGAACTTCTTTAGCAAGTGCGGTGGCGGTTGTGGGGTGGAGGGTCTAGCTCCCAGATCAGGGTGTCGAAAGCGAGATCCATGCCTGGAGCTAATAAATGCTTAGTTGAAGAAAACTATTGTGCAGATTTTTGTTACTAGATGTGCGAATATTTGCTAATATGGTGGTGGTTGTGGTGGTGGTAGTGTTGGTGGTGATGGTGGTGGTGGTGAGTCTAGAACCGACTTTCTCTCCCTGTGGTGTGTGGTACCGGGTCTAGAACTGACATCCTCCCTCCAGGGTCGCCATGGCGACCTCGGGGTGGATGACCTTTGTATCTGACAAAAATGACCAAGAACGGACCTTAGAATCTCCCATGTTAAATCCTATAAGAATACCGTTTTTTTTGCGCTCGTACAAATGTAGCTTATCTTCTGTAACCTAACAAGGTCTTACAATGATGTGCGCGCATTTTTCAATGCGAAATACCCAAATCGTCTGATAACGCGTTCAACGGTTGGAAAAGAGCCAAAAATGTTTTGGAAACTGGTAGTGTAAAAGATGTGCCTAAAACTGGTCGTCCACAAGTCAATAATGATATTAAGTTAGAAGTTCTTTTGAAAGTAGAAGAGAATCCACATTTGTCGACACGATCACTTGCTGTAAATAGAGACGTTAATCGACAAAATTGTCGTTACTCGAGTCGGGAGAATCCTCACTGGATGCGGGAAACTCACACTCAATACCCTCAAAAGGTAAATGTGTGGGTAGGAATAACAGGCGACAGGATAT
Source organism: Platerodrilus igneus (assembly GCA_036346225.1). Classification (NCBI taxonomy): domain Eukaryota; kingdom Metazoa; phylum Arthropoda; class Insecta; order Coleoptera; family Lycidae; genus Platerodrilus; species Platerodrilus igneus. Next base: position 3,052,197 of record JARFIW010000932.1, on the reverse strand, counting down.
TAGGACTATACTTTTTCGATGGCACCCTCACTGGAGAAATATATCTCAATTTTCTTCAAAATGTTTTACTACCTGCTCTTATTGTACTTGAACGTGATGAAGAGAATCCAGAACTCCTTAATAGAGTTTGGTTTCAACAAGATGGTGCACCGTCTCATTTCGCGCGTCATGTTTGTGAATTTCTATATGCTAACCTTCCAGGTAGATGGATTGGCAGGCGAGTACCAATAGAGTGGCCATCTAGATCACCAGGTCTTACCCCACTTGATATTTTCTGTGGGGTTATTTAAAATCTAAAATTAATATCACGAGGCTGAAAAATCTTGACGATTTAAAATGGCGAATAACTCAAGAAATTCGTCTTATAGAGGCAGACACAATAAACAATGTTCTTCAATAATTTTTAAATAGAATTGCTTACTGTCAAGAAGTGAATGGGCGGCAATTTGAACATTTAATATAATTTTAGTTTAATTTTAATTTCTCGAGACGTATTTTGGTTGATAATTGAGTAAATAATTTGTAATTGTACTTATTTAATGCATTAGTTAATTTAATTCTTGGAAAAAATTAATTTCACGGAACTAATCGACGAAGATTAAAAAGTAAGACATTTTTGAAAAGAGGACGAAATAGGCTTTCTAATGATATGTCACTTGACCCCTATTGCTATTTAAGATTTCAAGGGTTGATTTCACCTTACCGTAGGGGATGAATCTACAGAGCTAAAACTATAAGCAATAAAACCGCAAGAAAAACTAAAATTGACGTGTTTTTGGAGTTTTCATAAAAATACCTCGTTTTCATTTTATTATTAGGATCCGGACTTTACGGTTGCACTGTATATAGAAATCGACGTGTTTATGATTTTCCTTTTAACTCACTAATTATGTAGAAAATAAATGTATCTGCTACTTTAGGACCTCACAGTATAAGAAAGCAAAGAGGCCTTGATTAAATATCGCTGATTTGTTGTTTTACTTCTTAACTTTGAATTCTCTAAATTTCCTTCAATTTGTCGTTAGCATGAAGATGTTAGATTAATTTCGTCAATAGATATTTTCTATATTTTCTCTTGGTAATACTATAATGCAATTCACATAGTAGGTATATGGAACAATGTAGTTACCTACAATGAACTGATTAAGCGTTATTATATCTGGCTGATCAGATATTACCACATAAAATCGAGGCAGTTCTACTAATCTTTAAGAAACCGCATTGTGCTCGTATAATTGAAGTTCCATTAAACTCCTTAGGTAGAATTAACGACTGAAGATAAATAAGATGACAATACCGTTACAGGAAAAGTGTGTTTGCTTCCTATTTATTAAAAAAGCTTATGACAAATATTTAAATTTATTGTTTCTTAGATTTGTGGTAAATTTTAGACTATTATGTACAAATCTGAAAGTACTTAGAATAACTGCAATTTGTGCGAGTATGAATAGTCTTGATTCACCTTCTATTTGCAGTCTAGCCAAGAGGCTTGGTTATTACAGAAACCAATTACGGAAATGGTTTTACTGCAATAATGATAAGTAAGTATGTACACAAATTCTTCATACCGAAGTTACGCAATATATTTAATTAAATTTTCAGGGTCTGCTATGCAACTCCTTGAACAATAAAAATTACCCAATTAATATTTTAAAGGTTTATTGTATGTTAGTTGTATACTTTCACTTAATAATTTAAAGTTGTATCTGTTACGATATTGAATTTTGACTACTTCCATTTTTATTTTTATTACATTTGAGTTATGGAATATCATTTCGATTTTTGTTATTAGCTAGATTACTGAAATTGCCAATTAAAAATGTGACAGTCTGTTTTGGCGAGTCATGCTAACAATGTCAAGAGATTGCACCTTTTTTAATATAGTACATGCATCTTAATTGCATGGAAATTTGTTTGATTTTATTAGTTAAGTCGACGTTTCTGATTGTATGTATATTATGTTTTCTAATAAAGTTATATTTAACTCTAGTAAATATTATATTTTTACCAGTTTCTTTCAAAATTGACGAGTAACCTTTCTCGTTTCCTTTTTACTAAAGTTATCGCTACGTGGATAAAACAACAAATGTGGAACGCGATTTTCTTTCTGTTTAAGAACACCTTCTTCAACCACAGCTTTTACAGAGATAATGGCTTTTCGTTGCTTTTAAACTACAGCAAATAATTTGTTACGTTTAATTACCTCCGATGAATTAAAAACCACATCGATTCCATTGTTACTCTTCCATACGTCAATAACATCCTATATATTTTACCTGTTTATAATAAATACGCTTACGAATAATTTTCAACTTCAATCTACCCACTCTAAAACAATGAGTTTACGCTATAAATTCTATAGTTGGCACCTTGTTTTGAGTATCCGTTAACTGGCTACACATTACTATCGCGTAAAATTAATCCTTGTACTGCTACGACCGAAAGATTTGTTGAAATAGTGTATTCTATTATTTGATAAAGCTTGAGTCGAGTTTTCTAATCTCCTTTTTGGTATGTTGATAACGCGAGGATCAAAGCTCGAATTCTTGTTATTTAAATAATTTCAATTTGATTCTGCAGTTCGTCCTTATATGTATTTTCTAAATTACTTACTTCAAGAGCGATCGCTCTTAGCTGGAGGCCAAATTGCTTGTTATGTAGGCCCGATTATTCTTTGACGTAGATCAACTGCTCTTGCGTGCAGACCGCTGTTGCAATTACGGTAGCAGCATGGTTGTTGCTGACTACCGTGGCGATGCTGTGCTGATTCGCTTCCGCTGGATGGCAAGATAAGTATCCCGACACTCGCAGGAGACTTGTTTTTTTTAACATACCAAGGGATAAATCTAATTCGCATTGTGCTGACGAACAAAACACTTTTTTTTTAAAAACCCACTTTGAAATTAGACACGCTAATGTTTCTTATGGTAAAGTCCTCACTAGAAAGGTTTCTAAATTTAATGCTTTTTTTCTACTTAACCCATCTGCTTATATGAAAGTATCAGCATTATTCTTTTTTACTGGTTAGATTTATTGCATGTTAGCTACGAAATGCGCACTTCGTGGAATAATTATTGAATTTCTCCATAGAGTAAAATTGCTTTTTTAAATAGTAACTTTATTTATTTTTTTGCTGTTTAGATAGAAATTTTTATTTTTTTTATTGTAAATAGAAAATCGTTGGTGATGTATTTTTTGTGTTGCTAGGAATCCCTCCCTCATCAACGCATTGGTAGTTAGCCCAGTATTTTTATCTGACCCGTACGCTGCATACCGTAGCATAAATTTCTGGCGCTCTGGCGTGGGGCCCCGATGTTGTCTTGGGTAATATATGCTCTGATTTGGTTTTGCTTAATTTCTGGCCCAATTTTTGTTTTGCTTCTGGCCTGATCTTGTGTACTGTCCAAGTTACAACGTTATTCGTTTTCTCGGCCTGATGCTACTTATGCTTTCTTTCCTTACGCTCGAACTTGTATCAATAATCCTAGACCCTTTGAAAACTCTGGTGCCCTATTTCTGAGTTTAGTGACTTTATTTTGCCCTTACGTCGAGTACTCTTTTTTTAAATTTAATCTGTTTGTTACTTCCGTAATGGATAGAATCGTTGTGTTGCGATTCACTTTTGATATTTTATAGTTTATTCGGTTGAGGTTGGATTTCGCATTACTCTGATATACAGTGTGTATTTTTTTTGTCACAATGGTTACGTGGGGGTGTTGGATGTAAATAGGCTGTTACAACCCGAGCTCCAATATGAATTATCTTCTCGAGGATTTGACTCTGACATTAAAGTTGAGGGGTTGCGTAAAGCCGTCCGCAACGTGATTCAAGTGGAAATGAATCAGTCTTTTAATCCTTTTACTCCTAGCCCTTACACAATTACGTTTACAGAGGATCATGAGGCTATTAAACGCGCGCTTACCGAACTTGGATCGTCTTCTGACGACTTTACGGGGAATGTTACTGTTAGTAAGTTTGCTCGTTTACGCTCCATATGAGTAGACATTCAGCGACGTTGTGAATTGATGTTGGCTAGCTCTGAGGAAGAAGCTCTTACGAAAAATAAATTATTATTCGCTTTACAAACCATACGTTCTGATGTTGAGGCGACTGTTAGAAAATTCAAGCGTGTTACTTTTGTTGATTTTAGTCAACAGCCTTCTCCCAGTGCACGAACCCGAAGAAGTTCCTCATCTTTCTTCAGATTCCGGGAAAGAATTGGACACTTCTACTACTGCTAATACTATGACCCATACTAAAGGATACCCGCTCGCTAAATTGAATGTCTTTTTTTCAGGTGAGGTTCTGTACCGGAATTCTTGTTTTGATTAAGGAATTCAGTGTTTCGCGTAATATTTCTGCTCAGCAACTTTTTCTTTTTACTCCGGAATTACTTACCGAAAAGGCTTTACTTTTCTTCCGAGCACATCAGCGTTCCCTCAAATGTTGGGACGACGTTGTTACTTTATTAAACTCCGAATTCCTACCCCTGGATTTTGCTTATGTCTGCTACTATTGAGGAAAATACTTATACTTCACATGATCGAGTTGTTAAGGTTTCTCCTATGACTACGGGTAGATAAGATACTTCCTCTGTACTTTCTACTGTTCTTCCTCTTAGTCCTACTTCTACTCGTCAGGTCGTATGCTTTAATTGCGACAAACCTGGTTATGTTTCATTCCGTTGTACTCGTCCTAAAGTACTCCACTGTTATGGTTGCGAATATAAGGAGTTACTCGCCACAACTGTCGACACTGTCATCCTACTCCTAATAGGTTTTCGAATAATGCTTCAAATTTTGCCCTCACCTCTAGATGCCTAATTTCTTCTGCTTCTCACTCTACGTTCCCTCCTATACCTCATTCAGATTATCCTGCTACTACTATCAAAACATACCCTTCTTCGGCAAATATAACTTCGAAAAAAATTTCTTCCATCTCTAGTTCTTCATTCTTTTCTACACCTCCTTCTGCTCGTCCTACTGCCATCACATCGTACTCTTTTCTACCATATGAGCCTTTGAACTGTAATATTTATTTTTACGGCTATCGCGCCCCTACTTACCGAACTTCTACTAACAAGAACTAAATCTCTTCTGTCCTTCGCGAATCAAACGATGTTCAAATGGATCCGACATTTTCACTTCTACTCCAAACTGTGCCTCCACCACTATTGGAACCTGTACTTCGAATTAGTTAGTGACTTGCAGCTAGCTTCTCAAGAGTAGGTTCTCGTTTTCTTAAATGATTCTACTCAAGAAATTGTTGTCGTGTCTGCAAACACACATGTCGCTGAAGTGACGATTATTTCTAATTCAGTCCGCGAAGGTCGTTCAAGTTTTACCTGACCCTGTATCGTTATCTACTGTCGTCAAGGAATCAATTCCTATTGTGGCTGAACTTTTGTCTGTTCCTACTCTATTGTCTAACAGTGATGCAGTCTTACTTGATTCTACTCTTTTACTGGACGTTGATGAAACGATACTTACTCTTACTCATTTTTTTCATGCTGACAAAATGCTACTTGATTCTGTTCTTTTAGCTAAGGTTGGTGAAATCCTAGCTGATATCTTGTTATCTAATGTTGACGAAGGTCAACCTGATTCTGCTTCCTTACCTATTGTGGATAAAGTTCTTCCTGATGCTGTTTGTTCTTGTAAAGTTGATGAAATTCTGTCTGGTGCTGCTCCTTTTTTTCAAGTTGATAAACTTCATTCGGGTCTTTTATCTAACATTGGCGAGGTTCTACTTCATACTGTTTGTTCTTGTAACGTTGATGAACTTCTACCTGATTCTGTTACTTTATGTAATATGGTTGAAGTGTTATCGGATTCTGCTCCTTTTCCTAAGGTTGATATACCTACAACCAATGCTGTTTTCTTTCCTAACTTCTAGTCCTTTATCTACTAACGTCGTTGAAATCTCTATCTTACGTAATTGAAGGGTGCTCTGCTTGTGTTTCTTTTCGTAAGGTCGATTCTTTTACAGCCAATATTTTTTCTTTTTCTACCGTTGATATTCTGACAACCCATAATGTTTCTTTTTCTACCGTTGACTTCTTACCACCAATCCTAACAACAAACAACGTCCTTCTATGACGCGTTATGGATTTTCTAAACTACCGTTGCCATCACTTTCTCAACCCCGTACTACAACTACTACACCCCCTGCTGTTTCTGTTTGGCAGAAAGCTTCCCAAAAGAGGCGCACATTCGTCTATGCTCCTTCCGAACCGAAAGATGTATAACGGCGAAGTCATAATGCCCTTGATCCCGTTTCATTTTCTTGCTGGCGGCGTAAACGCCTTACGCCCAATATCTTGTCCTCGTGCCCCAGATTCTTATGCCGACTTTGCTCTCTTTAGGTTTTGATTTCTGGATTGTTCTTTTTATTTACTTCCCTGTTTGCTGGGTTTTTTTCTTTTTCTTTTTCTTGCGCCCGTGTGGGTCCGGGAATAGAATAGTCCCACAGTACGACCTGCCTGTCGTAAGAGGCGACTACAGCGGCCCAGCACATACACTCACCCACACACTTTATACACGTCCAATCCATACCCACACACTTCATATCACACACACACACGCACATGCACATACACACACGCACACGCACGCACGCACGCACGCACTCTCTCTCTCTCACACACACACACACACACACACACACACACACACACACACACACACTTCACAAACACATAGTTCTATTTGGTTCTCTTTCTTTCGTCTTCTCCTTGAGCTCCTTGCCCCCTTGCGGGTCCGGGAATAGAATAGCCCCATGGTACGACCTGCCTGTCGTAAGAGGCGACTACAGTGGTCCAACACATACACACACGCACACTTTATACACGCACACTACATATACACACACAGTTCATGCATACGCGCACACACACATACATACATACAATCACCTACTCATACATCAACAACACACACACATACACCTACACACGCGCGCACACGCACACATACTCATACATAACTACCCTGGGATTTGGAATTATTATACAGGGACAAAAGATTGAAATGCTTAGATTTGCAGATGAAGCGGTATTAGCATCTAGCAAGGAATAATTAGAAGCAGTTCTTAATGAAATGGAAACAGTTCTAACAGAAAGATACGGTATGAAAATTATCAAACATAAAACGTGTGAAAGAGGGAGAAATAAATTAGAAACTAGAATACAAATAGGAAACGGGAACTTACAAGATGTTAAGAATTTCTGCTACCTGGGAAGTCAAATAACCCAATATGGGGAAAATGCATAAGATGTAGAACAATGATTAGCACAAGGCCGTGCTGCATTTAACAAGAAAAAGCAACTACTGTGCTCAAAGACCACAAACATAGAAACAAGGAAAAGATTGCTTAAAACATATGTGTGGAGCACAGCACTGTATGGCTGTGAAGCCTGGAGAGTAGGAGAAGCAGACAAGAAAAGATAGAAGCCTCTGAAAAGTGGTGCTACAGACGTATGATGAAGATATCGTGGACAGACAAAGTTAAGAACAAAGAGGTACTGGAAATGGTAGGGGAACAAAGAAATATGTGGAAAACAGTAAAAAATAGGAGAGATAGGATGATAGGCCACATACTAAGGCATGAGGAATTAGTACGGAATATATTAGACGCAGAAATAGGAAAAAAGGGAAGTAAAGGTAGACCTAGGTTAGACTACTGCACGCAGATAGTAAAAGATGTAGGCTGTAAGAATTTCAGGGAAATGTGTAGACTAGACCAGAATAGAAATCAGTGGAGGTACGCTTCCAGCCAGTCGCAAGATGGAAAATCTAATGACAATAATGATTACTGTACTTAAACATGGTGAGTATTATAAACAACTACAGATATTGATTTTGCAATACTCTCAACTAATGGTAATTGTGCGAAAGGATTTACTGGAAAACTATTAATACGGCAAATGTCTAAGTGTTGGCAGTCACAGGCTGCTTAACCCCCTTCACATACCTTACATGTGATTTTACAATGCTCCACCCGAAGGTACTACATTGGCCAGGAAGTGAGTTTTTTTTTACTTGGAAAATTTCGAACTTTGCCGAACCCTTGCTTTTCAAGTAAGGTAGGGAACTTTAACGTGCGTGACAACACTCACACACGGGACCTCCATTTTACCTCTCATCCGAACGAGGGTGTATTTTTGTGAAAAATGCTCGCCTAACATTTTTCAAGCGGACCGTGTCGGGTTTCGAACCCCGGAAACTTGGGCGAAGTCGTCGAACACATACCACTACGCCACGGAGCCTCCTCCCCTTCACATACCACTGAATCTCGGTGAAATAGTGAATATAATTAGTAAACAATAGAAGGGAAACCGAGTTGTATACACGCTGTGTGAGAATTTCAGGGAACTGTGTTCAAAGACAATAAACAGAAACAAAGAAAAGATTACTGAAAGCATATATGTGAAGCACAGCACTCTACGGCTGTGAAACGTAGAGAAGCGGACGGGAAAAAGATAGAAGCCCTTAAAATGTGGTGCTACAGACGTATGATGAAGGTATCATGGATAGACAAAGTTAAGAACAAAGAGATCCTAGAATAAATGGTAGGAGAAGAAAGAAATGTGTGGAAAACGGAGAAAAATAGGAGGCATGAAGTAATAGTGCGGAATATATTAGAAGCAACGATGGAAAAAGGAGAGGTAGAGATTATAAGGAAACTACACGACTTATACGTAGCAATCCAGCACTTGATTGATATGATATGTTTACAGGAACTTAAATAAATTTATATATTTTGTTAGACTGTTTATTCTTTTTATGGTTTCTAAAGCCGCCGGGCACGGTCAATCAGACGGCGTTTAGATAATTTATTATGCTTAGTGAAACTTTAAAGTTTAGCGGACAGAACCGAATTTTTGTACTTTGAACGGCGGTTTTGTATGTTCAAGAAATGAACCGTAAAATGAAGAATAGTTAGAACGTTAGGGATTTGATTTCGAAACCTAAACACGGGTTTTGTAACTATTTTCTTACACTATAGTAAAACAAAAACTTTCAGAACTTTGTTGCTAGATTCTAAATACATTTTTTTTCTTCGTCAGCACATTTCAGTTTCGTCCATATTTTATTATTTCGGATTCGAATATATAGGAATTGGATCTCCGAATTAGAGGTAGAGAAACGATGAATTATTTACTTGTTTTAACACGGATTTAAGTCACAAATTACTTGTGCTCTTAAATTCAGCGTTGTTTCAATTTTTCTAGACACATAAACTAAATGTCAAGCAACCTACCTCGTATTCCTTACCATAACAGTTTGCATATTTTATTCTACGATAGAAACTCGATGTAGGACCTTTAACCTCAAATGCATACATCACTTCAATAAATAAATCAAAAGCAGTTCCAAGGGCTGTAAAGTATTCAAAAACAATTGTAAAATCCAAGTTAACAACATAGCTAAAGTTGTAGTCGTTTATCGCTCTACGACTGGATCCTGTACAAGACCAGAACTAACAATTTTCTTTACGGTCCGATTGTTAAAACTTGCCCGTGTTAGAAAGAACATAAAGAGGTTATTTATCCGCATAAAATGGGAATTCTACGTTTGAGAATGACATGTTTATTTACGTTTTAATTGTTTAAATATAATTGTAGTCAACAGTACTTAAAATTCTGCAAAGAAACGGTTTTTATCTTTTGCCGAGGCAATTATTTCTGACGCAGAGTACACGTCTTGGTGCATTTTAATCATTATAAAAATTAACATCACGAGCTTTAACTCTTAAGCGTATATAAATTCATCGCACTGCTTCAATTATTTCTTAGTCCTCTATTTCGACATGTTATTAAATACTTCAAATACTTTCCTAAACCGGTAGTATCTAAAGGTATCAAATACTGACTCAAGTGGTTGTATTTTTTATCAACGCATGTATACTTCTTTAAGATAAGCGAAAACGAAGGCATTTGGAAAGAATTTAGCAAGTGCAGCATCTCACACAACGCAGAAGAGCCCAAGAATCGTATCTGAACTGTTCCTTCTTCTTGTTAACCTCGATGGGTTTCTAGAATGCTTAGGCGATCCTGCTTACATAGTTCACTCAGATTCAATTATCGTTTATTTTACAAACTCTTCCTACAATCGCAAATTAATTTTTTAAGAACTAGGTACGTTTAACGTGTTGCTCAAAGTGTATATAGTCAAATCTAGTTCAATATACAAAACAAGAATTCGGAGTTTCCGGACCGGCGTGAACTTAGCAATTAATTTCCAGCAGCGAATTTACGAGTTTTGCCGAACGACCAGTGGCATCGGTAAAGAAGGATACACACAAACACACTGCTCAACAGCGAATTTCAAAACACATTAAACCACATAAATCGTATAAAATGCGCTGCTACTCAATTTTAATTAATCTTATTATAATGCCACAAATTCAAATTATGAAGAACAACTTATGAAGAACTACGGAACAATTTAAAATAAATAACATAAAACATTATAAATAGCAATTCGCCTTTAAACCCAGGGATACACGATTATTCTAATATACTAGATATTTACAAAGGTATATGTATATATAGAATGAAACTGATGAAAAAAATCACACACAATATGCGCAACAAGCCCCGAATAAAAGAAACCCGCAATTAGGCAAAAGCAGAACACCACGGCAAAATGTCGATTCAGGTCTAACTATTAAAATTCGTACCGTTTTTTTCTTAAAACTGCATAGGCCAGAGCCGATCCAAACTCTTATTTCGATCCGAAGCAAGACCCGAATAAAAGAAACATACCCTCAAATCGAGCAAAAACAGATCTTCCAGCTCAAAGTTGTCGGTCGATTGAGGCCTGATTATAAAAATTCATAACCGTATTTTTTTTTAAACTGCGCAAGTCTGATCCGATCCAAATTCTTAAACACGATCCGTAGCAAGCCCTGAATAAAAGCAACATACCCGCAATTCAGGCAAAAACAGAATACCACGAGCAAATCTTCGAGTTTAAAGTTGTCGATTTTGGTCTAACCATAAAAATTCAGAACCGTTTCTTTTTATAAAACTGCATAGGTCAAGCCCGATCCATACACTTTAAGATGATCCGCAGCAAGCCCCAAATAAAAGAAACATATCCGCATTTAAGGCAAAAGCAGAACACGACGAGCAAAATTTCGAGTTTAAAGTTGTCGATACTGGCCTAACTTTAAAAATTAAGAACTATTTCTTTTTTTAAAACCGCGTACATCGGGCCCGTTCCAAACTCTTTAGGACGATCCGCAGCAAGCCCCGAATAAAAGAAATATACCCGCAATTTCAGGCAAAAACAGAATAACATGAGCAAATCTTCGAGTTTAATGTTGTCGATTCTGGTCTAACTATAAAAATTCATAACAGTTTTTTCTTTAAAACTGTGTAAATCGGCCCCGATCCAAACTCTTTAGGGCGGTCGGCAGCAAGCCTCGAATAGAAGAAACATACCCGCAATTCAGGCAGAAACAGAATACCATGAGCAAATCTTCGAGTTTAAAGTTGTCGACTCTGGTCTAACTATAAAAATTCATAACAGTTTTTTCTTTAAAACTGCGTAGGTCGGGCCCAATCCAAACTCTTTAGTACGATCCACAGCAAGCCCCGAATAGACAAAACATACCCGCAATTCAGGCAAAAACAGAATACCATGTTTTCTTATTCGGGGCTTGCTGCGGATCGTCGTGAAGAGTTTGGATCGGGCCCGACCCACGTATTTTCAAAAAATGAAACAGTTCTGAATTTTTATAGTTAGATCAAAATCGACAACTTTAAACTCGAAGATTTGCCCGTGGTGTTCTATTTTTGCCTGAATTGCGGGTATGTTTCTTTTATTCCGAACTTGCTGCGGATCGTCTTAAAGAGTTTGGATCGGGCCCGACGTACGCAGTTTTAAAAAAGAAACTGTTCTGAATTTTTATAGTTAGACCAAAATCGACAGGATTATACCTGAAGTTTTGGCCGTGGTGGCATGTGTTTGCCTGAATTGCGGGTATGTTTCTTTTATTCGGCGCTTGCTGCGGATCGACTTAAAGTTTTTTTTTAAAAAGGAAACGGGTCTGAATTTTTATAGTTAAACCAAAATCGACAACTTTAAACCTGAAGTTTTGCCCGTGGTGTTCTGCTTTTGTCTGAATTGCAGGCATGTTGCTTTTATTCGAGGCTTGCTGCGAATCGTCTTAAAGAGTCTGGATCGGGCCCGATCTACGCAGTTTTAAAAAAAACGGTTCTGAATTTTTATGGTTAGACCAAAATCTACAACTTTAAACTCGAAGATTTGCTCGTGGTGTTCTGTTTTTGCCTGAATTGCGGGTATGTTTCTTTTATTCGGAGTTTGCTGCAAATCGTCCTAAATAGTCTAGATTGGGCCCGACGGCGGGTATGTTTCTTTTATTCGGGGATTGCTGGGGATCGACCTAATGAGTTTGGATCGGCTACGACCTAAGCAGTTTTAAGAAAAAACCAGTACGAATTTTAATAGTTAGACCTGAATCGATATCTTTAAACTCGAAGTTTTGCCGTGGTGTTCTGCTTTTGCCCGAATTGCGGGTTGCTTTTATTCGTGGCTTGTTGCACATATTGTGTGTGATTTTTTCTTCAGTTTCATTCTATATATTGTAAATATCTAGTATATTAGAATAATCGTGTATCCCCGGGTTTAAAGGCGAATTGTTATTTATAATGTTTTATGTTATTTCCTTTAAATTGTTTCGTTGTATGTTATTAATAATTGTTTTTTATAAATAATAATCTGTGAAATAAACTTTTCTATTTAGTGGGACTGAAGTTGTATGAAATTATAAATTCGCTCAAGAATAGTTAATAAAGTTGTTTATAATTTGAATTTTTACAGTTTTCCATCACTTTTTTGTATTCCCCTACCGTATAAATTCGTTTTAGTGCAGCTTCAATTTTAGAGAAATCTGTTATTTGGCAGGAATGTGTGTGTATGTTCTACTTAAAATTATAGATTGCAATGTAGGGTGATAAATAAGTACGATTAATAATAACAGGGTAAGCTTTATGTTGCAATTCGACACTCAACAGCTATCGCTCCACAAAATTAATTCTTTACTACCTGGTCAAAGTTTATTAACAATATAACTCATAAGGCAAGATTCCACCTCCTGAACACCTCTTCCAACTTCCCCTTCCACCCATATACAACAAAAACCTTTATTTTTTGAAGCTGCATGTATACCGTAATTATATACCCCTAGTTGGCGTTTGTAGAAAATAATATTTGTGGGTATACGGGGCCACGGTAGTCTTTTCAAGATCGTACGTCAAACACTCAATACTTACTTTCATTTTGCTTTGCTCTATCAAAATCTGCATTCATTTGATTCTGTAAACCGGTCCACAAATATATGTGTTTATCATGTTCCTTTTTTATTACATTTTTTTCTGTTTCTATAGAAACATTTTTAATTTGTACATTAAAAGTGGCACGCTTGTTGCACGTGTCTTTTTGCCAATTCTTTGTTCTTAAATTAAAATTTTTTAAAAATAATTGTTTCACCATAGCGAATGGCTTGCATTTGGGGCTACCTTTGTATTTTAGTTCGAACTCATGATGTTAAATATCATAAATTTTCTGTACGGTCATCTCATGTTATAAATATGTATGGTTCCGGGTTGGGACCGTGTCATTTTATGAACTAAGGTCGACGTTTCGCCCACTTTTGTAAGGGGCTTCATCAGGACAAAAAAGAAAATAAGTAATAAAATAAAAATAATAATAAAGATAAGAATGATAATATTAAGTAGACAAGTTAAATTGTAAAGAGTAGAGTTACTTCTGAACTAGCAGACTTATTAGCCCATTCAAATCTGAAAGATGTCTTGTGGCGAAGTATCGGGTGATAGTAGCAAAAGTGGTAGTTTATATAAGGCGAGAACTTGATGCATGAATGATTATGAATAGAGAGGAGTGTCGTAGCGGATCACTGATCGTCACGGTTCCGCTGTTGTGAACATAGGCTTGTTTTCCAAATGGGAAAGGTTAGTAGCCATCGTTTTTGTTTAGATTATTAGAATTTTTATTGATTTCTATGGATTCTCTAATTTTTCTATTGTAGAAAAATGGAGTTCTGCCATTTAGTTTCGTCTTGTCAAAGTTAATGGTATGGCCTGTTTCATGTTGGTGTTCGGCCACCGCTGAGCGATTGTACTGGCTTGTTCTTAAGCATCGCTTATGCTCGTTTAGTCTAGTCTGTACTGACCGTCCTGTTTCTCCTATGTATACTAAACCGCAACTGTAAGGTATACTATATACGCCTGGGGCTTTAAAACTATTTTCGGAATCTTTTGGGGTTGGTAATATTTGTGAAATTTTATTGGTGGGTTTATAGATTGTTTTGATGTTGTGTTTACGTAGAATTTTGCCAATTCGGTCTGTTACTTTGTGTATATATGGAGGGATTGCTAAAGAACGTGTATCGGGATTACAGCGTGGTTTGGGGGTTCGTGTAGGATGCAGATGCCGGTTTATTACTCTGTCGATATCTGAGTTTCGATAGCCGTTTTTTATAAGACTAGTTTTAAGATGGGCCAGTTCATTAGATAAGTATTCTGGTTATGAAATCTTAATTGCACGGTGGACTAGAGAGTTGATTACCGATGATTTTTGTGAGGGATAATGATGTGACGACGCATGTAAGTATCTGTCTGTGTGTGTGGGTTTTCGATGTACGGAATGACCTAGTCGTTCGTTAGGTTGGCGCTCCACCAGAACGTCAAGGAATGGCAGAGTTCCGTTCTTTTTAATTTCTATAGTGAACATAATATCTTTATGTTGATTGTTTATGTGATTTAGAAAATTATTGAGCGTTTGGTGTCCATGGGGACAGATAACAAAAGCGTCGTCTACATAAAGGAGCCAAGTTTTTGGTTTAAGGTCTGTGGATTCTAAAGCCATGGATTCCAAAGACTCCACGAATATATTGGCCACAATAGGGGATAGAGGTGAGCCCATTGGTGTGCCAGAAGTTTGTTTGTAAAATTGTCCGTTGAAGACAAAATAGGTAGAAGTTTAACATTTTTCAATGAGCGTGGTCAGGTACTCAAATTCGTTTTCTTGAGGTAGGAGTTGTTTAATAATGGAGACAGTGTCTATGACAGGTACGTTTGTAAATAGGGATGTTACGTCAAAATTAACTAGTATATCGATAACGCCTAACTCAATATTTGCAATTAGTTCTATGAAATGAGTGGAGTTTAAACCATTAGTAGGGATGTTACCGGGAAACAAAATAATTTTTTATATATATTAAAATGTAGGATAATATGTATAAACTAGTATGTAAGGGATTAAGAAAAGTCTGTAATTAAAATATAGATAAGTTAGGATAAGATTGTGAAAAGAAGAACATAGAAAAGATGGGTAGGCTAGATTTTATAAAAAAATTATGAAGAAGGCATAGGTGTTAACCAAGGTAATAATAGAGAGAACAATAAATAAGTGGACAGAATATTAAATTTTTTTTGGGAGAAATAACTCCTAGACACTGATATGTGTATATAAAACTTAATTTTATAAAAGGGGAAAGTGTTTATTTGAAATAATTAGAGTAGTTAAAGAAGACAGAGTTATATATTGATATTTAAAAAGTACACGACATAACATAACACCGTCTATTCCTATAACTCATTCCAATATCTTTGAGTATTTCGAACATTTTTCCCATTTTACATTTTCGAATGCCTTTTCCAGATCTACAAACCTTATATACGTACACGTTTTCTCTTTTTTCATTGTTTTCTGCATTATCATTCATAAAGCTAAAATGGGCCCTCTATTTGACCCAAACTCAAGTTGATCTTCTCCTTGTATTTCTTCAGCCCGGTTTTCCATCCGTCTTTGTACAATTCTAGTTAATATTTTTGACGCATGTGCTGTCAAACTTATTGTTCAAAAACTTTGCGCAACGCTCTTTTTTGGTATGGTAATTATGGTGTTACGTTAGAAATCTTTAGGTTACTCGGCTGTCTCATACATATATCTTACAAGTTGGAAGTGACGTTCTGTTACTGGTTGTCCAGAGGCTTTTAGAGTTTCTGCTTGCACCTTATCTATATCCGATGCCTTATTATTTTTCACACTATGTTTATTCAAACGTATCTCTAAGTATAGGATATCTCAAGTCGTTCTAGTTTCTGTCCTGCATATAAATTCCCTATATATTCTTGCCGTCTAACTACCTTTTTACATGTTCTATAATGACGTTTCCTTCCGCGCCCCTTATATTTTTGCTATGCTGTTTTATATCCCTAAAATTCATTCTTAGTATCAGAAATTTTCCCGATGTTTTTCAGCAATTCGTTTGAATTTTTTCTCAAATATTTTGTGAATATCTTTCTCTTTTAGTTTCTCTTCAGATCTATAGTGCCAATAAATATTTTCTATATACAAACTTATCTACGTACCGAGTAGTTTCAAAAATGGAAATTCAAACTTTTGTTTTGAATAAAAAATTCCACTAAAACCCACATAATGGGCGTTTGTCTACTACATGATTCATATAGCAATATTCAGGGTGCCCCGAGTAAGAGTATGTCCAGCAGGAGGAGCTCGGAAACAGTACGACGTGCAATGTTGATTAAATGAGGTGAAAGTTGTATATTGAATTAAGAAACAATAGTTAAAAAGAAAATCCAAATATGTCTTTTAATTTTTAAGATATGGTGGAGAATGTAGAAATCGCCAAATTCTACTTTTATCCCTAACTTTTTATTTATGATTCCTTTAATTTGCGATGAATAAGAATACGCATTTCATTTGTTTATCGGGTCATTTGCTTAATGGCAAATTTCATCAACTTTAGTTTTTCTTATGGACGTCATCTTATTGCACCACTTCGGACTAGCGCAATACTATACAACAATATTCCCCCATTCCCATATATTGTATGATAAATTTAGCAATGCCATTTATCCCAACTCCGTACGTCAATCAAAGTTTTATCTTGTAGGTGTTCTCAAATCAAATAAAGCTTTACATTATAAAATAATTTCTAGGAATTCGATTGTCGACCACGATTTCTGCACGTAATTAAGATATTATCGGATATTATTATTAGTTTGGCGGTTCAACATAAAGAAAACGCATTCACTTTTGCTACTTTTAGAGTAAAATAAAATACTATAACGAAAACTCTTTTGTAATAAGAACAGTTCTTTATTATCAACTGATTACTTGTAACAACAGGAAAATTCTATAACACTCGCAATATTTTATTTCCAGTACAAATATTAATTTCTTAACGCTACAATGATATCTTCCTAATTACTATCGAAGCTCTATAATTAACTATCAAAGCACTAAGTGCTAATTTATATCGATCACTGAACCTCAATTTATATACATAATCAATAATTCTGGACTATTCTAAAACGTGCTAGAACTATGTAAATAACATTTAGAAGGTTCCTATTGTAAACTTAATAATGTTATTCTATGCAACCTCTTGTAAACTGTCAATCAAGTCCATCTGAAGATGTCACGCCACAGAGTGGCTATCAATTATCTTCTCTGTAGAGGTACCTCGTTTACTTTCAGCATTATTATTCTGGTCAAAAGCAGACAAAGTGACGCTTTGTTTCAATACGTTTAAATTTCTTGTTCCTCACTCTAGTTTATCTATGCAATTGTTTTTCATTCTATACTTCAACAAATGTTGGCGTTTATTATAGCTTGTTCTGCTTTATTTTTATCATTTGAACGAATTTTAAAATTCTCAAGAGAATTTTATGAAATGAAGCTTTATTATTGATTGAATTTGGATATTGAAAACGTTATTAAATATTAAATGCGTTCTTATTTCATATACGGTGTGATAAATTATTATTAAGTTTATTTTGCAAATTAATTTAAGGTCGATTTTTGTTGCTAAATTTGCAAATGGTAGAAATAGTTTTATTTCAATTAATACAATTACAAAAGCTAACTAAATAAACCAGATATTTTAGTTTAATTAATAGAAAGAAATTTTACTTCAACTTGAAGCGCGTTTTCTCAAAAACACCAAAATGAGTATGTTTGAAGCATTTGCTTTTGGAGCTGTTGGAACAAAATTACAATCTTGTTGTTAGACTAGTAATATCGCTTCTGGCACATAATCAGAAGGTGTTGAGTTCAAGTCCCGAGAGTGGTGGTAAGGAAGGGAGTGGGAGAGAAGGAAGTGGGAGTAGTTGGGTTGGTGGGCGAGGGAGATGCGGGGGAGGGGTGTTTCTTTCTGGAGTTGATTGATAATAACAACACCTAATATTTAAAAATTTTTTTAACATGTTAAAAATTACAACTAAATTATATTATGTGATTTAAAACGGAATTATGCTCCCATTTGTCAATTAAAATTTATACAATTTTTATACATGTTAAAATTAATATAATAATAATCGATGTTGTACTTTAATTATTATTAATTCATACTTGCTAAAAGTTGAAAATGGCAAATTTACAAATTGAATGATGTAGATATTTTTAATCGAGTTAATTCTTCAAGAAATATATTTACCTTAAAACTGGTAATCGTGTTTTATACAACGGCCGATGCACCAACTTATCGTTAATACACATAAACTCTGAAAATAGACACATAAATATTTTTCAAATATTATCAAATGTTTCAAGAGCCGCGAAATCTTGCTTAAATGTTACATATATCTTTCAAATGTTACAAATGTTGGTCAAATGTTACCCAAATGTCAAACGCCGTTGAATGTTGGTCAAATGTCGCCAAATGGTGTCAGATGTCGTCAAGTGCTATCAAATATCGTCAAATGTCTGTCAACTGTTTGATTGTTTGTCAAATATTTAAAATACCATATAAGTCTACACAATTTTTGTAAGTGGTCAACCCCTCTTCTAATTACAATGTTTCACGAACACAGTACGAGGGTAAGGTGAAAAGTTGTCAGCCTATAATGATAGACTGCAATTTTCAGTAAGAAAAAGATTTTATTTTTCGACATAATCCCCTTAACTACAACACACTTGGTCCAGCGTTTCTCCAACATCAGTATTCCTTCCCGGAAGAGAGAGTCTGAAAGGCTGTGAAAGTATTCGTCTACGATCCTCTCAACTTCTTCATTGGACATGAAACGCTTTCCAGAAACAAATTTCTTCAAGTTTGGAAACAGATAGAAGTATGAGGGGAATAGGGGGGATGGCCGAGCAAGTCGTGCCCCAAATTCACCAATTTTTCCATCGTCAACGCACCCTTGTGTGCAGGTGCGTTGGCAGGTGCGTTGTCTTGGTGAAAGATGATTTTTTCTTCTTCAAACCAGGCCTCTTATCGCGAATTTTGGCATCCAGCTGGTCAGAAGGGTGGAGTAATATTGGCGTGTAATTGTTCTGCCTTTTTCAAGGTAATCTATTAACAGTATCCCTTTCGAATCCCCAAACACACTGGTTATCACCTTTCCGGCAGATGCGATTGACTTTGTTTTCTTTGGCGCTGAACAACCGGCTTCCGTCCACTGGTTCGACTGCTGTTTCGTTTCTGGCGTGTAGTGGTGGACCCATGTCTCATCCGCACAAAATCGCTCGGATCCTTATTGAACCGGGCCAAACATTGCTGCGAAACTCGTTTTCGCATTTGCTTTTGATCGGCCTTCAGCAAATGCGGCACCCATCTTGCACAGAGCTTTCGCATCCTTAACTCTTTGTGTAAGATGTTTCGCACCTTCTCGTTCGATATCCCTACAGCCTCATCTATCTCCTTCACTTTCACTCGCCCATCCTTCAACACGATATCATGCATTTTTTCAATCGTTTCCGGTGTGGTTGCGGTTTTTGGTCGTCCTTCACGGAGTCATCTTCGAGAGACGTGCGACCAAGTTTAAATTCAGCTGCCAACTTTTTAACGGTTGACAGGGAAGGGGTAGAGTCTCCGTAAACTTTTGTCAACTTCGGATGAATTTCTCGAGGGGTTAATCCGTCCAAAACGAAGAATTTTATGACCGCATGATATTCAAGTTTATGCATCTTAAGGAAACACGCATAAAATGTCTGCTTGAAAAAATTCGTGTAAACAAAATACTTGAGATAACAAGTTGAAACTTGTCATACGAACTAATGACATGCGCACGCAGGCGGGAAGCACAAATTTTTGCAGATTGGAACGCCGAGAACTTTTCACCTAACCATCGTATAAAAACTATAGTTAAAGTAGGACTGTAAATAGAATTTTTGATTCTTTATTGCGAGATGATTCTAATTTAGCTTACAAAGATCTTTAATATTGCTTAAGTGCTTTCTAGGACGGCATTACGAATGCAGCAATCAGTCTTATGTCGCTACATTAATATAGAAATAAACTTAGATAAAACTCGCCATGTGCACTAAAATAATAATTATAGCACATTCCAGCCAACACAAACCAAACTATTATAATTTCCCTCATAGAACATAGAACCCTTACTTTCAGAACTAATCTTCAGACTAACCAAATTAAAGTATTGTAACGTGCCGTTTCAATGAATACATTTATAATTAAACTGTTGGAGTTGTCTGAAAAAAGAATTGAAAACTTAAAGAACAAGTAATTGCTTTGTTTGTAGAATTCCTTCTATGAAATGCTGTGCTGTTCATTTTTATTTATTCGTGCAGTTAGCAACCAATCTTCCTGTTAGAAGAGGATTAGTTAAATTTATGTAACTATATACAATTGTATGCTAATTATAGCTGCAAATGTACTAACAGATAGCGCTCGCTTGCTTTAAAGGTGATTATCCAACATTTTAGTGCATTAGGAATTGCTGCAAAGCAAATGAGGAATTAGCGGGTAATATAATGTAGTGCTAAAGGTTTTACAGTTGGACGCAGGGGGTTATTCAAGTTTATTGAGGAGAAGCAGAAATTTTGAGAAGGACCACCGAAATAATTTCGGATGCGACGCAATTAGCTGGTATACAACAACTTACCTAACAAGAATTTTCCGGCACTGATGAAATGCACCCGCACAAACAAAAAAGCTGTTCTTAGCGAAACGTACGCTTTCAAGCACTGACTGAAAAGTACTACCGCCGCGGACACCCTCTTTTGTCGTACTCGGGGTTGTAAACTAATTTCTTGAAACCACGGGGTGGCACTAGTTTTCGGGAGGAAACAAAGAAGAAAGTTACAGAACGAAACATTCCCTAATCGAAATTGCCAAAAATGAGTTTGTTACGTTCATTTCCGACGGTAAAACCGTATCCGTTTATTTTATTACTCATTCCCATAGATTCCGTTTCTACTCTTCGATACCCCAACAGCATCTTGTATGTTTTACACGTTCACAATAAGTACGCTTTAACTATATTTTCAATTTCAAATCTAACTACACTAAAACGAAAAGTTTACACTATAAATTATATAGTTGGAATCTTGTTTTGAGTATCCTTTAACTTGCTACACATTACGGCAGCGTATAATTGATTCTTATGTGATGTCCATCTAAAGACTCGTTGAAATAAGGTTGCGTACTATTAGATAAAACATGTTTCAAGTTTTCTAATCACGTTTGATAACGCGAGTATTACTTTTCTTTTCTAAATTTTAGAAGCATTCGTTGTGATTGTTATATTTTTCGTTCCGGTTTTTATGGAATTTCGGGCACGCAATACTGCGTGGTAAGTAATTGTGGTTTTACAAACAGGTACGTTTCGGCGGCACTAAATTAATCTACCTGTAATTATTCTATCTTCCTCCGGTGGACCTAATCTGTTGGAACGGTAGGACACGCATGGCGTGATTTCGCACGCATTTATTCTTTCTGTTTTTTTGTTTGTACTGATCCTGGGAAAGGGTAGCATCCACATGTTTATAGGGTTCGATTAGAAGCCTATACTTTGTAGTTGTTAACATGAGAATCGTTAGGTTATATACTCTCTGTATGTTTGTTGTGGTTTGTTTAGCATTCTTCTTAATCTTTTTTGGGAATTAAACCACTCATAGTTTTAAAATCATCTTTATTTACTGTTCGATTCATGACCTAGGATCGTTGTCAAAATTTAGGCTAGATGGTATTTATCATTAATATTGTACGTACTGTGACCATCTTATATCTGTAATTGTATACTTACGGTGGTAATTTAGAATGGGGGGGGGTCCATTTTTCTGGGGTTGTAATTTTTTGTTAATTAAGACATTGTACCATTTCGAATGGACCTGCACCTTGCCTAGACATGGCGGCCAGAGATATTCTGGGGTATACACAAAAAGAAAATAAGAAACCATGGATAACAAAGGATATCCTGAATTTAATAGAAGAAAGACGAAAATACAAAAATAAATCAGACGAAACAGGAAAACAGAGATACAAAGCCATAAAATGGGAAATTATTCGAAAATGCAGGAACGCTAAAGAACAATAGATTGATGAAAAGTGATAAGCGGTACAAACGAAGATGGAAATAGGAAAGACAGACGAAGCATACAAATTAATTAGAATGAATTTTAAGGATATATAACCGTATAGCAAAAATATAAGGGACGCTCAAGGAAACGTCATTATAGAAAATGTAGAGAAAGTGGGTAGATGCCAAGAATATATAGGGAATTTATATACAGGAGAGAAATTAACTGCATTATAACAGCAATCAGACATTGAAAATGATGACTTGGGATATCCTATACTTAGAGATGAGTTTGAATTAGCATTAAAGAGTCTGAAAAATGGTAAGGCACCGGGTACAGATAAGGTGCAAGCAGAAACTCTAAAAGCCGCTGGACAAGCAGTAACAGAACGTCTCTTCCAACTTGTAAGCTATATGTATGAGACAGGCGAGATACCAAAAGATTTCAAACGTATCATAGTAACTGTACCAAAAAAGAAAGGCGCGGATAGATGTGAAATTTTCGAACAATAGGTTTGACAGCACACGTGTCAAAAATATTAACTAGAATTGTACAAAGACGAATAGAAAAACGAGCTGAAGATATACTAGGAAAAGATCAATTTGACTTTAGGCGAAAAAGGGGAACACGGAAGGCTATTTTAGCTCTGAGAGTGATAATGGAGAAAACAATAGAAAAAGGGGAAAGCGTCTATATAGGGTTTGTAGATCTGGAAAATTCGACAATGTAAAATGAAGAAAAATGTTCGAAATACTCAAAAAGATTGAAATGAGTTATAGGGATAGACAAATAGTACATAGCTTATACAAAGAGCAAACAGCAGTAGTAGTATTAGAGCAGGAACGTAGAGAGGTAAACATTAGGAAAGGGGTGAGACAAGGATGTGTTCTATCCCCATTAATGTTTAACTTGTACATTGAAGAGGCAATGAATACTGTCAAATGTAGGAAGACATTTGGAATTACTATGCAAGGACAAAAATTGATATGCTTAGATTTGCCGATGATATAGCGGTATTAGCATCTAGCAATGAAGAGTTAGAAGCTGCTCTTAATGAAATGGAAACGGTTCTAACAGAAAGATACGGTATGAAAATTAACAAAAATAAAACTAAAGTACCAGTATGCAAAGAAGGAAAAAATAAATCAAAAGCAAGAATACTAATAGGTAACACGAACTTACAAGAGATTAAGGATTTCTGCTACCTAGGAAGCCAAATAACGCAAGATGGGAAAAACGCAAAAGATATAAATCAAAGATTAGCACAAGGTCGTGCTACATTTAACAAGAAAAAGCAACTACTGTGTTCAGAGACAACAAGCATAGAAACAAGGAAAAGATTGTTTAAAACATATGTATGGAGCACAGCACTGTACGGCTGTTGAGCCTGGACAGTAGGAGGAGCGACAAGAAAAAGGTAAAAGCCTTTCAAATGTGGTGCTACAGACAAATGATGAAGATATCATGGACAAGCAAAGTTAAAAACAAAGATGTAATAAAAATTGTAGAGGAAGAAAGGAATATGTGGAAACCGGTACAAAATAGGTGAGATAGGATGATAGGTCACATACTACGGCATGAGGGAATAGTGCAGAATATATTAGAAGCAGAGATAGCAAAAAAGAGAAGTAGAGGTAAACCTAGGTTGGACTATTGCACACAGATATTGAAAGATGTAGACTGTAAGAATTTCAGGCTAGCTCAGAATAGAAATCAATGGAGGTATGCATCCAACATATAGCTTACAAGTTGGAATAACGTTCTGTTACTGCTTGTCCAGCGGCTTTTAGAGTTTCTGCTTGCACATTGTCTGTACCCGGCGCCTTACCATTTTTCAGACCTTTTAATGCTAATTCAAACACATCTTTAAGTAATATCCCAAGTCATTATTTTCAATGTCTGATTACTGTTCTAATGCTGTTAATTACTTTCCTGCATATAAATTCCCTTTATATACTTGTTATCTACCCACTTTCCCCACATTTTCTATAATGACGTTTTCTCTCGCGTCTTTTATATTTTTGCTATACGGTTTTATATCCCTAAAATTGATTCTAATTAGTTTGTATGCTTCATCTGTCTTTCCTATTTCCATCTTAGTTTGTGCCTCTTTGCACTTTTCATCAATACATTGTTTTTTAGCTTTCCTGCATTTGCGATTAATTTCCCATTCTATGGTTTTGTATCTCTGTTTTCCTGTTTCGTCTGATTTATATTTTATATTTTCGTCTTTCTTCTATTAAATTCAGGATAATCTTTGTTATCCATGGTTTTTTATTTTCATTTTATGTATACCCCAAAATATCTCTGGCTGCAATGTTTAAGCTGGATATAATGTTATTCCATTCTGTTTCTACTTCCTAAGTATCAAATATTTTTCTGGTATCTTTCAAAAGGGCGGCTCCGTGGCGTAGTGGTATGTGTGTGACTACTACGCCCACGGTCCCGGGTTTCAATCCCGACACGGTCCGCTTGAAAAATGTTAGGCGAGCATTTTTCACAAAAAATACACCCTCGTTCGGATGAGATTTTCCAGGTAAAAAAAACTCGTTTCCTGGCCAATGTAGTACCTTCGGGTGGAGCATTGGAAAATCACATGTAAGGTATCTTTCAACAATTCATTTTACTTTTTTTCTAATCTTTCTTGAATATCTTTATCTTTTAGTTTCTCAAAGTCAAAGTGACTTTTTCCGTTTCCTTTTTTCAAATTTTTAAATTTAAGTGCGGCCTTCAAAATTACGATGTTGTTGTCAATGTCTATATCTGCTTCCGGGTAGCTTCTACAGTCTTTTACTTAATTCCTAAACCGTTGTCTAACAAGAATGCAATCTATTTGATATGTTGTTACGTGCCAATCGGCACTTAAACATTGTATTAGGTTAAGTTTGATGTACGGAGGTTTCGCGCCATAATTTCAAAAGACGCGGTGCGCGGAATTTTAAGAGACTAGGCGCGTACTTCCGTTATGTCATAGTGAGTTTGCGCAGAGTGCGCGACGCGGGAGGGTTATGACGAATAAGTTCGCGCCGATGTGTAAAAGACAAAGAGTGGGGACAAAGTGGTGAGAGGTTTCCGTGACGCTCTCAAACGGTCCTTTTTTGCCTGAACTATCGAGTGGAGTAGACGCTTTGAGGTATCGTATCGTGCTTATCTTATCTATGTAGATTTCCTTTGCCTAATTGTCTTTGTCTGTTGCCTTATACCTGGTATTCCCGTCATTCCCTGCATAGGTAGGTGACAATCTGGAGCCGTAGACGAACCGTACTCCACGACCCTGGACGACGAACTCATTGCCGGAGCTGGTCTGAACGCTTTGGAAGAGCGTTGGGCAGTACCATCTTTAACCGCCTAAAAAGAGCCAGCAAGCCGCCCTGATGGACTGGGAATAGAGCCAACTCAACCCAGAGACATATTCATGTAAGTAATTGCATTAGAATATAGTGTCTCAATTTTATGTAAATTTTCCGATTATGGCGCAATATGATTTTGTGCATTGGTGACGTCATTGGAAGTTGGCTGCGCGGAATCTGTAATAAGGTTAGTGCTGCCATCCGCAAGGGGCGTCGCCCGCTTTACTCATTGCGCTTGCGCGATGTATTTATGAACTCTTAAACTGCATTATCGACTTTGTAACTGTATTTATCGACGTACTTTTTAACTGTATTATCGACTCTTTAATTGTAAGAATTATCCTTTGTAAGAATCTTCCTATATCTCCTGGTATCTTCTACGTATATCGTCTTCTAGCATGATGTTGAAATAATGTGTTTGTGATGATTAAATTGTTCTTGTCGCAAAATTCTACCAACCTCTTCCCCCTGTCGATTCTCGTGTCTAAACCAAATAAACCTGCTACCGCTCCTTCCCTACACTCACCTACCACTGCATTAAAATCCCCCGTAATTATTAAATTTTAATGTCCTCTTACGTATCTTAATATGTCTTCGATATCTTTGTAGATGGCTTCTACCTCTTCGTCACTGTAGCTAGAGGTGGGCATGTATACTTGTATTAATACTGTGTTTACCGGTTTAGATTTTAATCTAACCATGAGTACTCTTTCGTTCTTTTGTAAGTAATTTTCTACACAGTGTCCTATCTTTTTTCGCATAACTATCCTTACATCCAAATTTCCTTCCTCTGCTCCAGTCTGAATTACCGTGAAGTCTCCACTCCAAAAATTCCCCGTCTCTGGTTATCGAACTTCGCTGATCCCTACTATGTCTAGTGCTAACCTATCCATTTCAATTTTCAGGTTCTCTAGCTTACCTACTTGCTTCATACTTCTCACATTCCACGCTCCGACTCGCACTTTCCGATCGCATCCTCCGAAATAGTCTCTTCCCGGAGATCCGAATGGAGGACCATTTTAACTCTGGAATCTTTCTACCCCAGAGAGTGCCATCATATTTATTACAATTTAAGTACGCTGTGTGCTTGGAAGGTAATGTGGTGGTTTCCCGTTGCCTTCTACATCTCGGTAATGTGTCTTAGACTGCCATACTGACCCCTTTGGTCTCTGCAAATCTTAGTACCGAAAGAGTCACTGCCCTCTTTCGGGGACCTGTCTTAGTCTGGTTCCTCACTAACGACCCTATTACTTTGGTTGGACCTGTAGTTTGGCTCTTTAGCTCATTAGAACACGCAAACCATTTCACTTGTTCTAGTAATCTAAAACTTCGGCAATGTGCAGGTCCATTCGAAATGGCCTGCTAAATAGCTTTGTAGGAGAAAAGAAGGGATTGGAAAGTTTTCAATTTTTGAATGTTTATATTTCGGGTCTTTTCATTTTATACTTAGTTAAGGATTATAGATTATATATTCGTAAATGTAACATAACAGAAACTGTGTTTACTTAGTATAATAGTTTACTAAACAATGTGTTTGTGTGCTTTTCTTCCGCTTCCACTCTCGTTAGACGAGAATTTAGGATTGTTTTCATGCGAACAAATTCTGCTATATACGTCAAACCATTATTTTGCGTCTTCGCAATCATTAAAATCGTTAAAATTTTACAGATATGGAGCTCAATTTTAAACTATTTAGCGTTCAATAATCACAGTAACAACAATCAGATTTATGGACACATTTCTATAGCATACTTTATTAAATGGACCTGTCACGAAGAAAAGCTTGCCATCTATTGCTGAACAATCCACTAATGACTACTTTATTTTGTCTATACAAAATAGCAAATCCGAAAGCAAACCATCTCAAACAAACTAAATAAAAACTTCAATCCAATAAATATCTACTTAGATATACTGAACAAATCGTATTTTCTAGCATACAATAGATTCTAATCCGCCGGAAACGACATCTTTGACCTGAAATAAACATCAGTGGCTTTTCTTACTGCTTCCGTTAAAATATTTTTCGCGATCCATAGAAAAGCTTTGTGCCACATGTGGGATGCGTTATGGATAAATGACATCTGTTACATAAAAAATGTTCTGGGTTAAATTATTTAATTTGAAGTATCCGTCAGTGATGTCGTTTCAAAGATAAGTGTAGATACTGTACAAAATACCAACATAGCAACCATATGATTTATAAATCCTTCAAGATAAGCAGACAATTCTAGTTCGCAATACAAGTTCACGAGGAGAGAATTGTTCGATTGTCTTTGATATAAACTATAGTTGATTGTTACTTATTTTAAATTCCAGACATTTTTGATAAACCGGGTTTTACTAGTTGAATTTGTGTGTATTTTATTATACCGGGCGTTTCAAAACCTTGTGATTCACTTTAACAGCAGATATCTGGTGATTAAGGACTGATATAGAGATGCGGCTTATACATAGCAATCGAAAAGTCACGCACTTCAAAATAATCCGGTCTGTAAACTTAATTATATTTTAATTCATTCCTTCGGCTACTGCTAGATCATAACAAATGTATCTCCAAGAACAATCGCAGATGCTATAGAGAATAATTTTGCTTACATGACTTATCAGTATTGTTGAGTTCTTTGCTTGGTAAAGATGTCGTTTTCCCAAGAGCATCGAGTTGAACAGAATTTCTCAAAGTCGTTTATATGCGCACGTTTAACACGAATTGAGAGAGAAATATCTAGAAACAACGGTGCCTAATGAGTCAGCACTAACGTGATTAATCGCCTGTTTCCGTGAATTCGGGATCAGTTACAGATGGGAAAACAACCGGGAGACCGGTCATTTTGACTCATGCTAAACTGGCTGAGGTTAGAAATGTAATGTTGCGTTCACTTTTAAAAAAACTTGAGAAAAATATCAATACACTCAGATTTCAAATGGTAGTGCTCAGAAAGCGACTATTTGTAAATTTACTGCTTCCTTAATTTCAAAACCATTTCAATTTTTTTATTTGAGTATACGGTACGCTACACTTTTTTATTGCAAGTCAGCTCAGTTGCGCAGCCCAACTGTGCTCATCATTTGTTTACTTTTATCATTTGAAGTCAGTTCAGTTAGGTAACCGACGTTGCTTGTCCTTTATTTAATTTAAAGTTCACGTATATATTCTTTCTGGTTGCTTATTTAGGCATGCGTTTTTGATAATTAGGAATTTCCCTAATGTTGCTAGTTTAATTGTAATTAGATAAAGAGACTGTGTTATCTTTGAAAGATAGACATACGCTCAAACTTACTTCTATTCGATATGAAATCTCCGTGCTAATTTCTTCAGAAAACAATTGGTTGAATGCGTTCACTGTATTTCTAGCTATAGATCACTTTGTTTCTTCTATGCTAAATTTAAAAAACTCAATCGGGCAGTTACAAAATCTTTATGATGAAAAACGTGATTTCTCTTTTCACGTGACTAATAAGTAAGTAAGTAAGTAATAAAAGGGCAATGTTTCTTTAATAGAAATTTTGATATTTTTAGTCCGGTTTGTAATAAGTATTCTTTGGATTTTACGCTCTATCTTTTAGGTTCCTTGAACTCATGGTCGTTTGACCGCGACACAGAAAGTCTTGCTTTTATTTACAGTACATTTTGTCTGGTTGCCGTTTTGTATGCAGATCAAGTTGTGACGAAATGGGTACCTATGGTAGTTACACATACCCTTCATAGCCTGCGTGAAGGAATAGTATCTTATGATAGCTGTTTGCTTTGCTCTTTGTTGGTATGTAGATTGCTTAAATTCTAGAAATGTTAAGAGAGACAGTTTACGCTATAAGATTTGTCCAATAATTTGGGGTTTTGTATCCTGCGTATTTTAAGGGTTTATATTACATATAAATTGCGGGAATATTTATGCCCACTTGCACCGTATTTGACTTAAGCGTTACTTGATTTAAGAACGTCTTAAAAGTAAATCTGTCGTAATTTCACTTTTGTTTAAACCGATGTGTTTAAGAACGCTCCTAACTTAAGCGCCAATTGAAGTGGCAACGTTGTAAAAATGTGTCAAACCATACCTAAAATACAGGTGGTGTTGATTAGTAATTGACACAATCGACAGTATAAATTAGTGTTAAACATTTTTTACCGTCTATTTGGATCCCGAATTTATTCTGCATTAACTAGTTAAGTAATATTTTATTTGTAATAATTGCTACGCGATGAGTTCAAGTTGTAAAAACCCTTTATGTTATAAAATAATGAACTTTTGCAACACAATACTAAAACTTTAATGGCTTTATAATGAAAACTAGTTGCATTTTTATAGAAAACATTTGCTTTCACGGTAAAACGTGTTTTTAATACACATAATTAAGATTAGAATTGGAATTTTTATGCACGTAAAGGGCATTTTTATTTTTGTATTTATCTTAAAATGACCGATTTGTATTCGCATTTAATGCGTTTTAAAGTATCTTAAAATTAATTATTTTTACTATGCTGCTTACATTATTTGCTTTGAATCTACAATACGCTTATATCATACTGGGTGATTATGTATACACGCGCAATTGAATTTTTGCATAGCTCTTTAATGAATAAAAGTACTGTATCATACAGTGCGCAACCATGAATTTATGGAAATTTCTATTTTCCCGGATTCTTTTATATTTCATTGGACCTTATCTGTATAATTTGGGTTTCAATGATCTCTCATGACCTCTTATCACGTCAATATATATATAATATATATATATATATATATATATATATATATATATATATATATTATAATATAACCCCCTTTTAGGATTGATAATTATAATATATGAGCAAATTAGCAATGCACCAAATTGCCCTATAATTTCCTTTCTTTAATTAATTTGTTAACTTTTCTATTGAGTCTTTAAATCTGCGCCTCGACCAATGAAACTCTTATCTCAGGTTAATTTTGTGAAAAAATCTATATCTGCATACAGCGTGAGTTCTGAACCATATACAGATGTATGTGACACTGCCAGTCAAATGACCTCAAGTTAATTCTACTAAAGCAATTTCTAAAAGTGACAGTGTAAACAATTACTTGAAAAATACGCACAGTAAAACAGTTTATATTAGTTAATAATTTAAGATTTCAATAGAGTATAATGGATTAAGTGTTTAAATTTTGACAGTGAAAATAATAATACAACCTGAACTTCCAATGAAACGTCTTGCTGCTGAACAATGAAGCTCCACTGCCTACAGTGATGATTCGAACTTGATGTGGGTTCTTAATACCTGTGGATAAGTAAGTTTTAAAAATTTGTATTACTGAATTTACGCCTTTTATTTTAGGGTTTTAGGTACGCCAAAAATTCTTTAGAGACACTTATACTTATCGTCGTTGGTCTTATCAGGAAACTCAGCTCCGTGAAATCAACACCGTGTTCGACACCAAAAGTTCAGCAATTCCAGCGTTCTGATAGCACCACTTTGGAACTCCTCTGTCTACACAAAAATACTCCCAGAAATCAATGGTCAATAATAAGACAATGACAAGGACTCTTGCATTTATCACTTTTTAATATCAACAGTTCCTTTATACTTTGAATATCACAATTACAATTTTCATATGTTGAAATTTTATGTAGGAGATAACAATAATAAAAGGTATGCAATTCGTAAACTGTCACCAAAAAAAGATTATACTTTTTGTTCTATAGTTTGTAAAGATCTTTTTCAGTTCTTTTCAAATCAGTTTTTTCTCTTAATTTTTATTTCAACAACTCCCTTTTTAATTAATTTAACAACTGTCACTTCTTTATGGAGATGCCCTTAAAACATTAAACCAGCCTACTCTTTTACAATTCTTTTCCAACTAACATTCTATGATCCAACTTTTTATTAATAGATCTTATTGCTCTTGTCAAATTCTAATTTGGAGTAAACTAATACACAAATGTCATTGGCCGAAAATTTATAAATTGATATTTTAATCCTAACAACAAGTGAAATTCAAATGATATAATAAGACTTACAACTATATACTGAAAAGTAAATAAAACTTCTACATCTTATAACTAACTTAAATCTAATAAAAACATACTACTTGACTTTTTAGGCTTTACGTACATATTCACATGGCAGTGAAGTTTCCTTTTAAATATTTTAACACAATTTTTATGATATACAAACAACAGCAGTTCACTTCATTGGCACAAACTTTTCAAAATTACTTTATGAAATCACCATCACCCAAGTTGAAATCCTAAAACTTTCTTTTCTCTTAAATTATCATTTTAAATATCTTTAACAAGTAACTGCCCCATCTCCTTCATCAATAATTTTACGAACTAGAAGTCTATATCTGAGTGGTACTTCAGTGCGCCAAGGTTCAAATCTCATACATATCACATAATATCACATAAGCCCCACCTGATTTCATAAAATAAATATAAAACCTTTATTTTTTCAAACTCAAATGACTGTAACACTTTTATATTTATTTTATTAAATCACTACTACTTTAAGTATTCAACTCATGACTTTAATTCCAATGTTTAATGCTATTTTCGTAATTAAATTTAATTTTCTGGCATCTAAACAAATTCTTATATCTAACTTATCACTAGGTTTGGGTACAACAACGATAGGATTAATAAAAGAGGTCCTTGCTGGCTCTATTATTCCATTTTTCAACATATCTTTGATTTTTGCCTTAACTCTTTCCCTCATACTATACGGAATTGGATATACCTTCGTGTAAAACCCATTTTCTTCTGTTATTTCTAACTTGTGTACACACTTAGTTGCTACCCTTGGTTCCCCATTAAATAAACCTACATGCTCATTAAATATCTCATATAATCTACCCTTTATTCCCTCTTCTATAATCCCAATCTGTCCTTCGTCAAATACCTTCTCAAATAAATTACCTAACATTATCTCATCCTGTCCTTCTAAAATACTTTCCCTAATCATCCCTGTGCCATAAACATCACTATTTATATCCATCCCTTTATTCGAACTCACATTAGGTACCACCCAATTTTTCTTAATATTTAAATTCTGTACACTTCTATCCTTGCCATCTATTTTCATCCCAAATCTTTCTATAGCATCTATCCCTATTATAAAGTCTAAATATAATCCGTTGCCACTAAAACTCGGCTTCTCCTAGCTTTTCTCCCCCTATTGAAATTGGTACACAAATCATTTCATCGATTACCGATATCTTCTTTTTCATCGCAGACCACAAACTTATCCGTTTTATCTTGCAAATCCTCCCTTTTAATAACTCAGCGTGCTTGACTACTATCTCTTTTTTTACTAGTGACAGCTCAGACCCACTATCAATTAATGCTACATATAAACAATTATTTAACTTCAAATTAACAAAAGGTAAACTTCTTTTTTTTTCACCCCTGTCTTCTAACAACGAATGCACAAAACTTAAACTACTGGTCGTACCCACATCCACTAAACTTAAGCCTATATCTAATTCTAAATTAACAAACTTATTTACAAAATCGGCGTTTTTTTTTAAACCCGATGGCTCCTCGTGTACCTGTGCTACCTCTATGAAGTTTTCTTCTCCCTTGTTCCTGTCTGTCGTCAAATGTCTTATCCCTATATTACGATTATCCCCTGGACTTTTATCTCGCTCCCTATTATAATTCAATCGTTCATTCTCGCTGTGTCTACTACCATAGTCCTGCTGTCCACGTTGGAAATCATTTCTCCTGTTGAACTGTCTCCCATCTCCCCAGTCATTTCTATTCCAGTTATTTTGTGGAAAGTTGTCCCCCTGACATTGGTTTCTGTTCCAGTTATTAGTTCCCCAAAAATTGTCGTCCCTATGTACCCGTTGACCCCAATTGTTCGTCCTCCCTTGATCTCCCTGATATTGGTTTCTGTTCCCATTGTATTGATGTGTCATTTGTCTATCTCTGTGTCTTTGTTCATGTCCCTGATTGTCATACCTATTCCATATTTTGAAATTTTCATGCTGATTCCGGTTTCTCCCTGTATTCCTTCCTTCCCAATATTTATTATTATTTGTTTCGAATTCCCTTGCCATATCATAGTTTCTCATTATTTCTAGGAACTCTTTTAATGTTTTTATATTTTGTGTGGCCACGGCCCTAGCCACTTCAGCTTCCATGTGCCTTGACAAAAACTGTATAAGCTCTTCTTCCCTAAATTTAGGAGTCAAATGTTGCGCCTGATTATAATTATCGATAATATATTCCTCTCTTGACCCCATGCTAGTTAAATATTGTCCTGTTATTAATTTTGTTCTAATTTCGGTTTGTTTTGCATTACCCCAATATTGTTCCTTAAAAAGAGTCTTAAATTATTCGTACGTGTTGTAATTTTTTCTAATTATACTGTGCCATTTTTCGGCATTACCCTTTAAACTAACTCCTATCATTTGCATCCGCACCCTCTCTGGTTCACCTTCCATTATTTCGTCCAACTTATCTAGGTATAGCATTGGCTGTTCAAAACGTCTTCCCTAAAATTTTGGTAAAATCTCTCGTCCGTTTTTAAAGTAACCCTGGTCCATTGTCACTAAACGTCCACCTTCTATTCCTGTCACTTGTTCCCTAATCACCCTAACACTACCTGCAAGTACACCTAATTTTTCATCAACTCTGTCCTTAAATCCTATTACATCAGCCCTTAATTCCCTTGAATCTTTAATTTCATCCTGAATAATTTCCATAACTTCCCTTTTTGAATTTTGAAGACTTTCTGTCTGTCTCAGATCTACTCCTACCATTTCACCCCTTAGCTCCGACAAACCTGTTACTAAATTTTCTTCGACTATTTTTACCCTGTCTTCTACTTTCGTCCTTACCTCATCTCTAAGCGAACCCAAACTGCTCTGTATCAACGCATTTATCCTTCCAAATTTCATCTCCATCATTTCAAATCTTTCCCTCATTTCCGCTCGTGAATTATCACTTTTTTCTTCCATTTTCACAAATCTTGTCTCCATTTTCTCAAAAATTTTCCTAACTTCCGTTTGTGAATTTCTAACCTCGTTTTTCAGCTCAATTTTAAATTCTTCCTGTGAGTTCCGAAATTCTCTTAAAAACTGCATGATGCCTTGCATGTCCCCCTCGTTCCCTGTCTCTCTGACTTCTCCAACCTGTTTTTCTACGTCCGGCTGAATTACAACCACCTCCGGCTTCACATATTCTCTACTTTCATCTTTTGCATCCCCTGCCGCTACAGTCTCCATCACCGGTTGCTCTCTCACAACCGTCTCGACACCATAAACCTTCCCTGACCGGGTGATTCTTTCTTTGTCGAACATGTTCTAATAATATTGCTTTTTCAAAAATAACTCTTACTTGCCCCACCAAAATACAAATGTTCAAAACCTGCAAATAAGCTAGTTCTCTTTCTAGAGCACCACGCTTGCGACACTACTTATCGAGCCTCACGTTGGGATTGCCACTTATAATATAACCCCTCCTTTTAGGATTGATAATTATAATATATGAGCAAATTAACAATGCACCAAATCACCCTATAATTTCCTTTCTTTAATTAATTTGTTAACTTTTCTATTGAGTCTTTAAATCTGCGCCTCGACCAATGAAACTCTTATCTCAGGTTAATTTTGTGAAAAAATCTATATCTGCATACAGCGTGAGTTCTGAACCATATACAGATGTATGTGACACTGCCAGTCAAATGACCTCTAGTTAATTCTACTAAAGCAATTTCTAAATGTGACAGTGTAAACAATTACTTGAAAAATACGCACAGTAAAACAGTTTATATTAGTTAATAATTTAAGATTTCAATCGAGTATAATGGATTAAGTGTTTAAATTATGACAGTGAAAATAATAATACAACCTGAACTTCCAATGAAACGTCTTGCTGCTTAACAATGAAGCTCCACTGCCTACAGTGATGATTCGAACTTGATGTGGGTTCTTAATACCTGTGGATAAGTACGTTTTAAAAATTTGTATTACTGAATTTACGCCTTTTATTTTAGGGTTTTAGGTACCGCAAAAATTCTTTAGAGACACTTATACTTATCGTCGTTGGTCTTATCAGGAAACTCAGCTCCGTGAAATCAACACCGTGTTCTTATTGCTCTTCTTATTGCTCTTGTCAAATTCTAATTTGGAGTAAACTAATACACACATGCCATTGGCCGAAAATTTAGAAATTGATATTTTAATCCTAACAACAAGTGAAATTCAAATGATATAATAATACTTACAACTATATACTGAAAAGTAAATAAAACTTCTACATCTTATAACTAACTTAAATCTAATAAAAACATACTACTTGACTTTTTAGGCTTTACGTACATATTCACATGGCAGTGAAGTTTTCTTTTAAATATTTTAACACAATTTTTATGATATACAAACAACAGCAGTTCACTTCATTGGCACAAACTTTTCAAAATTACTTTATGAAATCACCATCACCCAAGTTGAAATCCTAAAACTTTCTTTTCTCTTAAATTATCATTTTAAATATCTTTAACAAGTAACTGCCCTCACCATCTCCTTCATCAATCATTTTACGAACTAGAAGTCTATATCTGAGTGGTACTTCAGTGCGCCAAGGTTCAAATCTCATACATATCACATAATATCACAATATATATATAAAAAGACACGTTATTTGCAGTCCGCAATTAAAAATCTGTGTACTGCCGAATAAAGACTAAGATGTATCTGTAAATAAACTCATATGAAAATAATAAAAGTTTATTCACCTATACAAATCGAGCTAATAGTTGTATAGCCATTAACAAAACAATAACTCTATTATTTCGCAAGGGGAGAAAACATCCACTGACCGGTTTCGACTTTCTTGAGCCTCGTCATGAAGAATTATGTCTAACAACCCAATGAAGTAATTGAAATTATTATACTGATATAAGTTCGAAGGAACCTCTGTACTATGGCAAAAGTAACTAATAGCGCCATCAGGTCGTGAAACATCAACACTACTAGGCGTCGAAGTTCAGAAGTTGATTCGAAACTACATCGTAGTTTTATAAATGACTATACATGTATGTTCTGCCTTTGAGATTTGTGGAATGTTATAGCAAAATTTATTTGCAAAATATAATAAACCTTCTCGTGGCGTAGGCCGTCTTTTGCTTCAAAGACCACTCATAATAATAAAAAGACAAGGCAATTAGGAATCTGTATACGTCAGAAGTAAAACTAAGATGTATCTCTAAATAAAGGGTTGTTGGAAACTAATTCGCTTTGACCAGGCTTAAGTGGATATTTTCTCCCCTTGAGAAATAATAGAGTTATTGTTTTGTTAATGGCTATACAAGAACAGTAGAAAATAAAATTTCTCTAACAAAAAATAGCAGTTAGTTATGAATATATAGTTATAATATTATTAATAGTTAATAAATAGCTTACCTGTAAAAGATAAATCAGATAAAGAGCCTCCTAAGATTACTTTGGCAACAAAATTTTCCGAAAGGAAAAAGCAACAACTTTAACCTCAAAAATGAACTCGCACAACTGAAAAAAATACTGGTTGTAAGTCAAGTAGTAGAGAAGTTGAAAGAGAACAAGAAACATAGATAAAATTTAATATTGGTGAAAAAATGATGGGTAAATAATCTGCTTCGAAATGAAACGGTGTATTGTATCTCACTTTACCCCTGTGTATCACTTCACCCCGGATTACGGTATACCCTCTGATGATGAACGATCTAGATTAATGGTTTTCAAACTGGAACCAAAGTGCTTTATTTGGGCAAACATTACGTGGCAGAGAAGAATTTATTTAATTTGAGATAGCTAAATGAGCTTTTACTACAAAAGTATCCTAGAAAATTTATATAGGCTTGGATAGTTTATATTTAATAACATATTGTAAAAAAAACAAATCCATTTGCAATAACAACAGTTCTCTATTTTCAAACTGTTTCACAAGCCTTTCCAACAACGACTTATCGTACTATAAGATTTCTATAAGCTCATAGCGATTTACTTTCAAAGATTTGACTAACGGTACAAGTATAATCTTTTAAACACTAAGATTCTATCTTCGTAGTTAACTTAATCTCGATGCACTACAATTAATTTATATGACAAAATGGAGAACTATGATAAGTAAAAAAGCTTCTTCAAATTCCACCGA
Source organism: Platerodrilus igneus (assembly GCA_036346225.1). Lineage (NCBI taxonomy): Eukaryota > Metazoa > Arthropoda > Insecta > Coleoptera > Lycidae > Platerodrilus > Platerodrilus igneus. Next base: position 3,014,384 of record JARFIW010000932.1, on the reverse strand, counting down.
GTTTGAAAACTCCCGAAAAAACTCGCAGCGTTTCCGCGTTGGATGGCCATACTAATCCCTTGGGTTAAGTAGTAAGATGATCGTGGATCTACAGTTTTAGAAACGAGCTACTTTCCAATGTCCTTTCCCAATAGCTGAACTTTTTCGCTCCAAACATCCAAGGTCTCTACTCCGAAACTGCAAAAATGATGAGCTTTCTTAATTTCACTGTATTTGTTATGCTTCTTTCTGCAGGCGTTTTCAGCTGCCGCTCGCGTCGTTGATTTACTTGCCGATAAATGAGAAGGTGCCAGGATGTCTACGCAAGTCACATCTCAAACTAGTGATTGACATTTTGACCAGGGAATTAGCGTTGCTCCGTCAGGTCTTTTCTCGACGTCACGTGAAGGCTTTACCGGTTTGAGGTTGGCTGGCAAATCACAAGTATTTAAGGTGCATTTGAGGATGTCGTTAATTTCACCGTACCTTGAGAATCTTACAGAGCTTTTGGAACAGCTAAGTGAGTGTTCCGTTTATATTGTATATAATTTACCGCTTAATTTATGTTCCGTATATATTGTACATAATTTACCGCAAAATTTATTTTCCCTTGAAATTTGTTGATTATTTGCGCCCGGCCGGTATATTAATTGTTTTTGAAAAATACCGTGTATTACTTCAAGCACCGTGCCTGTACAAAGTGCAGTGCTTGATAAACTCTGCTCTTCGCATGTGCGAGAACATTCTTATCACCTTGGAAAACATACGAAGCTTGGTAGTGTCGATTTTTCGTTGTAGAAGGCCGCATTACTATATGTTCTAGGCTTCACCATTAGAAGGTCGACTTTTGTTTCCCGTAATAGACGGACGCATTCTACAGTTTGTTTTTATCGTCATCCGTTTGAACGGCCGGATGAATATAAATGTTCTTCGTTACGCTTGCATACACAAGGTAAGTGTTAGAAGTAATTTGTTTGTTTATTTCAATCTTATTTCGTATATATGTCCACTTTTCTCTACCATCAGTAGCTATCGAACTTATTGCAAATTTACAGTGGGTGTATAGCAAATTTGTCCACCGTATCACCACAAGTGCATGAAAAAGGGCGACATATTGTAAAAAACAAATATTTTAAGACCAGCTTGGAATTTAAAAAAAGACTTACAATTTTAGTTCTAATGAATATAGTGAATATAGTGTAAAAATATAGGGATATAATAGAAAATAAAAAAACAGATTCTATCCGCAATGAATTTAAATCCAAAGCATGGTCCAATATTGCTTTAAAATTTAATGCTTCTGGTGTAGTTGGGCGAGCAAAATGTGCAATAACTCGAAAATGACCTATGGAAGGATGCTGCCGAAAAGAAAAAACAAATTTTATTAACTGGTAGGTATGGTTATGTGATCTTAAATTTTCTAATTATTACGTTATTGCAGGTGTAGGTCAACCTCCAATTGAGCCCGACGATTGAGGCTTAGTATTGAGATTAATAGTTAACAAAAAAACTATAGATGGTATGAATAATAAATTTGATGGAGATTGTGCAGAGCTTGATTATGAAAACACAACAACGTGAGTTATAAGGCAAGACTGTATATAAATTGTTTCTACTTATACATTTTCAGGTGGTTATGGGTAACGCAAACCACACACTAATATATATATGTCAGATCGATTTGTGTTTGAGTATTTAAATTCTGATATAGTCAGTACTTAATTTTGCAATTGGTTTTTAATAAAAAATAAACATTATAGGATTTCTACAACAGGTCAGATGCTACATCTAGTTGTTTATATTTCACATAAGAAGCGCCACAAGCCAACCAGCAAGGTCTTTCAAAGCTCCCACAAGTAAATTATTTGTGATTTCCAAAGTACCCCATTAATATTTTACTTATTATAGGGCTCTAGTCGAAAAGACCGACAACAATCGTTAAAGTTCTGACATCTTCAGAAATTTTTGAAAGATACTTGCAACTACTTGTTGGCAAACCATTGCAGAACTGATAGAAAAACAATTAAAAGATAGTTTAATACACGAGCTAGAGAACAAGGCAATGGAGTTGAAGCTGCTGCAATTAAAAATAGAAATTAAGCAAGAAAACTTAACAAATTGAAAAGTAGAAATTAATTTTATTTAAAATATTTTAAATAAATGATTTTAACTGTAATTTCAATAATAAAAGTTTTTACAAGCTTCTGAAATACTTATTTAAAAAAAGGTTACGTATATCATCTCTGTTTCCGTTAACTTGTGCATTTCGTTGCATTTTTCTTAATTTTTATTGGGTATTATAACCACTCGGAGTTTTTAAAATTGTCTTTATTTACGTTTCGATCCATGACCTAGGATCGTTGTCAAAATAATCATTTTGACAACGTTTCTCTGTTTTCTTTTTTTTGGGTGTGAGTCGGACACACCAATACTATGATTTTGACACTGGGCGTCAGTGAAATGATTTTTATTTGGTAAGACTTTATTCTTAAAGTTATCACTTCCAATAGACTCACGAGCTTCAGAATATTCAGGACTTAGTCTGGGAATTATCGCAAGTGTGAGCAATGAGAATGGTCGTGGATGTAAAGTAAACTCAACTATAAACAGGAATCGAAAAGAGGGAAGATCGAGCGCCACCGCATCTATATGGATGATAAATATTTAAAGTATCCTGTGAGAAGATGCAGAAATCCACAGGCTATAGTGATTATCTAAAAAATATACAAGTTAAACAAAACAACATTTCTGGAAATGTACTCGAGCAAAACGGCCGAGTTTCATTTCGATACTGTCAATCTAAAAGAACAACGGATCTGTTAGAAGCGCCACTTCGTGACACTCTGCGCAAGCGCTATATTAACTCAGTAATCCTTCAAAGTGGATGCAGACCGCCTACTAATTAGGCAACACAAGTGACTGGCTTATAAAATAATTTTAAGATGTCTTGTTCTTAGGACAATTTTAAAATATTTGTTATAATTGAATAAATTTTTACGGTAAATTCAAAGCGAATTAAATGGTAATAACATTCACTTCTATTATGAAATTGTTTATTCTGAGGTTATTATGCAAAACAAAAGGATCAGATACCATAGAGTTGTAACAAATAGAAACCACTTTAAAATTCGATTTATATTTGTTACAAACGATCCTAGGTCATGGATCGAAACATAAATAAAGACAATTTTAAAAAACTCTGAGTTGTTTAATACCCAAGAAAAATTAAGAAAAATACAAAATAAACCACAACATACATACAGGGAGCATTTCGTTGCATGTTTATTTGCCCAAGTTGAATCAACTGCTCGAGTTCGTTTTGATCAATGCCCTTTACCGAAGTGCCTTTGCTCCACCATGCAGCATGGCAAAATTGCGTAACACTCCTGCTGCAACTATATTACAGTCATTGCAGTGTCTAATTTTAAACGTATGCCATGTGCAAGAACTGGAAATCTTCTTTTCCATATTCCAAATAATCTTTGGTTACGGTTAACTCTTACAGACCGCTATTGTGGCCTTCTACCTAGGTGAAAACTGTGCTTATAGATGTGGAACTACTAAATATACAATAAAAATGCGAGTTTTTATTAACTAGTATTAAAAAATCGAAAATTTTAAAAACATGGGCAACTAAACTGGCGCATGGTAGTGAATTACTATATGCTACGATTAGAACATCTTAATTTATTGGAAAATCTTGTATAGGGAGTTCTTAAAATGCCAAATTAACACCACCAGACATGCCTTTGATAGTATTAAGATATTAAGAATATAAGCAGAAACTGGCAAATGTGCAACTAGTATTGAGTACTTTCAAAATGCACTATTTGCACGTTACTGAAGTATTTGAATACTATTACACTCTGTAACGTTCTTGAACGGGAATAATTAAATTATTTAGCGTTTGTGTTGCACTGCCCCTGTCGAAATATTGACGCCAGATAAATTCAACAATGTAGTCTGGAAACGTGGGCGAAGGTAATACCGATAAGCGACGGCAAACTGTTTTTAATGAGTTCCAACAACCCTCTATAGCATTTACACATACACCACTTGTAGGATATACAAATTTTCGGCTATGGTATACAGTTTCAACATTAGGTTAGTAGTCGAAATGTTTTACTACTAAGACAAAATAAACGAATGATACATGTGCGAAAATAGCGTTGAGGCGAAAATAGTGTTGAAGTTTCAACCTAGGTTAGTAGTCAAAATATTTTTCTATCAAAACAATAATCGGACGGGCACATGTACGGAAAGAGCGTTGAGACGAAAATAGTGTTGAGGCGAAAATAGTATGGAGGTTACAACTTAGGTTAGTAATCCAAATGTTTTACTACCAAGGCGAAATAATCTAATGGGTGCAAGTGCGAAAATAGTGTTCATGTTTCAACTTACATTCCTGACGTCAAAATCACTAGGAATTTAAGGTTTATTTGTAGGAATAGATTGTTTCATTTGAAATTTATTAGGGGGACATTTCCATCAAATTTCCAAAAACTATTAAATGGGGTTGAACCCGCGTATTTTTCTATCTCTCTTAAAAGTGTGTGTTTTTAGGCCATATCCATTTTTTGTATTAGTTCTTAAATGGGGCCGAAACCCGCATCTTTCTCTAAGTTGTCTTTAAAAGTTTGTGTTTTTAGGCGAAATTCGTTTACTTTTTTTGTTATTTTGGGGTCTGTATATGTTAACTACGCCCTAATCTTGCAATATTGTTTCTTGTACGGATGTGTGCTTGGTTAAACTCCGCTGGTCTTGTGTGAGGGTTAATAGTGCATTAAAAAGTATTATGAATAGAATATCCGCGCTATCACCTAATTAGATAATACACAATTCAATTATTTTCACATCGATCACATTTACCTACCACTTAATATACAATCAGGAAAATGTCCAGCATCAAACCTAGCTCTTATGTGACTATTACTGAAAATAGTTAGCGTCATGCGTAGAGCCTGACGAGACGACCACCTTGTCACTTATTCAATATATTCAATGTTGCATCGCCAATTGCTTGCACATTTATCAAGAAGTAACTTTTGCGGTTTCTGAAAACCTCTCCTTCGTCACCTCCTACAAAATCTGATATTTTGTTTGTTTTTTTTTTGGTGATATTTGCTTACCAGGATATTGTATTTTAATGTGGGTGCAATAAAAGGTTCGGACAATTTTAGGAAAGCGAGCAATATCATAAAAATGCACTTGTAATTCACGAATTTCTGCTTGTGTCTGGGGTAATTTTATGAACCTTCGATAAATCTTGCTATTGCTCTAGATACCTTAGCAATTATTAGAGATACTCTTGATATACGAACACGCGCAAAATCAGCTACACTTTGTAAATGCCCATTTGTAGCAAAAAATCGTAAACATAACCAAAATTCGTTTATGGGTGAAACACTATGATTCCTATTAAATATATATTAACCATAATCTGCATTAGATTATTTATATTTTGCTTACATGTCTGTGGGGTGTTCTATTTCGTCTTCAATAAGAGTCAATAAGAGTTAATAAATTTAATGTGGTTTGCTTGTAAGTCTAGAAAGTACAAACGATAAAGTAACTGATACACTAATATTAGAAAAATTCTTTACCGAAATCTTTTTTAAAAACCCAGCTCATTAAACTCATGAAAGTATTCAGATCAAATGAATATTTGCCGAATAAATCCAAAATGAATGATTTCGAGAATAACGAAATCATCCTCAAAGATATCGTCGTTATTAATTTCTTGATCAGCCAATATCCATACTGCTTGAACTCAACTGGTAAATGCAGACAAAGTTGATCAAAAAGTTGAAGGCAAACGAATGGCCGGAATAAAAGCAAACACTTGTTTGTATATGGCGAAACATTATCTAATTTCTTCAAATTAAAATTGTAATACCCCACTGCCGTGACGTTAATATATAAATTATCGTATACTACGCATGATCAATATCAAACTCAAATATAAGATGCTCTTAATCGTCGACTTAACATAAGTCGTTCTTAACTATGTTTAAGATCCGCTTAACTTGTGGTGCAAATAAATTTCCCAACTTAAGTATGCTCTTGTACTAAAGTCGTTCTTAGCAAATACGGTGCAACTGGGCATTAGTAATTCAAACTTAGGATCAAACACCTAGGGACAAATGCGCAACCTTAGTAAATCTATTTGTGTACGTATATGTTACGTAACCAAAGCAAAAATTTTTATGTAGCTTTATGTTTCAGTAGCTTCTAGTCAGAATGAAATCTATCTGTATCAATATAGTAAGTAAGTATTTAGTTTAATGTATGTTTATGCCGCTGCGTAAAATGATTAATTACAGTGGTTAAATGCCACTTAGTTTTGTTATCTTAAATTATGCGGAAATATTTAAGAGATGTATAATGGCTTAGTTCTTTTGATTGTTACTAGATATAATTGGTATCTAATGTTAGTACGTGAGGAGTGGAGGATACAGATGTTTGTCGTTGAACCAGCAATTTAATATTGTTTTGCTCTCTAAATTACTAGATATTACTTATTAGAGTTATATTTTACGTGTTTTTTGTATTTAATAATTCTTTCAAGTACAGGTGTTCTATACTACACTACGTGTGTTCTGTTGTTTTGTTCTTTAGACTCCCCACTCCCAATTTCCCAATGTGTTTAGCACGGCATTATTTTTTTCTCATTCTTTCATTTCCTTTGTTACACGTAATTCGGGCGAGAATTCCGTTATTGATTTCGTTCTTTTCTTTCTGGCCGCCCGTCGTACGAATAACAAATTGAAATGACCGGATTAAGAAAAACGGCCAGTGTACTGTAGATTGTTTTAGTCATTCGTTGACAACCATGAAATTCTAGCGGTTGGCTGCGTTTTTTACTGATGAGGTGCGGTTTTACCTCAATCGTTACGTCAATAATCAAACAACAAGAATTTGATTAACTTAAAATCTACATGTCTTCCACAAACACCCCTTGCACTGTTAAGAAATTAGAGTGCGGTGTGCCGTATCATGTCGTCGAAGGGATTGCTGAGACAAGGCAGTTTGGCGCCTTTTAATTATAACAATATAAAAAGCCTTTCAAAAGAAATGGTTATTATAACGTAATTTTTGTATTTCTAGCATTTCAAATGTATATTTTTATTATTTTTTTCCATCTGAATCCACTCCCGTACCATTACAGTTGACTGGTGAATGCTTAAGTTGTTACGAGTTTTCCAACCCTTCAGGGTAAAACTAAATTTATAGCGTAACGTCACCTTTGTCCATAACAAAGACTGTTCTGCATCACGTAATACATAAAATTCGTACTTGGAACACTTTCTGTCTGTTTGCTTTTTCATTATAGAATTTAGTTTATTTAGCTATTTACGTTTTATTAGATTTTATAACTTTAACTCCATCTCTAAACCAATAACATTTTTCTCCTTTAGTAATTACATTTTACCTTCATAGTGTAACGTAAATAAATTTTTATGATACGTAATTTAGCATAAATTAGTATCCTCCTGTATTTGATTCAGAATAGCAAGTTTTATCTTAAAAATTGTATAATTTACGTCTTTGTACTTTTAATAAGAGTACGTTTCAAAAATATCAATCTTAGCGAAATTTGTTGGGTTTATCCAACTAGCTAGTAAAAAGTTGTTAGCCGCACCTGCAACCCGAATGCCTTTTTTGAATGGTTGCTCTTATGTGAACCGTCGAACCAAGTCACATCCACGTGAATTGTGGTAGTGGTAAAATGGTTTGGGACCGAAAATTTGCGTGGAGATGCCAAAAGGCTAAATCTTTTTTTAAGTGATGGCCAGTAGATAGGCACTTTGTTCTCGGGTAACTGCGGTCAGTATAAATAAATTATTTATCAGACTAATATTCTTCTTAGTATTTTAATGCAACAATTGAGGGTTTAACTAACATAGTACCATATATTTCATTTGCTAAATTTCTTGCGTTGGAATTAAATTCAAATAAAGAAGCAACTTTTGCTAATTAAATTATCGAGACTAAGGAGATTTTACGATTGGATTCAATGGCAAATAATTTTGCGTTGTCCTGAAATAACGTTGCACGGATAGACACCTAGTTGGAGATTAGCATTGCTTATAAGGTCAACCTTCCGAGAACAATGGCAGGTGTTGCCGGCCTCTCCCTTTTGAGTGATCTGGTTCCGTTCTATTTCGAATGCATGGAAAGGGTTAACCGATTTATTTCCTATGTTATCGGAAGTCATGAAAATACTATCCGTTTCTTGAAGCTAAACATTTTAGTAAAGAATTACATTTTTCCTAACTAGATACATTACATTTTTATAGATTAAAAGAACCACTATTTTTCATTGTTGTTGTAAACAGAAAATAAAATTTCTTGAGTAACTATGGGCATCGAATTATTAATTTTGCTTAACAAAATATTAACTCTTAGTCGTTAGATCCCTTGTTTAATATTCTAATGCGTTTCTTAACTTGATGATAAAGTAAATGTGAATCCAATCAGATCTCAATGGAATAAAACAACTTGTAATACCATATTTCTTTAATTTTGTCTGATTTTAATTATCTGTAAGCAACAAGTTTAGGACGATCTAGAACTTCATACTTGATTATTGTTAATTCTGAAATGGTTCTGTAGGGGATGTTTCCCCAAACTTGATTTGTATAGCGAAATTAAATACACATTTGTGACTTTTTGTAAATACAATAATTATTGAAACTTACCAATAGATTTAAACACGAATTTAAAAGGGAGTTGCTTATTTAAGAATGGTCTTTCACCCTAAAATTAATACCTATAAATTAAAGTATTGATGGACCATTTACACCCTAGTAGGGTGTTGTTTTGTGTCTAGGTGGAGAACCACAAATCGTGATTTTGGTTTAATTAATTAATTAGTTTCTTTTCATGTATAGAGTATAAAGGGTTGGTAGAACAGTCCCTTTTTAGTACTGAAATTTATTTAAGAGTCAAAGGGGTTTTTGCGTTTTCCCCGTGACTATTCCGTGTTGTTATAAAGCAAACGCCGTGGCGTCCTGCCTTTTGGTGTTTTGAGCGATGAAACAAAATCGGCTTACAGTCTTGTCTCATACCAGAGCTATGATGGAATGCTCAAAATTAACCGTTTACCTAAATAGGAGTTTACTTTTCTCTTAGCCACTTACCAACCAACTTCACCCTGGGTTATCGCCATATTCAGGAAACCTTCGTATGATAGCGATTACCATAAAAATTAGACATTCTTCTCTCATAGCCTTGACCAAATAACGTTACCCTAGCGCCAACAACGTGGGGTAACAGAGAAAAAAAGGAAAAATAGTTATAATAGGTCTAATTTCTGTTACCGCAAGCAACAAGTTCAAATTGCTTAATTGTTAGATGCGCTGTTTTTCATTATCTATGTGTTGTTGGAAAATTATGACATAAATTATATTATCGTAATGTATGATCTTGTTACCAAGTACGTCCTTTCTTACTTCTCTATAAATACAAAGATAATTATGTGGTTTGCATGACGCGCACTTGTCCTAAATAGGTAACTTAAATGCACAAAATAAACTGATGATGGATATTGCTCTGCCGCAGGTGAATGTATTTAACACATAAACAACTAGCCTATTTAAAATATTCAATTTCCCAAAAGTGCAAACGATCCTGAAGAGTGTGTATTTATCGTACCTCTTGAACATGTAACGTATTTGTATATTTACATACTATCGTAACTAAATGTGTCTCCTGTCAATCTATCAACTATCACCGCCTTAAATAAATCTTTTATTTATGTTTCGCACGATTTCATGTTAAATAAATCAGCTTATAAGATTTCTTTAGACAAGGGGGACATACTTCATGTGCAATCATACAAATGTGACACAAAGCTTTTATGTTGATTGCGGAAAAATATTTTATTTCCAGTCATGAAAGAAACTAGTGCTGCTTAATCGAATTAGTCTGTGATTTTCTAGTGAAAGAAGATATACTAGAAAATAGGAGTTTGCTTATTGGATTCTAACAACCGTATTAAGACCGTAGCTTTTTTAGCTGTTTCGTCGGTTGAATAAATTGCATCTAACAAATAATAAATTTTAATAATAAGGAATGACTTAATAATTTGGTAGCAGAACCAAAATATTATGCTAATTATCTACAACTAAACCCTATTCTGCAACTAAACATCAAGCAATCAAAACACTTAAAGAACCATGTTTCTTAGTGCTGGCATCTATTAAAACTTTTTTTAAACGAAAATATGCATGCTGTAACACGAGTGCGCTATCTTGAGCAAACATTAAGTAACAGGAAAGAATTTATTAATTTCGAATGGTTAAATGAGCTTTTAGCACAAAAGCTGCCTGAAATATTTATATAAACTTTGATAGGGTACACTAATAACGTGGCTATTTCAATGTAATATTAAATTTGGATCCAGAAATAAACAGAAAACAGGCAATATATTAAATACAAACTTTAATGGCGATCGGGACTTTACACTCTCTGTACTGGACTCTAGTGCTAACATTTTTAAGGCATTTTGTAAAGCATATTTTATTGTTCCAAGACCACGAACTCCAAAAGAATAATAAAAAGAAAACAGTGAACTGGTTGTTACAAAACCTTAAGGCAAACAATGGCAAACCGTGATGTGGATAAGAACGTTAAATAAGTGTACATTTGTGAAGAATGTGATGGCAATCCAGGATTCTGTTTTTCCTACTTCAATAAATTTCACGAGATATAGTAACTTTTTGTTCTATTATAAATGTTATGTTAATTAAATGATAATCATATGTATTTATACACCTAGGTCGAAATATTCTTTACTTTTATTTTGTTTTTAATTTTTGGTAGCTGTGTTTCCATTTCATTTATTTTCATGATGAAAGTTTCTTTGTAAATCTATTTTGATGTAAAGTTTGTATGTTACATTTAATCAATTAGGTTTGAAAGATATGCAAGTTCAAACGTGTCTATAAAATACAATTGCCGTCAGAGTAAGTATTCCCAGTCGTCTACTTTTATTATATTTGTTTCTTGTTTACATAAACCATATGCCAGATCTCTTAATTGCACTGCCCGCTACAGTTATTTTATTTACTCAGTACTGTTGATAAAAAAATGGAGATAATTAGAATAATGTCTCCAGGACATATGTGTCTCGTACAGCACCGTTAACAAGACACAATCGAGTCGTATATATCCCATACAACACCAGAAATGATCATAGAATATTTAGTGCCGCAACTAACGAAATATCATTTTGCAAACCATCTTTCAAATACAAATTAATACATCCACAACAGTTTTCTCTTAAAAACAATATCTCAACTACAAAATTAATGAAATGAACTTCCAGAATGTCTTTAACACTAGGATGATCACTTACTTATACTAACACTTAATGTCGTGATTATCATTTATAAGCAACTCCATAATTACATCTTTCTTAATAAGTCATGTAATTTAGTATCCTCTTCTTTAAACCGTTTTTAAACGTATCTGAATCAGATAGGTTCAATAATCACTTTAATGACGAGAACCTGCATCGTAGGTTTGCCAACCCCTTAAATTAAATTATCTCGACTTTTCACACCGCTCTTATTTCTAAATTCAAAGGCTTTCATACAGAAATCTCATTATGCAACTTAACTAAATAATCAACAGATATGAGTCCCCTTAGAAATTTAAACAAGATATATTTATTTTACCGTTACAGGTCTGCTGGTTGTTGGTTTTTTCCAGAGCATAATTACTAATTCATGCTACAGAATCGTTTAAGTTGTTTTAAATTTTATGCCAATTAATCCATATAACATATAACAAACCATTACAGTCATGTATGCTTTAGTCCAATTAAGAAGACCTTATCTTGTGGTAGTATCAATTATGTTTAATTATCTATTTTCCATTTTGAGACTATTGTACGTACGTCAAATAGTTCTACTCACGTCAGAGTATCAACGAACACTTTAACGACGTTAATTCGAGTAACACCTCTCTTAAAACTGTATTAAAATAATTTTCACTACTAAATACTGTACATGTTAGCTAGAACTTTAACTACGTAACGTATTATCTGATTAGGTCGACTGCATGGTAACGTTTCAATTATACTGCCTTCCATTTCACCCTGGTTGGCTTTTATAATGTGAGCCTCTTCTAACAATTTTCGAGAATTCTCTCGGTTCATCTAGTGTGTCGTATCCATGTACCATTTGTTCGCGAAGACAGGTGTGTTATTTCCGTTTGTTCTAGGAGGTGTGTCGTATTCACATCGGCTACCACCTTCCTAGAATTTATTGTTTCACTATCTTTTATTACCGCTTTAGGTTATGTTATAATTGAATGAACGTTTACCTGTGCGTTATCGCAACATTTTATCGCTTTCAACAATTTTAAGTTTATCGATTTTCTATAATTTAGTGCCGCTTTTAGATATTCAAGTCGTTTACATGTATTTTATTTTAGCATTTAATTATCTTGAACATAGGGTCAATAAATACTGTTTTATACTTTAGGGCTATTCGCTTTAATCTGAAGAACTAACGCACTTGTTATGAAATCTAAATTTTTTTAGAATATGTAATTTCAACATAAACTTGACATAAATATATGAGTATTTTTACATAAAATTTAACTGTAAATTTCTAATATTTACGCCTTTAAACAGAATTACTTTCAAATGAAACTTTTTTTGATTATTAATTGCAAATGAAAATCTTTCATAGTATGTCCATGCTTTTACAAGCATTTTGTATACACGATTTCCCGTTATTATATATAATTAAGTATTTGAATGTAGCTTCTCTAAACACGCTGCTTTTATTGTAAAATATGGATGAAATTCTTTTTATAACACGTAATTTAGTATTTGAATGCATTTAAACGTAATAAATATCTTTATTCTTATCAAAACACGATTCGTTTCTGGAGCGAATATGCCCGACGTTGGGCGTCAATATGGACGGATGATCCCCGAGGGCGTCAACAAACGTTGCTGTGATCTGCAGATGATTCTAGTAAAAGTATTGCGCTAAAGCTCAATTTAAAATAAAACCATCAGAATCAGACATCAAATTTATAATGACACGAAATATTCTTTTCTAAATAATCTTTTAAACGACAAGTACTACATCCACAACAGCCTTTTCTTCTAACAAACAATATCTTACATATAGGAATAACGATTTTCTTTAAAGATAGTGTTAAAAACCACCATAAGTTCTGTCTTATGAATAAAATCTTCAATCTCATATCAAAAAGATTATAACTACTGATCAATCACTTGCTTACACTAAAATGGTGTCCAAAATCTCTTTTTTCTAATTAGGATTTTTATTCGTCAATCGTTCCCTATTTAAATCTTCTTATGTACAAGAATTTTTAAAATAAGTCTGATAATTTTAACAACCTACCCTTAAAATCGGATTTAAACGTATCTGGTTAGTTATGTATAATTGTTTTTTATATAATGGGAAAACCTACCGAAGGCCAGCCACCCTGAAATCAAATTATTCACTCTCACACAAAGATTTGCACACATAATCTTACTTAAATTAATTTAAATAACTACTAGAAACGTCCTTTTTAAAATTTTAAAACAATGTGATATTCATTTTTCCGTGTAAATTATGCTGGTAGTCCTTTTCCATATCGTTGAATTTTTCCATTAAATACTAAAATACATTAAAATTGCATTCCAAATTCATATACCAAGATCGTCCAATTCGTTTAAAATTTTATTATCAATTTACCATTCCGGTTTCATATACGCTTTCATTCAAATTAAAACTTTATCTTGCAGTAATTCGTTGTTGTGTATTTTTTGTGTTTTACAAACCATTGTAATTATCTACGTTCTTCAGAATAGCTATAAACTTTCAAAATCCTCAATTATAGTTGTCTTTATTAAAATACTTTACTGTTAGAAATAACTTCATATTAGACTAGCATGGTGACGCTAAAAATGAGTATTGAACAACTATCTATTAACTGTCTTCAATTAGTTGAGCCTTCGTGACGTCATGCGGCTGGAAGCGTCGAGTCCACTCTGGCTGTCACTCCTATGTTTTTATGATTTTTGTAATACAGTACTTACAGATACATCCCTGTACAAATTCAGTAACATAAATTAAATATAATGTTTAATAGTTGCTAATACAAAGAAAACCACAAACGCACTTTAATCCTATTTTATAATACAATAAAGAAACCAGACACTATATAGGGAAATTGCACGTGTACTAAGTTACGAGTGATTTATTCTTTTTTATGCAATATAGTTTCAATGTTCTAAACTAGTAACATAAAGAAAAATTAAGCACGACCTATATATCATTGACAGGCATGCATCTTTAACGTGTTAGGTACGTTAATGGCATACCCCTTTGAAACAGCGAAAGTGGGGATAATGACATCCCTAGACGCTGTCGGAAAATTAGAGAATTACTACACGTCATCAACACCAACTGATGTGGGGGTAAACAGAAGAAAAGTTTTTGTCGTAAAACCCCGGTTGAGCTTGGAATAATAAATGTGATCCACGTGTTGTACCACGGATTTTCGACATAACCTACAAACATTGAAATAGATTGAGACGGTTTGCTTTCGCAGCAACTTAGTTTGGAATTAAATACCCTGAAGGATGAGATAATAAGTCTTGGCTTCAAAGGACTTTGTAGTCACTCGAAGGTGAAACTGTGGGTTAATTTTTAATGGAAGTAGATTTTGCTATTTGGATGGTATTTATATTTGATTGCATTTATAAAGTATTGCCAAATACGTAGTGTTACATTATTAGAAATATAAGGTCTGGACTTTGCAAGTTTAATTGCAACTGATTGTGATATTTAATCATAAAGGTTTTCATGCATTAAGAATAAACTGAAAATAAATTTTACCATTTTTTTTAATCGTATGTATTTAGTTATAGGAATATCTTTAGGTCACTAACCTGAATATTAATGTAAATAAATTTAAAATTGTTATATGCTTATTTGTTCACAGAATGCTTAAATAATGTTATCTTAGAATAGATTTAAGCACGTTAGGTTGAGATTTGTGTGTTATTTATTCAAACGTACAGGTGACTTTTTGTAAAGGCAATCCAATTCACCAAAAGAATAGCCCATAATTAAAATTCCCTGGGTTACACCTTATCCAGAGCAAGTATTGCTAGACTAGACGTAGTTGGCACTCTTTAAACTTGACGGATTGAAAACTTAAGAGGGTAAGTATTAGTAATCGCGTAGCTTGAAATCGCACTTAGGTAAATATTTTGATGATTATTCCAAATTGTTTTATTTTCTGCCATTTATTGTTATAACCCACTCCCGTTGACCGGTGTACCTTTATTTTTGCTACGGAATTCCCGTCTCTTTTGGGCAATTTCAAATTTAATAATTTAACGCTTCAAACAGTCGTAACTAATTTTACCTCATGTAAACATTGCACTCCTTTATTTATAAATAAACACCGTGACAAAATTGCTAATAAAAATTATGAAATTTCATTTTACAAAAAACTCGTACTTCACACAACTGCTGCAGCGCCCTCTATATCAAAACTTGCTGTTTACTTACTTTTAATCACATAACTTTGTTTGCAATATTTTTGATTAATATCTAGCACGTTACAAATATTTTACTGTATCCTTCAAAACACGCCGACCTGTACAATCCAGTTTAG
This sequence comes from Platerodrilus igneus, assembly GCA_036346225.1. Lineage (NCBI taxonomy): Eukaryota > Metazoa > Arthropoda > Insecta > Coleoptera > Lycidae > Platerodrilus > Platerodrilus igneus. Next base: position 2,998,742 of record JARFIW010000932.1, on the reverse strand, counting down.
AATTGCTTTATACATTTTTGCGCTTAAATAACTACTTCTATTTTCTTTGGCAGAAATTAAATATATCTACGTATTTATCTCGAAACCACACCCGCACTTACAACTTAACAAGATCAAGATTAATAATAATAGTCGCTTGAAGTAAGCTATAACAATTATGCACGATTACCCTTGAAGGAAAACGTAATATCAAAACATTCTCTAAAATAACGTTACATTTTCAGCGAGGAAATTGAAAATTAATGACACGATCTATATTATTGCAGAGATAGCAAACGATGTATCGGTACTAGTCGGGAATAACGGATTAAAAATGAAATCCGTTTCCTGTCAATAAATCGTTCTGCTCAGTCAGTGAGTACGTTTGTTTTCAACTAGAATAGCATGTTTGGCGACATTGCAATTGCAAGTGGATCAAGCTGTAATTGAGTTGTATCGCACAGAAGTTAAGTGGTTAAGTGCTTTTGTATCGCAGCGTAGAAATTCCTTTGTACAAGTAAAAATAATCGAATTTTGTATGCAAGAATTTATTGCAAGCACATTCAAAACCAATAAAACTTAGGAATGAAAATTAATTACTCTCGTGTTTTATATCTGACAAACAATTCTGATATTTACAGCTACAATCACGTAAAGCATTTGAGGGTGATGCCAATAAAGCTGTCCTCGAACTATTTCTGCTAAAGAATATTTCGTGTTTAATGCTAACAAATTCCTCACGGTTTATGGAAAAAATAATTTCTAGCAAAAATAATAATGAATCATTGTTGGACAAATTTATAGTAAAGCCAGTCGGTATTGTGCATACGTAAAAAACGGTAGATGGGTTTACAATGTGTTACGGTATTCAGTGCGGACTACAAAAAAATAAAGTACACAAAAATAGTCCGCACGAAGTACCGCAACAAAAAAAAGAATCGTAAGGATTCCGTGCTAGCTAGAAAGTTGTAGAGTGTGGTGGGTAATAAAAACAAGAAGAAAGAGAAAACCTCAAGAGAGAAAATTTATTTACAAAACCTTTAATCAAAAAACATGTTACAAAAAGGGAAACCAACTCGCGGAGAAAACAATATTTATCCAATATATCCCGGAGAATTTATACAGTACAAATATCTTTGCAAAAATAATCAATACACTCCTTAGTCACATAAATTTAATTTTTAACCTCAATTCTAGTATTCATATAAAACAAAAATTAAAAAAATATTTTATGGATTGTTCTGTCACTATTTAATACAATTTCTTAATATTCTATATTCACATAAATATTTTATATATATATATATATATATATATATATATATATATATAAATATATATATTGCTGTGATATACTCCTTTGAATGCGGGAACTGGGTCCTTTCAACAAAAAAATTCTAGTCCCACCGATTGGGCGTCATAAACTGCTGTGATCCTGGTTTCGCTTCAGCTGCTCACCTAATTTTATAAACCTCCTCATTCATAAAATTAAACAACACATTCCTACCACAAACATCAACGTCAACTCTATTTACATCGATATTCACAATACATTAAAATTTCAAGATTAAAATTCAGCATAAATTTCAGTTTTAAAAGAATTTCAAGATTAATTTTATTATCATTTTAACGTGCATCCAGAATTAAAGTCCTTGTAGGATGCCTACTAATTACTATAACAATATATGCAGAGTAAAAAGGGAGCATCTACCACCCCTTTACGTTAATTAACCAGGTTCGTCTAATTGAGCTCAAAGACATACCTAAAATTTCATCATAATCCAGAACATCAATACTAAATACTCCTTTCTACTTAAACAAGCAAATTTCATCTTAACATTAAAATTTTATGGTTAGTACAATTTCACTAATGTCTATTTAAAGTAAATCAATTATAAAGTAATTCAACACACACAAAAATGTCAAACAAAATAGTATAATAAAGTTATTCAACACACACAAAAATGTCAAACAAAATAGTATAATTTACCTGAAGGTTACTGTCCTCGTAGCTTCAATGTACATCGTCCCTTTAGTTAATCACACCATTCCAACAGGATTATATTTACGGCTTCTAATTCTCAACGCTTTTAAAATTTTCTCCATCACCATTTATTTAAAGTTGTTTCTGGGCTTTTCCGGAACTCATTTGTGTATATCTGACCCTTGTTTCGTGGATCCAGACACGTATTTGAACCATTTAAGTATTAATACCCCCGAAAAATAGCAGAGAAATTTATGCGTCTTTCACCAATATACGCCAAAACTGCCTACTTTTGTGTATACATTTGTCGTTGTAAATTTTGCTAATTGGTACAGTGATACTAAATTTTATTACCTTGTATCTAAGTGCACTGAAGTACATTCATGTTAGCACGTAAATAACAAACTATTTTGAATCACTAAAATATACGAGCAAAATTTTAAATTATTTTATCAAACTAAAATGCACTGTTTAACATCTTGAATCAAGTCGCGGATGTAAGAGCTTTTAACGCATCGAATAGTCAAAAGTCTAAGAGGCCTTGTTTATATTCACCTCGATATATATAGCAAAAGCCTGTCTGTCGGGCTGTTCCCCAAAACGGTAATTCTAAAGAATTTCTCATGCCATGTTCCCAGTCCGTCGCTCGCGCGTCAGTTTTACGAATTTTCACTCGCCCCATTTAAAACTCAGAAATTCTCACACGGCACGCAAACATGTCCGAGAAAAGCTAATTAATTTTGTACAGAAATCGTTGTTTCTACCTCTGATATTTGCATCCTATTTTCAACCAATTGTGACCCTCGTGACGTTGCTTAAATCACGCCTTTTACTATATGTGTCTTTGCTTGACGCATTTTCTCTTTCCTTTTCTAACCTGTTCGTATTGGTGCAAATTGATATTCTTTATTATCGATTATATTTTAGTCCATGTGGACTATCTGGGTTAAATAACCCCGTATCGCACCTTCTCGTGAATATTAAGCCACGGTTTCTTCAAGATTCTTTGAAACCATTTGTTATCTACACAATTTTCGCCGTACGTGATATTTAAACTACGCAGGTGTTCAAAATAATATTAATTCTCAGAGCTTTATTTTCTGGTATTATAATCTTGGATTTTCACACTTTTATGCTTATTATTAATAATGGTTTAATTAACTCCAATTAAAATTGATTTCTATCCTTTCATTTTTAGCGAATACAAGTTAAATATTAATTATTATGTGTACACTTTGTTTTACTACCGGTTACTTAAAATAGGGTTAATTAATATAAATTTTGCACGTAATTTCCATTTGTTTAGGAATAATTACATTACACGCAGAGCTTTTTAATACTGCTTCTTTTGATATAAAGCGTCTTGTACATGATTTAAATCTCTTATGTTTAATGAAACTAATAACCTTTTATGCTTCACGGTTTTAATAAAGCGTACCTCTTCCCAAAGCTTCTACACGGTGATTAAAATTATTTGATGTGATTATTTAATTTTCTACCCTGGTCTAAATATGAGTATTTTCCCCCTATTTGAATACAAATAATCCCACTTATTTGAATGCAAATATAAAGCATTTAGACAAAAAAAATTACAAAAAATTGCCTATCTCTCTACCCTTATCTATCTAACTTACCTACTTTGTCTCCAATCCAAAAAAAATTTACACCTATCCTATATCCCTATCCTATTCCTAACTCTCACCTAATTCTATAAACTGAAATTATCCCTAACTTCATCCTACTTATCCATCTAATTCTATATACATCCTATATACCTATCCTACTCCTAACTTTTAACTAATCTTCACTATACTTTACTTCCCCCTACCTAATCCTATATGCCTATCCTACTCTTACTCTATTCCTAACTCTCCACTAATCTTATATGAAATATCTATACTTAACCTATCTTATTTTCTTCCTACATTTACTCTTTATCCTCATCCTAAACCTATTTCTAATTATCTCCCATATTTATCCTATACCTAGCTTTATTTTCTATAACTATACTAAAATTCACCTATCTCTATCCTCTGTTCATCAAGTTATTTAAATCTAACTCTCTTCTTGACCCTCCAAGTCTTTCTTCTCACCAACCTAATACTCTTCATCCCTATTTCTCCTCCTTCTATATCTATACTTATCATCCCTATTATCTCACATACAATAAACTTATCATCCCTATTATCCTCACTCTTAAATATTGCTTCTTCTTCAGTCCCTACACTTGTCTGTTTCTTATTCATTATCATTTCTTTTTCTGCCGACAAACCAAACGATACTACTTTACAATTATCGATTTTTCCCTCTATGGAAAATCCTATGTACCTTCTAGAATTCTTATGTAATGGAATCCGCCAGAATGAATCCCTTAAATCTACTTGATTAAAAACAAACTTGCCATCTTTACTTAATTTCGCCTTCACCTGCTCCTGATATGCTGCTTCTACCCCCACTACTTCTGCATGTTTTTGTATTAAAGCTTGAACCTCTACTTTCCTTTCCTCTGGACATCTTATTGTGTTGATCTGTTTACCTTCATCATCCTCTACCTCTACTACATTAATACTAAACCCCGTGTCATCCTCTGTGACTTCATAACTGCCCTTCCATGGCACTACCCTATCTTTAATCCTTACTACCTTCCTTTCCATATCTATCAAAACCCTAACTTCATCATACAGTCAACACCTAAAATGCTCTGAAACTTCAGTCCAGGTACAATTACAAACTCCTGTTCACAGCTTAAACCTCCTATATCTATCCTAAGCACCACAACACTATTTACTACAGCAAACTTCTTTTTATTTGGAGCTACTAAATGGCTACGCTTTATAGGCATAATTCTATCACAAACCTTATCCCTAATTTTGCTGACGAATTCCTCCGATATTAAACTCGCCTCTGCCCCTGTATCAAGTAATACTTCCACACTATTCTCAAAAATTTCTAAATTAATAATTGGCAAACATAATTTTTCCTTAGTTTCTGGCTTTACTTCTTCCTCAATTTTGAAAAATTCACGTGGATGTTCATATACATTTACACTGAAATCTAGTGGTCTGTCGCGTTCTAAAAATCCTGTCCAGGTCTGTTTTCCCTACTTGGTCCTGGTCTAGCCGTCACCTCAGCGTATGTCCTAGGCGTTTCCACTCGTTCCGTGTCTGTATTAGCAGTCCCCCTCATGTCCGGTGAACTATTCATTCTGGTAGGTCCCGGTCTCGGTGCAGGTCCCCTTCCTAAACTACTACTTCTAACGTATGGTCGTCTCTGTTCCCAATTCTGTCGCTGGTATCCGTAACTATTCCCCCTTCTAGCATAGTTGTCCCGTCTATTGTCAAACCTAACTGTGTTGATCTGTCTTTCCCTATTATCCCGAGGTCGTCCACTACTTACGTCGTCGTACCTCTGCAGGTATTCCAAAAACATTTCTCTGTCCACTATGTTCTGTAGTGCTACGTGCTGTCTTATGTCTACCTCGAAGTGTCGTGATAAATACTTAATAATTTGTCGGTCCGTCAGTGGTGGGTTCAGTTGCTTTGCTATGCTATACTTGCGTATAGCATATTGCTCCTACTTCCTGAAAATTCTCCTTAAATTTCCTGTGATTAAGTCGTCTCGTACCTGGTCTTGTCTGTGGTCACTCCAGTAGTGCTTTAAAATTTGTTTTCAAAGTCCTGATACGTGTCTATGTCCTGTCCTACTAAATTGTACCATGCTTCCGCATTGTCCTTTAATAAAGCCTTTATCGTATTCAGTTTAGTCTGTTCGTCAAATAAATTTCCCACTAGATTTCTTACGCTATTAATAAAAATTTGTGGATTTACCCTGTTATCGCCATAAAACTTCATGTGTTGGTCCAATGATACTCCACCTGTAGAAAATCTGGGACCATCCCCGTTAAATTTGACATGTTGTATTTGATACTACTAACTTCGCGTTCTACCCTGCCTAACTGATCCCTACATGAGTCCGTCACTTCCGTCATTTTACATTAATCTCTTCTTCACAAAAATGCGTACTTCGGACCTTAAATGTCCCATTTCCTGTCGAAGACCTTTAATATCACGCTCATTTTTTCAACCCTATTTTCTACTTCCCCAGTTTCACGGTAAGACTATCTTTAAATTCTGTAAATTCTTTAGTATTTTGTTCAATTTTCCCGTTTATCTGCTCTAATTTTGGTTGGACTCCTCCTCGCTCTATTAGATTCTTCCCTAGCTCTATTAGCTTCATCGCTTAGCAGTTCTAATTTTCTATTGGATTCTTCGTTCATCCTCTCTAGCATTCTCATTATCATCTCGTTTCCTTGATCCCCTGATTCCGTCCTTGACTGATCTCTACTGCCTCCAGCTTCTTCCATTTTTGAATTTTTCTCACACAATGCACTATCGTCACTTCCAATTTCCACTCCTTGACTCCTTAACCACTCTTTTCTCTGCATACGTTCTAATCACTCTCCACACTCTAAAATACTCCTAAATTTATACACACAGAAACTCTCTCTCAGATCGCCAGTTTCCTGGAATAGTTAAACACTATCTGGAATTCGAGCCCTCACGTTGTGGTCGCCATAAACTGCTGTGATATACTCCTTTGAATGCGGGAACTGGGTCCTTTCAACAAAAAAATTCTAGTCCCACCGATTGGGCGTCATAAACTGCTGTGATCCTGGTTTCGCTTCAGCTGCTCACCTAATTTTATAAACCTCCTCATTCATAAAATTAAACAACACATTCCTACCACAAACATCAACGTCAACTCTATTTACATCGATATTCACAATACATTAAAATTTCAAGATTAAAATTCAGCATAAATTTCAGTTTTAAAAAGAATTTCAAGATTAATTTTATTATCATTTTAACGTGCATCCAGAATTAAAGTCCTTGTAGGATGCCTACTAATTACTATAACAATATATGCAGAGTAAAAGGAGCATCTACCACCCTTTACGTTAATTAACCAGGTTCGTCTAATTGAGCTCAAAGACATACCTAAAATTTCATCATAATCCAGAACATCAATACTAAATACTCCTTTCTACTTAAACAAGCAAATTTCATCTTAACATTAAAATTTTATGGTTAGTACAATTTCACTAATGTCCATTTAAAGTAAATCAATTATAAAGTAATTCAACACACACAAAAATGTCAAACAAAATAGTATAATTTACCTGAAGGTTACTGTCCTCGTAGCTTCAATGTACATCGTCCCTTTAGTTAATCACACCATTCCAACAGGATTATATTTACGGCTTCTAATTCTCAACGCTTTTAAAATTTTCTCCATCACCATTTATTTAAAGTTGTTTCTGGGCTTTTCCGGAACTCATTTGTGTATATCTGACCCTTGTTTCGTGGATCCAGACACGTATTTGAACCATTTAAGTATTAATACCCCCGAAAAATAGCAGAGAAATTTATGCGTCTTTCACCAATATACGCCAAAACTGCCTACTTTTGTGTATACATTTGTCGTTGTAAATTTTGCTAATTGGTACAGTGATACTAAATTTTATTACCTTGTATCTAAGTGCACTGAAGTACATTCATGTTAGCACGTAAATAACAAACTATTTTGAATCACTAAAATATACGAGCAAAATTTTAAATTATTTTATCAAACTAAAATGCACTGTTTAACATCTTGAATCAAGTCGCGGATGTAAGAGCTTTTAACGCATCGAATAGTCAAAAGTCTAAGAGGCCTTGTTTATATTCACCTCGATATATATAGCAAAAAGCCTGTCTGTCGGGCTGTTCCCCAAAACGGGTAATTCTAAAGAATTTCTCATGCCATGTTCCCAGTCCGTCGCTCGCGCGTCAGTTTTACGAATTTTCACTCGCCCCATTTAAAACTCAGAAATTCTCACACGGCACGCAAACATGTCCGAGAAAAGCTAATTAATTTTGTACAGAAATCGTTGTTTCTACCTCTGATATTTGCATCCTATTTTCAACCAATTGTGACCCTCGTGACGTTGCTTAAATCACGCCTTTTACTATATGTGTCTTTGCTTGACGCATTTTCTCTTTCCTTTTCTAACCTGTTCGTATTGGTGCAAATTGATATTCTTTATTATCGATTATATTTTAGTCCATGTGGACTATCTGGGTTAAATAACCCCGTATCGCACCTTCTCGTGAATATTAAGCCACGGTTTCTTCAAGATTCTTTGAAACCATTTGTTATCTACACAATTTTCGCCGTACGTGATATTTAAACTACGCAGGTGTTCAAAATAATATTAATTCTCAGAGCTTTATTTTCTGGTATTATAATCTTGGATTTTCACACTTTTATGCTTATTATTAATAATGGTTTAATTAACTCCAATTAAAATTGATTTCTATCCTTTCATTTTTAGCGAATACAAGTTAAATATTAATTATTATGTGTACACTTTGTTTTACTACCGGTTACTTAAAATAGGGTTAATTAATATAAATTTTGCACGTAATTTCCATTTGTTTAGGAATAATTACATTACACGCAGAGCTTTTTAATACTGCTTCTTTTGATATAAAGCGTCTTGTACATGATTTAAATCTCTTATGTTTAATGAAACTAATAACCTTTTATGCTTCACGGTTTTAATAAAGCGTACCTCTTCCCAAAGCTTCTACACGGTGATTAAAATTATTTGATGTGATTATTTAATTTTCTACCCTGGTCTAAATATGAGTATTTTCCCCCTATTTGAATACAAATAATCCCACTTATTTGAATGCAAATATAAAGCATTTAGACAAAAAAAATTACAAAAAAAATTGCCTATCTCTCTCTACCCTTATCTATCTAACTTACCTACTTTGTCTCCAATCCAAAAAAAATTTACACCTATCCTATATCCCTATCCTATTCCTAACTCTCACCTCATTCTATAAACTGAAATTATCCCTAACTTCATCCTACTTATCCATCTAATCTATATACATCCTATATACCTATCCTACTCCTAACTTTTAACTAATCTTCACTATACTTTACTTCCCCCTACCTAATCCTATATGCCTATCCTACTCTTACTCTATTCCTAACTCTCCACTAATCTTATATGAAATATCTACACTTAACCTATCTTATTTTCTTCTCACATTTACTCTTTATCCTCATCCTAAACCTATTTCTAATTATCTCCCATATTTATCCTATACCTAGCTTTATTTTCTATAACTATACTAAAATTCACCTATCTCTATCCTCTGTTCATCAAGTTATTTAAATCTAACTCTCTTCTTGACCCTCCAAGTCTTTCTTCTCACCAACCTAATACTCTTCATCCCTATTTCTCCTCCTTCTATATCTATACTTATCATCCCTATTATCTCACATACAATAAACTTATCATCCCTATTATCCTCACTCTTAAATATTGCTTCTTCTTCAGTACCTACACTTGTCTGTTTATTATTCATTATCATTTCTTTTCTGCCGACAAACCAAACGATACTACTTTACAATTATCGATTTTTCCCTCTATGGAAAATCCTATGTACCTTCTAGAATTCTTATGTAATGGAATCCGCCAGAATGAATCCCTTAAATCTACTTGATTAAAAACAAACTTGCCATCTTTACTTAATTTCGCCTTCACCTGCTCCTGATATGCTGCTTCTACCCCCACTACTTCTGCATGTTTTTGTATTAAAGCTTGAACCTCTACTTTCCTTTCCTCTGGACATCTTATTGTGTTGATCTGTTTACCTTCATCATCCTCTACCTCTACTACATTAATACTAAACCCCGTGTCATCCTCTGTGACTTCATAACTGCCCTTCCATGGCACTACCCTATCTTTAATCCTTACTACCTTCCTTTCCATATCTATCAAAACCCCTAACTTCATCATACAGTCAACACCTAAAATGCTCTGAAACTTCAGTCCAGGTACAATTACAAACTCCTGTTCACAGCTTAAACCTCCTATATCTATCCTAAGCACCACAACACTATTTACTACAGCAAACTTCTTTTTATTTGGAGCTACTAAATGGCTACGCTTTATAGGCATAATTCTATCACAAACCTTATCCCTAATTTTGCTGACGAATTCCTCCGATATTAAACTCGCCTCTGCCCCTGTATCAAGTAATACTTCCACACTATTCTCAAAAATTTCTAAATTAATAATTGGCAAACATAATTTTTCCTTAGTTTCTGGCTTTACTTCCTCCTCAATTTTGAAAAATTCACGTGGATGTTCATATACATTTACACTGAAATCTAGTGGTCTGTCGCGTTCTAAAAATCCTGTCCAGGTCTGTTTTCCCTACTTGGTCCTGGTCTAGCCGTCACCTCAGCGTATGTCCTAGGCGTTTCCACTCGTTCCGTGTCTGTATTAGCAGTCCCCCTCATGTCCGGTGAACTATTCATTCTGGTAGGTCCCGGTCTCGGTGCAGGTCCCTTCCTAAACTACTACTTCTAACGTATGGTCGTCTCTGTTCCCAATTCTGTCGCTGGTATCCGTAACTATTCCCCTTCTAGCATAGTTGTCCCGTCTATTGTCAAACCTAACTGTGTTGATCTGTCTTTCCCTATTATCCCGAGGTCGTCCACTACTTACGTCGTCGTACCTCTGCAGGTATTCCAAAACATTTCTCTGTCCACTATGTTCTGTAGTGCTACTTGCTGTCTTATGTCTACCTCGAAGTGTCGTGATAAATACTTAATAATTTGTCGGTCCGTCAGTGGTGGGTTCAGTTGCTTTGCTATGCTATACTTGCGTATAGCATATTGCTCCTACTTCCTGAAAATTCTCCTTAAATTTCCTGTGATTAAGTCGTCTCGTACCTGGTCTTGTCTGTGGTCACTCCAGTAGTGCTTTAAAATTTGTTTTCAAAGTCCTGATACGTGTCTATGTCCTGTCCTACTAAATTGTACCATGCTTCCGCATTGTCCTTTAATAAAGCCTTTATCGTATTCAGTTTAGTCTGTTCGTCAAATAAATTTCCCACTAGATTTCTTACGCTATTAATAAAAATTTGTGGATTTACCCTGTTATCGCCATAAAACTTCATGTGTTGGTCCAATGATACTCCACCTGTAGAAAATCTGGGACCATCCCCGTTAAATTTGACATGTTGTATTTGATACTACTAACTTCGCGTTCTACCCTGCCTAACTGATCCCTACATGAGTCCGTCACTTCCGTCATTTTACATTAATCTCTTCTTCACAAAAATGCGTACTTCGGACCTTAAATGTCCCATTTCCTGTCGAAGACCTTTAATATCACGCTCATTTTTTTCAACCCTATTTTCTACTTCCCCCAGTTTCACGGTAAGACTATCTTTAAATTCTGTAAATTCTTTAGTATTTTGTTCAATTTTCCCGTTTATCTGCTCTAATTTTTGGTTGGACTCCTCCCTCGCTCTATTAGATTCTTCCCTAGCTCTATTAGCTTCATCGCTTAGCAGTTCTAATTTTCTATTGGATTCTTCGTTTATCCTCTCTAGCATTCTCATTATCATCTCGTTTCCTTGATCCCCTGATTCCGTCCTTGACTGATCTCTACTGCCTCCAGCTTCCATTTTTGAATTTTTCTCACACAATGCACTATCGTCACTTCCAATTTCCACTCCTTGACTCCTTAACCACTCTTTTCTCTGCATACGTTCTAATCACTCTCCCACACTCTAAAATACTCCTAAATTTATACACACACAGAAACTCTCTCTCTCAGATCGCCAGTTTCCTGGAATAGTTAAACACTATCTGGAATTCGAGCCCTCACGTTGTGGTCGCCATAAACTGCTGTGATATACTCCTTTGAATGCGGGAACTGGGTCCTTTCAACAAAAAAATTCTAGTCCCACCGATTGGGCGTCATAAACTGCTGTGATCCTGGTTTCGCTTCAGCTGCTCACCTAATTTTATAAACCTCCTCATTCATAAAATTAAACAACACATTCCTACCACAAACATCAACGTCAACTCTATTTACATCGATATTCACAATACATTAAAATTTCAAGATTAAAATTCAGCATAAATTTCAGTTTTAAAAAGAATTTCAAGATTAATTTTATTATCATTTTAACGTGCATCCAGAATTAAAGTCCTTGTAGGATGCCTACTAATTACTATAACAATATATGCAGAGTAAAAAGGGAGCATCTACCACCCCTTTACGTTAATTAACCAGGTTCGTCTAATTGAGCTCAAAGACATACCTAAAATTTCATCATAATCCAGAACATCAATACTAAATACTCCTTTCTACTTAAACAAGCAAATTTCATCTTAACATTAAAATTTTATGGTTAGTACAATTTCACTAATGTCCATTTAAAGTAAATCAATTATAAAGTAATTCAACACACACAAAAAATGTCAAACAAAATAGTATAATTTACCTGAAGGTTACTGTCCTCGTAGCTTCAATGTACATCGTCCCTTTAGTTAATCACACCATTCCAACAGGATTATATTTACGGCTTCTAATTCTCAACGCTTTTAAAATTTTCTCCATCACCATTTATTTAAAGTTGTTTCTGGGCTTTTCCGGAACTCATTTGTGTATATCTGACCCTTGTTTCGTGGATCCAGACACGTATTTGAACCATTTAAGTATTAATACCCCCGAAAATAGCAGAGAAATTTATCGTCTTTCACCAATATACGCCAAAACTGCCTACTTTTGTGTATACATTTGTCGTTGTAAATTTTGCTAATTGGTACAGTGATACTAAATTTTATTACCTTGTATCTAAGTGCACTGAAGTACATTCATGTTAGCACGTAAATAACAAACTATTTTGAATCACTAAAATATACGAGCAAAATTTTAAATTATTTTATCAAACTAAAATGCACTGTTTAACATCTTGAATCAAGTCGCGGATGTAAGAGCTTTTAACGCATCGAATAGTCAAAAGTCTAAGAGGCCTTGTTTATATTCACCTCGATATATATAGCAAAAAGCCTGTCTGTCGGGCTGTTCCCCAAAACGGGTAATTCTAAAGAATTTCTCATGCCATGTTCCCAGTCCGTCGCTCGCGCGTCAGTTTTTACGAATTTTTCACTCGCCCCATTTAAAACTCAGAAATTCTCACACGGCACGCAAACATGTCCGAGAAAAGCTAATTAATTTTGTACAGAAATCGTTGTTTCTACCTCTGATATTTGCATCCTATTTTCAACCAATTGTGACCCTCGTGACGTTGCTTAAATCACGCCTTTTACTATATGTGTCTTTGCTTGACGCATTTTCTCTTTCCTTTTCTAACCTGTTCGTATTGGTGCAAATTGATATTCTTTATTATCGATTATATTTTAGTCCATGTGGACTATCTGGGTTAAATAACCCCGTATCGCACCTTCTCGTGAATATTAAGCCACGGTTTCTTCAAGATTCTTTGAAACCATTTGTTATCTACACAATTTTCGCCGTACGTGATATTTAAACTACGCAGGTGTTCAAAATAATATTAATTCTCAGAGCTTTATTTTCTGGTATTATAATCTTGGATTTTCACACTTTTATGCTTATTATTAATAATGGTTTAATTAACTCCAATTAAAATTGATTTCTATCCTTTCATTTTTAGCGAATACAAGTTAAATATTAATTATTATGTGTACACTTTGTTTTACTACCGGTTACTTAAAATAGGGTTAATTAATATAAATTTTGCACGTAATTTCCATTTGTTTAGGAATAATTACATTACACGCAGAGCTTTTTAATACTGCTTCTTTTGATATAAAGCGTCTTGTACATGATTTAAATCTCTTATGTTTAATGAAACTAATAACCTTTTATGCTTCACGGTTTTAATAAAGCGTACCTCTTCCCAAAGCTTCTACACGGTGATTAAAATTATTTGATGTGATTATTTAATTTTCTACCCTGGTCTAAATATGAGTAATATATATATATATATATATATATATTGCTATGATAAGAGGGTAGTTTAAGAGTAGATTAAATCATAGGGGTCGTAGAATAAATGTAAATAATTTTAACGTTAAGAAAATCAAACAATTCTACCAATTATAAAAGTAAATCGACTATTTTACAAAAGGTCAATAACGAGTACGCTGTATATAAATTATATTTAATTTGATGCATAAGAAAGAAGCACATTTTGCAATAATCCGATACCATTTAGCTAAAAATTATAATGTGTACGTCGTATAATATGTTTCAAGTTAAATTTATAAGTCCAGAATTGGAAAGAAACGAGAGAAGATAATGTTTTAAACGCAACAAATTGCATCATTATAAACACGTAATCGGTAAAGATAAACAAACTGTCATTCTAGATATTTAAGAACATCCTCAAAAATGTCAACGCATGAATAAGTAAACGCATTCTAGTAAATTTATAGTAAAGCCAGTCGGTATTGTGCATACGTAAAAAACGGTAGATGGGTTTACAATGTGTTACGGTATTCAGTGCGGACTACAAAAAAATAACGTACACAAAAATAGTCCGCACGAAGTACCGCAACAAAAAAAAGAATCGTAAGGATTCCGTGCTAGCTAGAAAGTTGTAGAGTGTGGTGGGTAATAAAAACAAGAAGAAAAAGAAAACCTCAAGAGAGAAAATTTATTTACAAAACCTTTAATCAAAAAACATGTTACAAAAAGGGAAACCAACTCGCGGAGAAAACAATATTTATCCAATATATCCCGGAGAATTTATACAGTACAAATATCTTTGCAAAAATAATCAATACACTCCTTAGTCACATAAATTTAATTTTTAACCTCAATTCTAGTATTCATATAAAACAAAAATTAAAAAAATATTTTATGGATTGTTCTGTCACTATTTAATACAATTTCTTAATATTCTATATTCACATAAATATTTTATATATATATATATATAAATATATATATTATTCTACCCCCCCTAATTTTTATTTACTTTTTACTTTACTTTGGTTTTTAACTATATTCTTCCTTTTTATTTTTATAAACTTTAAAATGTGCACACCTAATGCACTCCCCGTACTTGCACCGTTTGGTTGGTTCGTTTATTAAATATTTATTGTAATGCCTCGACTCTATAAAACTCTTAATCCCAGGGTATTCAAACTACTTATAGTGGATTCCGTTATAAGTAGATGTGCTACGTCCAACCAAAGTGCAATCTTTTGTTTTACTAATAAAATTGCTACTCTACTTTTGTATATGCCAAAATTTCTAATTAGATCAAAGTTACTATGTGCCAAATTAAAATTACAACCAAAATTTGTATGACTAATTTTTGACGTATTAAAGAATATGATTTTAAACACTCACCTGGTCTATACTCCGTCGATGCCTCGCTGACTGCTGGCACAAAATCCTAATTACCGTATACGTCTTCACAATGATGCTCTTGAATTTCCGTGCAGCTTCCAGGTGTCCTCGAATTTTAACTGTTTCCCAATATCTGAAATGATTAACCCAAATTTAGAATTTAGAAAATACCGTGTTACAACTTCCCCTGTACTAATCTCCAACTCGTATCCTTGTTTCCGCTCAATGCTCCTGCTGTTTTTAACCCGCTCCAATATCCAACTTTTAATCTATATAACCACTCTCGATGACCTTCTAACTTTTAACCACACTCCAATATCCAACTTCTAATCTATATAACCACTCTCGATGACCTTCTAACTTTTAACCACACTCCAATATCCAACTTCTAATCTGAATAACCACTCTCGATGACCTTCTACCTTTAAGACCACTCTCCAAATCCAATTTCTAATCGTCGCACAATCACTACTATTCCCTTTATAATTCCTATGCTTGTATCTTTTACCACTTTTCAATTAAACTCATTTTAAACAATTACTTTTATTTTCTTTTTCAAAATATCTGAATACAAATTAGCACAGCTCTGAAAACACGTCTTTTACAAAATTTGTTCGAAAATAATCTGCTTTGTTTACTCTCTAAGGCGACCATGTTAATTCTCTACTAGCCTACTACATCTTAAAATTCATCACAAATAGTTAAGTCCGTGTCGCACATACCATAGTTCATGTCTTTTATACAGTTTCATAATCACATTAAATTCTAATATATGTCCTAAATCTTTACATTCAACCAATCACATTTTACGATGTTTTAACTAATAATTTTGGGTTTACAAATATTGTCCAAAAGTTGATTCTATAGAAAATGAAACCAAAATAATTTACCCTTGACCCTGGATGCATGTTGATAGTGAACATTCACAGACGCATCCGGCTTTTGGACGGCAAATGTACTTTCAAAGGCTTTTTAAAATTCAACTCGGTATAAACCCTTGAGCATTTCACATCTTACTACGCCACTTAGTCATTTTAAAATTTCCTTTTGGCACTGAATTTCAACTACTATATTTGAATGGTATTTTAGTGTACATAAAATACGGCAAACATACATTTTTAAGTATATGTGATCGATTATGTGGATTATTTTTGTTTGGCATATACTATCTTGTACTAAACAACCCTTATAACTCCTAGTAGCTCCCTTAGACATTATATTATATATATATATATATATATATATTGCTATGATAAGAGGGTAGTTTAAGAGTAGATTAAATCATAGGGGTCGTAGAATAAATGTAAATAATTTTAACGTTAAGAAAATCAAACAATTCCACCAATTATAAAAGTAAATCGACTATTTTACAAAAGGTCAATAACGAGTACGCTGTATATAAATTATATTTAATTTGATGCATAAGAAAGAAGCACATTTTGCAATAATCCGATACCATTTAGCTAAAAATTATAATGTGTACGTCGTATAATATGTTTCAAGTTAAATTTATAAGTCCAGAATTGGAAAGAAACGAGAGAAGATAATGTTTTAAACGCAACAAATTGCATCATTATAAACACGTAATCGGTAAAGATAAACAAACTGTCATTCTAGATATTTAAGAACATCCTCAAAAATGTCAACGCATGAATAAGTAAACGCATTCTAATACGTCATTATTAAAAAATGAATACGTGACTAGGAATATTACATTTGCGGAGAAATCCAACATATTTTTAATAACAAATAAATAACAGACGGTTTGTTTGCTACCACCCTGGGAGGGGTGTTAGAATATTTTTAAAATTAAGACTGTTATGACTTTGGAACAAGTAATAATAAACACTTTCAATTTCTTAAGTACTTAGATCAACAGTATAATGACAATTTCTCATATTACCACCACTTGCGTACTCAAGTTGAAGCAGAATAAATACCTCTACTCACCACCACGATGAATAATCTTGTTCACTACTTACTGCTTTTCTATATTGCTAAATTACCGGCTAACTTTATTCTGAGCCTAAGTCCCATATACCTCAGCGGATCCATCGGCCCTATAAAAGTACACAAAAATATAAAGCAATAAAGATTTGGATTGGCCTGTGGTATCTTTTACTCTTTTTTAATAATCACTATTAACATTTAACTTGTAAATTTCATCAACAAAATATCAAAGGCCAAGTGCATGCATTTGGGGAACATTAATCATATATATATATATATATATATACATTACGATACCAAACATGTTTTAATTCGGTGAAACACCTTGATGTAAGTACAATAACCTCGGCTCAGGATCAACTTAGCAGATACGCTACGAAATCCCACGAACCTCAAGATTGGTGTCGTGTACCTCTTCTGCTCCTGGTGATAGGAATAAGGATAATTAGGATCTCCCCTATGTAGCAC
The DNA here is from genome assembly GCA_036346225.1 of Platerodrilus igneus. Classification (NCBI taxonomy): domain Eukaryota; kingdom Metazoa; phylum Arthropoda; class Insecta; order Coleoptera; family Lycidae; genus Platerodrilus; species Platerodrilus igneus. The sequence goes on along the minus strand of JARFIW010000932.1, from coordinate 2,981,097 downwards.
TTTCCCAAGAAGATAACTTCCAAAATCGAACCAACGATGACCCAATAAGTTCTTAATACCAAACTCCAATTTTCGAGTAACGAAAATTAAATGTAGTTAATTCAACCAGAATTACGATTAAAATATTACCAGAACAAAACGTTAAAAATTGCAAATACATGAAACATATAAAGGGTACAAGCATGCTCCTCTCGCACGAAATTGGTTAATTACAAATCGGGAACAATCCCATTAAATACAATAATAAATACTTATTATTGTACTCTAAGAACTCCACTAATAATATCCCGTAATAACGAATACGGATGACTTAAATTTCAATTAATAAATTTGAATAACAATTAGGAAGAGCTCCAAACCATTCGTGCTGCTCTGTTAAGGTGTAAAATCAAAGAGAGCATTCACTTCGAAAACAACTGACAACACGATTCGAATTGAAAACCACACCTGTCACATAGTCGTCGTTAATTTTAAGAAGGATTCACATTACTATAAATATTGTTTTATACTTAATAAAAATATTGAACAAACTTGTACCCTATTGAAAAACTATTTCTAAACTCGATACTCCTTAAAGAAGACTGAATATAACTTCTTACAGATATGCGAAAATTGAATTTAATGAAATTATTTTACAGACGCCACTGTTAATTGTTAAAAGCTAATCTATCTACATTATTACCTATTATACCCATCGCGCAATAACTTCAACTACAAATTTAAAACACAATTGCATTGATGAATCTAAACAGACGTAATCCTACAAAATTGTAAACCTGAAACGTAACTGAAATTAACTTAAACTATTTGTATAGTCTACAGAACCTACTTTAGAAATTCATTGCAAATTATATACCAATTTTGTATAAACAAATAATTACCATCACCTCTTGTACAATTATTAAACACGAAATATATATATATATATATATATATATATATATATATATATATATATATTGTTAATTAATTCTTGTTTATATTTATTTAACTACTTTATATACAAATTTGGACTCTATTTTTCGTGCTTTACTTATGTCTGGTCGGTCTACAAAAACAAAACTTATATAAGTGTGCCTCGACTATTCAGAATCTCTCTTCCTCAGGGTATCTACACCTACCTACCGTGGGTTCGGTGATAGGTAGATGGTCACGACACCGACCAAACAGCACTACCTTAATTTTAGTATACGTAACCTTTTTTTATGCGTATATGCCAAATATGACAAACAGATCCGCGTAGCCTTATGCCAATTCAAATACACTTACCAAATGACTTTGACGTTCCGAAAAACACAGTACTCACCCGATTTATCCTCAGCTGTATGCCTTTCCTTTAACTCTGGCTAACGATCTCGACCACCAGCTGTGTCTTCACACTAAGCTCCAATTTCACAAGGACTACTTGGTTTTCCAGACACCTGGTTTTTGATATGTTTGCTTTTTATTTTCCACCCAAATCTATAAATATTTACTGAATTTAGAATTTAGGATACCTTTAATTTTAACTTCCCCGCGCTAATTTTCTTCTACTTATACCGTCGTTCTGTTTAACCACTCCTTCCAATCCAACAATATACGCTCCAATACCAATCTTTAACCTGCTCGTTCAAATTCTGTGCTGCTTTATACTTTCCACCCAATAACTTTCAATCGTAATGTAATACACAAATCTTCTAACATTCCACTCTTCTTAACTCGTACTGTTCCCTCTGACTCTCTATACTCTTCTCTAATTTAATCAAAAGCTTTAACTTCCAAAAGGTTTTATTTCGATTTTAAAATATTCAACTTAGTACATTTATACCAAAACACGTCTTTTTTCCAAAATTATTCAAATCGTTCTCGTTTATTATTTACCTAGGTGATACCGCCACCTTCAAAATTATTATGCCTACTCTTTATACATTTCTAAAATCCCAACACCCAATTATATCGTCACAACTAGTGTTGTGTCACTAATACCTACCTATCAGCTATCTTTTTACACTTTACGATTATATAAATAACTGTTCGATCTTTTGTACATATGATCGCGTCGCACTTAAATCACTTTTGATATATTATTATCACATATAATTTTGATAATACAAGTTTGTCCAAAGGTTTATTCTATTAAATACGTGCCGAAATGTTTCACATATAATCCTGGCCCTGTGTTGTGAACAGTGGAACTTACACAGACGCAACCGGCTTTTAGACCAGCAAATTTACACTCTATGGATTATCAACGTACAACTTAGTATAAATCCTGGAATACTGAGTTTTCTCACGTCATCAAGTCATTCTTTCACGTATTGGCACTTTTACTCTGACCAATCTACTTTAAATACTTTACCATTTGTAAAGTACGGCAAACACAAAATTTACAATTACGTGATCTTGTTATTGGCTTGTTTTGGCATATACACAACCTTAAAACAATAAAGTACTCTTTATACCCTTTTAGCTCTTACGTACACTTCATGATACATATATATATATATATATATATATATATATATATATATAGTTATTAAGATGAAATGAAAACCAACTTTGTATTTAAAGTTGAATTACCATTTCAAATCGAACTAGTATTGAAAACCACTAAAGAACGGCTACAGCAGGACTTGAACCTGCTGTAGCCGTTCTTTAGTGGTTTTCAATTACTAGTTCGATTTGAAATGGTAATTCAACTTTAAATACAAAGTTGGGTTTTCATTTCATCTTAATAACTATTAATATATATTAAGCATTCATTTGCATTCCAAATGTGGATTATTCTTCTCTATTAATAATATATATATATATATATATATATATATATACAAAACCATGTACAGAACGATTGCTAAATCGGGCTGTAACACGTTATACGATAAGCCTTGGACTATAAGCAAACACAAATATAAAATAAGTGACAAAATTACAATGGATATTTGGATATTCTAAGAATATACTGTGATATACAGAACGCTTACGTGACCAACAGAGCATTTTATCAAGAATTAAACCAGGGAATTTTGAGAAATACCAAGTTTCTGCAGAGATAGGCGGAAATTACAAACATTTATCAATAAACACGCGATGCGCGCCAATTAAAACTTTGGCAGGTGGAGCTTATAAATATGATAGGAAACTCGAAAATAGACAGTCCATCTTTAACAAGGCACGAACTACGTCGATATAAAGTAAAAATTTACGTACCAGTAACAATTTGTAAAAAGTCAATTTATTAAAAGTGAAAGATTAAAAGTGCCAAATTTGTGCAACGAAAATTAGCCGTAAACGTAAGTTGAAACTATTAACTAAATTTTTTATTAAATATTTAACAATTTAAGGCTCCGCATAGTGGTCGAAATACGTATTTAGTTTCTAAAAATATTTTTTGTGGTAAAGAGGTATTATCTATTTTAACTAGAATGATTGCATGAACAAGAAAAGATAGCTGCTGTGTTCGCAAACAACAAGCACAGAGACAAGGAAAAAAATGTTGAAAGCATATGAGTGGAGCACAGCACTGTATGGCTGTAAAACGTGAATAGTAGGAGAAACGGACAGGAATCAGATGAAGCCTTTGAAATGTGCCGCTACAGACGTATGATGAAGATATTATGAACAAAGTTAAGAACAAAAAGGTACTAGAAATGGCAGGGGAAGAAAAGAGTATGTGGAAAATAGTAAAAAAATAGACGGGACACATACTAAGGCATGAGGGAATAGCGCGGCATATGTTAGAAGCATAGAAAGGAAATAAGAGGGGTAGCTGTAGAGCTAGATTAAACTATTGCGCACAGATAGTTAAAAGATGTAGGCTGAAGAAATTTCAAAGAAAGGGATAGGTTAGCTCAGAATAGAAAACAGTGGAGGTACGCATCCAACCAATTCATGGACTGAAAATCTAACGATGTGATGCTTTTTATGGGTTATACGTTGATAACGCGATCTATGCCATACAATATTTTGTTTTTGCATAGAATCAATACTAAAATCATCATTAAACTGGTATACAATATTTTCGCATTGTTCATCCTGATAACACAGTCTGTCAGTTATGAAATCTACAAGTTTCTTGTAACTATCATTAGATGGATGAGATACTAGTTTCTCAGACGATGAAAAAGTACACGGGAAACAACTAGGATTATTGATCGTCTTCCTTTTCTTCGCCAAACTACATTGATATGCAGCTTCCATTATTAGGCTTTTTTGGTTACTTATCCATGTTTTCTATAACATAAATGGATCTATATTAGTTTAATATTAAATGGATACACATTTAAAATGCATTTGTTAAATGTAAAAAGTTACAAAAAACCTATATGTGTTACTTATATTGGAGATTTTCAGCAACTGAGTACGTTTTTACTTAAAAAGCGAATTTCTGTGTTAAAGGTCAACCGTACAAAAAATCTTCAGAACTTTGTTTGTATAGAATTTAATAATGAATACTTTTTGTAATAGGACACACGTGAATATTGTATTTTACGAGATAAACATAAAAACCAAAATCATGTACGGCAGAGTGGCTGCTATTTTGTTTTTTGCGTATAAGTTTAATCTACCACCAGTAGCTATTGTCCACTATCCAAATACTGATTCTCAATCTTATAACGAAGACCACTCCTATGCTTGAATAATCAACCTTTTTAATGTCTTCATTTATTTATTTATTTATAATACATGAGGTATACAAATGTACTTAGGGAAGTTTGAGCTAATCAGCCCACTCTTATACTTAACTAACTTCATTTCCTTACACAAGAATTACTAAATAGCAAATTCTGTAAAGCTACAGCACACAACCGCACGCGCGCACACACTCACACGTACTGGGCCACTATTTCCTCCCGCTCCAGGGCGTATTAACAGCGTGCTAGCAGATGTCCCCGATACGCTCTTCGGAACATACCAAGCGACGGCAACTTTCTTTTATTTATAGGTATGGAGTTACAGAGGATTGAACCAGAAATAACAAAGGAGGAATGGTACATTTCTGTACGATGAGACTGAAAAACCAAACGGTTCTCATTCGTGGTGTTATACAGTCCCCTAAATAAAGGTGCTAGTGTGGAGGCCACGTAAGAAGGACCAATTCCAATCTTATACATCATTAACACTTGATGTAATTGTCGTTGTTCCCCTAACTTTAGGCACTTTTACTGTTTATAGTACTGCGAGACATGCTCACTGCTCTTCATGCTATATATAAACCTAATACAACTATTTGAAGCCTTCTGCAATCGATCGTTAAGAGTTCTAGATGGTGATATAGAACGTCTCCATAATCGAACAATGGCAGAATTAAAGACTGGCAAATTGAACCTTTCGACGAAAAAGACGAAAACGTTTTAATCTGTTCAAATTGCAAAGTAAACTAAATCCTTTGCTACATATTAGCCCGTATTACCTCTCCATTTTAGGTCTGAATCAAAAACTAACGCCAAGGTCGTTTACCGTCGTGCTAATTTTGATTTAGGTATCATTTAAAAGTATTTGTGGTAAAACGGTATGATCGATTGATTGTAATAGCTTTGATGTGTCAACCAGAATGGCTTGGTATTTTGTCGGATTTGACGCTAACTAGTTTTTGTCACCCCATGATTTATAAAGTTCGATGTTAATTTTATCTAGGGCGTCCACTATGTCATTGAGTGAGCAATGAAGATCAATTTGAACGTCATTCGCAACAGTGGTACTTACAATATTTGAAAATTTCAGGAAAATCTTGATTGTATAGCGAGAACAGAATCGGCCCCAAGACGCTGCCTTGAGGTACCCCTGCCTTTAAATCTTCCCAACTGGAGGAACAGTCACCATCTCCAACCATAACACATTGCCGGGGTACACATAGATAAGATCTAATCTATAGCAAGGCATTATTAGAAAAGTTATTATATATCTTGAACTTTGCGAGTAATATTTCAAAGTTAACAGTAGCAAACGTCGAGCTAAAATCAAGTAGCACCAAAATAGTGATTTGTTTGCTGTCCATAGCGTCCCGTAGATTATCCACAACCTGAATATGTGCAGTTGTGGTACTGTGATTTCTGCGGAAACCAGACTGCATTTGGTCGAAAAAATTATGACGACTGTGGTAATCTGACAACTGATCTAAAGCAATGTATTCAAGAGATTTTAAATGCGCTGGTAGTATGCTGATGGGCCGGTAATCAGACGGAAGTATAGGGTTTTCGTTTTTGGTAAAGGCCGAACTAAAGCCAGTTTCCAGCAATTCGGAAAAACATTTGCGGCAAAGGAATTATTAATAATGGCAACAAGCGTTTCTAGAATATAAGATAGAACCGAAATTTCATCCACACCTGTGGCACTCGATTTATTGCGTTTTACTGATTTTTCTACATCATCTACCCCCAATCATATTAAAAGAGAACTGCTGAGCCTCAGGCGTGTGACTGTGCCGTAAATGGTTGATCGCATGTATGTTGCTATCAATTTGAGGTTGGTCAGCAAAGTTGATTGATACGAAATATTTATCTATGACATCCAAACGCAGATTTGATATAGTGGTGGTCGGTGCTTCACCAACACCAAATTATTGCAACTCTTTCCACGTTTGACCAGAATTTATGTTTGATAAGAAATAGGATTTGTAGATCTGGAAAAAGCATTCGACAATGTAAATGGAAAAAAACGTTCGAAATACTCAAAAAGATTGGAATGACTTATAGGGATAGACGAATAGTACATAGGTTATAAAAGAGCAAACAGCAGTAATAGAGTTAGAGCAGGAACGTAGAGAAGTAAACATTAGGAAAGGGGTGAGACAGGGATGTGCCCTATCCCCATTAATTTTTAACTTATACACTGAAGAGGGAATGAATACTGTCAAATGCAGGAAGACATTTGGAATTACTATGCAGGGACAAAAAATTAATATGCTTAGATTTGCAGATTGTATAGCGGTATTAGCATCTAGCAAGGAAAAGTTAGAAGCTGCTTTTAATGAAATTGAAACGGTTCTAACAGAAAGATACGGTATAAAAATTAACAAAAATAAAACTAAAGTACTAGTATGCAACGGAGGGGGAAATAAATCAAAAACAAGAATGCAAATATGTAACAAGAACTTACAAGAGGTTAAGGATTTCTGCTACTTAGGAAGCCAAATAACGCAAGATGGGAAAAGCGTAAAAGATATAAAACAAAGATTAGCACAAGGTCGTGCTACATTTAACAAGAAAAAGCAACTCTGTGTTCAAAGACAATAAACATAGGAACAAGGAAAATATTACTTAAAACATATGTGTGTAACACAGCACTGTACGGCTGTGAAGCCTGGACAGTAGGAGAAGTGGACAAAAAAAGGGTAGAAGTCTTTGAAATGTGGTGCTACAGACATGGTGAAGATATCAAGGACAGACAAAGTTAAGAACGAAGATGTACTAAAAATGGTAGGGGAAGAAGGAAATATGTGGAAAGCGGTAAAAACTAAGAGAATGAGGGAATAGTGCGGAATATATTAGAAGCAGAGATAGGAAAAAGAGAAGTAGAGGTAGACCTAGGTTAGACTACTGCACACAGATAGTGAAAGATGTAGGCTGTAGGAATTTCAGGGGAAATGTGTAGGCTGGCTCAGAATAGAAATCAATGGAGGTACGCATCCTACCTGTTCCAAGATGGATAAACTAATGACGAAAAAGTAACTGTACTTAAATATGATGATTATTATAAGCAACTACAAGTATTGATTGTGCAATATTCTCGAATAATGTTAATTGTGTGAAAGGATTTACTGAAAAACTATTAATTCGGTAAATGTCTAATTGTTGGGGGGATCTTGGAAGCCACAGGCTGCTTAACCCCCTTTACATACCACTAAATCTCGGTGAAATAGGGCATAAAATTAGAAAGCAATAGAAAGGGAACCGAGCTGTATATAGGCTGTGTGAGCATTTCAGGGAACTGAGGCTAGCTCAGAATATAAATAAGGGCAGGTATGTGTCCATCCAGTTATGAGACGGAAAACCTAATGACAAAAAATAAGCGTAGTTAAATCTGATGGTTATTATAAACAACTACAGGTGTTGGTTGTGAAATTTCTGCAACTAATGTTCACAGTGCGAAAAGATATATTGGAAAAAATATTAAATTGGGAAATGTTCAAGTGCTGGGGGAAGTTGGTAACCTCCTTAACAACCTTACATGTGATTTTCCAATGCTCCACCCGAAGGTACTACATTGGCCAGGAAGCGAGTTTTTTTACCTGGAGAATTTGGAATTTTGCCGAACCCTTGCTCTTCCAAGCAAGGTAGGAATCTTTAACGTGCGTGACAACACTCACACACGGGATCTCCATTTTACCTCTCATTCAAAGGAGGGTGTATTTTTGTGAAAAATGCTCGCCTAACATTTTTCAAGCAGACCGTGTCGGGATTCGAACCCTGGACCTTGGGCGTAGTAGTCACACACATACCAACTACGTCACGGAGCCGCCTCCCTCTTAACAACCTTACATGTGATTTTCCAATGCTCCACCTGAAGGTACTACATTGGCCAGGATGCGAGTTATTTTTTTACCTGGAAAATTTGGAATTTTGCCGAACCCTTGCTGTTCCAAGCAAGGTAGAAATCTTTAACGTGCGTGACAACACACACACGGGACCTCCATTTTACCTCTCATCCGAACGAGGGTGTATTTTTGTGAAAAATGCTCGCCTAACATTTTTCGGGCGGATCGTGTCGGGATTCGAACCCGGGACCTTGGGCGTAGTAGTCACACACATACCACTACGCCACGGAGCCGCCTCCCCCTTAACAACCGCTGAATGTCGGAGGAACAGGGTATATAATTATAAAGCAATAGAAGGGGACCGAACTGCATCCAACAAGAAAGAACAGCGCCTATGATGAAAGACAACAAACATGAAACAAGAAGAAGATTGTTGAAAGCATATGTATGGAGCACAGCACAGTATGCCTATGAAATATGGGCAGTAGGAAAAGCAGACAGAAAACCGGTAGTAACCTTTTGGAATGTTGTGCTTCAGATGTATGAAAATTATAGCAAGGACAGACAAGGTTAATAGCAAATAGGTTATAGAAATAGTAGGGGAATAAAGATGTCTGTGGAAAAAATGGGAGAATACGTTCTAAGGCATTTTTGGATAATAGTATGGGATATATTACAAGCAGAGATAGGAAACGGAGGTAGGTGTAGACCTAGATCAGATAGTGTCATATGCAGACTGTGCAAATTTCAGGGAAATGTGTAGGTTAGTTCAGAATGGGAAATAATGAGGGTATGCGTCTAATCAGTTCCAGAACTGAAGACCTAATGATGATGAACGAATACAAATGATGCAGCTTAGAATTGTAGATTAGAAAACTCACTATTATATCTTTAGAGACTAACGACTTTCTATGTATCATACAGCCAGTTCAAATTGCACTATAAGCTACATTTCGAGCTAGAGTTTGCAGAGTAATGTATCGACCTGCCATGGGTCGACCTCCATCTGTACATAGTTCGACACGGTTTTCTCGAGGAATGCAACTACACCGTTTCTGAATTTTTTTTATGTATGACTTGTCTACTCTGTCGATTGGAATAACATAGTAAGCACTTAACAAATAAGCATGTTTAGATACATTTACAGTGCATCTGTAATATTGTCAAACCTACGTATTTTTAAAAGGTGTTCCACCTGGTCCCGTGAATAATATCGGATCATCTGTACCGACTTGGCGACTTTTACTAAAGAATTGTTGGTTTTTTAATGCATACGTTGACTAACGAATGTATGTGATAATGACTTCAACATTCTAAAGTTCTAAGTAAAATTCCCTAGAATACCGTAATCATTTATATCATCATAATTAAACAATGACATTCGGTTAGAATAAATACAATGATATGATGAATGGAATGTTTAATTGGTAGCTTATTATTATTCAAGTACGTTAACCTGCATCTAACAATTTATTCATCAAAGGAATTAGAAAATGCATCAAACATACGGCCAACACCCGCTACCCTGCAATGCTTAATATTAAATTTTGAAATTCTGAATTTTAATTTATTTAGTGAGATCTTCAGCTACTGTTATTTTAAATCAATTTTTATTTAGGCGTCACCTCAATAATTTATAACCAAAAACGCGTTTCAGACTAGTTGCATTCGAAATGCTTTATTCACTTATAGGCACGTAAACACTCCTATATTTTCTAAGTTTATAAGCAAGGCAATTAAGCAGGAAATTGGATTACATAATAGAATTTTTTTAATTCATTTCGTGTGTACACATCTCGTTACCTGCTTGGCTTACAATAACGGTGAAGCGGCGACCCGCTATTCATCTCTAAACAACGGTCGAGTTGTGTGTACTATGTTACGTATGAATGAATGACCAATAGCTTGTGGGCATGCTAACTTGGAGCTCTGGAATGCGCTATTTATCTTTCGAAAGCTATATAAAAATAAAATATTCTCATTATAATAAATTTTAAAAGCGCTATTAGCAAGTGCACTAACACGCAGAAAAACATAAGTACATTTGAAACTTTTTACTTATAGCTATTGTGGTGACATTTGTTCAGTTCATTTGACAGCGACTCCATAGGGCAGTGTCTGCTCTCTTTCGATATTGATTTACAGGGAATAGTTAAGCCTATTCAAAGCAACTGAATTGCCAATAATGAATGAAATCTCCATAATGGTTTCTGAATATAATTGGGAGGAATACTGTCGCTTTGTTCTCCTACATTATTGGATAAAATTAAGTACGCAGTCAAATAGGAGCCCAAATAAATCATTTTCTTAAGCCTTTTGCCTTAATGTTGCTTCGATTAGAACAATGGACAGTTCTCTAAAACGTAGAACATATTTAATTTACAGTTGCATAAACAGCGTCCTCAAGAGTTTCGCTAACGTATGAATATAGTTATAAGCTGCTGTTAGTACACCTTCGAATATAATAAATACGCATGGGGCTTGCATTTTAAAATTAGCCACTCTTAATAACTCTTAAAGTTTCGTCATTTTTATTTTGAACAAAAACAAGTCAATTAACAAAACGCCTCAAATGTGGACGCAAATTATTACGGCCCCTATTCTGGCGTCAAATACTCCACGTTAAATACGTCTTAACTCTTACATAATAAATTTAACGATTTAGGCATGCAAATTTCTATGCTACTTACATTTTCGTCGAGTTTTCAGGGACCCGCGGTTCACTACATCAAAAAACACGTGCTAAACTGCACTCCGACTAAAACACGATCGTTCTAGTTAAGTTCCTGTACAAAAGTGTTCACAATAAATCCCGACAGGATTAGTTCGAGGTCCAATAAAGGTTTAACGTTATATCCCCGAAAACGATAAAAAACCCGCGAAAACGATGTAAACCTCCGAGGGTATTTTAACATATTTATACATATTGAACCACTTTAGTACTGCAATTTAACTATTAATTTAAATCTACTCAAGATCAGAGCGGAGAAACAAGGGGAATTATCTTTACCTTTAAATGAAGTATGGTAAATTTAATGAGTTTAAGCATAGGAGACTGGTTATTCATTGATTAAAAAATGCGTGTTACGGGTTGATTCGCTTAGCATGTAATAATCGCTCCAAAACTACAAAAAAGTAAAAAGAAAGGAGTCCGATTGTTCTAATAAGTCCTGACAATCACTTAAGCCATTAGTAACTAAAAAAGTTTTAATGCGACACCTGATTTTTCTTGAAATAGTACGCACTCAATTACGAAACTGAAAGGGATGAAGTGGCCGCTGCTAATTTTTAGACTATCTACCTTATTATTGCGCGCACGGCTATTTTTTGCCGCAATTCCCGCTAGCAACATATATTGCCGGAAAGCAACAGTCTTTTCTTATCCTAGAATGCTACAATTCTAAACTACATTCTAAATTTGAAAACATAATTCAATATAACTAGTTATTTCTTTCTAGATTTTTTATTACAATACTATAAACACTTTAACATATAAAAAAGTCTATAAGAATATTTACAAAAATACAGGCAAGTATTCAAATCTTACCTTGGCTATTTGGCATCCGAATTATAAGCAAATTTTTGATAATTTTGGTAACTGCCTAACAAATTATAAGCTAAAGACGTTTGGTTCTTTTTTCGCAATCTTTAATAGATGGCGAACAGTAGCGGTCAAAAGTTACAGCGATATAGTACAGCTATATAGTACCTATATAGTATTGTACACTACCTGCCATAAGACTATTATTCTTGTAATGGATAAAATATTATGTTGCAATATATTACTCGTATTATTTGTAATACTTTAAAGAAGTTACGGTAAGCAAATTTCTAACAATAGAAATTTCTCTAAAGAAGCCTTGGTTTGAAATCACAAAGCGCGGTAGTTCAAGTGTACTCCATAGTTTTGATAGAGTCTGGCGGTATGTTAGTCCCGTTAAATAAAAGTCTAATGTAGAAAATATTAGTGAATTTTCAGATATTAGGAAATGCTTACGACGTCATACTTTTTAGTGCGCTTTGAAAAAGTGCTGCCCGGTCAGGTTCTAATGTAGTGCTATCTGATCAGTGGTTTTCTTTTTTTGGGGTTTCTATGAGCCAAATGAATTTTTTTAGATTTTATAAAATACTTAAAAATTGTGCATTTTTTTACGACTACCGACGCCTACCTGTTCTAAACCGAACGTACTGACCGCAGCCTTAGCATCAGGCCACCAATAGTAGACATAAGCTGAAATATGAGATTTTAGAAAATACTGATTTCAGCGCTCGCCTCCTAAACTATGTTGTTAAACCTTTGACGTGCTAAGTGAATTAATCCGTAACACGCATTTTTCAATCAATGGATAACCAATTTTCATTGCTTATACTCATTAAATTTACCGTATTTCGTTTAAAAGCAAAAATTATTCACATTGTTTCTTAGCTCAGGCCTTGAGTAGGTTATAGATAAATAGTTAAATTGTAGACCTAGAATGACTGAATATGTATAAATATGTTAAGATGCCTTGGGGAGTTTATATAGCTCTCGTGAGATGTTTTATCGTTTTCGACGAAATGATTTGAAACTTTTATTGGACATCGAATTAATTCTGTCGTGAATTACGTGAACACTTCTGTACATAAGCCTCAACTAAAGCGGTTGTGTTTTGGTGGACGTGCAGTTTAGTGCGTGTTTTTCTATGTAGTGACCTAATTATCGCCCCCAGCTTTCTTCTATCAGGACACTTCTACAATTGAAAGATCTATTTGACGAAAATCTGATTAGGACCCGAACTACGGTTTCCTAAAAACTCGACGAAAATGTAAGTAAAAACCTGTTATAATCTTGCATAAAAATTTGTATGCCTATATCAAAATTTATTATGTAAGGGTTAAGGGATATTTAACGTGGAGCAATTGATGCCCGAATAGGGATTGTAATAATTTGCGCCCACATTTGAAATGCAATAATTTTTGCCTGTTTTGTTAAAACGTATTATTTGGCGCCTTAACCTATGGGAAGGTATGCCTATATCAAAATTTATTATGTAAGGGTTAAGGGGTATTTAACGTGGAGTAATTGACGCCCGAATAGGGGTTGTAATAATTTGCGCCCGCATTTGAAATGCAATAATTTTCGCCTGTTTTGTTAAAATTTACTATTTGGCGCATTAACCTATGGGAAGGTTTTCTATAATGTAATATCATTTATTAATTAGAGACTGTTAAAAGTTCGGTTCTCTTTTTTCTTTGTGTTAATAAAAAAGAACAATATTTACCGGACGGAGGTAACTTTATCCTTTGTGACAATGCTTGCTTCACGTTGATATTCGAAATACTATTTGACCTAAAAACATTACCTTTACTATTGGACCGCAAAAAATCGTTCAATTTCGTATTTAAATAATAACGTTGCTTATTGAAAGTCTTCTATAGGTTTTAATACTGTAGAGTATATTGCTGGAGACTTATAATGGCTTCATGTGTCTAGGTTATTGCGTAATATCTTTAAAATAATGGGAAATATTAATTTTTTCGTATTTGTACACGTTTTTTTGAAGTAATAATTAGTGTTTAAGTTTTAATAAAGATAACGACTTGAAATCGTAGTGTTTACGAATACGTTAACGTAATTTACGTCTATTTGGATGTAAAAATTCTGTACTTAATAACCCTTGCAGATCGCGTATTTTACACGTAACCTATAAATAGTTTATTTTCGTAATTAGCCCTGTGTAGAGTGATTTATTTTGAAATTTGCTTTAGCATTTTTTTAAACAAATGACTTTGACTTATCTATCATTTGGCGTTGCCGAATAATTTTTTTTCCTTGTTACATTAAATTTTTGTCGGTTATACATTTCTTTAGAACAAATACTTATAATTCGTAATAAGTCTTGAAATATTTACCTTAGAGTGATTTTCAGGTATTTATTTAATATTTGGTCGCTTAATAATTGTTCTTTTCCCGTTTAAATCCTGATTTTTTTCATTTGTATAGGCTTGTGAAAAAGTCGCTTTGTCGAATATTTTTCTTACGTACTTATTAGTCTAACTTTTGATAACTTCTGTTCGCCGAGTTTCTAATAAAAACTTGTAAATTGATTTTTTAGAGATTTATTTTCGTAAATTAAATTCAAACATTAAAAATGTGAATTGTTATACTTAAAAACGAAAGAAATTGACTTGAACCTAAAAATTTTCTGTTAAATAACTTTAAAATTTATTTTATATAAAGTAAGATTGGTTGTCAATCCATTTATTCGTTCTTCATATCTTACACTGAAAACCTATTCTAACTTTAATATTTAAACAGGTAAAACACTTGAGTTTTGTAAATTAATTTCTTTTTTTGATAATTTGCTTTTAAATTTTCTTCATCTTATTACTTTGATTTTTCGTCTGACAATATTACCTTCGAATTTTTAATTTTTTTCGCTTCTTAGATATTCAAAGTATCTTTACTAAATTTCTTTATTATTTTCTCGATTACCACTTCCCTACACTCCCCTTTTATATCCAGCTGTCTTCTTTTCCGTGTTATTTTTCTTCGAAGGAGCTGTCTTAGTCGCAATAGCTACCGCCTATCACATAAGAGTGGTGCTCTCCCATTCCAGGTTATTGACACCGTTTTGGCGAGTTGAGTAGCGCTTTTCTATACACTTTCTCTACCATCTTTTGCTCAATACGAGCCCTTCTTCTTCTCCATTCGCCTCGGAAGTTACCATGCCATCCAACTGATTCCGATCTCTTTCTTTTAATACATTTTCGTAAGCTATCTACCTTTTTGACAAATAGAGAAATATGAATGGCTCAGGTTATTATGGCGATTTTGTTGACATAATATTGTTAGAAAATTATAGCTGATGTAGAAGTTAGATTTGTGTAAACTCTAGTTCCATAAATTAAACTGGATTTTATTTGATATAAATATTTGTGTTTAAGTAGTCTCATGTGCCATAATTATTAGAAAGTATCTTAAGAGCAGTCACATAACTGGCGCTTACTTTTAAAGATAAAATTAGAATAGTCCCTCAGACTAAGGTTTTATTAAGTGTGAATCTCCCAGATCTGGCTGGTAGTAATTTATAACTGGTTTGCGTCATTTTCAATGACCAACATTAATGTCATTTGAATTTGTTAATTCCATTCGTAATTAGTTTAAAATGAAAGTAAATGTACTTTGCGATTATAAAGCCAAAGGACACGTTATTTCACTACGCAAGTAACGTTTTGGGCCTTGGAAGCTGCCTTTTTAAAAAATCTTCTTCCAAAACTTCTTGTAATAAATTTATTTATTTAACAGAAATAAATTATACTAAGTCGAAATTTACTAATAATTGAATTTAAACTAAGGCGATTAGCCTTAGCAACCAACAATGTAAAAGCTGAAATACTCAAGACTGATTGACTGGGTTTGGGCTCCCGGGATATTTATGTTGTCCCTGCCCCTCACATTTCTGTGGGAACTGCAGAGCTCATGTCTGCTTATTTCTTTATTCAATTCATTATACAATGTAATAATCTTTATTCTAATAATTGCGGTTTCTTAACCGTCTGTGATCTGCACCTGCAGTATCACTTACGTCTGGAATACAATCTAATCACATCCGTTCTCACAATTTGCTTGTGAACCTTCATTAACCTTTTCTTTATTTATCTTTGAATTACAATGTTGCATCTAACTTAAGTTTTCTTAATAATTTCTTAATAATTTCTATTGAATTATACATGTATGGATGGTTTGAGTTACAGAATTTAATGGCACTAAAAGTTTTTTTATTGGGAAACTCAGTGAACCTTAGTTACCGTTTATTGACTGTTGCATAAGTGAAGTGTAACGTACGCGATGAACTAAAATAAAATAAAATAAAAAAGATAAAAAAGGTTCATTATAGGCTCTCACTGGGCTCAGTTCGTTCTTCCTGTTATATCATTATTTCCTTTATATTTATATTTTTTTGAGACGCAAACTGCGGTCTCTTATGCATATATAATTAAAA
Source organism: Platerodrilus igneus (assembly GCA_036346225.1). NCBI lineage: Eukaryota > Metazoa > Arthropoda > Insecta > Coleoptera > Lycidae > Platerodrilus > Platerodrilus igneus. The sequence continues at coordinate 2,964,657 of JARFIW010000932.1, read as the reverse complement.
AACATATTGTCCGTGAAAGGCTAAGATACAGGTTCAAATCCTGTCCGGGACCTTATATTTTCTATCTTTCAATTACTAGCTTGATTTGAAATGATCACATATTATTTCATCTTATTAACTATAATAGGTTAGTATTTATCAACTTACCTTGTATAATTAACCACCTAAAAAATATATATATATATATTACTATGATAAGAGAGTAGTTTAAAGGTAGATTATGTCATAGGGGTCGTAGGATAGATATAAATAACTTTAACTTTAAGTAAATCAAATAATATCATCAATTATAGGGAGTAAATCGACTATTATACAAAAAGTCAATTGCGAGGACACTGTATATAAAGGATATTTGATTAAATGCATGAGAAAGAAGCTCATTTAGTAATAATCCGATACCATTTAATTAGAATAGTAATGTGTGCGTCGTATAATATGTTTAAGTAGAATTTACAAGTAAAGATAAGATTTTAGAAGCAACTAATTGCAGCAAATAAAATTATGGGGAAACAGATAAATTGGCATTCCAAATATTTATTAATTAGGTCGAAAATATCAACGCATCTTAATACGTCACTAAATACGTGACTAGAAAGAATACGTTTGTTCAGAAAACCAACATTTTGTAACAAACAAATAAACACCAGGCGGGTCAATTATATGATAAGTCTTGGACTTTTAAACATTAAATACGTGACTGGATAAAAGCAATAATCGGAAATCCTAACAAAATACTGTAATATAGCAGAACGATTACGTGATTGCAGGAGCATTTCGTCGAAGAATTAAACTGGGGAATTTGAGAAAATATTAAGTTCTGCCAGAGATAAGGCAAAGTACAAGCCTTAATCGATAAATACGCCAATGGAAACGATTGATGGGAAGGGCTTATAAATGCAATAGGAAATGAATAAATATAGAATTCATATTCATCCAAGCACCAACTATGCTCAAATGCAGTAGAAAGTTACGTAATTAATTAGTGAAACAAAATTCAGAATAAGTAAAATTTGAAAGTGAGAAATTGTGCGACGAAAATAAACCGATCGACAAATAGATGTAAGTTAAACAATTAATTAAATTTATTTTTAATATTTAACAAAACAGGGCTTCTTTTATAGGGACGGCTTTTGTTGAGGCGGCTTTTATTGGGACGGCTTTTGCTGATGCTATCTTATTGAGACGGCATTTTGGTGATGCCATTTTTGTTGAGACAGCTTTTGTTGAATCGATGTTCATGTCGAGATCTAAGCCTTAACGCAAATCTAAAAATACGTCTGAAAGTGAGATCAAAAGGGTACTCAAAGTTAATTCAAGGAAAAATACCAGAAATCAAAAGTAGATAATTCTGGCCAATAAGTAAAGTGGACACTACAAGGGGATGCAGACCACAGACACTATGAGGGAACTCCAGTGACCATCCCAGGTTAGCGATTTTTAAACCTTTTATTATTTAAAGACTGTCTCAAATTTAATATTTGCTATACATTATGTATTTGTAAGAGTCATCAATGGTCATTTGAAAATATGAAAACAGGAAAAGCGTTTTAGAACGTTCGAAGATACTTGAGAGTAATTAAAAGATATTTTTGCTAGCTTTCAAGAAAGCATAAATTTGGTAAATGTAAATATTCTATACAAGGGAAAATTTTGAGGTTACACAACACTGTACATATTATCAATTATTATATTGTGTGATTTTGAACTGCTTTATTTGAATCCATTTAAAGGGTAAAATAAGATTTATTAGGAAGTCGAGAATTCAGGGAGCTAGTCGTGTTAATCAAAATAAAAATTCATATCAAATAAAAATATCACAGCAATAAAAATGGTACACTCATCGTAGGGGCTTAATTAGGCTATTTCATAGTAATATATATATATATATATATATATATATATATATATATTACTCATATTTAGACCAGGGTAGAAAATTAAATAATCACATCAAATAATTTTAATCACTGTGTAGAAGCTTTTGGAAAAGGTACGCGTTATTAAATAACAGCGTGAAGCATAAAAATTCATTCGTTTTATTAAAATTAAGAAATTTAAATTATTTATAAGACGCTTTATATAAAAGGAAGCAGTATTAGAAAACTTTACGGGTAATTTAATTATCCTTAGTAAAGAAACAAATAAAAATTACGTTCAAAATTTATATTAATTAACTCTATTTTAAGTAACCGGTATTAAAACGTACAGATAATAATTAATATTTAGTTAGGATTCACTAAAATTTAAAGGGTATTAATTTTAATTGAAGTTAATTGAACCGTTAGTAACATATAATATCTATAAAACTTGTAAAACCCAATAAAATAAAGCTCTGAGAATTAATATTATGTTTAAACACCTGCGTAGTTTAAAAGTCACGTACGGCGAAAATGTTGCAGATAATTAATGGTTACAAAGAATCTTGGAGAAACCGTGGCTTAATATTCACGAGAAGGTGCGATACGGGGTTATTTAACCCAGATAGTCCACATGGACTGAAATAATCGATAATAAGGAATATCAATTTGCACTAATAAGAACAGAGTAGATAGAGACAGATAATAGGCGCAAGACCGAGACACATATAGTAAAAAGGCGTGAGTAGAGCAACGTCATGGGGTTGCGATTGGTTGAAAGTAAAAGGCAAAATATCAGAGGTAGAAACAACAATTTCTGTACAAAATTAATTAGTTATTCTCGGACATGTTTGCGTGCCGTGTGAGAATTTCTGAGATTTTCAACTGGCGAGTACAAAATTCGTAAAAACCGACGCGCGGGCTACGGAATGGGAACATAGAATGACGAAATTCTAGAAACTGGCCGTTTTGGGGAACAGACCGACAGACAGGCTAACCGCTATATATACGGAGGTTAATATGAACAAGCTCTCTTAGATCTTCGACTTGATTGAACGCGTTAAACAGTGCTTTTTAGTTTTCCGGTTTTAATATTAAATAATTTAAACAGTTTGCTCGAATATGTTTGTGATTTAAAACAGCTTGTTCTTTACGTGCTACAATAAATGTACTTTAGTGCACTTAGAAAAGAAGATACAAGGTAATAAAGTTTAGTATCACTGTACCAATTGGTAAAAAAAAAAATTTACAACGACAAATATATACACAAAAGTAGGCAGTTTTGGCGTATATTGGTGAAAGTAGTATGAAGTTCTTTGTTATTTTCGGGGTATTAATACTTAAATGGTGCATAAACGTGTCTGGATCCACAAAACAAGGTTCAGATATACACAGATTAGTTCCGGAAAAGCCCTGAAACAACTTTAAATAAATGGTGATGGAGAAAATTTTTAAAGCGTTGAGAATCAGAAGCCATAAATATAACCCAGTTGGAATGGTGTAATTAACAAAGGGACGATGTACATGGAAGCTACGAGTGCAAGTAACCTTCAGGTAAATTATACTATTTTGTTTGAACTTTGATATTTTTGTGTGTTGAATAACTTTATAATTGATTTACTCAAAATGGACAGTAGTGAAATTGTACTAACAATAATATTTTAATTTTAAGGTGAAATTTGCTTGTTTAAGTAGAAAGGGTATTTAGTATTGATGTTCTGGATTATGATGAAAATTTAGGGTATGTCTTTGAGCTCAATTAGACGAACCTGGTTAATTAACGTAAAGGGGTGGTAGATGCTCCTTTGTACTCTGCATATATTGTTATAGTAATTAGTAGGCATCCTACAAGGACTTTAATTCTGGATGCACATTAAAATGATAATAAATTTAATTTTGAAATTTTCCGATATTAAAATTTATGCTGAATATTAATTTTGAAATTTTAATGTATTGTGAATATTGATGTAAATAGAGTTGACGTTGATGTTTGTGGTAGGAATGTGTTTGTTTTTTTTATGTATGAGGATGAAAGTTATCTAGAGGAGCAGCCGAGGCGATTAACAGAAGAAAGTCAATGGACCAACACAGTTAAGGTAATGAATAGCTTTTTGTAGGTTTCACAGCATTCTTGACGCCCAATTCGTGAGGCTCGATTCGAAAAGCGTAGTTCACGGATTTTGTAGGTTTCACAGCATTCTTGGCGCCCAACGTGGGGCTCGAGTTCCAAATAAAATTTTTGTGATTTTATTCCAGGAAACTGGCGTTCTGAGAGAGAGAGTTTCTGTGTGTGTATAAATTTAAGAGTATTTTAGAGTGTGTGAGAGTGATTAGAACGTATGCAGAGAAAAGAGTGGTTAAGGAGTCAAGGAGTGGAAATTGGAAGTGACGATAGTGCATTGTGTGAGAAAAATTCTAAAATGGAAGAAGCTGGAGGCAGTAGAGATCAGTCGAGGACGGAATCAGGGGATCAAGGAAACGAGATGATAATGAGAATGCTAGAGAGAATGAACGATGAATCTAATAGAGGTAGGGAAGAATCCAATAGAAAATTAGAACAGCTAAGCGAAGAATCTAATAGAGCGAGAGAGGACTCAAATCGAAAATTTGAGCAAATGAGTGAAGAATCGAATAAGAAATTTGACCAATTAAATCAGGAATTAGGGGATAAAATAGAAAAATCGACGAGAGAATTTACAGAATTTAAAAATTGTCTTACCGTGAAAATGGGGAAGTAGAAAATAGGGTAGATAAAATGAACGTGATATTACAGGTCTTCGACAGGAAATGGGACATTTAAGGTCCGAAGTACGCATTTTTTGTGAATAAGAGATTAATGAAAAAATGACTGAAGTGACAGACTCATGTAGGGATCAGTTAGGCAGGGTAGAACGCGAAGTTAGTGGTATCAAATACAACATGTCAAATTTAACGGGGGATGGTCCCAGATTTTCTACAGGTGGAGTATCATTGGACCAACACATGAAGTTTTATGGCGATAACAGGGTAAATCCACAAATTTTTATTAATAGTGTAAGAAATCTAGTGGGAAATTTATTTGACGAACAGACTAAACTGAATACGATAAAGGCTTTATTAAAGGACAACGCAGAAGCATGGTACAATTTAGTAGGACAGGACATAGACACCTACACGGACTTTGAAGACAGATTTTTAAAGCACTACTGGAGTGACCACAGACAAGATCAGGTACGAGACGACTTAATCACAGGGAAATTTAAGGGAGAATTTTCAGGAAGTAGGGAGCAATATGCTATACGCAAGTATAGCATAGCAAAGCAACTGAACCCACCACTGACGGACCGACAAATTATTAAGTATTTATCACGACACTTCGAGGTAGAAATAAGACAACACGTAGCACTACAGAACATAGTGGACAGAGAAATGTTTTTGGAATACCTGCAGAGGTACGACGACGTAAGTAGTGGACGACCTCGGGATAATAGGGAAAGACAGATCAACACAGTTAGGTTTGACAATAGACGGGACAACTATGCTAGAAGGGGGAATAATTACGGATACCAGCGACAGAATTGGGAACAGCGACGACCGTACGTTAGAAGTAATAGTTTAGGAAGGGACCTGCGCCGAGACCGGAACCTACCAGAAGGAATAGTTCACCGGACATGAGGGGGACTGCTAATACAGACACGGAACGAGTGGAAACGCCTAGGACATACGCTGAGGTGACGGCTAGACCAGGACCGAGTAGGGAAAACAGACCTGGACAGGATTTTTAGAACGCGACAGACCACTAGATTTCAGTGTAAATGTATATGAACATCCACGTGAATTTTTCAAAATTGAGGAGGAAGTAGAGCCAGAAACTGAGGAAAAATTATGTTTGCCAATTATTAATTTAGAAATTTTGAGAATAATGTAGAAGTATTACTTGATACAGGGGCAGAGGCGAGTTTAGTATCGGAGGAATTCGTCAGCAAAATTAGGGATAAGGTTTGTGATAGAATTATGCCTATAAAGCGTAGCCATTTAGTAGCTCCAAATAAAAGAAGTTTGCTGTAGTAAATAGTGTTGTGGTGCTTAGGATAGATATAGGAGATTTAAGCTGTGAACAGGAGTTTGTAATTGTACCTGGACTGAAGTTTCAGAGCATTTTAGGTGTTGACTGTATGATGAAGTTAGGGGTTTTGATAGATATGGAACGGAAGGTAATAAGGATTAATGATAGGGTAGTGCCATGGAAGGGCAGTTATGAAGTCACAGAGGATGACACGTGGTTTAGTATTAATGTAGTAGAGGTAGAGGATGATGAAGGTAAACAGATCAACACAATAAGATGTCCAGAGGATAGGAGAGTAGAGGTTCAAGCTTTAGTACAAAAACATGCAGAATTAGTGGGGGTAGAAGCAACAGCAGCAGATCGGGAGCAGGTGAAGGCAGAATTATTTGTGATGAGGTTAAGTGGCAAGTTTGTTTTTAATAAAGTAGATTTAAGGAATTCATTCTGGCGGATTCCATTACACAAGCATTCTAGAAGGTACATAGGAGTTTCCGTAGAGGGAAAAATCGATAATTTTAAAGTAGTATCGTTTGGTTTGTCGGCAGAAAAGAAAATAATAATAAATAAGAAACAGACAAGTTTAGGGACTGAAGAAGAAGTAATATTTAAGAGTAAGGATAATAAGTTTATTGTATGTGAGATAACAGGGATGATAAGTATAGATATAGAAGGGGGAGAAATAGGGATGAAGAGTATTAGGATGGTGAGAAGAAAGACTTGGAGGGTCAAGAAGAGAGTTAGATTTAAATAACTTAATGAACAAAGGATAGAGATAGGTGAATTTTAGTATAGATATAGAAAATAAAGCTAAGTATAGGATAAATATGGGAGATAATTAGAAATAGGTTTAGGATGAGAACAAAGATTAAATGTAGAAAGAAAATAAGATAGGTTAACTATAGATATTTCATATAAGATTAGTAGAGAGTTAGGAATAGAGTAAGAGTAGGATAGGTATATAGGATTAGGTAGGGGGAAGTGAAGTATAGGGAAGATTAGTTAAAAGTTAGGAATAGGATAAGTATATAGGATGTATATAGGATTAGATTGATAAGTAGGATGAAGTTAGGGATAATTTCAGTTTATAAAATTAGGTGAGAGTTTGGAATAAGATAGGGATATAGGACAGGTGTAAATAATTTTTTGATTGAATAAGTTAGGTAAGTTAGATAGATAAGGGTAGAGAGAGATAGGCATTTTTTTGTAAATTTTGTTTGCGGTTTAAATATTTTATATTTGAATTCAAATGAGTGGGATTATTTGTATTCAAATAGGGGGGAAAATACTCATATTTAGACCAGGGTAGAAAATTAAATAATCACATCAAATAATTTTAATCACTGTGTAGAAGCTTTTGGAAAAGGTACGCGTTATTAAATAACAGCGTGAAGCATAAAAATTCATTGGTTTTATTAAAATTAAGAAATTTAAATTATTTATAAGACGCTTTATATAAAAGGAAGCAGTATTAGAAAACTTTACGGGTAATTTAATTATCCCTAGTAAAGAAACAAATAAAATTACGTGCAAAATTTATATTAATTAACTCTATTTTAAGTAACCGGTATTAAAACGTACAGATAATAATTAATATTTAGTTAGGATTCACTAAAATTTAAAGGGTATTAATTTTAATTGAAGTTAATTGAACCGTTAGTAACATATAATATCTATAAAAACTTGTAAAAACCCAATAAAATAAAGCTCTGAGAATTAATATTATGTTTGAACACCTGCGTAGTTTAAAAGTCACGTACGGCGAAAATGTTGCAGATAATTAATGGTTACAAAGAATCTTGGAGAAACCGTGGCTTAATATTCACGAGAAGGTGCGATACGGGGTTATTTAACCCAGATAGTCCACATGGACTGAAATAATCGATAATAAGGAATATCAATTTGCACTAATAAGAACAGGGTAGATAGAGACAGATAATAGGCGCAAGACCGAGACATATAGTAAAAAGGCGTGAGTAGAGCAACGTCATGGGGTTGCGATTGGTTGAAAGTAAAAGGCAAAATATCAGAGGTAGAAACAACAATTTCTGTACAAAATTAATTAGTTATTCTCGGACATGTTTGCGTGCCGTGTGAGAATTTCTGAGATTTTCAACTGGCGAGTACAAAATTCGTAAAAACCGACGCGCGGGCTACGGAATGGAAACATATAATGACGAAATTCTAGAAACTGGCCGTTTTGGGGAACAGACCGACAGACAGGCTAACCGCTATATATACGGAGGTTAATATGAACAAGCTCTCTTAGATCTTCGACTTGATTGAACGCGTTAAACAGTGCTTTTTAGTTTTCCGGTTTTAATATTAAATAATTTAAACAGTTTGCTCGAATATGTTTGTGATTTAAAACAGCTTGTTCTTTACGTGCTACAATAAATGTACTTTAGTGCACTTAGAAAAGAAGATACAAGGTAATAAAGTTTAGTATCACTGTACCAATTGGTAAAAAAAATTTACAACGACAAATATATACACAAAAGTAGGCAGTTTTGGCGTATATTGGTGAAAGTAGTATGAAGTTCTTTGTTATTTTCGGGGTATTAATACTTAAATGGTGCATAAACGTGTCTGGATCCACAAAACAAGGTTCAGATATACACAGATTAGTTCCGGAAAAGCCCTGAAACAACTTTAAATAAATGGTGATGGAGAAAATTTTAAAGCGTTGAGAATCAGAAGCCATAAATATAACCCAGTTGGAATGGTGTAATTAACAAAGGGACGATGTACATGGAAGCTACGAGTGCAAGTAACCTTCAGGTAAATTATACTATTTTGTTTGAACTTTGATATTTTTGTGTGTTGAATAACTTTATAATTGATTTACTCAAAATGGACAGTAGTGAAATTGTACTAACAATAATATTTTAATTTTAAGGTGAAATTTGCTTGTTTAAGTAGAAAGGGGTATTTAGTATTGATGTTCTGGATTATGATGAAAATTTAGGGTATGTCTTTGAGCTCAATTAGACGAACCTGGTTAATTAACGTAAAGGGTGGTAGATGCTCCTTTGTACTCTGCATATATTGTTATAGTAATTAGTAGGCATCCTACAAGGACTTTAATTCTGGATGCACATTAAAATGATAATAAATTTAATTTTGAAATTTTCCGATATTAAAATTTATGCTGAATATTAATTTTGAAATTTTAATGTATTGTGAATATTGATGTAAATAGAGTTGACGTTGATGTTTGTGGTAGGAATGTGTTTGTTTTTTATGTATGAGGATGAAAGTTATCTAGAGGAGCAGCCGAGGCGATTAACAGAAGAAAGTCAATGGACCAACACAGTTAAGGTAATGAATAGCTTTTGTAGGTTTCACAGCATTCTTGACGCCCAATTCGTGAGGCTCGATTCGAAAAGCGTAGTTCACGGATTTTGTAGGTTTCACAGCATTCTTGGCGCCCAACGTGGGGCTCGAGTTCCAAATAAAATTTTGTGATTTTATTCCAGGAAACTGGCGTTCTGAGAGAGAGTTTCTGTGTGTGTATAAATTTAAGAGTATTTTAGAGTGTGTAGAGTGATTAGAACGTATGCAGAGAAAAGAGTGGTTAAGGAGTCAAGGAGTGGAAATTGGAAGTGACGATAGTGCATTGTGTGAGAAAAATTCTAAAATGGAAGAAGCTGGAGGCAGTAGAGATCAGTCGAGGACGGAATCAGGGGATCAAGGAAACGAGATGATAATGAGAATGCTAGAGAGAATGAACGATGAATCTAATAGAGGTAGGGAAGAATCCAATAGAAAATTAGAACAGCTAAGCGAAGAATCTAATAGAGCGAGAGAGGACTCAAATCGAAAATTTGAGCAAATGAGTGAAGAATCGAATAAGAAATTTGACCAATTAAATCAGGAATTAGGGGATAAAATAGAAAAATCGACGAGAGAATTTACAGAATTTAAAAATTGTCTTACCGTGAAAATGGGGGAAGTAGAAAATAGGGTAGATAAAAATGAACGTGATATTACAGGTCTTCGACAGGAAATGGGACATTTAAGGTCCGAAGTACGCATTTTTTGTGAATAAGAGATTAATGTAAAAATGACTGAAGTGACAGACTCATGTAGGGATCAGTTAGGCAGGGTAGAACGCGAAGTTAGTGGTATCAAATACAACATGTCAAATTTAACGGGGGATGGTCCCAGATTTTCTACAGGTGGAGTATCATTGGACCAACACATGAAGTTTTATGGCGATAACAGGGTAAATCCACAAATTTTTATTAATAGTGTAAGAAATCTAGTGGGAAATTTATTTGACGAACAGACTAAACTGAATACGATAAAGGCTTTATTAAAGGACAACGCAGAAGCATGGTACAATTTAGTAGGACAGGACATAGACACCTACACGGACTTTGAAGACAGATTTTAAAGCACTACTGGAGTGACCACAGACAAGATCAGGTACGAGACGACTTAATCACAGGAAATTTAAGGAGAATTTTCAGGAAGTAGGAGCAATATGCTATACGCAAGTATAGCATAGCAAAGCAACTGAACCCACCACTGACGGACCGACAAATTATTAAGTATTTATCACGACACTTCGAGGTAGAAATAAGACAACACGTAGCACTACAGAACATAGTGGACAGAGAAATGTTTTTGGAATACCTGCAGAGGTACGACGACGTAAGTAGTGGACGACCTCGGGATAATAGGGAAAGACAGATCAACACAGTTAGGTTTGACAATAGACGGGACAACTATGCTAGAAGGGGGAATAATTACGGATACCAGCGACAGAATTGGGAACAGCGACGACCGTACGTTAGAAGTAATAGTTTAGGAAGGGGACCTGCGCCGAGACCGGAACCTACCAGAAGGAATAGTTCACCGGACATGAGGGGGACTGCTAATACAGACACGGAACGAGTGGAAACGCCTAGGACATACGCTGAGGTGACGGCTAGACCAGGACCGAGTAGGGAAAACAGACCTGGACAGGATTTTAGAACGCGACAGACCACTAGATTTCAGTGTAAATGTATATGAACATCCACGTGAATTTTTCAAAATTGAGGAGGAAGTAGAGCCAGAAACTGAGGAAAAATTATGTTTGCCAATTATTAATTTAGAAATTTTTGAGAATAATGTAGAAGTATTACTTGATACAGGGGCAGAGGCGAGTTTAGTATCGGAGGAATTCGTCAGCAAAATTAGGGATAAGGTTTGTGATAGAATTATGCCTATAAAGCGTAGCCATTTAGTAGCTCCAAATAAAAAGAAGTTTGCTGTAGTAAATAGTGTTGTGGTGCTTAGGATAGATATAGGAGATTTAAGCTGTGAACAGGAGTTTGTAATTGTACCTGGACTGAAGTTTCAGAGCATTTTAGGTGTTGACTGTATGATGAAGTTAGGGGTTTTGATAGATATGGAACGGAAGGTAATAAGGATTAATGATAGGGTAGTGCCATGGAAGGGCAGTTATGAAGTCACAGAGGATGACACGTGGTTTAGTATTAATGTAGTAGAGGTAGAGGATGATGAAGGTAAACAGATCAACACAATAAGATGTCCAGAGGATAGGAGAGTAGAGGTTCAAGCTTTAGTACAAAACATGCAGAATTAGTGGGGGTAGAAGCAACAGCAGCAGATCGGGAGCAGGTGAAGGCAGAATTATTTGTGATGAGGTTAAGTGGCAAGTTTGTTTTTAATAAAGTAGATTTAAGGAATTCATTCTGGCGGATTCCATTACACAAGCATTCTAGAAGGTACATAGGAGTTTCCGTAGAGGGAAAAATCGATAATTTTAAAGTAGTATCGTTTGGTTTGTCGGCAGAAAAGAAAATAATAATAAATAAGAAACAGACAAGTTTAGGGACTGAAGAAGAAGTAATATTTAAGAGTAAGGATAATAAGTTTATTGTATGTGAGATAACAGGGATGATAAGTATAGATATAGAAGGGGGAGAAATAGGGATGAAGAGTATTAGGATGGTGAGAAGAAAGACTTGGAGGGTCAAGAAGAGAGTTAGATTTAAATAACTTAATGAACAAAGGATAGAGATAGGTGAATTTTAGTATAGATATAGAAAATAAAGCTAAGTATAGGATAAATATGGGAGATAATTAGAAATAGGTTTAGGATGAGACAAAGATTAAATGTAGAAAGAAAATAAGATAGGTTAACTATAGATATTTCATATAAGATTAGTAGAGAGTTAGGAATAGAGTAAGAGTAGGATAGGTATATAGGATTAGGTAGGGGGAAGTGAAGTATAGGGAAGATTAGATAAAAGTTAGGAATAGGATAAGTATATAGGATGTATATAGGATTAGATTGATAAGTAGGATGAAGTTAGGGATAATTTCAGTTTATAAAATTAGGTGAGAGTTTGGAATAAGATAGGGATATAGGACAGGTGTAAATAATTTTTTGATTGGATAAGTTAGGTAAGTTAGATAGATAAGGGTAGAGAGAGATAGGCATTTTTTTGTAAATTTTGTTTGCGGTTTAAATATTTTATATTTGAATTCAAATGAGTGGGATTATTTGTATTCAAATAGGGGGAAAATACTCATATTTAGACCAGGGTAGAAAATTAAATAATCACATCAAATAATTTTAATCACTGTGTAGAAGCTTTTGGAAAAGGTACGCGTTATTAGATAACAGCGTGAAGCATAAAAATTCATTGGTTTTATTAAAATTAAGAAATTTAAATTATTTATAAGACGCTTTATATAAAAGGAAGCAGTATTAGAAAACTTTACGGGTAATTTAATTATCCCTAGTAAAGAAACAAATAAAAATTACGTGCAAAATTTATATTAATTAACTCTATTTTAAGTAACCGGTATTAAAACGTACAGATAATAATTAATATTTAGTTAGGATTCACTAAAATTTAAAGGGTATTAATTTTAATTGAAGTTAATTGAACCGTTAGTAACATATAATATCTATAAAACTTGTAAAACCCAATAAAATAAAGCTCTGAGAATTAATATTATGTTTGAACACCTGCGTAGTTTAAAAGTCACGTACGGCGAAAATGTTGCAGATAATTAATGGTTACAAAGAATCTTGGAGAAACCGTGGCTTAATATTCACGAGAAGGTGCGATACGGGGTTATTTAACCCAGATAGTCCACATGGACTGAAATAATCGATAATAAGGAATATCAATTTGCACTAATAAGAACAGGGTAGATAGAGACAGATAATAGGCGCAAGACCGAGACACATATAGTAAAAAGGCGTGAGTAGAGCAACGTCATGGGGTTGCGATTGGTTGAAAGTAAAGGCAAAATATCAGAGGTAGAAACAACAATTTCTGTACAAAATTAATTAGTTATTCTCGGACATGTTTGCGTGCCGTGTGAGAATTTCTGAGATTTTCAACTGGCGAGTACAAAATTCGTAAAAACCGACGCGCGGGCTACGGAATGGGAACATATAATGACGAAATTCTAGAAACTGGCCGTTTTGGGGAACAGACCGACAGACAGGCTAACCGCTATATATACGGAGGTTAATATGAACAAGCTCTCTTAGATCTTCGACTTGATTGAACGCGTTAAACAGTGCTTTTTAGTTTTCCGGTTTTAATATTAAATAATTTAAACAGTTTGCTCGAATATGTTTGTGATTTAAAACAGCTTGTTCTTTACGTGCTACAATAAATGTACTTTAGTGCACTTAGAAAAGAAGATACAAGGTAATAAAGTTTAGTATCACTGTACCAATTGGTAAAAAAAAATTTACAACGACAAATATATACACAAAAGTAGGCAGTTTTGGCGTATATTGGTGAAAGTAGTATGAAGTTCTTTGTTATTTTTCGGGGGTATTAATACTTAAATGGTGCATAAACGTGTCTGGATCCACAAAACAAGGTTCAGATATACACAGATTAGTTCCGGAAAAGCCCTGAAACAACTTTAAATAAATGGTGATGGAGAAAATTTTAAAGCGTTGAGAATCAGAAGCCATAAATATAACCCAGTTGGAATGGTGTAATTAACAAAGGGACGATGTACATGGAAGCTACGAGTGCAAGTAACCTTCAGGTAAATTATACTATTTTGTTTGAACTTTGATATTTTGTGTGTGTTGAATAACTTTATAATTGATTTACTCAAAATGGACAGTAGTGAAATTGTACTAACAATAATATTTTAATTTTAAGGTGAAATTTGCTTGTTTAAGTAGAAAGGGTATTTAGTATTGATGTTCTGGATTATGATGAAAATTTAGGGTATGTCTTTGAGCTCAATTAGACGAACCTGGTTAATTAACGTAAAGGGTGGTAGATGCTCCTTTGTACTCTGCATATATTGTTATAGTAATTAGTAGGCATCCTACAAGGACTTTAATTCTGGATGCACATTAAAATGATAATAAATTTAATTTTGAAATTTTCCGATATTAAAATTTATGCTGAATATTAATTTTGAAATTTTAATGTATTGTGAATATTGATGTAAATAGAGTTGACGTTGATGTTTGTGGTAGGAATGTGTTTGTTTTTTTATGTATGAGGATGAAAGTTATCTAGAGGAGCAGCCGAGGCGATTAACAGAAGAAAGTCAATGGACCAACACAGTTAAGGTAATGAATAGCTTTTTGTAGGTTTCACAGCATTCTTGACGCCCAATTCGTGAGGCTCGATTCGAAAAGCGTAGTTCACGGATTTTGTAGGTTTCACAGCATTCTATATATATATATATATATATATATATATATATATATCCGGCACTTAATCTTTCAGATGGTTTTGATTGACAGGGACAAAGATTATACATTTAAGAGTTATTTTGATTACAATGGGAAAGCTCTAGAATGGTATTTGTATAATTTCTGGTACGCTTTAGAATAGTCTAGAAATCTTGAATATGTACATTAATTGCCGTCCTGAATATTGGAGTTTAGTTCTATTTAAAGCTTTGATTACAGTATGTTCTACTTTAAAGCCTTGAAGGTGTGTTATAGTTTACAGTTGATAAAATTATAGTAGTGATTATATAAATTAATAATTAGTTCCTTGGATAGTTAATTATAGTGCTTTGATAGTAATTTAGAAGATAGCATCGTAGTGCTAATAAGATCATACTTGTACGTTTAGCGAAACCAAATTATTGTAAGAGCTTTTGAAAAGCTCCATTGTAACTACGATTTGTTAAAAAAGTTTGTATAGTCGGTTAGAAAATAAATTATTATTGTTATTGCAAATTGAGTGTTCGTTATTATCTAGTAGAATTTGTTATAAAGAATTATACATCTCCAAGAAATAAAACGTTAGGTCGGTATTAGAATATCTTTTATAGCAAATTTTCCTTAACAAAATCCAAATAGCAAACAGCAAACTATTTAAAATAGAACGTCCTAAATCTTAATTTAAACGACAATCCAGTAGTGTAAAGTTGCTGTTACTAAAAGAGATTCTTGATCCTAGTAAGACCTCAAAACGCTAAAGGCAAAATCCTCTGTATTTATTAATTAAAAACCAGAGAGTAAAAGCCTACCTAAAGCAGAAAAAAGAAAACCAGCCAACCCTTATTATTTCGTAAAATCCTTACAAGTTTAATTTTAATTGCAAAGTTTTCCCATTTTTAAGTTACAACGATTTGAGTTCTCATTTCGCTGTGGCTATATATTATATTGACTTTAACATTTTTTATTCAGTAAAGAAAAGATTAAAAAGCTTAATGTAACGTGTTGTTATCAATTATTCGAGACACCACAAATTCATTTCATGACGTCACGTTGCTATGGAAATAACTTCTATCTACAGCATCATCCCTGCAATTTAATCTTGTACTTAATATGTCACGACCTTCTCAAATGAAGCGAGAGCTCTATTGATTTAATACTGAAACTTTATTATACCGCTCATTAATTTCTTAAGGGCATTGAACGTTAGAACGAAGATCTATTTCAAATTTGCAGGCGATGCACTTCAGTTGTAGTAGTCATATGCCTGGCAAAACGTTAAAAACTTGACAATTGTCAGATATGATTAAGAAAAATGTAATCGTATTTGTACGTTGGTGATATACAAGATTTAAATTAATACAACTGAATTATTTATCATGGAAACAAACTCAGTTAAATAGAGTATCTGAGTACCATAGGATGATTACAGGTTAAAATCGACTGAATCTTGATTTTCCTTCTTTCAATTACTTCCTCGCTTGATTAATGAAACCTGTCTCTTTATTACCAAGAAGAATGCTTTAGTGTGTGAAAAAAAGCATTTGAGTGATAATGAATTAGAAAAGTTTGCCGACGTTTTTTTCCTTTGAGTAGTCAGTTGTTCGATCCGCCCCTCCGTACCAGTGGTGTCATGATGCTCCGGAATCGCCGAGGCACTACTTCAGAGCATCGGGTGCAAGTTGTTAGCAGGTAGGATGTCTTTAATATAGGTATTGATGTTATTTCAATTTCTGTCGCTCTCCAGCATGTTTTCTACTATTTTTGTAAGCGTGATTTATTGCCCTACTTTTAGTTCTGCCTCCTTCTTCTTGCCGGTCCACCTCCTGCAGGCAAAGATCGTGTGCTCAGGTATGTCCACCACTTTACATTCCGCACATTGGTGATTATTTTTTCAGATGGGCCTTAAAACACCCTTCACCGCTAAGAAATTGGGAGAGGTAGTAATCCACTTGTCCATCTTTTCTTTCGACCAACTATGTCGTCTTTTTTATAAATAACTTTGTCCGCCTCGCTTTGTTGGTTTGTTTTTTCCCAGCTTTCTTGTCAGCTTTTCATAACTTCGTTCTTAATGGCTTTTTCGTCTTATTCTTTTTTTTTGTACGTCCGTTCTCTTAGTGCCATCAGCAGATTTTTGGGTAGCAAGCTGTGAGACAATCACCTGTATCGCTTTCGTTGAAGTTGCGCGGAATCTACGTGCTATTCGCATGGCTATGCGGTCTTTTTATTATATTTTTGTATATTAGAGTGCTCTCTCCCATATTTGTGCCACGCACAGAATGATGGAGTGTACTACGGTACTCAACCACCTTCTTTTGTTCTCTATCGATCCCCTACGATTAGGAATAAGCCTTGTGGGCATGGGTATGTTTTTTCCGACTTTGTAGTGGTGTTCATCACATAAACCTTCATCTAGCCATACCCCACATATTTTAGTTCCTTGCTGTTGGTATTACTACACTGCCACCCCTGACGTTCATCTCCTTCATTCTTCTGCCTCCATATAGTATGATCTCCTCCGTTTTGTCTACTGCTAGCTTCAGTCCTCCTCGATTTTATTCTTAATTAATTAGAATGATATGTTACCGATAACCTCCACCTGTTCTTTCGTCTTATCTGTTATAACTATGGCGGTACAGTATGCATAAGGCGGCTCCGTGGTGTAGTTGGTATGTGTGTGACTACTATACCCAAGGTCCCGGGTTCAAATCCCGATACGGTCCGGTTGAAAAATGTTAGGCAAGCATTTTTCACAAAAATACGCCTTCGTTCGAATGAGGGGTAAAATGGAGGTCCCGTGTATGCGTGTTGTCACGCACGTTAAACATCCCTACCTTGCTTGGAACAGCAAGGGTTTGTCAAAATTCCAAATTTTCCAGGTAAAAAAAAACTCGCTTCCTGGCCATTGTAGTACCTTCGGGTGAAGCATTGCAAAATCAAATGTAAGGTATAGTATACGTAGCATACAACTTTTATTCACAGAAGGGGACCTAGCACCGACCTCTGAGGAACTCCACACCTTCCCTTTCTGAACCCGTATTGTTAAGGGGAGATTTTCCCATCCAATTCCGATGAGAGCCATCTGGCTATCAGATACTTGCACATCTTGCCAATGATGTTTAGGAGGTAGGCACGACTATATTTTTTTGTCGTGACATTGAGTTTTTTGGCTTTGCTATAAGCAACTGTCTTCCTTCCTTCCGTACTTCAGGTAACTCCCATGTTACATATTCTGTGTTTATTATTTCTAACACCATTTCCGGTATCATATTTACGATCTCTTTTGCAATTAGCGACGGGATTGGTCCGGGAACCTTGTTTCCGTTGATCTTCCTTGACGCTTCTTTGAATTTCGCAAGTGTGAAGAGTTCGGTGTTATTACACTCGAGTTTGACGTGCTTCCTGCTATTGTAATGCTGTATCGGGAAAACTGTTTGGCTATGTTCGTTTTTTTTTTCATCCGTAAGTGTTATTCATGGTCGCAGGTTTAGTTTCCTAGTTGCTACCTGGTACCCTAGTCTTGTTGTATCTCATTGCATAGTTTCCCCCGCGTCTCCTCTTTGATCTATGCTACAGCTTTTTCGAGTGTCCTCCTTCTCTCCGTGCATATTTCTTCTTCAGTGTGTGTTTTTCTGCAGTGCTTAATGTTTCGTTATTATTCACGCGAGTATTCTTCCTTTTAGCTTAGGGGAATTCGCTTCTTGCATCCACTACCTCTCTATTCCACCAGTATCTCTTTGTCCGAGTTCCGTGTTTTTTTTAACGTTTGGGTTAGCTCTTCCCTAAGTAGAAACGGAATGGAATAGCATGAAATCTAGCTTAGACATGGCGGCCAGACATATTCTGGGGTATACACAAAAAGAAAATAAAAAATCATGAGTAGTAAATGAAATTCTGAATTTAATAGAAGAAAGGTGAAAATATAAAAACAGACCAGACGAAGCAGTCGCATATGCTGGACTCAACCAGAGAGATGATTGAGCCTTGACTGAAGTCTTTTGAAAACAGAATCTGACCTATTTCCTATAAAATCAGCTGGAATATTCTTAATAGAATTAAAAGACGCCTTTGTTTCTTCACATTCCGTAAATAAATTTACATCATCATCTGAAAGATCTATCTGACTATTGGTTTTGCTTCCTTAGACATGAGTCTGCCTATAATTTTTCTCTTCCCTTCTGCAGGCGTATTTGAACTAATTTTTCTTATCAACAGCTCGTACATTAATTTTTCTTGCAGCAGATGAACCACTTTAAACGAATACATAATAAAAATTTTTAATGCGTAAGGGTTAAAATAAATTTATAATCCCAACCATCCCTCACAAAAAAGTACCCAAACAATAAATTCCTGTTTTAAAAAGAAAAAATTGTTAGCAGAATAAGTAAAATTTAAATGTTTTTAGTACACATATGTCATAGAAACTTAATGTATTTGAAAAACTCGGTGTTCACTTCTTAGCTAAAAATAGTAACTTAACCAAAAAGACACTTTGACTTTGCGAAACTAAAAGATAAAGATATCCAAGAAAAATTTGAAAAAAAGTCAGACGAAGTACTGGAAGATATCGGAAAAATTTCTGATACTAAGGAAGTAGAAACAGAATGGAGTAATATTATATCCCTCTTAGACATGGCGGCCAGAGATATTCTGGGATATACACAAAAAGAAAATAAAAACCATGGATAACAAAGGATATCCTGAATTTAATAGAAGAAAGACGAAAATACAAAATCAAACCAAGCAGTGGAAATTTCGAGAAACTGTGTTGGCTAACTCAGAATAGAGATCAGTGGAAGTACGCGCCCGACCAGTTCGAAGACGGAAAACCTAACGATAAATATAACTACAGTTGTTGGTTTTGCAATATTTTCAACTAATCCTGATTGTGCAGAAGAATTTAATGGAAAACTATTAATTCGGCAAACGATCAAGTGTTGGGAGATCTTGGTAGTCATAGGCTGCTTCACGGTGAAATAGGGGGTATATTTACAAAACAATAGAAGGGGAACCGATCTGTATCTAACAGGAAAGAGCAGCGGCTATGTTCGAAAACAATAAACAAGGACAAAATTGTTGGAAGCATATGTGTGGACACAGCACTGCACGCTTATGAAATAGGGGCAGCAGGAGAAGCAGACAGGAAAAGGAAGAAGCCTTTTGAAATGTCATGCTTCATCAACATGGACAGATAAAGTTAATAGCAAGGAGGTTATAGAAATAGTAGGGGAATACAGATATATGTCTGAAACAAAAAAAGAGGAGAAATAGAAGAGCAGGATATGTTTTCAGGCATTTTTAGTGAAGAGTGCGGGCTATATTACAAACAGGTATAGGAATAGAGAGGTAAATGTAGATCTAGATTAGAATATTGCACACAGATAGTGAAATATGCAAAGTGTGGGACTTTTAGACAACTGTGTACGTTAACTCAGAATAGGACACGATGGAGGTACGCGTCTAATCAGTTCCAGGACTGAAGACTTAATGGTGATGAACCAAAATGAAAATTGGAAGATATTTTTAAGCAGCAAGAAAATGATTAATTACATTAAAAATGAACTTTAAAGCAAACAGTACTCTAGGTTAACAGGCAAACTGCTCTTAAACAAGGTGTAATAATCTATTTCAAATGCATATCGTTTCAGGAATTTTCATTAAATTTCAGCATTACAAGCCTGTAATACGTAAAAATACTCATAACCTTAAAATATTATTTACAAAGTTGTACGGTATATAAGTTTTATTAAATTTATTTATACTGAGTTGTTAGAAATCTATAAGTGTAATTTAAAAGCTTAACTTAAATACTCATCTATTTGTTTTATGGTAGACAGCATACTAAAGGTCATCAGAAGGCAGAGTTCAAGAGTTTAAGTCCTTGAACCAATACTGCAAACAAACTGCTACGGCAAACGCCAACCACACGTGTGCTTGAAATACGTATCTACAAAGAAAGGCGATCCCCAACGTAGGCTTGAAGCCTTCCTGTGAAAGTAATAAAGCTGTTGAACTATTAGACGATGAATTATAATTCCAGATGCTCTGTCACGTAAACCGCATCGAATTCCGTTGATTTATACAGCAACCATCAAACCTAGAATAGCAGCGTCTGCACCTTAGGCTCAGGCTACCAACTCAGTTCGGTACAAATGTATGCTTTCCAGTAAGTTGAGAAAACCGAATTAATTAAACGCAGTTTTACAAATAAACTTATTTGTTAAACTGCCAACATTAAATTCTCAAATGCCTAAATTTCTTAATTATATGTCCTACAAATAAAAATAAAAACGTACCTTTCGAAATACAAATATAGGATTCCCCATTATTGTAATCATCTTAAAACCAATAAAACTATAATGAAAGTAGGAGAGCCGTAATCATCACTACAACGTCAAGCTCGCTAAGCGATTCTCAAAAGCCAAGACCAGATGGAGCCCTTCATTGTGGGCGAAACCATTGCTAACACGTGCTACTCAGCTGGTTCCCAGGTTAAGAATAAAAGTTATAACCTCTAAACGAGCAATTAAGCTGCTACAATATCAGAAGGCGCAGTCTACTGATGCTACGCAAACGTATAACATAAAGATTGTTACGTTAACTTTATGAAATAGAGCGATTCTGCATTGGTTTGCAACAACCTTAATTAAACATGCTAATTTAACCTCTTTTTATGTTATTCTCAAGTTATACAAGCTTAGCAAGTTCAATAAATACGTATTAAACAGTCCCGTATAGAAACTTCCCTCAGTATGTGGAATATATCCTTCATCGCGTTTATAAATTCTTTGAAATGTTTGCTTTCGTAACACCACTTCTAAAAGCTAGAAGCTCGCCTTATCAATTCCCTGTAAAACATTCTAACAGCTGCTTGTTAATTCCAATAGTTATTCGTTGAAGTTAGCAAACAGCTGGTCGTTAAAACCGCTTCCAATAGGTTCTTTGAAAGATTAAAACTTCTCGCTCATTTAAATACTTTAATTGTAAAATTCTATTTTGTTATCTGCACGTGTTCGGTCGCTCAAGTTTTATGGGTAATAAAATTGGTCTGCTAATTAAGTCATTCGTCGTATCTCCGTAGCGGGGGTCGATAATAATACAAACCTTTATTCATTCCTAAAAGTCAGGCAACTAATTTTTCTAGACCGTATGTCAGGTTGCATACTAGCTTAGATGTTTTAAAATAAATTTTGTTTTTCCCATTCTAACAACGAAATTCAATGGATTTAATTATCGTATTTTGCCTTTGTTATTGCTGGCATTCTAGGAATGTATCACCATTGTTTGGAAAATATATTGTTGCTTGCTTTTGTAGAAGATTTAACATTCTATTGCTGGGAATGATTTTATGTTATTTCCCCAGTAGTTCTGATTTTGTATAAATACAAACCGAGCGTTTCAAATGCTCTTACTTATTCGACTCCGCTTTTACTTATCTGGCTCTTCGGTATACGATTCTAATGCTATACAACGTCCTTTGAGCGTTGTAAAGTCACGATTTTAAAATGCGTTTTGTACATAGTGTACCAGTATAGTTAAAGTGTTAGTTCAAGTACATAGCCGCAGACACATGCAGCGGCATTTCCTCATCTTAAGGTGAGAGAAGATAGCTAAGGTACAGTGTATTTTTCTGTTTGCTCTATTTATGTTGCTGTTTTGGTTTTTGGTTGATTCCGCAATAAATTGCAGACAGTACATTATCAAATGTACGCTCAGAACACGATCGATTATGTACATTATTCTTAAAGCTTGCGTTAGACCATGTTTTGTTTATTGTTTACTTTTCTGTGTAAATTAATGATAGCGTCACCAACTTGCTAGATAATACTTGTTTACGCTATTTAAAATTTAATATTAAGTTCTTAACTCCGACGAGGTGCACTTCCCAAAGCAGATATTACTGTATTATTTCTTGCATGAATACTGCATTATTAATTGTACATATTTAGGGCTGGAACATGTAAGTATTCTTGCATGTTTATATGTATCTATTATTTAGATAATGAGATTTTATTCTCGATATTTTAAAATGTTTAGGTTTATACTGTAATATATGTAAATTGACGCTTTATTTACATCACGTTATAATGCACGATTACGTTAATGTGTGTTTTTGACTTTGGTAAATTTTCTTTTGGGACTGTATGTTTTACTTACACATTGTAATATAGCTTTTTAATGAGGTTTCCAATTTTTTCTTTGTACATCACCCAACCCACTCTACGACGTTTTTGAGTTAGCCCGAACTCTAATTCTTCGATTCTATCAGTATGTCCCTGTTTTGTTGCAGTATTCGGTGTAGGCGATTTTCTTTCCTTACTTTGCTGCTTTCTTTCTTGTCTGCACGGAATACCGTAACAAGATGCGCTCAAAAATGAACAGTGGTTTTACATACAGAGTAAAACTCTTAATAATACAAAATTGAGAGAATTAGCTTTCTAAAAAGTATCATCTAAACTTTTTAGAAATGGCTATTTGGTGAAGATATGCAAATAAAAGTTACTCTGTGTTTATGTGTCTTGTAACATTAGTGGCAGTGAGCCGGTTAAACATGCTACGTACCTAGACGTAGCTGGAAGAAAAGTAAATACCATGCTAACTACCAACCGCGGAGAGTGGGGGGATTTACCTACATACCAAAAAAACAAACAAAAAAAGCACGTCGCCCACGATTATCTTTTAACAATAAAATAAATTAAAATTTCTTGACTCACATGGACAAAGAAAGGTATTAAATTTAAGTTATATTGTAAAAGACAAATTTTATCATGGATCCACGAAGTGTGCATTTCGTAGCTAACATGTAATAAAACTCATTGGAAAAAAAATAATGCTTAGATTTTCACAATAGCAAGTGTGTTAAATTAAAGTATTCAATGTAGATTTTCTCAATAGCACGTGTGTTAAATTAAAGTATTAAATGTAGGCTTTTTTCCATACCAAGTGTGTCAAATTAAAGTATTAAATGTAGACCAAGTTGTAGTAAGAATTAAAGAAATATAACCCGAAGCACTAGCGAAGCTAGCTTTTAAACATGTATGGTGAACGGGTTTCACAACATCAACCCTGATAAATAATAATCTCGATGTGCATAAAAGAAAACAAGTCACATACCTCTATGCGTCGGGATGCTTATTTTGCAAGTCATCGGGGGTGAGTCAGAACAGCAACGCCATGCCAGTCAGGAGCCATTCACCCTGCCATCGTAGCTGTTAGGTGCAGCAGCGGTCTACAAACAAAAGCAGTTGGTCTATGTCAAGGATCAGTTGGGCCTACATAAACCCATTTGACCTCCAGCTAAGAGCTAAAAAGAGAATCTGATTAGAATGGGTAAGCGTGGGAAAACTCACCAATACACGAAAGATACCTCCTACTTGTCGAACAAAAAACATGCATCGCTTTTGAAGTACTGGGACGAGTAATGTAGAAAATATTTCAACGCACAAGCTGCAGAATCGAATTAAAATCGGTTCAAATAACACGAGTTCTAACTGCACGCCTCGCGTTATCAAAGCGCGATAAAAAAACTGGAAAACACGCTATCAAATAATAGTAGGATATATGATTTCGACACAAGAGAAAGCAATTATCCGTTATCGGAATGTTTAACAAATTAACGGATACCTAAAACAAGGTATTGACTATTTAATGTATCGAATAAATTTTCGTTTTAGAATGAATAGATTTGAAAAAAATGTTATGATTGCCTGTACTATTGTAACGAGGTAAAAATACAGGATGAGGTTTTGAATAGAAATAGAAGCAAAAAGGACGTATTTGAATCTATCGTCGAAAGTAAACGTAACAAACACCTAACCCTTGCAGAATAGGACTGCGTTCGTTACTGTTCGCAATTTCCAGTCATTTATACTCCGGTGATCATTTTTTATTTAGATTTATTAAATCACCTTGTTCTTGCATTGTCCCTATCAACTGTTGTTCAATATCACTTGGTTTAAGTTCGGTCCTAATTTTTGAACGCTTTATTATTGTATTATAAATTTTCGTTGGTATTCAAAAAGTTTACAAATTTGACTATTGATATAACAATTCTTTTCTTTAAGTTTTGGGTTCAAGTATGTCTTGCGTTCTCAAGTTGAATTTCTTCTTGCTCATACAGCTGTTTCCTAAATTCTTTTTTCGGGCATCTATTTTTCAAAACTGCCTATCTTACGATTTAACTGATTCATTGCCAATTTTTTGCTTGAGGTTCCTCACTCAATATATCGTTTTTTCTCCTTAAACTATTATTAATCATTTGCTCCTAATGCCTTCCCACCTTGAAGTGTAGAACTAGATTAATTTAATAGATTTACTTATTGATCGTTCCGCTATTGCCAACTACTAGACCAGATAATGGTTCAAGATTTGTTATTTACACTTAGAACCGAATTGGAGGCTCAAACTATCGGTATTAAAATAATCTTTCCTCAAAAACATAACTTTTGAATCAAAATACATCGACATATAAGATGATCTACCCCTCAGTTAATAAAAGTAATGATGTTAATAAATTACAATTATATCGAAACTACTTGCGGTCAAACAGTTTTACTCTCGCTTTACAATGCACTACTTACTCTTATTTATTTATGGGGAAAAAACATTCCTTAGTGCTGGTAGCACTGCTATTAAATAGTGTACTTCGATTTTATTATAGCTGGATATTAATATATCACATTCTAGAATTCTCTAGATCTAGTTGTAATGGAGCATATATCATTATAACCCTTTAGAGCAGAGTTAATGTTACCTTAATGGTCTTTAGTGGATTTGCATATGATAAATAGAGTTAACAGTTACAGTATTAACGACAAACAGTAATTATTTATGTTACTCTTGTGCAAGTTAATTCAACTAATCCGGATTATTTTATACCGCCATGACTACATCACTACCGTCAGTATATTACTCATGTCCTACTAATTTACACCAGAACTTAGTTGATTGCAAATAATAAGGTATCTAAGTCGAATTCTATAAATAGTTTGTTTACTGTTTATTGACCACGCATGTTACCATAAAATAGTGACCGAATTTCGACTACACTGAAATTTACATAGATTCGGCATATTTAGCGTAAGAAATTAAGAAAAGCCACTAAGTTTCTAGAAATCGTAGAACAGGAAGGGAATTTGCAATTTTAGATTAATTTAAGAACTGTATCAACTTATTGCAATAGAAGGGGGTACATCCAAACACGTGAACGCAATTTCACAGTGGACCGAACCCACAAGACCTAAATTAAAACTTAATTTAGATTGACCATCAGTTTCCAAATTTTTTAAAATCATTAAAAATTGAATAGCCATTCTATAATTTCTAAAAAATAAGATCTAAAATATCCCTATAGTAGGGGACAAAGAATACTACAACAGTAAGCCTGCTTATCGTATAAGGCGATTAAAAGGCGCAGCAAGGAACAGCAGCCTTGCTGGCCAAAAAATATTGGAGGAGAGTCGGTTGGTCTCAGGCGATCCTCGATAATTTACAAGGTTGTAGAGGGTTGGCCGTGACGGATACCGCTTTTGCTAAAGTCTTTTAAAACTGCGTTGTGGAAAGATATGTGAACCTACCACAATATTTCCCACGAATGCGTGGCCTAAAGCACGAAATATGTATGATGGAGAGCTCACAAGTAAAATTCTTGTCCGGTGGTAAAATATCCCCTCATTCGGATCTCCGGGAGGGGGTACTTGGGGCTCGTCATCGTCATCGTAAGAATTTAAAACAACAGTTCGATTTAGTGATAGGGACTTGGAATGTAGGGTCATTACTTAGAGTAAATAAGTTAACGAATTTATTAGTCGAAATGAGAAAAGGAAAGCTGGACATTTTAGGTATTAGTGAGGTGAGATGGCCAGATATTAATGACTTTTGAAAAGATAATTATAGAATAATTACAACTTCTTCAACTAATGGACAGGCAGAGGTAGGAATAGTGTTAGGTAAAAGATTAGGACGTAAAGTTAAAGAGTACTTACAATTTCCTGATAGAATAATTATGGATAGATTGAGAACGAAACCCACAGACACTCTTTTAGTACAGGTTTAATGCCAACAACTCAGTACGAGGATGAAAAATTGGAAAAGGTATACGAGGATATAAATAGTATAGTGAGAAAAGTAAAGGGAGATGAGAATTTAACAGTTATGGGCGATTTTAATGCGTCAGTAAGAGAAAATGGGTAGGAAAATTTGGGTAAGGTAGACGAAATGACAGAGGAGAAAGATTAGTTGAGTTTTGCAAGGAACATAGATTAGTAACTGTAAACACGCTATTCAACAACATGTTAGAAGAAGATATACCTGGAAAGCGCCAGGTGATCGGACTAGATACCAAATAGATTATATTTTTGTTAAACA
This sequence comes from Platerodrilus igneus, assembly GCA_036346225.1. NCBI lineage: Eukaryota > Metazoa > Arthropoda > Insecta > Coleoptera > Lycidae > Platerodrilus > Platerodrilus igneus. Next base: position 2,937,707 of record JARFIW010000932.1, on the reverse strand, counting down.
AAGATTTAGAGGCCAAGTTAAAACTGTTGTAGTTATCCAGGGGCTGACATAGATAGCGATCATAACTTAGTTAAAATGAAGTGTAAGCTAAAATTCAAAAAATTGAAAAAGTTAAGAGAGTTAAGAGAGAGGGATGGGATCTAGGTAAGCTTAATGATAGTGAGGTAAAAGAGGAATATAAACAAGTATTAGATAATAAGGTCAAAGAGATAGCTATAGGAGGGAACGTAGAAAATAGATGGAAAGAAATAAAAAGGGCTGTACATGATACAGCAACACAGACTATAGGTAAGAAAAAAATGGAAGCGAGAAAACCCTGGGTAACAAAGGAGATATTAGATTTAATAGAGAATAGAAGAAAGATTAAACCTTTCAGAGAATTGGATAGTGAAAGCAAGCAAAAATATAATAGAGTTAGAAATAAGATAGTACATGAGTGTAGAAATGGATGGAGGAGAATTGTAAGGGAATACAAGATGAATTGAGAGTAGGTAAGACAGACAGGGCTTACAGGGCAGTTAAAAATTTTTTCGGGGAAGATAGAAAAAATATAATGGTATTAAAGACGAGAATAATGAGCTTCTAATAAATAAAGTTGAGTTAGCAGATAGATGTAAGAGATATTTAGAAGATTTATATAAGGGAGACGATATGGATGAGTTAGAGAACGACCAAGAAGAGGGTGTAGAAATAGGGTTCTTAATATTAAGAGAGGAATTTGATAGAGCTGTTAGGGATCTTAAAATAAATAAAGCTCCAGGGATAGACGATATACCCACAGAATTAGTAAAATAAGCAAGTTAGAAAACTTTAGACAAATTATATGAACTAGTAAAAGTAATATATGACATAGGTGAGGTCCCAATAGATTTTGAAAAAAATATCTTTACCTTAATCCCAAAAAGTTAGGAGCTGATAGGTGTGAGAATTTTAGAACAGTTAGTTTAACTTCCCACGCTTCCAAAATACTAACAATAATAATTAAAAAAAGAGTAGAAGGTTTGACTGAGAATTATTTAGGCGAAGACCAATATGATTTTCGTAAAGACAGAAGGACTAGAGAACCGATACTAATGATTAAAGTAATTATCGAAAAAAGATTACAAAAAAATAAAAATTCATTTCGCGTTTGGAGATTTAGAAAAAGCATTTGATAGGGTTAATTGGATTGCGATCTTCAGGGTTTTGCGAAAAATATGATTCTCTCATAGGGATAGAAAAATTATTTACAGTCTATATAAAAACTAAAGCGTAGTAATTAGATTTGATGAAATAGAAAAGGAAACTAAGATTAGAAATGGTGTTAGACAGGGCTGTATACCATCTCCCTTGATTTTTAATGTTTATATTGAGGAAGGTTTAAACTTAGCTAGAGAGAGAGAGAGAGAGAGAGAGAGAGAGAGAGAGAGAGAGAGAGAGAGAGAGAGAGAGAGAGAGAGAGAGAGAGAGAAAGAGATAGGTATTAGTGTACAGGGACAGAAAATGGACATGTTACTTTTTGCAGATGATATAGCCATTATAGCAGAGTCTAGAAAAGAGTTAGGAGAGTTTTTAAATATTCTAGAGGAGATACTACAGAGTAATTGTAGTATGAGAATTAACTCAGGAAAGACAAAAATAATGACAAGTGAGTTATAGCCTAGTTTTAAACCAAAACTAAAAATAGGTAATACTAAGTTAGAGGAGGTAGATGACTTTTGCTATTTAGGTAGTATAATTACAAAGGACGGACGCAGCAGAAGGGATATAGTAGCTAGAATAGCTCAAGCTAGAAAAATGTTTCTAAAAAAGAAAAACTTACTGATAGCTAATAGTATTAGTTTAGATAATAGAAAAAGTTTCTTAAAGTCGTACGTATGGAGCGTACTATTATACGGTAGTGAGACTTGAACAATTAAAGAGGTAGATAAGAAAAAGATAAAAACTTTTGAAACTTGGTGTTATAGGAGAATGTTAGAGATTAGTTGGACAGATAGAGTAACAAATGAGGAAGTTTATAGAAGAATAGGTGGTGAACCCTGTATGTGGAAACAATTAAAGATCAGGAGAGATAGAATGATAGGACAGCAGTTAAGACATGAGGGACTATTTAGTAAGGTCTTAGATTATAGACTACCAAATAAAAATAGAGTAGGAAGGCCTGGACAAAGCTATATTAGTCAAATTATTAGAGATTTAGGTTGTGAAGGGTATGTAGACCTTTTTAGACTAGGTCAGAATAGAAAAGAATATAGGGCTGCGTCAAACCGACCCTAAGTAAGTTCAAAAACAAAACAAAAATAAATGAAAATCAGTTAACTAAATGTCACCATGACATAACTTTGGTGTCTGGCGCGTTACGAGAATTTTCAATTACCTTTTGTTTTCTAGTGTAGTAGTGAAGAAAGTATTGCGGTGTCTAATAAGGCGGTCAACGAGTTTTGAAAAATGGAAAAGTTTGAGAGCGGGAGGGGGCAGTTAGGATATACGTTTATGGAGGTCTTATGAGTTTTCTGTAGTTTGGTCCAAGGGTATGTCTGTTGGTCCTGGATTAGTTTAAGTTTCCTAGTATTTGTTATCAGGACTCTGTAATGGCGTCTGCCTGTTGTGTAGGTAGGGGACAGGTTGCGCGCTAACATTGTGTCTCTGTTGGCTATTCGAGTTGTTTTTTTTGAGTTGTAACAGTGGGTGTCTTGCGGTAATAAGTTGTTACGTTCACCATGTTGTGGCTCGTGAAGTATAATATCTTCGTGAGATGAAATGTGAGGCTGCGGTGATGATGATTTGTACTATGTCGCAGGCTAAGATGTGGGGGTCGCTGTCAGTTCAAGTTCAAGGGGGTGAGATTCGAATAAATTTAGTTAGGGATTTCAGATAAACGGGCCCGTTAGCTTTCTGAATATTGAAGATGGATTCTTCCGATAGGATCTCGGTGAAAGGATAGGAAGGATATCGGAAGTTATGGGATTATAATCACGGGTCTGGAGGATGTTGAATACTTTCCAGGAACCAAGTAGGTGTTAGTCCGATGTGGTAGTGGTTATTAGGTCTATGTTGGAGTTATAGTTTTGGATTCCCAAGTGAGGATAAACGAGTATGTGTTTTGGGTGTAGAGGTGGTCGGCATTATCATTACACCACAGTATTGGCTTGGCGTACATTTCAGCTGTTATAATAACCAGTTTGTCACCTATTTGTATAAGTATATTGTCCAGGTGGTGCAAATATTTGTTAATATTTATGCTGTACTGGAGATATACGGATATTAAGTAGCTAGTACCAAACATCCAATCAAGTTCAACTACTGTTGTATGTGGGGTTAAGAGAGAGGCGAGGTAGAAGGTGTCCACGAGGGGATCAGTAATGATAGTGGCTGAGGTAAACTTAGGGTCGGGTGGGTTAGGATGTATGTAATTGGTTACTTTGGATGGTAGGTTTAAAGTTAATTTTGTTTTGAATTAAGTAGGGTACTTGTACAAAGGCAATAAAACAGCGTTGTACTTGAAGGTTATGGGATAGTTTTTGGATAGCAGCGCGTGAGTGTTGAGGTTTATTTCGATGGAGCGTAATTAGGCATGGGAATCGGCCGGCCCTAGCGCCCGTGTACGTGTTTGCTGTCCAGTAACCATAGTCCGTGTGCCGATTAATTCTTGAGCAGTTAGTGCATACGGGGCGGGGAGGCTGTGTGAAGATGTGGGCAATCTTTGGACCGCTAGAATCCGGTACAACGACCGCAGGCTGTGGAGAATGACAGGATTTGGCCGCATGGCCGAAAACGCTAACAATTAAAGCATCTAGTTACTACAACAAGGCTTCTAATACGGCAAAATTTGTATCCGATGAAGATGCAGGTGTGGGACTTAAGGTCTCTAGGTTTTTGAGACACGATGAGGATTAGATTACGGTATGCTCTGTTTTGGAGTTACGGATGGTAATGTAGAGTTCTGATCTGTATGTTGCTTCTGGAATGAGGAGGTAAAGTGAGTTTTGATGTCGTCCGTAAAGAGAGTTTCTTTATCCAGGTCAAATGCTAATAGTTGAGGTTATTGAGGTTTAGGTAAATGGACACTACAAGAATGTTGTGTTAAAGAAGATATTAAATATATGTTGGCTGGTTTATTGTAGGGATGGTAACGGCAGATTTAGTAAGGCGAATGCTGTGTATGTTCATATTGGGAAGTGAAGGGTGGAGGTTAGTTTTAATCACTTTGAGGAGTTCCGAGGGAGCGACTTTTGTAGAGATAGGTTCTAGAGTGATTATTTCAAAGGGCGGTATGGCTGGAAATGCGTTTTGTGAAGTTGACTTGGTGAAGGTGGCAGCGGCGTTTGTGTGCGGTTGCGATGAAATCTGTGGGTGCGCATTAGTTACCTGCGTAGCAGCTTGTAAGGCAGTGTCTAGGCATTTTTCCACTGCTTAAAGGGCAAAGTTTGCAGAGACCAAACGTTGTACGAGTTCATTAGCAATAAGGGCGATTTCTTCAAATTTTTGCAGCATAAAGTTTGTGCAGGAGCGACCGATTTTGTTTATATCTTTGAAATGTATTTTCGCATTTTATATGACTAATCCCGTGCCAAAAGAGTGATTCTGAGTTCGATTCTTTAAATAACTTCAGTGCAAATTTGACCAAGGTAACAGAGAATAATAATTCAAACAAAATGAACTCAGTTAACTTAAGGTTATATTTAGATTCTATTCCAATGTACTATAGTAATTATGCGATACTAGGTATTTTTATTACAGCATGCGAAACATTCCTAAAAAGTTTTTATAAGCAAGGAGAGAGAGGAGAATATGTGGTTATTAAGATTAATTACAAGTAAATTAACGGGTTGATTTAAATGATTGGGAAGATTATAGGAAAATATTGATTACTTATTTTGGCAACCAAAGAAATATTAAATGTTTATTTATGGATCAAGTAAATTTAAGAATGAAGAGTTACTTGAGACAGTTAAGTTATTATCGTTAGCTCTATGTATTCCGATCACAACCGCTTCCTGTTAAAGAAGCATGAGTACTCTAAAACGGATAAAACTTATTTGCGTAACGCAATTGAGAAAGGACTTGTCAAGACATCTGCGTCACAGCAAGAATTTCTTTCAAAAACTATAGTTGTTTTTGTAGAACAGGAAACGCGCAAATTGAATTGATAGACAAGAGCGTTGTTGTTTTTGTTTTTTACACCCTTATATATTTACTGCACTAAAAATGCCCCCCGCTCTGCCCTCCAAACCTCAACTACTCTTGGATAGTCTACCTTCAGTCTAAATCGACGCTTCGCCACTGTATATTATATAATAGATGTTACTTATTAATGGTGCTGTATTTGTAAGTAAAATTTGTTCTTGTATATACTAATTCGGTTATTGTAGAGAGTGTCTGCAAAGTTACACGACATAGCCTGATATCAAAGTATTATGTTTGCTTCTGATGCAGCCTGGTGACAAATTTAAGCAAACGTGTAATCGCGAAAGTAGTCTCGTACGAAATAAGCTTTTCATAGTTCTAATATAATGATGTTTGAAATTTTGTAGAAACCTTTGATTTTGGCGATCATACAATTGAAAATATTCTTAGGAATAAATTACTTCATAAATTGCTTAAATATTTTACACGCATAAATACCATTTAATTTAAGCTATAAATCATCTCACCCTTCGCAAGGAAATCAATCTGGACAAGGGTTCTGTACAGTCAGCAGATATTCTGTGATTCTTTTTATGAGAGGCCCCAAATTGCTTACATCTGCTACTGGCATAAAATTGTAAACTTAATAGATTCTGTTTATTGGGGTAAATTCCTTTTGATTATTAATGGTGCTTTTATTGCCAGTCTGGCTACGTCAAAGAATATGGCATTAAAACAGTATGTAGGTCAAATCTTAAATTTTGTATATAAATTTTGAAACTATACTACCTCAAAAGAATTAATGATTACTCGCAGAATGTTTATTGGGTTTCTTATTTCTTGTTTGCTTTCCCGGAAGCTACATTTTGTGTGTTTACAATACCAAAAGTTTTCGCTTCGATTAGCTTAGTATTTGACGAATTTAGGTTTCTCTTCAGTTAATTAGCAAGGAAGAAAGGTAAAACTTTTGGCAATTAAAAAGGAAGCGAGTTGGGTTTTATTTTATACCGTTTGAGGTTTTTCGTTCACTTTGCAATTCTAAGCTGAATAATATAGACATGCCCTGATTTTACTTACATATTGAGTAAATTAAGACAGCAGCTGAAAGACAATCCATTTAGCAATGCATTGCCAAATTGGAAGTCTAAAAACTACTACATTAATATGATAAACACTGAGGCAGAATCTCTAGCCAAAAAAAAGAACTCAGCAGTTAGTTGCATTCCTATATTCCAGGCAGTGTTTTGCATTCGCCCACAGTTGGTTTGTAGTTAGGAAGGACTGTACACGTTGGTTTTCAATAGTTTCTTTAACTAACTGAGATAAGTTACTGTAAATTACACTATATTCACCCTCGCACTCGACTAATAAATTATATTGTTATATTATTTTCTTTTAACAAAATAGAGACCCTAGAGCTAAAATTTTGTTAAGCCGATTCGCAGTGATTGATTGGGGTTAAGGAGGTTGATATAAATGTGTGATAAAAATATGCAAATTATAATGAAGGACCAATTGCTTTTATAGCAATAACGATAATGGTGGAGCGGTTATGTAATAACAAACAAAAACTACATCAAACTACTTAGTAAAGGGTATAAATACCTTAAGTCCTGCGCCGCTGGGGCAATAGACACTTTCACGCACAAAAGCTTTTACGGAGAACCAGAAACACGCACGAAAATGGTGTCGGTCTCGCTTTCAAAGCTCTAACACAACCGTCCTTTTCAAGGGTTCGAAGGCGACTTGCTTCTTTAAAGGCTCGAGTACGACTGTCACTTTATGCACTGTTATTGCCGGTATATAAAATGTTTCACTCAAACTGTAGGATGCACGCACAAAGTATTTATTGTCACAAAATACCGAATTGTTCGATGACGACGTAACATACCGCCCACCAAATTCATAGAATTTTGAAAAGGAGGGAAGTAGGTTGGGTGAAGGAAATCACATGGGATTTGACCTTGCTAGGAAAGGAGGTAACGAAAGATAGGGTGGTGCACTACAGCGAGCGATATTACCAACTATGCAAAAATAAAAATATATATGTAAATAAGCAAATATGTAAAAATAATATACTACTATACATGTAAAAATGTGTATATACATCTAAACATAAAATAAAATTAAAATACCGGTAGCGGCGCTAGTTTGACCAAAGGTCGTTTTAGTGTGCCATGTGCCGTTTTGACTTCAGCGACACGTATAATACCGTCCGCACCGGGAAAAGTATTAATAATACGACCAAACTTCCATTGAAGTGGAGAAAGCTGGTCGTCCTTGACGAGGACAATAGTGTCCTTTTCCACTTGTCGGACACCTACCTTAGAGTGCCATTTAACCTTCTGGTTCAGAGTATGTAGTACTCATGGCTCCAGCGAGCCCAAAAATCTTGGTGGAGTTTTTGCAGGAGTTTCCACCTGCTTTTAATGGTACAACGTTGGTTAAATGGTCCTCATCTGGTGGTGCAGAAAGAGGCTCCATAGTTAGGAAATGACCTGGTGTTAGGCAACGCAAGTCATTTGGATCCGAACTCAAAGCGCAGAGTGGCCTTGAATTTAGCACAGATTCAATTTGTGTAAGAACTGTGTACAGTTCCTCAAAGGTAAGTTTTGTTCGCCGATTACGCGAGATAGGTGTGTCTTTACCGACTTAACACCGCTTTCCCACAAGCCACCGAAGTGAGGGGCGCTAGGTGGATTAAACGACCACTTTATCCTTTCTGAGGTTACTGCACTATGCAGATAACTCGTAAGCTGACGATAGGCACCTACAAAATTAGTACCGCAATCGCTAAATATTTGAGAACAGCGTCCTCGACGTGCTATAAATCGTCGCAAAGCGGCAAGAAACGCGTCTGCCGACAAATCCGAAACAAGTTCAATATGTGCTGCCTTAGTGGCAAAACAAACAAAAATACAAATATAGGCCTTAAGAGTTTTAGAGCCTCGCAGGCGGTTAGCCTTTATTAAAGAGGGCCAGCAAAATCAACACCAACAATACTGAACGGTTTGATTTGGGTAATACGTGCTGCCGGTAGGTCTCCCATAGGAGGAGTTACCAGGACCGGTTTGGTACGAAAACATCTATGACAGGATGATAAATAATTTCTGATTGAATGTTTAATAGAAAGGATCCAGAAATTCTGTTGGATAAGATACGCTGTGGTATTAACACCGGGATGGCAATACCTTTCATGAGTTGACAGAATGATAAGTTCGGTTAATCGGTGCCGCTGAGGCAATAACGCAGGAAACTTTTCGGAATAGGAAAGCGAAGAATGTGTCAAGCGCCCACCTACTCTTAAGATGTTTTGTGGATCAACAAATGGAGAAAGTTTTCGCAAGCTTTTAGGTAATTTACGGTTTGCCTTAATCGAAGCTATTTCCTTTAAAATGTAACATTTTGTACATGCCGAACGATAATCATGAGAGCATTGTGTAGTTCAATGTCTGTTAAGGGACCCGTATGACGTTGAGCCATGGGTTTAGAAAATCTATAAATGTAAGCCACGATGCCTTGGATTTTATATAACGATGAAAAGCGACTTAGTAAAATGTCAATGACGTTTGGATCTGTTTGAGCGACAAATGTTAGGATCTTCTTTTCCGTAGTTACCTCAGCAATTGAGGTTGACAATGTTGGTTGAGGCGGCCACGAGTCACTAGGGTAGTGAAGCCATTCAGGCCCCGCCCACCATAGCGAACATGAGATAACCGCGCTTGGCATTAATCCCGAGATGCAGGATCAGCCGGATTATGCGAAGATTTAATATAAAACCATCGGCTAGGTGCAATGATTTCTTGAATGTGGCTAACACGGTTTGCCACAAAAGTTTTCCAACGAAAAGGTGGAGAACGTATCCAAGTGAGAGCGACCGTAGAATCACTCCACGCTGAAACATCGGAGATGTCAATCAAGCCTTGATAAGACCGAATGGTAAAAGAAAGTAAATCGGTTAATAAAACGGCGGCACATAATTCCAAACGTGGAATTGAAATGCGCTTAATTGGAGCTACTTTTGTTTTAGCGGTTACAAATTGTACAGTTATTTCTCCAGTAGTTTGATTTATGAACTGAAAATACACTACCGCTGCATACCCTACCTCGCTAGCATCGCAAAACCCATGCAAATGACAAGTAAAAGGATCCGAAGGGGGTAAACAACGTGGTAACTTTAATGACGATAATAACGGCAACTCTTCTTGGTATTGCTGCCATTGAGACGAAATGTCTGCTGGTGGGATGTCATCCCAATTTAAACCTAACATCCACAGATGCTGGATTAGGCGTTTTGCAAAAAGTGTTAGTGGGGCTAAAAATCCTAATGGATCATATATTCTGGCAACTTGTGAAAGTATGTTGCGCTTTGTACATATTTGGTTTAATGGTTTAACCCGAAACGAGAAAATATCTTCTGTAGGTGACCATTGAAGACCTAATATTTTATTGATTCGTCAGAATCGAAATCGAGAGAAGTATATTGGCAAAAATCTGACGGAATGCCCTCCAAAATAGAAACTGAATTAGAACTCCATTTTCGAAGTTCAAAACCAGCCAAATGTAAAAGTCGGATAAATTGATCTTTAATTTCGCGGGCCGATTGTATGGAATCTCCACCGGCGACGAAATCATCAATATATAGATTTGACCGTATAGCGTCAGCGGCTAACGGAAACCTTTTGCCTTCGTCAATGGCTAATTGCTGAAGAGTTTTAATGCTAGATAAGGCGATGACTTAATACCGTAGGTCACTGTATTAAGCTGATATGTCTGGATGGGTTCTTCTGCGGAGAACCGCCAAACAATTAATTGAAACTTTCGATGTTCTTCGGTAACCAAAATTTGTCGATACATTTGGCGAACATCACAAGTAAAAACGAAACGATGAGAGCGAAATTTAAGTAAGATTGACGAAATGTCATTTTGGAGACTAGGTCCAGCCAATTGAGTGTCATTAAGTGACACGTTGTTTTTAGCCTTTGCAGAGGCGTCAAAACCACACGAATTTTAGAAGTATGACCTTCTTCTTTAAACACAGGGTGATGGGGTGAAAAATAATTATCGTTCCCAACGGGCGGAGAATCGAGTAATGCCATATGACCCGCATCAAGATAGTCCTGCATGAAATTGTTGTACTGTGCGCGTAGCTCCGATTGAGCATGCAATTTGCGCTCCAACGAAAATAGTCTTTTTTTAGCCATCTCAAAGCAATTATCAAAAACGGGCAAAGTATCGTTGAACGGTAACGCAACAATAAAACGACCGCTAGGGTCACGAGAAAACGTGTTTTCAAAATCAAATCTGCCTTTTCTTCTTCTGGAGAAGTATAAGGCGTGGATGGCAACTCTTCTATCTCCCAAAACCGCCTTAGGGTCTGGTCGATAGGATCTTCTACAGACGTAAAAATGCTTGGACAGTATCAGACTGCAAGCTTTTGTGGGACCAATAATAGTCCAACCAAAATTGTATTTATGGCGGCAGGCTGAAGAAACTTGCCATGTATAACACCGCCATTGATGATGAACGGATAAACATCTGCTCCTAGGAGCATGTCAATGGTTCCTGGAGAGTTCCAGGTCGGGTCTGCAAAGTGCAGGCCGCATAAGTGTTCCCAATTATTAGGAACTTCAACGCTAGGTAATTTGCCAGATATTGACGAAAGCACAAAAGTTGTGACTTTTAGAGATTTTTCAGAGTCTAACATAGAGCGAATGGTGCAGCTGACGGCACCCTATTGACTGCTGAAGTTGTCTGCCCAAGTCCATAAATCGGAACTTGAGAACGTATGCGTGGAAGCCAAAGTTTGCTCACGCAATCGTCTCGAATAAAGCTAGCTTGGGAACCAGGATCTAAGAGTACCCTGATCGGTTTGTATCTACCAGAACGATCTTGAACTTCCACAACAGCAGTGGAGAGTAAGACAGAACCCCAAGATTTGAATTCGTCTGTGAAGACAAAACATTTGCCGGAATAGGAGAGGCTGACTGCGTCCTATTGGCATTTTTATGCATGTGTGTAGCGGTCGGTTCAGCTGAACGGCTAGAAGCAGGTTGCGATTCAAAATGTAGCAAGGTATGATGCGGCTTGGCGCAAGTTCGACAGGAATTATAAGATTTGCATTGCATGGACGCATGGTCTGTTCGTAAGCAATTTAAACAAAGGCGTAAGCGTTTGACAATGTCGAAACGTTCCGTCGGAGTTTTCTTTAGAAACGATTGACATCTATAAATTAAGTGATTGCCTTTGCAGGAAGGACAATGGTGCGAAAATGAATTATTTGAGTCACTGGAGCTACTTGGTGTGTCCAGTGAAACTACGTTAGAAGAAACTCTTGGTTTAAATTGAAACGCTGAGGATTTCTTAGGCACTGATGTGTGAGATGTATGGACAGTCGTCGAATAAGAAACAGGTGCGGTTGAAGAAAAGGTTTCCAACGCTGCACATTGTTGGGTTAAAAAATATCTCAAATCCTCGAAATTAGGTATTTGCTTCGGATCCGATTGGAGTTCGAAGCGTTTTCTAGTGAACGGATCAAGTTTTTCTAAAAGCAAATCGACCAGAATAAAGTTCCAATGTTCAGTGGGAAACTTTAAGTTAGTTAGAACAGCAAGGTTCTCCGAAAAACAATCAATAAGTGCCCTAAGTTTCTTAGGGTCTTCTGATTTTAAAGGTAGAAAGTCTTTCATTGCTTTCCAATGCAAAGTTGCCAATAAACGCGGATTGCTAAATCTCTCACGCAAGGCGTTATAGGAAATAATAAAATTATCCCCGAAATGGGTACAGATTTAACGATTCTTAAAGACTCCCCGGTACAACAACTGATAAGATAATTTAATTTTTCGATATTGGACAGCGACGCGTTATTATAGACCAGGCTGTCAAATAAATCGATGAAAGATGAAAATTCAGTTACCTCATTATTAAAATTTGGAGCTTTAACGGTAACAATTTTGATACCGTGCTGCTTGGAGCATTTTCGATGATTTGTGGTGCTTTCATTTCTTGCATCGTATCGAGATGCAGCAGTATGAAAAATAAGCGGAATCTACTTCCTTCCGTACAGCGTTGTAAGTTAATGAGTCTACCTCGTCACATGAGGCCAAGACAGCGACTAAAATTGTATTGAAATTTGCATAAAGGTCATGTATTCCCCTTGTTTGAATAAGGAACAATGCCTTTTAAGTTGGGTCACTTTGTATAGTCTTACAAAGCTCAAAGATTTCTAAAATGCGTGTTTTCAGTAATTCTAGTTCTACCACATGTGCTTTCTTTGGAGCCATTCTCAAAGATTCTGAAAGGACTACAATAAATGCTATAAAACCGTAACGCTCAGATGTACACGAAAAATGTTAAAATAGGGTATAAACCAATAAATCACGTTTTATGACTAACGGTTCGTCAAACAAAAGCGTGAATATAAGATGTACCGCTTAACAACCCGAGCGGCTTACCATCAAAAGCTCACAGAAACGTTTAAAACATGTGGCTTAACATATTTGCCGAAAGATGCAACTTTACAACCTTATTCCTCTGCAGATATTTTCAATATTGTAATACAAAACGTGCAATAGCTTTTAAATACAAAGCAAATCCTTTACCTTTCTTGTTTAAGAAGTATAAAGCGATTTATAGTTTTCAGGTTGCTTTCTGTTTTATGCCGCTAAAATGAATTTAAAACTGAAAACTGACAAATTTTATATTATGAATTTCTTTGTAATTAAAACGCTTGCTGGTTTCAATTACGGCGAAATCGCTTAATTTAATCTAAAGACAGTATAAATAATGTTTACACATTTTAACCCGCTAAATATGGGCTTTAAGCACAAATTTAAAACTGAAATATTAATTAATTAAAAGCTCGCTTGAATGCAATGTGATATTTTAATTTAGGACATGCGTATACCACAGGACTAATGAATCCGGCTCGACTTAGGAACAATGATTGATTGGGGTTAAGGAGGTTGATATAAATGTGTGATAAAAATATGCAAATTATAATGAAGGACCAATTGCTTTTATAGCAATAACGATAATGGTGGAGCGGTTATGTAATAACAAACAAAAAACTACATCAAACTACTTAGTAAAAGGGTATAAATACCTTAAGTCCTGCGCCGCTGGGGCAATAGACACTTTCACGCACAAAAGCTTTTACGGAGAACCAGAAACACGCACGAAAATGGTGTCGGTCTCGCTTTCAAAGCTCTAACACAACCGTCCTTTTCAAGGGTTCGAAGGCGACTTGCTTTTTTAAAGGCTCGAGTACGACTGTCACTTTATGCACTGTTATTGCCGGTATATAAAATGTTTCACTCAAACTGTAGGATGCACGCACAAAGTATTTATTGTCACAAAATACCGAATTGTTCGATGACGACGTAACACGCAGTACTACTCTTTTCCAATCTGATGTAAAAAACGGCTTCCAAACTATTAAAAATAAGTGCTTCAGCGGTAATCGATTTACCGATAGAAACCTTTGGAATATCGAACGCATTCGTCTCTGTTACGCATCACATAAGATTTTGTTTTAGAAAACGATCCGTTCATAAATTCCGTGACTAACAATTTTTGAACTGCCTGAGGTCTCCGTTCGACTGAATTATACATTCTCAGATCCCAGTTGATTTAACGATACGGCGGTAAAAGCAAGAAGAAATATTTGTTTCTTGTAATTCTTTCGTTGCTAGAGCTTGCAGTGAAAACTAGAAAACGTTTTTGGGCGAAAAAGGAGCCATTGCTCGATATCACGTTAGTTCAAGAATTAAGAGAAAGTGCTGAGATGACTTGAAAAATATTATAAAATTGACAAATGTTTTCGTAAACTTTTTGAGTTTGTTAAATTGTTCAATCTAGGAAAAGTACGTTTATGAGCAGAACTATTTCCGCTGAAGAACTATTAATTAATATTTGCGACTGGACGAGATTTGAGAATATTTGAAGTATTTAGTAGTTATTTCACCGTAGGGTACTAGGAAAAACAATATCTGAAACTTCAAAAGGACGTGTTTAAAGTGAGCTCCGCTAATTTAAATTATTTTAGTTGAATTTAGCCGTTTATCACAGCTTTCAGTTTTCTATAACGTGTAACAGTGCACCAAGGACGAAATTAATTAATTCCAAATACGTGCGTTTTTAATTCATTTTTATAATCGCGCACGCGTATGAGTTTCTTCGAGTCCTACCGGGTGTCAAACCCTACAAATAACGAGCAACCACTGAAGGAAGTGTCTACACATCTTTCGCACCACAACAGAGTTCAACAGGGTGCCGACAATGATTATTGCTGTGTAGAGAACTAAAATAGTAAACATTAGCACCTCAAAACAACAACAACACTTGTCACGTTGTTAACATCAACAACAATAAAAAAATTAAAGCTCTTGCTCTACGCCGTCTGACAAAGAAAAACCGGTAACTCCAAGTAGCTTCTTTAGGTCAATCAACAACCCTGCAAGCACCATAGCAACCCCAACCGTGACACAACCTCCGACATCAGTAGATGCCCTAACCCCAATTTTAAAGTGGTCGAAAATTAGACGATCAGTTCCGCTTCAATTTCCTCGCTTCTAATCATCTTCCAGTAGTTCCACCCCCCTCGAAACGCTCAAGATAAAAGGAGGAAAAAGCAAAGAGCAATTCAGAACCACTCTTTTTGCACGGGATTCGTCATATAAAATGCGAAATTACATTTCAAAGATATAAACAAAATCAGTCGCTCCTGCGCAAACTTTATCCTGCAAAAATTTTAAGAAATCGCCCTTATCGCTAATGAACTTGTACAACGTTAACGTTTCGTCTCAGCAAACGTTGCACTTTAAGCAGTGGAGAAATGCCTAGACACTGCCTTACAAGCTGCCACACAGGTAACAAATGCATACCCACTGATTCTACCGCAACCGCATACAAATGCCGCTGCCACCTTCACCAAGTCAAATTCACAAAACGCATTTCCAGCCATACCGCCCCTTCCAAATAATCACTTTAATATCTACCTCTACAAAAGTAGCTCCCTCGGAACTCCTCAAAGTGATTATAACCTCCATCCTTCACTTTCCAATTTGAACATACGCATCATTCGCTCACTAAATATGCCGTTATCATCCCTACAAATAAACCAGCCATCATATATTTAATATTCTCTTTCATCCAACATTCTTGTAGTGTCTTTTTACCTAAACCTCCACAACCCCAACTATTAGCGTTTGACCTGGATAAAGAAACTCCCTTTACCGACGCCATCAAAACTCACTTCACCTCCTCACTCCGGAAGCAACACACAGATCAGAACTCTACATTACCATCCGCCATTCCAAAACAGACCAGACCGTTAATCTAATCCTGAACGTGTCTCAAAAACTTAGAGACCTTCTTAAGTCCCACACGTACATCTTCATCGGATACAAATTTTGCCGTATTAGGGGCCTTGTTGTAGTAACTAGATGCTTTAATTGTTAGCGTTTTCGGCCATTCGGCCAAATCCTGTCGTTCTCCACAGCCTGCGGTCGTTGTACCGGATTCTAGCGGTCCAAATATTGCCCACAGCTTTCCCCGCCCCGTATGCACTAACTGCTCAAGAATTAATCGGCACAAAGATTATTCCGTTACTAGTACCGACTGCCTCGTTTATTAAAAATCCATTCACGTGACTAAATTACAATCGGACTACGGTTACTAGACAGCAATCACGTACACGGGCGCTAGGCCTGGCCCATCCCCGTGCCTAATTACGCTCCATCGAAATAAACATCCAACACTCACGCGCTGCTACCCTAAAATTATCCTATATCTTTCAAGAACAATGCTGTTTTGTTGCCTTGATACAAGAACCCTACATAATCCAAAACTAAACTAACTGTAAACCTACCATCCAAAGTAACCACTTACATACATCCTAACCCACCCGACCCAATTGTATACCCCAGACACTATCACTACCGATCCCTCATAGATACCTTCTACCTCGCCTACCTCTTAACCACATACAACAGTAGTTGAGCTTGGCTGGATGTCTGATACTAGGTACCTAATATCCTTATATTTCCAGTACAAACTGACTATTACAACTGCTAAGATGAACGCCAAGTCTATACTGTAATATATGACAATCCCGTTGACAACAGAGGTGTACTCGAGGATTTCATTCACGACAACTACCTCTACACCCAAAACACGTACTCGATCATCCCTACTTGGCAATCCAAAACTATAACGCCAACATAGACCTAATAATTACTACTGCATCGGCCTCACACATACTTGGTTCCTGGAAAGTATCCAACATCCTCCAGACTCGTGATTGTAACCCCATAACTTTCGATATCCTTCCTATCCTTTCCACGAGATCCTATCGGAAGACTCCATCTTCAATATTCAGAAAACTAGCTGACCTTTTTATCTGAAAACTCTAGCTATATTTATTCCAATCTTGCCCCCTGAAAGTTGGACTGACAGCGACCCTCACATCTTAGCCAGCGACATAGTACAAATCGTCATCACCGCAACCTCAGATTTCATCTCACGAAGATATTATACTTTACGAGCCATACCGTGGTGGACGAAAGAACTTACTATCGCAAGACACTCATTGTCACAAACTCCATACAGACTATAAACTGCTCGAAGAGCCAACAGAGATGCAATGTTAGCACGCAACCTGCCCCTAACCTACACAACAGGTAGACGCCATTACAAAGTCCTGATAACAAATACTAGGAAACTTAAGCTAATCCTGGACCAACGGACAGACCCTTGGACCACCTACAGAAAACTCATGTTTGTTATGTAATCCACTTTAAACCGACTTTAAAATTGCCCTACATCGTAACCCATTCTTCCCCCGCTCAAGCATAATTCCCTATCAACTCAGCATCCGCAAGAACTCAATCTCTTTCCAAGGAAGATGACTCTTACAAAATCTATTAACGATGAACCACGACACTAACACACTCCCGAATACGCACACACAATACATAACACACTTACAGCGCATTTGTCTATCAAGACAACAAAGGTGACAAAAGTAAGCGCAAGAAGCACCAGTGCCAGAATGCCAATATTGATCTATTTAGAACTTTGTCACGAGTGGTCATTGAACACCAAATTCTACGGAAAAAACTACCCAAAGAGAAAAATAGAAAGAAAGTACAATTTCCCCATATTTAATTTTTTCCATCCTGTATAAACTTAGAGTCCCAATTTTAGATTGATTCATTATAGCTGTGTGTATAAATAATTACTCTTGAGAGAAACCTTAAAACTAGTTTCCATTTTAAAACATAAAAGCATTAATTTTTATTCGTATATAAATAATTATTATGTAAATACTAAAAATAGTAGACTGTAAGCAATCGTCTTTAAGATATGCGAAATTAAAATTCGTACCCTGTTAGAATGCAAATCAATAATTAAAAATGCAATTGCGAGCTTTAATTTATTATGTAATAAATTTCCGTGTGCAGATATATCATTTAAAACCAAAAATAAAATATTCATTCTTACTGAAAATAACAATTTATGAGTTGTAAATAAAACGTATTAATTCCAGAAGGTTCAAATATCTAAATTATTTAATAAAGGAATACGTCATTTTATTAACTTATTAAATGAGTCAATTATTTTGTATGAATGAATAAACGCCCCATGCGGCGACTATTACAAGGCTATGAAAGATAAGACAAATAAGTGCAATGGCTCTACGTATTACAAGAAGAAAAAAAGAGATAGTAACGAGCTGGCTCGTTTATTAGCAAAGATTAGGCGACGCTTTACGAGAGCCATAAATCATACCGACCGCACATAATTAGCTCATGTAAACGCGACATCCTCATAATTATTACATCATTCAGGATGACTAATTGGTTGAAATAAAGTCAGAAAAACAGAAAATGATTTATTGATTTTGTTTTAGTATAAAAATATAAATTGAATTAGAACGGGTACGAGTTGCTTTAACTCCTTAACTAGACTATTTAGCAAGTAATAATATTTTTCTCTTGGTGTAATTTGCGAATTCGAATCTATTAACGATCGGAAAATACTAATATACGAGAGTCATTTTTACACTAAGAACCGGTCTAGTTTAAAAGTAAACACAACTAACGTTTTTTAAAAATATTATTTCCATATAACCACATCCCTTCGCTATTTTTCGACGTAATACTCGTCCCACTCGAGGCACATTTTCAAACGGGAGATGAGTTTGACGATCCCCTCGTTATAGAAGTCGATCGCCAGTCCTTTTAGCCAACCGTCATAGAGAACATATAGGAAAACATATTGAAAATTCTTATGCAGTTCGTCGATAGTGAAGCGCCTGGTTTGCCGAATGTGGTTGGACGGCCAGAACGTTTCTCTTCATGGATGTTTGTTCTTTCAACATTAAATAAACGGTACAACTTTCGCACATTCCCTTCATTAATTACATCTTTCCCATACGCTTCAATGAGTTGCAGATGGATTTTGGAAGGACGACTGCTTTTGCATTTAAAAATCGAATCACAGCACGAACTTTGCAATCGGCGGGATTAGTAATGGATGTACCTGATATTAAATTGCTATAGAATATTGTCCACTAGTAGGTAAGCAGGTATGTTCTAAAGCGAAAAGTGCAATTGTCCCATGTTAAATCCCATAAGGAGGTTCAAGGTCCGTTCTGATCATTTTTGTACCATACATTGAATTCCCCATAACAGTCTTAAAAATCCTCGTCGCATGCAAGTAGTAGGATAGGGGCATCCTGGGACAGATCCATATTCCTCCCTATCCACCTGGTCCTCCCGATTTATATCTAATCTAGGCTTTTACATGTAAATTATAAGGAGGATCTGCTAAGTCTTATATTGAAGGGTTGCCTCCTTGCTCCCTTCTTGTGGACCTCCTTGTGTGGGGAGGAGGGGTATTTTTTCTCTGCTTTATTTTTAACCCCAACATCCCTACCCTAAAAATCGGTAGCCTCACCCCTAAAATTTAGGACTAACTCTTACAACCATCAAACCCAAGTTTTATAACTCGATTTAATTTTCCTTGGAAGTTCGAATCTACCATTAATTTAACCTTAGGCCAACTCGATTTAAAAAATTGTTGTAAGCAAAAAAAAGTAGTACACATTCCTTTAAAACAATTTTATTTAATTATAAATATACAGTGTACACTTAACATCTATTTTCTATAGGTAAAATCACCACTTTGCTATGCTCTCGGTTACCTTGTTTCGGTTACTTTTCCAAGGTCATGGTGACATCATAGCCTTTTAAAAATAAAGAGCAATGTAATAATATTCTAAAAATTTTATTCTAACATTATATATAACAAAATTTAAAAATATTTAATGCTAAGCATGGAGACATTTAAACTTAATTTTAATACAAAGTTATACACAGAAAATAGTTCATTCTTTATGTTTGTTTGGAGTGGTTTTAATTTTATCTAATTTTATTCGCAGCTTAAAATATAAACCGACACCCAAGTCCTCATCTCCTTTTCTAGCCAATAGTTTGATACATAGAGACAGTCTAGGTTTTCGAATTGTAAAATGTACCGAAGTTTGTCTCTATTCATAAAGTCTTTGATTCCACCAACAGCCAGACCATTCCTTCGTGGAATACTTGCAACTTGTGACAATCTTTTAATCGCGGCTCTCCCACTATATCCTGTATACGCATCTTGTTAGCTTGATCGACTTCTTCTTGTCGGTATTGGAGGAAATCCTTATTCTCCCACTCACTGTTGCGTGTGGTGTACGCCAAGGTTACGAAACCCACATTCCTTAGTTCGTCTATGTTATCTGCCATTTTGATAAATACGTTTTTAGAATAACCCTTTAAAAAGTATACGGATTTAGTACCATCCTTTTCCACAAGGACACCTACATAACTAAAAGAGTCTTTCTTACTAACCACAAATGCATACAGCTTGTAGAACCCGAATGTATCTTAGTCAGTCCATCGGCACATAAAATAATCTTTTAATTCTTCCTCATTTTCTCTAATAAGATGTTCTTTGTCTAACACATCTTTGTATTATTCGCGTATTGTCGCAGTGTTTTCCATGCAGTCCAACTTTTGCTTTTTTGCATCCATTTCCTCTAATTCCAGTTGTCTTTTCTTCCACTTACAGCGTATGGCGTGCATAATGGGGCAATTTCCTTTAGCGTAGACGGATAGAGTTTACTGCCAATATTTACGCGTTGTCGTACAACCTCTGGGCGAATATAAGGCGTATTTATCAACCCCAATATCGAAATGATTATTTTTTTGGAATTGTAGAATATGGTGTTACAGATTGTGTAAAATATATACTACCTGCTGTAATTTAACACTTGTGTAAGATTTTTATTTTATCTTGGCTGTCTTTCTTCACTACCATCTTCAAATAATCTACAGGTAAATAGTTAAAACTAAAAGCCCAAAGCACATACTTTATCAATTTTTTCCTTTCCTTTGGTTGTTCGGACAACTTAATTTGCAAGCCACTCAATTTCTTTTTATTCCTATTCCCCCAATACACGTACTGTAGTAGGTTATTATACACTAGACAGCAGCTATTTTGTAGCTTGTCCGATGCTTACTCCACATTTTGGCAAGTGGTACCGAGTACATTGCCGCCTTTAGGAAGTATAACTTACTATCTTCCAATAAGGTTAAACAGTCTTTTAAGGGATTATACAGCTGTTCCGCACTGACATAGTTTCCAATTGTACAGTTATATATTGTCGCTTCCAATCGCGTAATACCATGTTCCTTGGCCAAAGTAGACGCGAACGTTTCCCTTAAACGTGCATCTGGACAACGTAAAAAATCTAGTATATGATTTCCAAGGACTTGTTATCTGACACACAAATTTGTTGTATATCTTAATTCTTCCATTGGTTGTTAGCCATGTTAAACAATCGATTCCCACAGTTTTATCGTTGTCAACTATAATATTGCAGTTTCCTTCGTATTCGCCCTTGTAGCAAAAGTTATAGTTTGTAGTTAAATAATTACATATCTCTATCTTGCTAAATATGACAGCAAAATCTTGGGTTACGTCCATGTCAAAAAGATAATAATATTCTTTTTTGAGTCCGTCTAATATATCTGGTAGTTCTTCCAATAAAGGTTAGTCGGTGTTGCCTGGAGTTAGGTTAGGTTAGTTGGACTTGTGTGTACTTAGGTTAGATAGCAGGAAAAATTGAAAGGTTAGGTCAACGCCGCGGCGCTGACTTAACATATCAATTTTTCCTGCTATCTAACCTAAGTTCGCACAAGTGTAACCAACCTAACCTAACTCCAGATGGTACAAAAATGACCAGAACGGACCTTGAGCCTCCTTATGCGATTTAACATGGGAAGATTGCACTTTTTGTTTTAGAATATACCCTGCTTAGCTACTTCCACTTCCGCTACCAACTTCGGACTTAATGACAGCGTAACAAATGACCGGAGAAGAAATTGGTTGGTAAAACGACCGCGGTAAACGATACATGCGAATAGGGGGTGCAAACGGTTCTTACTTTAAAAATAATCCTCGTACGTTTGAAGATTTCAAACGCGGCCACTAAAATTCGAAACGCTAATTGGCGTGATACGGATATTGGCGGTTGGCGACGATGTACCAATATCAGGTGATTGTTCATTTATCGCAACAATTCATGTTTTGATTTCAAATCGTTTCTGATACTGAATGCAAAGCTTTCCACGGACAGATCCATTGTGGTCAAAATATATTGTCTTCTAAGAAGCGAAATCCAACAAAACAGGTAAGTTATTTAATAACCATCTATTGAGTACATAAAAGGAGAGAAGAGCGGGTGTATAACCAACCAGATATCCAACAAATGCGGCCTTCCATATTCTTACCTGATGTCCAGTTAGAGCGGTGAAGATTCTTGGATCCAGAATACTTACTACTATACTCAAAAAGTAATATAAAGCGGTGAGCTAGCCCTATACGGGGACTGACTTCCGAAACAGAAACTTAGGCAGCGCAATCACCAACATATAGCAAACAGGATAGAACATTGAAGGTGAAACGTGATCGGGTTTATTTAATTTAAATAAAATAGCAGATATTACCATTAACAAATAAGCTTAAATTTTATAGTAATAATATAAAGAAACTAATTGAATATATACAGGGTTGGACGGAACATACCGCCCACCAAAATGGAAACATTTAAATTTTCATCTAGATGGAGGGGACCGAGTTTAACCACAGGACGACTAAACTCACCACGCGCTGTTCTAACGGTGGCAGCGCGGACCATCCCATCGGCGCCAGGATGCACGGAGATAATACGCCGAAGTGACCACTGAAAAGGAGGAAGAGAATCGGCTTTAAATAGAACTAAGTCTCCCGGTTGAATATTATTTTTGGCTATATGCCATTTGGATTTTACTTGAAGGGCATGCAAGTATTCCTGGGACCAGCACTCTCAAAAGTCCTTGTATATATGCTGCAATAATTGCCATCGAGACAAACGATTTAAAGGCAGTGTCGTCAGTGCGGGACCAGGCGGGACGGAATGAGCGGAAAGGGTCAAAAAATGACCCGGCGTAAAACAACTAAGGTCGTTAGGATCATTACTAACTGGGGTCAGAGGACGCGAATTGAGAACAGCTTCAATTTGGATGAAAACGGTTGACAACTCTTCAAAGGTTAGAACTTGCTCTCCTACAACACGAAGTAGCAGGGTTTTGACGGATTTGACGCCAAACACCCCCAAAATGGGGCGCGGAAGGTGGGTTAAAATGACAAGTAATTAGCTCCTGGGAAGTGGCGGCTTCAGCAAAGGAAACCAGTTGCCTGTACAAATGTTCACATCGACCACGACGAGCAAGAAACCGACGTAACGCGGTCAAAAAAGCGTCAGCGGTTAAATCGGAAACTAGCTCCAAGTGAAGAGCCTTGATACACATACAAATAAAAATGCAGAGGTAGGCTTTTAAAGTTTTTGTGCCCAGGATTCGGCTCATGGTTATTGTAAACGGGCCGCAAAAGTGCACGGCGGTATGCAAAAATGGTTTAACTTGAATTATTCTAGCAGATGGAAGATTGCCCATGGGGGGCTGGAAAGACTTGGGATGTGTTTTCCAACAAGGAATTCAAGATCGAAGTACCCGGTGAATAGATCTTCTCGCAGAAACTATCCGAAACCTTTGGCTTATAAGGAATTGTGTTGTTTGAATACCTGCGTGGTAATATTTGTGATGAATGTATTGAATATACAGATCCGTGAAACGGCTCTTACTGGGCAATAAAACGGGGAATCGTTTGTCGTAAGAAATAGGAGCGTAACTTAACCGACCGCCTACACGAAGCACGTCATTTAAAAGAAAGGGGGATAATTTTTGGGACCCTTTAGCAAGTGGGGTCCCGAATTGAAGGACTCTGATCTCAACCGTAAAAGGTGTTTGTTGCGTATGTTTAACAAGGCATTCCAAAGCAAGCTTGAACTCATGAGCGGATACAGATCCAGTACGCTTAGGTAAAGGATACCTGACATTATTAATAAAGCGGAATAAATAAGCGATTATGCGAACGACCGAAAGAAAAGAGGACCGATTTTTAAGTTGCAAAAGAGTACGTAGGGCAAGAAATGGAGCGCAGTTGACCATATAAGTAACGGATACGATTATCAGGAGAGAAACGCCACACAATCCGTTGATAATCACATTGATCGGGTGCAATAAGAATTTGCCGATACATTTGACGAATATCTGCAGTGAGGACGTAACGATGCAGAGGAAATTGTAATACCAGTGTAGTGAGGTCTCTTTGCAATTTGGGACCAATTAATAAATGATCATTCAGAGAACCTCCGGAAATACATTGAGCGGAGGCATTAAAAACCACGCGAAGTTTAGTGTTAACACTGTTAGGTTTTATAACACAATGATGAGGTATATAATAAGAATGATCAAAGTGACCCTT
This sequence comes from Platerodrilus igneus, assembly GCA_036346225.1. Taxonomy (NCBI): domain Eukaryota; kingdom Metazoa; phylum Arthropoda; class Insecta; order Coleoptera; family Lycidae; genus Platerodrilus; species Platerodrilus igneus. The sequence continues at coordinate 2,913,683 of JARFIW010000932.1, read as the reverse complement.
ATTAAAATCTTTATATTGTTGATATACAAAGGGCTGTTTGAGAAGGTGTCGTTCTAAGGAAAGAAATCTTTGTATTGCTAAATCGCAGTTTCCGGTCAACGTGGGAGCAGCATCCTCAAAGGGTAAAGAAACAACATAACGGCCCTGATCTGTCCGCGTATAAGTTTCTTTGAAAATAATTTCAGTAGTAGGCAGGTTTTCACAAATCTGAGGTAGGACTATTGCGTCAATGTTAAAAAGGATTCATTTTGTTCACTGGTTTAATAAAGACAGAAACAGCGCCGTGAGTAGCCACGGTCTGCATAGAGCTAAGCCCGTTAAGGGTAAGAGGTAGCGGGTATATTTTAAACCTAAGCGCTTAACACATTGTTGAGTAATAAATGAAGTCATACTACGGGTATCCAACAAGCAGCGAAACTTTTGAAATTTACCGAAACGATCACGAACTTCAATTTGCGCAATTTTGGGGATTCATGTTAAATATTACAACATTGGAATTATTGGAAGCAGTGGAGAAACGACTTACTGGTGGAAATTCGCAGGTACTCAAAGCGGGGGGAACAGATGCCTTGCAAATATCTTGTTCGGCGTTATCAGATAAGGCGGTATAAACTCTAGTAGGAGCACTACTTTTTGAAAGCGATTCTAACGGGGGTTTAAAGTGTAATGAGGTATGATGCCGCTGGCGACAACTACGACAAGTCCTAATCGATTTACACTTGGAAAAAGTATGCGAACTGCTTAGACAGTTAATGCAAAGTTTGCGTTCTTTTACAAAATTATAGCGGTCGTTAAGGGTTAATTCTAAAAAAGCGAGACATTTATATAGCGGATGGTCAACTTTGCAATACGGACACTTAGCAATACGATTGGTAGTGCGGACTAACATTGAAACACTGGGACGTGAACCTGGTCGGCTTTGCGCGTGAACAACTTTGTTTATGTCTGATTTGTGATTTAAAAATAAGTTGCTCAGGGATTTACATGTTTACATTTTAAATAATAACTAAAGCACAAATTTTCTTAAAAATTTTATAGAAAATTGGTACTGCAAAATGCTTTTAAGATTCATCAATGTAAGCACAAACTAAATAATCCTAGGTAAATGTAAATAGATGTAAATATAAACAAAGTAATGAACTTTGTATCAAACACGATAACTAATGGGAGTGAATGCAATTCAAGTAGTATAACATTTGTATTATCAAGACAATATGTTTGACAACACAAACTTGACCTCAGGTAAGTGATTAATAATTTTGTTTTAAATTTTAGTACTAATACCTGCTACTTGTAATATCCGACTCGACAAGGATCAAGTTTGAATGTTGAGTACATAAAAAAGGATATTCAGGAGAGAAAAGCGGGTGTATAGCCCAACAGATATTACACAAATGCAGCCTTCAATATTCTTACCTGATGTCCAGTTAGAGCCGTGAAGATTCTTGGATCCAAAATACTTATTACTACACTCGAAAAGTAATATAAAGCGGCGAGGTAGTCCTATACGGGGATTGACCTCTGAGACAGAAACGTTTGTCCAAGCGGCGACAATAGACTGCGTTAGGCCGCGCTGTCACCAAACATATGGCAAACAAGATAGAACATTGAAGGTGAAACGTGTTCGTGTTTATTAAATTTAAATAAAAGAGCAGATATTACCATTGACAAATAAACTAAACTTTATAGTAATAATATAAAGAAACTTAATGAATATACACAGGGTTGGAGAGAACACCATCCAAAACTACCAACTTCTTAAGAGTTTATTTTACCCTACTACAGAAAATAAGTAGAATTGGTAAGAATGCAGGTATGGCCAGAATGCATGATAATTCAACTTGGATCTACCATGTGTATTCAAACAAGTATGAAAGTGGATTCAAGCAACCCCATGTCTTTAGTTAAAGCTGCACGTGCTGGTTAAATTCCGAAAGATTTAAGATTTTCATATACTTGTATTTTAAACGAACCCTTGTATGTTTTAAATACATGGATTTTTTTATTTCAATTCTGTAAAGAATTTTTAATTAAAATAAGTAAATATCGAATGAACATTTAAATATAATAAACCACTATCAATAGGGTTAGTATAGTAACTCTAAATAAATGCCCCTTCAATGACAGTGTAAAACAGATTGATTATAGGGGCACCCACCCCAAACCTCATAAAAGCATTTAGAATAGGAACTAATTAAAAGTAATTATCCGGTGAAGGATCAATGTTTGGGACAAAGAAGTATATCGTATATAAACAAATATATAGACACTTACTTTGTACACCTTCTTCGATAACACAGCACGAACTCGATACGCAATGACCGATAAGTCTTTTAACACTGCAGTCTGCAGTCACTCACTGGACTCTCCTACTTTCCGCACACACAAAAACTACTGTTATTCTTCTTAAAGGGGGTAGGGACAGGATAGGATGGAGTAAGGCTAAGGTTGGTAAATGGTGCCTGAATAAACGTTATATATCGAAACAAACTGTGTACCATATTTAACGGTTTGCACTTACAACGTAGCTATTCATTTTTGTCTAAGGAACTAAACTTGTTGAAATTCTCTCGTATGCGTCAAAATCAGTTAAACTCAAAATTAAAAATAACATTTACCAAAATTTACAGACTGTAACTAACAAATCACAACACAAACAAAAAGCAGCTTTATAATACTTACCAAATACCATGTTTACGTAATCTATTTTATGTGCTCCATGAGCCTTGTCACCCTCGTTCTAGAACAAATCAATCTGGACAAGCAAATAAACATTCAGTAAATATTCCAGATCCTCGCTTACGAAACAAGTTAAATTGTTTGCATCTGCTTTTGCTGTATTGTAACGTTTCTGATTCTATTTATCGAGATAAGTCTCTGTTTTCTAATGTTTGCTTTTGTTGTAAGTACGATTGTATTAACGACTGGCATGATTAGGGTCTGTAGGTCAATACTGAATCTTGTTCATATAAAGTACGTAACTATACTACCCTGCGCAAATTAATCCTTAAAAGTTAAAGCTTATTTGATTTCCTTGTTTGTTCAAAAACTTGGTTTTATGTTGTTTACATCGTCAAAGTTTTTGGTTCAATTAACTGGGCACTTAAAAGGTTTCTGCTTCCATACAATTAACCATTAATTAAAGGTAGACACCGACGACTAAGAATAGTTGTAATTTAGTGGGCTACGGATGTTCTTTAATTGAACCCACTATGGAACTCATAAATTTTCACTTCATATTCTCTTCATATATAATATATATACGCATAACATTTAAACCAGTAAATTAGTACGATACAATTTTCTTACTAGTGTTTCATAACGATTTTGATTGACTGCGAAAGCGTGAGTTGAATTTTTTAGTACACAAGTTTGTTTGCTAGAGATTGCGCAATAAAAAAAAGGTAAATGTAAATATTATAGCCATTTTATGATTTCCAAAGGCAATTTGGTGTATTATAAATCATCCTTATGCGATCCTTGTGCAATATTTTGGTTACGATGTTTTATTGGATGCAAAGAGGTTCGATCTAGACATATACATAGCTTAGGGCCTCCGCAAATTGGTCCACTGTTTTGCAAAGTAGATTTTAAATGCGACTATTGTGCAATTGGTTTCCAATTTGTTTGATTTGCTTTGTTGCATATGAACGCAATTAATTCTAGTCAATATTTGACCGCTTCATATTGCAGTGCAGTGAAACCACAAGTAAATTCCTCGTATTTTGAAGTTGCCTGTTTTTCTACTTGTCAACTAATAGTTAAGATGAAGAAAATTATCGTCGAAAGGGGATTTCCAATCCTAAATTGGAAGTATATTTGCTATTATAATTTAGCCAGTAAGAAAGTTATGACACATTATAAATGTGGTTTTGAAATCCCAGCACCATTAGAGGAATAATTTATAATTCGTTATGTGTACTTTGCTGGATAGACGTTTTCTCACGCTTTGAAGTAATCTGCGTCATTGCCTAAATCAAAGACAACGTGCGGTATAGAACTCCATGATCGGCAGATTACCTTGGACTATCTAATCGAACAGACGAGTGACGAGTCAGTGCATTTAATGCTGTAAAGTACCTGTGAAGTTCCTACCTGTTCTGTTTTAAAGGTTAGCAACAAAATTCACTGCCAATCTGCTTATGAGTATGCAATCGACCCAAACAGTACCCGGACGTACGTATAGAGGACCAATATCGGTAGTATAGGTGTAACAATTTTATTTTTAGTTAATAAATCCCTTCATCAAAGTGCGAGGATAATAAGACACTTTTAATAATTTTATTTTTTGGTTAATAAATCCCTCCATCAAAGAGCGAGAATAATAAAACACTTGTATTAAAATAATGTTAAAATACATTTAACAAGTAAAGTAATACGTTAAAGCAGCATCTTTATTTGTTATTCTATTTGTGGTTGGATATCTGTGTCTTCTACAGCCATTCGCAGGCGCGTTTAGGTTTGACAACTTCCTCCTTGGACCCTCCGGTTGCGCGAGCGAGTTTGTTAATCAGTCGGCCATACGTGGAAGAAGCAACATGTACCAGAAACTTCAGGCCGGCAATTTGCGTATCAATTTTGATGAGTTAGGACACATTCTAGAATAGCGGTTGGTAACGTATAAAAGTTATTATCTTGTTTAATTTGAAATAATTTGTTTAGCGCGACGAGACACATTGCTACAATTAACCATGCACTTTGAAATTAGAAAATTTAATCGATTTTAAGAAAACTACTTTGTTACACGAACGACGTGTAAAATGCAACTTAGAAGATAGGAAATTCAATCCCTTTTGTTAAAACCACTTTGTTTTACGACGTGTAAAATGCAACTTAGAGGATGGAAAGTTTAACCAATTTAAAGAAGATCACTTTGTGATACAGCGTAAAGATGCTACTTTGTATTTAATTCTACACCTGGACCTGGAACAACTCCATGTGGTAGAAGCTGTCTAGGATGAGCTGAGTTCATACTACATGCAGTAAACATCGCAGGATGTAACAAGTACCTCATCTAGGCGGGAAAAGCAGTTTTTGGTTCGTAGTTAGCTTTAAGTAATTTTTCGTGTTTCAAATTAGAAACACGCTAATTTGTTCTTATGTGTAAAAGCACGAATATGATATTTGTTTCAACTATTGCTGAGCTGGAATTTCCAGTGTCGAAATTAAAATTCACTAATTTGATGTTTTAAGAAACAACACGTTGCTTCAGTATAAATTGTTAGTTACAACAACAGGTGCTACTGACGTCACTTATTTTTCTGTAGTATACTGCTGACAGATGTATCCTTGAAAGCAAATGCTTAGAACAGCGTTAGCACAACTTTTGTAAACAAGAATATTTTTGTGATCATTTTTATTGGAAACTAAAACTAGTACTTTTAACTTAAAGAGGAAAACTTGAATAGTAACATTTTTAATGTAATCGGCCTGAACAGATCTGCACGGGTTAGAGTATCTTTGTGTAACAAGTTTACACTATGCTGTAAAATGTTTGATTATGAATAATTTTGATAAACCTTAATTTAAAATTCACGAAGTAATTCAATTATTTATTAAATTTTGTTGCATTGCATTTTGTTTTAAAAGAGATTCTTTTTAGTAAATTATTGGTTCAAGATTAAAGTTTTTTATTTTGATCAAGTACGATCAAACCTAACTATAGAAAGCTAACATCTTTAAGAGTAAATTTTTGATGCCAACTTTATATAGAAAATATCTTTTTGATACTTCTTTATGTATATTTGCGGGACACAAATAGTGTTCCACCTTTTTTATTAACCTAACTATTATAATTTCTTACAGGAACAGCGTCTTATTTTATTAAGACAGGTTTTTGTCATCGAAGGCGATCTTTTTTTCTTTGGGTCTCCACGTCCGCCCTTAGAAATATGCCATGCCATTATCGTGAATAAGTCCGGACTTGGTGGCGCCTATTTGTTTTAGTTTGAGTTTGAACTACAAACATATTTCGACTTACCCCCCCATTTCTCATAGCTCTACCCAAGGAATAGACCCCTAGCTATGTCGGAAGACTTCGTTTCACTAGTGCCCAACGTCTAGAGTCAGATATAGATTAGAAAATACGCTTCACTGGCACACAACGTGGTGCAAGTAAGAAGAAAGAAAAAACAGTTTCACTGACACCCATGCGTGAGGCTAGCTGTGCCCATTAGAAAAACAGTTTCACTGGCACACAACGTGGTGCAATTAGAAAAACAGTTTCACTGGCGCCGGCAACGTGTAGGGCTTCGAAATTTGTTTGTTCAAAAATTATTTTGCTTCGAAATTTGTTTGTTCAAAAATTATTTTGCTTCGAAATTTGTTTGTTCAAAAATTATTTTGCTTCGAAATTTGTTTGTTCAAAAATTATTGAGCTTCGAAATTAGTTTGTTCGAAAATTATTTTGCTTCGGAATTTGTTTGTTCAAAAATTGTTTTGCCTCGAAATTTGTTTGCTCAAAGTTTATTTGATATTAAGATTTGTTTGTTTAAATTTGCTCTTGATATAAGTTTGGTTGAGACGTTAACCCCCATACAGTCAATTAATTACCTTAGTCAAATTTATTTTTAACTTTCATTCTGTTTTGACCCAAAATAATTTTTTTTGATATTGTTTTGGCAAAATTTTATTTTACCAAATACGCTTTTTGACTTTTACCTTTAGCTGCCCGAATTTGTTTTGATAATTTTTGTAAGGTTCAAACCATTTAGATCTTTCAGTTTGATTCCATTAGGCTTTTGTAATCATGTCGGAAAAATTCCAAATTGTTTGTCTACTTAAAGAGGAACTGGAGTATGAACTGAAAATTAGAGGAGTAGTGAGCGAGAAACCAGTGTTAGAGAAAAGGAAAATTTTAGGAAGATTGTTAGCTGAAGAAGCTGATAAGCCTGGAGTTTGATTTGCTTGAGTCAATAAAGAACATTTTTGTCCAAATTTGATGATAAGGCTAGAGATTCTATTTTGAGGGTACATTGGAGTGAGCTGTCGTCGTGTCATTTGAGAATTGCTCTTGTGCATAAGCACGTTTTTGATTTTGTTAGCAGATTTTTATTTAGATCAGCATTGCAACGCAATTTAGTCTAGGCGGAACTTGTCGTCGTGGTTGGTCGCTCGGCAGTATGTTAGTCTAGACGAGACTCAGGAAGAGTTGGTCGCTCAGCATTACGTTAGTCTAGACGAGACTCGAGGTGAGTTAGGCGCTCTAGAATTTTTTTTGCATCATATTTTTTTTGAGTTGATGTAATTTTTGTATTGTTAGTCTAGGTGAGACTCGTAGAGGGTTTGTCACTCTAGCAAATTTAGGCGTTGTGAAGCATTTTAGTTGTTTCGACAGTTCAGTTGGTAGTAGGGTGAGAGTGTACCTGAACACTGATTTTTTTTTGTTAGCTATCGTCGTGATTAGTTTTTTTATTGATGACTCATAAGCAGGTAAATGGCTTTTAGTTGTCGGTGACTGGTTCTCGAAGTATTCGATTTTACAACCTTTGCGTAGTGCCACGGCACATTTGATTGAGAAGTTTTTGGAAGAAAAAGTATTTCTTGTCTACGGAGTACCACAATTTGTTATTTGTGATAATGGTCCACAATTGATTGGACGTGTTTTTAAAGCTTTGTGTGCAAGGTACGAAATCCAAAAGATTTGGTACAATGCTGTTTATGCTCCTCAATGCAATTTTGTGGAAAGAATTAATAAGACAGTTGGTACTGCAATTCGTTCGTACGTAGAAGAACATGATACGTGGGATAGTGAGATATCAAAAATTCAGTACGCAATTAATTCAGCAAAACACGAGTCCACCAACTATTCTCCAAATTTTTTAGTCTTTGGTCGTCAGGTACCCTTAAGTGGAAAAGCTTATAGTGATAATTTTAAACCTGGTGAGGATATAGATGTTGTTTCAAGTAGTAGACCTTCTTATGTTTTGGATCGTCAACCTTTGTTTGATATTTTTGGAAATGTCAGTGAAAATTTGCATGTAGCTTATCAACGTTCGAGTAAACGCTACAATCTTAGAAGAAGAGACATTTCATTCCAAGTCGGAGAAAGCGTTTGGAGAACTAATAAGGTACTTTCAAGTGCTGGTGATAAATTCTCCGCTAAGTTAGCTCCGAAGTTCGTTTTGTGTAAAGTTCGAAAAAAACATTCCAATTTAGTGTATGAATTAGAGAATGAGGATGGAACAAGAGCTGGAAAATGGCATATTAAGGACTTGAAACCCGTTGAAGCATCGTATCCGGACGAGAATGATGATCCTGACGATTAGTTCCAGTCTAGTCATTTCTTTGATGTTAAGCAAAACAATAGTTGTTTGCTTCGTTTTGTTCCGATTTTTGATTTAGTATCGTTTAACTAATAGTAAATGGAGACTGCCATTTGGTAACTCATTTTGTTTGAAAATTTTGTTTGATAATTGAAGCAAGTGGTTAAGGATTTTGGTAGTAGTTTTGAGGTGTGCAGTAGTGTGCATACTGGTTGTTTTAGTCGCGCGTTATTTGAAGATGTTGTTAGAAGATGTCTCTGAAAGATATCTTTAGGATGTAGAAGTAAGTGGGCTATTTAAGTTGCTAGTCCTGATTTCTACATATTTAGGTAGAGAGAATATTGATTTATTCTTTCCCTTATTTCTGACCTTTCAGAAATTTTTGTTTGATAAGGTCAGAGGTTTGCATGATGAACCTCACCATTTGTTCCATCACTAATAAGATGTGTTGTTTGAAAATTAGTGATAGGATAATCAGTAGGATGTAGGAGACTACAGCCCTGACTGGTAATATTTTGTATTCGAAATTTGTCAGTAACCTTTTGGTTAGGTTACCTTTGTTTTGATTATCACCTTGTGATAATAATATTTTGAATTCGAATTTTGTAAGTAACCTTTTGGTTAGGTTACCTTTGTTTTGATTATCACCTTGTGATAATAATATTTTGTATTCGAATTTTGTAAGTAACCTTTTGGTTAGGTTACCTTAGTTTTGATTATCACCTTGTGATAATAATATTTTGTATTCGAAATTTGTAAGTAACCTTTTGGTTAGGTTACCTTTGTTTTGATTATCACCTTGTGATAATAATATTTTGAATTCGAATTTTGTAAGTAACCTTTTGGTTAGGTTACCTTAGTTTTGATTATCACCTTGTGATAATAATATTTTGAATTTAGACCTATTAGTTAGGTTACCCTTTTGATTATCACCTTATAGGGATAATATTTTGAATAGTTATGCCATTTTGATGTTGTAGCGTTCCGTTTTTTTGTAGATAGAGCCGCTTGAGCTCCAGGAAGTGGAGTTTTTATTTGTGGAAATCAAGATAATTTGTAATATGTTTGGTTATAGTTAGTAGATACTAGCCTTGGTAGGAGTAAGAAAACTCTAGTTAAAGGGTTACTTTGAATTTAGATTTTGATTAATTTTTTTGTCCCGTGGAGTGTTTGACTTTTTAATTTGACCCCTCCCAATTTTGACATACACCGATTGTGACTCCCCGATTTTGTCTCCCTATGGACGTTAGGTACACGCAGTTACCGACACACTCAAATTTGTAGATATTTGTCCCACTCGTTTTAATAGGTTCATAAGAATTTGTATTGATAATTAGGAATGTGGAAGAGGCTAGTATATTTAAAAAAAAAATCTTTTGTATTTGTTAACTTAAAGTTTTTTCTTTGTTAGAAAAATTTTTTTTTTCTTTTAGGAAAGGGGTAGTGTGACAATTTTATTTTTAGTTAATAAATCCCTTCATCAAAGTGCGAAGATAATAAGACACTTTTAATAATTTTATTTTTTGGTTAATAAATCCCTCCATCAAAGAGCGAGAATAATAAAACACTTGTATTAAAATAATGTTAAAATACATTTAACAAGTAAAGTAATACGTTAAAGCAGCATCTTTATTTGTTATTCTATTTGTGGTTAGATATCTGTGTCTTCTACAGCCATTCGCAGGCGCGTTTAGGTTTGACAACTTCCTCCTTGGACCCTCCGGTCGCGCGAGCGAGTTTGTTAATCAGTCGGCCATACGTGAAAGAAGCAACATGTACCAGAATCTTCAGGCCGGCAATTTGCGTATCAATTTTGATGAGTTAGGACACATTCTAGAATAGCGGTTGGTAACGTATAAAAGTTATTATCTTGTTTAATTTGAAATAATTTGTTTAGCGCGACGAGACACATTGCTACAATTAACCATGCACTTTGAAATTAGAAAATTTAATCGATTTTAAGAAAACTACTTTGTTACACGAACGACGTGTAAAATGCAACTTAGAAGATAGGAAATTCAATCCCTGTTGTTAAAACCACTTTGTTTTACGACGTGTAAAATGCAACTTAGAGGATGGAAAGTTTAACCAATTTAAAGAAGATCACTTTGTGATACAGCGTAAAGATGCTACTTTGTATTTAATTCTACACCTGGAACAACTCCATGTGGTAGAAGCTGTCTAGGATGAGCTGAGTTCATACTACATGCAGTAAACATCGCAGGATGTAACAAGTACCTCATCTAGGCGGGAAAAGCAGTTTTTGGTTCGTAGTTAGCTTTAAGTAATTTTTCGTGTTTCAAATTAGAAACACGCTAATTTGTTCTTATGTGTAAAAGCACGAATATGATATTTGTTTCAACTATTGCTGAGCTGGAATTTCCAGTGTCGAAATTAAAATTCACTAATTTGATGTTTTAAGAAACAACACGTTGCTTCAGTATAAATTGTTAGTTACAACAACAGGTGCTACTGACGTCACTTATTTTTCTGTAGTATACTGCTGACAGATGTATCCTTGAAAGCAAATGCTTAGAACAGCGTTAGCACAACTTTTGTAAACAAGAATATTTTTGTGATCATTTTTATTGGAAACTAAAACTAGTACTTTTAACTTAAAGAGGAAAACTTGAATAGTAACATTTTTAATGTAATCGGCCTGAACAGATCTGCACGGGTTAGAGTATCTTTGTGTAACAAGTTTACACTATGCTGTAAAATGTTTGATTATGAATAATTTTGATAAACCTTAATTTAAAATTCACGAAGTAATTCAATTATTTATTAAATTTTGTTGCATTGCATTTTGTTTTAAAAGAGATTCTTTTTAGTAAATTATTGGTTCAAGATTAAAGTTTTTTATTTTGATCAAGTACGATCAAACCTAACTATAGAAAGCTAACATCTTTAAGAGTAAATTTTTGATGCCAACTTTATATAGAAAATATCTTTTTGATACTTCTTTATGTATATTTGCCGGACACAAATAGTGTTCCACCTTTTTTATTAACCTAACTATTATAATTTCTTACAGGAACAGCGTCTTATTTTATTAAGACAGGTTTTTGTCATCGAAGGCGATCTTTTTTTCTTTGGGTCTCCACGTCCGCCCTTAGAAATATGCCATGCCATTATCGTGAATAAGTCCGGACTTGGTGGCGCCTATTTGTTTTAGTTTGAGTTTGAACTACAAACATATTTCGACTTACCCCCCCATTTCTCATAGCTCTACCCAAGGAATAGACCCCTAGCTATGTCGGAAGACTTCGTTTCACTAGCGCCCAACGTCTAGAGTCAGATATAGATTAGAAAATACGCTTCACTGGCACACAACGTGGTGCAAGTAAGAAGAAAGAAAAAACAGTTTTACTGACACCCATGCGTGAGGCTAGCTGTGCCCATTAGAAAAACAGTTTCACTGGCACACAACGTGGTGCAATTAGAAAAACAGTTTCATAGGGATTTAGTATTTAGTTCTACCTTAACTACATAAATTAATCAAGGTAAGCTTGATTTACTCATTAAATTGTTTGTTTATTTGTAATGGTAAAATCTTTGTAATATTATTTCACCCTCTGTACGGTAACGTGATAAATTATAGCACCCTATGCCTATGTATGCAGTTGACTTTATTTTTAAATATATTTACTTCTTTAATAGTGAGGCGAGTGAACTTTGTTTTGTATGAAAAAACTTTTTAAATTTCGTTCTGTAGAGTAAATGAAAGCAGCTAAATATTTCTAGTAATTATTCTCTGTGTCTAATATTTTCTGTATCATATAGTTCCTGCATTAATTTATAAATTACAAGATTTTAATGGCAAAAGCCCACGTACCATAAACTGAGTAATGCCATCGTTACCTGTCAATCATGATGATATTTCTTCACGTAGATTTTCAATGGTTATGGGAAACTGCAAGGTTTTTATCTCATCATACTGTTACGAGCTACCATTAGACAACCCGTCAAACACACAAGCGCCGTAAGCAATATAATTCTACAGAGGCCTCGAACTTTCTTAGCATATACCGGAGTATGAATCGTCTATTTTATTCAGGGTATATATAAGACCGCTGATGAAGTACAGAGTTAGTCTATACCTAAATGTCGAATATAAATTATATCGTGTAAAGTTAATCAGTTACGCTTTTGGAAGTCCAAGAGTAAATATAAATTACTGTTTTGTGAACGTGTATATTGTACCGCCAGCTTGTAGAATTCATAAATAGACAAAAGTGTAATAAATAAATTATAGTAGAGTTTAGTGAAATAAGAAGCATGGAAGGAAGCAAGTCAATACCGTCCAAATTTAAAGTGAAACCACCTACATTCGATGGCAAAACACTTTGGCCGACATATTTGAAACAATTTGAAGCTGCTGCAGTAGCCAACGGTTGGTGCAACAGAGAGATGGCTATCTCCGTAATAGTGGACCTACGGGGCGAAGCTCTTAACATCTTGCAAACGATTCTCGATCACCAGCAGAATGATTACGGCCTCTTGACATCGAAGCTTGAAATGAGATACGGAGACGCTCATCTTCAACAGGTTTACCATGCACAAGTTAAGAACAGCTCGCAAAAGACAAATGAAACAAATTGAAGCTGACATTGCCAGATTAGTTAGATCGGCATACCCAACGGCACCAGATGGTTGCCTCGAACAACTGGCTGTTCAAGCATTTGTGGACGGCGTTAAAGACCGCGAAATACAGCAAGCGCGAAGATTAGCACGGCCAAAAATGTTAGATGACGCACTGACTTATGCGCTTGAATTTGAAGCATCACACAGGGTGAGTCGCAAAGTTCGGTCTGTTTTAGAAGAACTTGGTCAGTCGCAGAACAGCATAGAAGAAATAATCAACCGTGTGTTTGAAAAGCAAAAAGCGGAAAGGCTGGAAAGACTACGACCGCGGAGATGGGGTTTGCGATGCTGGAGCTGCGGTGAAGTTGGTCATATACAGAGACGTTGTACTCAACCAAAAAAACAACCGGTTGAGCAGCAGGAAAACTAGAGCAAGTCGCCGTACGGGGGCGAACGTCGACAGCACAACGTAGTGCCCCGGAGATTATCATCCGTGCTGCATCGTCGATGGGAAGTCTGGACAGCATTTATATGGATGGTAGAATTAATGGTAGAGTTGTGCGATTACTCGTGGATACAGGAGCGACAAGGACTATTGTGCGACCAGATTTGGTTGGTCGTGAAAAGTGCTACCTGCATCGGTATGTCTTCGAACGGCAAATAGTGAGAAAATTTCTCGCACGGAGAGACTACAGTAGCTTTGGGAATTGGAGACAAACTAATTAACCATAGGGTGTCGGTAGCTGAAATAACATCTTGGAAATGGTTTTCATGACAGAATATGGGTTTCATGTGAACATGAAAGAAAATGTGCTTCGGATAGATGATGATGAGATTCTATTTCAAGGGACGAGTAACCAGACGATGCAAGTTCGAATGATTTGTGATATGAAAATACTCGAGAAGACGGAAATGATCGTGATGGGACGCCCGGATGGTACTCTCCGGGAAGGACAAGTATGCATGATGGAAGCAACTGAATCGGGAATGGGTCAGTAGGGATTACTCATTGGAAGAACACTGGTAAAGTCTCGAAATATGATACTAGTAAGGGTGCTAGCCATTAATTCGCATACGGTGACCCTGAAGAAAGACATTATTGTGGGAAGTTGCATTTCAGTAAGCCATATTAAACGTTGCGTGGACGACACAAAAGACAAACCAACCAACGGTTGCTCACAGAAATTGCTGGATATGTTGATACCTTAGTGTCAAAGATTAAACGACGACCAACTGGGCAAGGTAAAAGAACTGGTTGGAAGATATCGAGGTGTGTTTGCACTGGATGATGGTGAGAAAAGAAGAACGAATGTCGTGCAGCACAAGCTCAATACTGTAGATGCGCAACTGATACGACAACATCCTATGCGGCTTCCTTTGGCAAAACGTAGGGAAGCCGCGCAAATTATCACAAATATGGGAAAACAGGGAGTGATTGAGCTCTCGGATAGTCTATGGGCATCCCCAGTAGTGCTTGTCAAGAACAAGGATGGGTCGACAAGGTTTTGTGTGAACTACCAACGGCTAAAAAATGTCACAAAAAATTGATGACACCTTGGATAATCTATCCGAATCTAAAAGGTTTTCGACCTTAGATTTGAAAGGCGAACACTGGCAGGTAGACTTGGAGCCAAACGATAAAGAGAAAACTGCGTTTACAATTGGAACTGGATTATGGCAGTTCAAGGTCATGCCCTTTGGATTATTCCATGCCCCTGCTACTTTTGAACTTTGATGGAGTCGATACTGCGTGGACTGTTCTGGAAGACATGTTTGGTGTACATAGACAACGTGATAGCGTTAGGCGGGTCTTTTGAAGAACAGTCTAAAAACCTAGAGAAGATATTCCAAAGATTACGCGGACCAAACCTTACCTTGAGCCCTAAGAAATGTCACCTATTTGGAAAAGAGGTGAAATACCTAGAACATGTCGCTTCGGAGACCGGAATAAGAGCTGACCCTAACAAAATAAAAACGGTACAAGAGTGGCCTATACCAGCAGATATACACCAACTACGCAGTTTTCTAGGATTGTGCACATATTACGGACGTTTTATACTTGGGTTTGCGAATAATGCCAAACCGTTGACAAAATTAACCGAAAATGGACAAGAATATAATTGGAATGACTACTGCCACAACGCATTTGAACATTTGAATAACTGAAACGGCTACTAGTTACAGCACCAATTCTGAGTTATCCACGAATGGAGGGGAAATTTGTGTTAGATACCGATGCCAGTAACACAGCTATAGGAAGCGTTCTTTCTCAAGTGCAGGACGGACAAGAAAAAGTTATTATATAGGATAGTTACTTATATGTGTATATATTTTATTGTGTACGTATGTAGTAGCATGTAAGTTAGTTATAAGTCATACCCATCACCACCATCCCCATCCTTAATAATCCCTTCGCGCCTGGCGATATGTTTTTACCTCCACGCGGTGTCGATGGACGGTAAAAGCATATTGTTAGATTAACGGTAATATGTCTTATTGACAGAAAACACGTTTCCTCTTTTTTTAACACATTAATGTCTTTTTTGTTTCAGGTTACTTTCAGCTACTTGGATTCGGCTACACGAAGAAAATAAAATAATGTACTCTGCAATGTAAAAATTGTATTCTATTAGTTTATTAAACTGTAGATCGGATAAAATAGATTATTAAACTTTTGTGTGCTTAATTTCTTTGTGTTAATACCTCTAATTGTTTGGTTAAAGGATTCTAGATGTTAAAAAGGAGAGGTGATTAGAAATCGAGCTTGGTAAAAAAATCTTAAAATGAGGGTAGCTCCCTGGGGGATGATGCAATTTAAAAATTCCTAGAAATTCAGGTAGCTAAGAAAAATCTAATATTAATTGATACCAAATAAGGTACATTTATCTCGTGGGTGGAAATGTGGAGAAAGATTTATCTCACGGGTGGAAAGAAGGCGGATGTGACGTAATCAAAATGGTTGATGTGGGTGTGTCCGAGCAAGGAGGAAATATGTGACGTAAGCAAAAATCATAACATCATTAATGAGTTTTTCCATTAAAAAGCGATTAGCGTTAATGAGTTTTTCAATTTAAAAGCGATTAGTGTTAATGGGCTTTTAATGAGAAAACCCATTAAAAAGCGATTAGTGCTAATGGTGGGTTTTAATGAGAAAAACCCATTAAAAAGCGATTAGTCCTAATGGGGTTTTAATGAGAAAACTCATTAAAAAGCGATTAGCGGCGGAGGCGGCGGCACTGTACCGGGATGCACCAATCCCACTACTATACTCACTTATAAATTTACAAAATCCACCCAACTAGCATAACTTTTAGATGCACTATACAAGTATTAATTTTTGTAGAAATTCGTCTTGTAGAACGTGTTACCCGTTAGCGTCAACTTAACACCGCCATTTTTCAATTTTCTGTTGCCGCAATGCTTTGCTCTAATTGATCGATTTTAAACGAAGTCCAGATACTGAAAATTGGCGTGCTTTGTTAAATTATGTTCTTTGGGGCTAGTTAACGACAAATAATGTTTAATGCGTCCGACTACTAAAGACGGTCGATTTTAGGTAGTTCTACCCTACTAGCGGTCAATGCTGCGTTAACGAATCACCCTGTACAGAATTTCACGCTTGTATACTTTTTACAAAGCATCTTTGAATAGACGCCGAAAGCCAAGCATTTTTTTTAGTTCAGTTTAGCTTAATTTTGCTTTTATCGTTAACGATGTTGAAAAATTAAAAAAAAAAACACCAGGAATTTTGTAAAGCGATTTTCCTATGGTATTAAAACTCGAGATAGGAATAATTCGCAAATTCCAGCTCACTTTGATGGGCTGCGAAAGTTTTTGGTTTAATAAGATTTGAGCATAAATTACATACTGGATATGCTTTGCATAAATTCTCGTATTCTCACCGGATTTGTAACAAGTCATGCAAGGGATTAAATTACAATAATTTATAACATAAATAGTTAGTAAACAACCGTAAATAATATCATGAGATTCTCTCTAGACTGCTCTACTGTTCCAGTTTCACGGTTTATTTTACCTTATATGCAAGGAAACGCCAGCCTATTCATAATATACGTACGTGCAATTAGTAGATTTTTAATTTTTTCAATAATCGGAATTACCGAAATCGAGACTTAATATTAAAAACACTTGTTACTGTCCTCAACATTTGGTACGCAGATGCGCCTGCTCCTTATCGCATTCACAAACTATCACCTAACTGGGGCTATCTCTATCTCTCTTCCACTGGCTTTCTTTATGCAGCTAAAGAATGACAACGAGTTCGTGTTCGATAGCTTCACTTCAATAACAAAACACAAGCGATTCACAGGCACCGTACAGTTTGCTTTTAAACGAATTCTCGGTTGTAGGTGTTATTATTGTGACATACATTGAAGCTCTCGCGAGTTTATCGTGAAAATTTATGGAAATGATGTGACCGGTGTTTTAGTTTGTAACAATTAGTGAATATAGGTTTGATTTGGGTTATTTTATTATGTAAATTGTGCGTACACTGTTGGATTATTTTAATTTACATCACGATGTTGAAGATTCAGATGCTGGAGCAACTTGTAAATAATGAAACTACGGGGTAAGTTTGTATTTTATGGCTTGGACTTTTATAACTTTTTTATGAGTAATTCAACTAGGTGTTGTCGGGGTTTATTATATATTGTGTAAATAATAGCTGGAGCTTCTTTCGGCTGTAGTGATTTATAGCCGGCGCCGTGTTATCTTTTATCTTGGATTAAGTTTGTCGAATAATTTAAACCCTATATTTATCAACTAGGCTCGATTACGATTAATTAGATATTAAGCATTGTATGAAATGTTTATGTAGGTGAGTAATTGCATACAAATATTTTAGGACTTAAAAAACTTGTAATGCTTTTGTTTCAAAGTTCTAAAGTCCTACTGAATTTAAAAATGTTCAGTAGACTGATAAGACACATTTTTGTATTTTAAATATTAGTTGCTGATTATCAGTAGAGGGGAATGGGCTAGTGGTCGGACACTTTTATGAAAAATCATCGTTAATTACTATTATCAAAATATCTTTTTTCATAGAAAAGGAAGGCGACTTGAAATTACGATCTTCAATCATAGTCAAAATTTCTTACACAAATATGTCAATAATTTGCATAATTATTTTATCGAAAACATACTCATTTGACCGTTAGCCAGATAGGACAAGTCAGTACTTGCCCATTTAATTGCTTATGATCGGACATGGAACTATTTACAACGACGCCTACTAGTTACTATTTAATCTTTCCTGTAGCCTAATAAAATAAATGGGAACAAATATACTTGAGCGGGAAGCTGCTGTGTTTTTTTGAAATTTTCAGGAATAATACATTTTTAGCTAAAAATGGCAACCTGAAGTCAGATTTCAGCGGTAATGAGCAGCGGCGGATCCAGAATTTCATTTTGGGAGGGGCTAGAAAGTCTGTGAGATTTCTTTCAAAAAATAAATCTACCCATTGGATCTAACTACATATCCTACGCAATTTTGTAAATGTTAAGCTTTTCGAGGACAAATGAGAATAATAAAATGACAAATATTTTAACAATTTATTTTTCATAAGACATTGCTAGTCACCTAGGATATCTTTGTCCAAATTCTTCAACAACTGCAGCAGGTTGTAGATGTCTTGATATGTTCTGGTGTATAAACATAGCAGCCAAACCATTTAAGCGTTCTTCTGTCATTGTTGTATGGAAATAAGATTTTATATGTTTTAATGAATAGAAGCTTTCTCAACACTGCATGTTGATTGGAAAAACTTATTCGCCTCTTGGTGTGATTCTGCAGCGGTATGGAGTTGGCGTTCTCTGCTCCTCCAGAGCTTCTTCCGTAGCATAATCTCCTCTGCTAGCAAAAGAGGGTTTGGTAAATCATCGCTGTATACGCGTGCAGTTGCTACACCGTCCATTTACATTTCCAATGCTCCACCCGAAGGTACTACATTGGCCAGGAGGCGAGTTTTTTGTTGCCTGGAAATTTAGAATTTTGCCGAACCCTTGCCGTTCCAGGCAAGGTAGGGATCTTTAACGTGCGTGACAACACTCACACACGGGACCTCCATTTAACCTCTCATCCGAACGAGGGCGTAATATTTGTGAAAAATGTTCACCTGCCATTTTTCAAGCAGTCGGCCGTGTCGGGATTTGAGCCCGGGACCTTGAGATCCGTAGTCTTACGCTTACTACATTGATCCACGGCGACGCCTGCAACTGCTACACCGCTGCTTGATTGTCAGTCTTTATAATTAAACTGGGGATAAGTGTAAATAGAGCAATAATTGAAGAGTGTTCGCTTTTTGAAAAACGACTTCTCAATTGCGCCAACACAAAATCGACAAAAGGTAACAACACATTCAACTTGAAAATAAATTACTGTTAATTATATTTAAAATTTATAGAGATGCAGCAGTTGTTGCACATAGTTAACAAGTAGCAAGTTGTAGTTAGTTTGCTTGTCTGAAGTATTCTTTCACATCAGGAGCATCAATGTTCGAGCGGTATGTTGATCTTTTGGCTAGTCTAGGTGTCTGCACAAGAATGTTCAGCTGTTTCTTGAAAAAATTTTGCAAACTTTGTTTCTCTGTACTCTTCTAGTGTTTTGATTATTGTTTCTACCATTTCGTAGCAGAGGCCCAAGTCTAATGCAACGGCCTATAGTTGAGGTGAGAGTGATACGGTAATTTTAAACACAGAAGCGGCTATTTCCAGAGATATGACGAAGCTAAATCGTAGAACCGCAGTAAGAAGACCTTCACAGTTGGCAGATGGCGATACGCTGTCCATTTCATCGAGAAACAACACGATTGAGTCCAAAAGTTCTTTAAATTGCAGACGCGCATCATGCCTTTCAAGCCAGCGTGTATCACTAAGGATCTTTAACTTGAATCTCTTCTCCTTCGGATGTTTTTCGAGAATGGACAGTTTCATAAGTTCCAATTTTTTAGCCAATTCTCGTGCAAAAGTAGCAACATTACTTACTACTCAGCATATTCCGAATATTAGGTTGGTTACAGGCATTCACAATAACCAAATTTAGTTTATTCGATGCCCATTGCATGTATATAGCAAGAGGTTAAAGTTGCTTTAACCTAGCCTGTACTCCATTAAATTTTCCGGCTATGTTGGAACCTCCATCGTAGCCTTGACCTCTTCAATTTTCAATATGCAAACCGGCTCGGTTTATTTCTTCTAGAATCTGATCGGTTAAAGCAGCACCACTCAAGTTGACTGCAGATACAAAGCACATCAAATCTTGATGTATTGTGCTGTCTTGTAAATTCTAAGTATCTTATGCATATACTCAATTGTTCTATTCCGCTTGCGTCGGTTGTTTCATCACCCAGTATCGCGTAATATTTTGCTCTCTTTACATTATTCATAATATCTTTGATGATTAGAGTGTGACAACAGTCAATTAGCTGATTTTGTGTAGTTTTACTTAGGTACGTAGCGTTTCGTGGAGCTGTCTCTAAATGTTTTTGAAGAAGTGTATCCCCTGCGTCAATACGAAATTGTAAAAGCGCTCGAAACTTTCCTTGGCCTTTTTCAGTGCCCAGCTTATCATCATCTCGGTGACCCCTTAAAGATATATTTTCTTGACAACACAGTATAATACTTTTTACTATTGGAATTAAGCGCTCCCTATTCAAGTTTAAGATTTTTAGTTTTTCCGATTCCATCAAAATATTAATAGATTTGTCAGGGCATTCATAAACTTTTTAAAATTTGAACTTTTTAGCATTGCCATTTTGTGATACTCATTGCCAGAGTGTCTCTTAAAGGTTTCTAGTGCTTTTTTGTATTTAACGAATGGGCGGGTTACTAAACAACCCAAAGCAACAGAATGTTTTCCTCCACTATCAGAAGTAGCAAAAAGTACGCATGGTAAAGAAAATACTCCATTTTCTTGTTGGCTATAGATCAACCATGGATATTGTTTTAACCAATTTGCTTGGAACTTTATTTTTTGTCCACTCTCCAGCTGTTCCGGACAGTTACTGTTTTGACTGGTTCTATGCATTCTATTAAGAATTTGTACTTTTCTTTATCGCTGAGAGCTTTTCCTGCAGCAAAAGATATATCAAAAGGCTCCTTGTTACAAGATGCAGATGTGCTAGCTAATGGCTCCATAGGCTCTTTAAAAAAACTTATGAAATTAAAATGAGGTTAAGTTGTTTAATGATGTCAAAATAAGGGAGAAATAAGGTATACCTAAACTGTGCATAAATAAGGCCATTCACTATTTTTAATAAGGTATTGCTTATTTTGTGGCGCAACTGCGTAAGATCAGATAATAACATAACATTAACGTTAATAGTGTACGACAGTATTTTTCCCATGCAAAAAATTACGGTTGTAACCAACTCGTATATTAAAATTTATCAAATACCAAATGTATTGCAGTCATGAATATTGTACATTATTTACCCCTTCTGTGTACCCTCAACAACTCCAATACAACTCACACCAGTATCATCTACGCCAAAATTTTAATTAAACTTACTTTGTTCTTGTGCTAGCGTAATACTTGCACCACCCACCTGCAGTAATAAATCACTATTATCATCAGTCTCCAGCATCTGCTCCGATTCATCATCTCTCTTATTCTTTTTACGAAAAAAGAATGTACGTAAATCACTCTGTTTTCGTTTGGATGTCATGGTACACACGACAAATCAGAGCAGTAATTGCTAAATAAGTTATTTGAAAGTTAAAAACTTTACAATATAATTACGACTATATATTTAAGTAGTGAAAGAAATAAGAAATTAAGTTTATCAGTTATGCTACAACGCAATACTCACGAATACAAGCGAATGACAGACTTACTTTGCTCCCGGTAGAACAAAAACTAGGTAACCTGAAAATACAAGCGCTTGCGCTTTTCTTAAAACTTGTTATAAAAAGTTAGGGTTCTGAATGTTTTGCATGTTCTATGTCCCCCAATAGAAGTCTCTTAGAGCGAGATAGCTTTTATTTTGTGATTGCATTCTATACATTTACTTTAGGAAATTATACGTTTAGGTTATTGCCTATGGTATACTTTATATTATACGATATACATGTTTGCGTATTTTAGAGTAGCATGTATGTAAGACGGTAAAATTCTAACGGCATGGCGTGCACTCTGCGTCCGGCGGTTGAATAAATTTTGGTGGTTTGAGGGGAGCTAAAGCCCCTTAGCTCCCCTCTGGATCCGGCGCTGGTAATGAGTAATTGTTGCTAAAAATTTCTTATTAAAAAGTGAGGTTATCTTTTTCACTCGCGAAGTAAGTTACGAAGTAAGTTAGGTTAATAAGATCGCTACGTCGCCGTCGTCGCCGCCGTCGTCCGTTGCACGTTTTTTTCGTTTTACAAACATTTGATATATGGATCTTGTTCAGTTTTTTACGATGATTAAGAATATGCTAGCCAATTTTCGATATCTCATCTAGTTTTCGAGTAATTCGACTTTAAAGTCGAAATTTTGGTTATATAAAACTTCAATATAACAAAATATAAATATTATTTTTAGGTTAATATCGACCTCCTGAGCATATTTTTACATAGCATCAATACTCTATGTTGATTGGTTTTCGAGTTATTCGACTTTGAAAAATATGTTCGAAAAATTTTATAAAAAAAAAATAAAAAATAAACTTGTGTGAATTTCTATTACATAATGGCTTTAAGTTTGGTTGTATGGCGTACATGCGGCATAGATTTTTTTAAAGTGTAATCATTACAATGTTAAATTGTAATTTTCAAAATGTGTATTTGCTGTCTATACCATTTTATATCGTAATTGTTACAAGTTGAAGTTGTAATATTTACACTTCTGAATTGTAATTTTAACTATTCTAAATAGTAATCATTACAAATTTATATTATAATCTTTACAATTTTAAATTGTAACTGCTATTAACGTTAAATGTGGTTAGGAATTGAATATATAGCCACAATGTACGAGTTAAAAACATTTGTTCCTTGTATTGAACATTCTTCTTCCCAACAAATAGTGATATAAGAGGCAAGCGATTTAACTTAATTTACTCCCATGTTATGCAATCTAATTAAAAATTCCCTCGGATATAAACTGTAATAATTTTCCTTATTTTCAAACCTAACCTACAACTGAATAAAATATTGTATTAATCGACATCGATTGATAAATTTTCTAGAAATTGAAATTTCTGAATTTACTTAATGACGAAATCACCTCTATATTTACTCACTCTGCACAGATATTCATACTAAAATTAATTCTACTATAGAAAATTACATACTAAACCATGCCTGTAATTGTAGCCAGCAAATGATTTTATTTATATAATTCAAACGTACCTGTAAAATCGGGTAAAAGGAATTATCTTAGTATTTGTTAAATTTGAGGAAATACAATAACTTTACGATAATGTTTTAGAGGAAAGATTCAACACTTGTCGGAAGACTAAAGACACTGGATCTTTTCATTGTTTTACAGCCCAGTCGGACAACTTGCTCAAGTGTCAGTTGACATCAACATCCCCTGATAGTGAACTTAATCAAACTGGAAAAGTAGTACCACTGACACTTCGAAATAAAGACATAGTGGCTTGTGTTTACGATGAACAGTGGTGGACTGCCGGAGATGATAATATTGATTGTCAAAACCAAGATGTGTATGTGACATTTTACCATCCAACAGGATCAAGGACCTCATTTACAAAAGTTGAGAAGGATCAAGTTTGGATTCCTGTTAAAATGTGCTGAAGAAACTATCTGCCCTGGAATTTACAACTGTGGCTGGGCGAACTTATAACCTAACCCCAAAACTGAGTGAAGAAATTTCTCAGATGTTCAATAAACATTATTAAAAACTAATAAGACGAGAACAACATTGTAATTAGTTGGGTAATTTTCAATTCAAAAATAACAAATAATCATCTAGGTATGTTTAAATTATACAATTGATATACTTTAATCCATTAAAGATCGAATGTTAGAAAACATATTTTTGACTCATATTTCTAATTTTTTCATAACTTCCAATTGAATCTCAAAGTTGAAATTTATACTGTAGTTTGATATCATAAAGGTCTACTGAGTGTGCAATTTTAAGATTTTATTAGGTCTCCTAACAAAGATATTGCAGGCCAAAAAATGAAAAAATTCAAAAATCTGTCTTTTAAAGTAGTGTATTTTTTATTGGTAAGCTTCTCACCATTGATACTCTATAAAAAGTAACTGTACTATGTAGTGTAATTGGACAAAAAATACTAAGGCTGATAAATTACTTCTTCCTTAGAAAACTACTGTTCAAAGATTGAGTTTTTAAAAATTGTCAGCAATGACTTTGAGCTATTAAAAATATATTAAGAAATACATTCAGTTAGGTAATAATGGTTTTAATTTGTAAGGCCATAGTGTGCTGAACTAAATACTTTTTATTTGAAAAGTCTAGGGCAACCCATTACTGAATTATTCAAAAAACTGCAGATGCTTGCAAATACGAAGAAACGCTTGCGGCTTGAAACGAAAATGACCACCGTTTCTAAATGATAAACAATAAAAAATTTTTAAAAATATTTTTGGGTCTACTAAACATTAAGAAATTTGCCCCGCTGATACAAAATTTTTCTGAGATGGTCAAACAACCAGTGCTGGCTCACTTGGTATGGATTTACCCAGTAGTCACACGTGAACTAACTAAACCACAGTCTACCTACTAGAATGTTGCCGCAGTTCTTAATAGACGTAGAACCTCAACAGAAATGCTATTTTTTAGTCTCTCTCCACATTGCGTTAGAAAAAACTTTAACTTTTATCAACTTACCATCCACTGCGCGATTAAAATGGTAGCAACAATATCTGTTGTTGACAAATAACGTAAATAATTCAAAGTAAGAGAAGCATATTCTTTTTTCGTTTATCAAAAAATTCACAATAGCTTCTTTAAAGTTATCAATTTGTAAGGGCTTTGTCATATCACTTAGGCGCTCTTACGATGAATTTGCTATATTGATGGAAGTAAAGCGGTCCACTGTCGGTCCTGTCCTTGAAGTTCTTCCACTATTTTTGATAGAAAGATAATCATAGGTATCAAATACTGATTTTCAACTAAACAATTTTTTTCTAAATAGCGTTAGTAATTCCTCCATAATATTATGACGTCAACATGTTGTGGGGCATGCTGCTTACAAACGTTTTCCAAGCCGTGAAGCAGAGAACTTTTTGAAGTTTGTTAACTCTGTTCCGTTGCTGTAGCACCATGACAGCGGTACGGATGTTAATAGGCGGCTCCCTGGCTTAAACTGGTTTGCGTGTGACTATTAAACCCAAGGTCTTGCGTTCGATTCGCGGCACGGATCGTTTGAAAAACGTGAGGCGAGTATTTTTCACAAAAATACGCTCTCGTTCGGATGAGAGGTAAAATGTAGGTCCTGTGTATGATTGTTGTCACGCACGTTAAATATCTCTTTCCTGTTTGAAAGAACAAGAGTTCGGCAAAACTCAAAATTTCCAGATAAAGACTTCGCTTCGTGACCAATGTGCTTGTGGAACATTGGAAAATCAAATGTAGGGTACGGGTGGTAACGGACAAACAAATACAGTACGTAAATCTATGCTATTTTATAGTGAAAACGCCAAAAGACTGGCGAATAGATATTTTTTTGTGTCAGTTTCTCCACTATGTCATGCTTCTCATCTTTTAGTGGGACACTCTCAAAAGTAAAGTTAAGGAGCTTTTTTGATGGGCTGCTTAAATCGAGCGCAGTTCATAGAACATTCATAATAAAACCTTTCACGTTGTTCTTTACCAAATAATGTAAGGTAAGAAAAAATTCTTTAGTTTCAAATTTTCTGCAAAAGGATCTAAGAAACATTGAATAGCAGTAAGAAACTTGGTAACAGTTGCATTATCAGATAATATGTTTGATGGTAGTAAATCGCTTGTAACTTCTTTTTTTTTAGTAAGTACTGCAGAATCCATAACGCGTATGGTTACTTGTATCCTTTGTGAATGGCTAGCTGCCGATCTTTACCTGGCCGCAATTGAATTAGTAAAAGATGTTATACCAGTTAATTTGTTTCCGGCGTCAGCGTTAATTGTTTGCTCAAGCGTAAGATCTACAGCTACGCCAATATCAATATCTCGATTAAATGCTTGTGCTAGTTTATATGCATGCACAACTAGCCATATGGTGTAGTTGTGGTGGTTTAGAGCAAAAAATAAATCCCTGAACTTTGATAACGTTTTCAAAAAAGTGGTAAAATCCCAATTCTTATTCTGGTGATATAGATCATAATAATGCACACAACTTAACCAAAAGTGTGTAGTGGCACCTTGTTCTTCATTATCTGCAATCTCTGTTTGAGGTACGGCTGAATTTCCACATACGATTCTTCATAAGCACATCTATGTCTTGTCTTTAATGGTTCTTTAGGCGTTAACAGTTACGAGGTGATTTTCACAATCGCTTATTTATTTATCAATAAAGCTATATATATATATATATATAAAATATATATATATATATATATATATATATATCTGCTATTTATACGTAAATTACTATTTATTTACACCCCTTGTGAAGTCCTATCCAAGTCATATAATTCAACATCCCATCTTTAACACCGTATTAAACGTTCTCAATATTCAGTATGCTTGTTCTCTTCTATACGATCACAAAGTCTTTACGTGAATTTGCAACACCAAATGAAATTATTTTAGTTGACTTTGTACACAAATATTTACTACGAAAATTAAATTCTTTACTTAATAAAAAATCTTTATGAAATTACCCTTAATTAAAACAAATAGTTGATATATCTGCCCTGATTGAAAACAGCCAAGTGTCCTTTTGTTGTCAAAGGTAGTTTATCTTCAAAATTACCAAAATCCAATAGTTTACTCTTCAAAATTCAAGTATAACGATTACCAATTTTTATAAATTCAATACCAACAATTCATTTTCTCGTGTTGACCATTAACTAGCTTTTAGATCGTTTTAAACTGTAGAACTTTCAAAGACTTAAATTGCAGACTTAATCTTTAAATTTTTGATTCTATGACACAAAAATCCAGTATTAAAATTACTTTATTTTATGCACTAAACTGTAGATTTTCCGCTTTCAAATAATATTTTTTTAATAACAACTCATTGCCAAAAATTGTGTTTTATGTTTGAAATTAATCATGTATTGTTTAAACAATAAACAATGACGTGCTTCTTCATCAATTTCAATAAGTACTGATTTCGCATCCTGTGTGAATCAGTTATATGTACAATACTACTTCTTACTTCATTCGTTCTCGTATGCCCTCGTCTGTTCACGAACGTTCTAGGCTCTTTCTGATGCATTTCATATTTTATATACTATTTTATTTAAAACTTGAACTTCTCAATAATAAGAAATCCCTATATATTCTTGACATCTAACCACTTTCTCTACATCTTCTATAATGATGTCTCATTTCACATCCTTTATATTATTGCTATATGGTTTTATATTCCTAAAATTCATTCTAATTAGTTTGTATGCTTCGTCTGTCTTTCCTATTTCTATCTTAATTCGTACCTCTTCAAACTTTTACATAGTGCACAAGTAATTACGTGATTTGTTTTTCGAGTCATAATTAATATAAACCGAAGCTGGCGTTAGAGCAATTTTTTTACTGTTTCAAAGGTAATATTAGGAAATGCTAACGTCAACAACTTATTTACTAAATTCTAATCTAGATTAAGTCTAACGCTTGGTTCATTTGAGGTTAGGGTTAGGCTACTTAAATTTACAATTACGTAATTACTTTTAGGAAGTGCACTCAAGCGGCGCAGGTAAAATAGTGTTCTAGTACTGTACATATTATGTCTTATTTTTTCTTGTATTTCTTTAGGGTTGGAAGCATTACGTAGGTATCCTTGTATGTGTTATTTAGATTTTAAGAGTTTACGTGACTGGGAAATAATTCCTAATCTATATTTGCTTAAATGTATATTTCTATGTTGTGTTATATGCCAGTTGACACTTGTTTACATCATGTTGTAACAGGACGATTACGTAAATGTTCGATTTAACGCTTTGTAAGTATTCCTTTGGATACTATGTTTGTTAACTAACGGTTTATTAATAAATCTACTTACTGAGGTTTTCAATTTTTCTTTCTGTGTGACTCATCCCACTCTAAGACGTTTAGAGTTAGCACAGAATACTTTGAATTTCTATTCTACTCTTCTGTATTGTTGCTGTATTTGGTGTGGGGGATTTTCTTTACTTACTTTACTACTTTTTTTACTTGTCTGCACGGAATACCACAACAACGTTCTTCTATTTAAAATTGCAGTATTGTAATCGAGTAATCATAAAATACTAATGCTTATTTCAAAACTAAACCTTGAAACTTTGAGGATATCTAGAGGGCACCAGAGGGCGTGGTACATCATTCTAGTATTAAGGTTTTCGATTAAGAATTTTACAAAAAATATCGCTTCCTGGAGCCTTTGCGTCGATTTCTATACGCCCTGTATTTTTAGAACAACAGGTAGCCTTTCAGATTCTTTTATCCCTGCTGTACCCTTATTGTTTAAGTAGGTATATATACTTTCAGTCGTTGGGATACATTTTTCTTAGTAGTAGCACCCTGTACTTGTTAGATTATACTTATATTATCAGTGGTGGCTTTGGAGGGTGGGGGTCCCTCTGGGCGACTGCCTAGGGCCCCGCGAACAAAAGGGCCCCGCGCACCACAATGCATATTTTAAAAATTTGAGTTACACTTTATTTAAAAAGATAGCAAAACTGTTTAGAATATAGCTTTATGCATCATAAATCTATACAATACCTAGTACATATGGTGTAGTTTACAGTTATAATCCTAGTCACCTTCTTCGAGCGAATGAATCACTGTAAGAAACTTCCATGCTTACAATAACAAATAATGAAACGTCCTGTTAAGGACAAAGATAAATATAAGAAAGCACTAAGCAGTTACATTGTGTACCTAATATCTTTGAAACTTCTTAAGAATGCACACTTTACAAACTTCATTATCTTTTGTAAGGTGTCATTGTAATATTTTTTTTGTGGTTGGTTGTTCTTCCTACAGATAATCAGTGTTCAAACTAAGTACGGGTATCTTATTCATCTTAATTGTTAATTGATGGTTCATTTTTTCTTTTTATTTTCATGTTTTGTTTATTTTCTAAATTTAAATTGAAGTTGGAAAACCTAATGACGAAAAAATAAGCGCAGATAAATCTGATGATTATTATATACAACTACAGGTGTTGGTCGTGAAATATTTTCAACTAATGTTGACTGTGCGAAAAGATATGTTGGAAAAAATATTAAATCGGCAAATGTTCAAGTGCTGGGGGAACTTGGCAGTCACAGGCTGCATACCCTCTTTCGCAACCTTACATGTGATTTTCCAATGCTCCACCCAAAGGTACTACATTGGCCAGGAAGCGAATTTTTTTACCTGGAAAATTTGGAATTTTGCCAAACCCTTGCTGTTCCAAGCAAGGTAGGGATCTTTAACGTGCGTGACAACACTCACACACGGGACCTCCATTTTACCTCTCATGCGAACAAGGGTGTATTTCTGTGAAAAATGTTCGCCTAATATTTTTCAAGCGGACCGTGTCGGAATCCCCTTTTACAACTACTGAATGTCGGAGAAATAGGGTATACACTTGTAAAACAATAGAAAGGGACCGAACTGTATCTAACAAGAAAGAACAGCGCCTATGATGAAAGACAACAAACATAGAAACAAGAAGAACGTTGTTGAAAGCATATGTGTGGAACACAGCACAAGATGCCTATGAAATACGGGCAGTAGGAAAAGCAGACAGAAAAGCGGTAGCAGCCTATTAGAATGTTGTGCTTCAGATGTATGAGGATGATAGCATGGATAGACAAAGTTAATAATAAATAGGTTATAGAAATACTAGGGGAACAAGGATATCTGTGGAAAAAAATAGGAGAAATAGAAGGACAGAATACGTTCTAAGGCATTTTTGGGAATAGTATGGGATATTATTACAAACAGAGATAGGAAAAAGGAGGTAGATATAGATTATAGACCTAGATTAGATAGTGATAGATGCAGACTGTGCAAATTTCAGGGAAATGTGAAGGTTAGTTCAGAATAGGAAACAATGAGGGTACGCGTCTAACCAGTTCCAGGACTGAAGACATAACGTTGATGAAATTGAAGTCACTTTTTCATGTAAAACATTTTATTATGTTAACAATAAAAATCAGTATCTTTGGTAATATTGAAATCTTTTGGGCTTTTACCAAAAATCACGTAAGTCTGCTATCAATAGCTTTAAATTTTGATTTTACGATAAAAAGGCCCCACTAAACTTTTTGTCCAGAGCTCCGCAGAGTCTAAGGCCGCCAGTGTATATTATTTCGGCACAATAAACGTTTTATATCGAAACAGGATGCATTATTGATCATCTTATTGCAGGCCATGTACCCTGATAACAGACACTTTTTTTGCTCTTTAGCTGAAATTTTTCTAAAATCGGACAACGCTTCTATTAAAAGTAACATAAAAGATATGCGTTATGAAACAATATAGCAATCAAAGTTTCATAAATAATTGTATAAATTTTGAGTGTATTTGAAATTACTAGTTGAAACTTAAAGAAACAAAGCACACGATTGTTTGTATTTTGTTACCGGTTTTCTGTTTAAGTCTTAGCTATACAGTACTTGTGTAAGCTAAGCTATCTTCAAACAACGAAGTCATTAAAGTGTGCAGGATTAATTCTTAACTGTATGTTGTGTAGAAATACAGAACGAGGGTAATTAAACGATCAACTAAGTTATTTATGTAATACAAGGATATTAAGTAAACCGCTACCTAACAATTAACGTTTCAAAGTTATAGTAGATTATTTTTAATACAAGAATGCACGTTAATTATTCTATTTAGAAAGTGTGCTCAATCTAAAGTGGAATGTTGTGAATGGCCATAAAAAATACGCGAACAACATAATTGACTATCGCTTACCGTATTAAGCCAAACAAACTAACAAGTCACTTATAATGCAATGTCTGTCGTATAGAACTATTTCTGTCATATATTATGCGTGCATTCTATTTTAAAGCTAATACTGATTAAAAATTTGTAAAATTTATTATAATAGTCAGTGTTCATTGTTGTAATCCATAGTGAATTGCTTGTCTATGCAAAAACTGAAAGTTAAAATATTCCTTGTATTTGTGATAGTTTCGTGTTTAACCAATACTCGAAATTTGTCTTATCTCTAAAACAATGGCTCCTACGAGTATATTGATCGGCATGTAGAAAAGTATTCAAATAGAACTCGTCTCTAATACCGATCTTATCGTTCCTACGTACTTTTATCTTAACCTTGTGTAAACAGCTAATATTTAAGTTAAACTACATCATAGAACACAATCAAAGCATTAACCCGAATACCGCTTCCTTCATATCTCCAGTTTGTATTTAATGAAGTGTCGACCGATGATGTCCACAAGTCTCTATTGCGCATTAAATAAGAAGTGGGTTTCGATAAAATATAGAGCTCGATGGTTACACAAATTTCCTATTAGTCTAGAATCTTCAACTAATATAATTAATACATCCTTTCACACTGCTTGTTTTTCACTAGTATGGAAGCACTCCATAGTTTGGCCATTACCAAAGAAAGCAAATCTTTTAAATTAACACTTTATGGACGCTTGCTAAATCTGCCGAATACTTCGTCCAGTTAATTTATCATAATTCATTGCAAAAGATCCGGTATTTATTATTCTTGGATATGTTGTAGGGACAAGTACCACTAGTAAAAATCCAAGTTTGTAGAATCCGTGACCCTGTGGAAGCAAGAGTTATAGCTAAAAAACATTGAAAATTTTCCACTTTTTCAGTTTTTTGTCTATATCTCCTTTCCTGTGCATCTGAGAGGAATAATGATTATTACCAATTTTGTAGAGGAGAAAATTTACTAATATTTTATATCTATAGCTTTTTCTCTACGGGCTATAGTTTTCTAATTACAGAGCATCGAAAATACGATAATTTGGAAGAAATACAAGAAATACACGTTTTACAATAAAAATGTATGCGTTTATTGGTATTCATAAATATATATTATTCTGTAGAGTGGTACAGCCCTTTATTTTACCTTGGCCAAAAGTTGCTGACGTGGTGTCACATCCAGTAACAGCATGTAGGAAAAGAACAATCTCTGGTGGATTTTTTAGTAAACTATATTTAAAGGAGGAACTAGAGTATACAATACCAGCAAACTCGCATCTTCCACGCTTGTATAGGTACACGTTGTTCACACTTGTGGCCAAGCCAGTGAGAAACACTAGTAGATCAATATCTTCCCCAATGATGATGACTTGATTGTAGGCTGAGGCCTTAGAAATTGCTGTGTTAACAATGTCAGCATCTGCATCTTTCACTGTCTGCTTTACTTCAATGCTTTGCTGTTCAAATGCGTTATATAGCATTACTATAAGACGTTGTTTGTTGCCCTCATTGGTGAGAACTTTCTCTTGTGGCACTAGGATGATTGCTGCGTTGTCTAATAAAATTATGTCTGCACAAAATCGTAGTGGATCGACGCGCGCATTCAGCAATCTTGGTATTTTTTTGGGCTGCATCCACTGGTTAACCGTCAAAAACAATGAACACATTATTACCAAAATGTTTCTGTACGTAATTGACATACCTCGTTTTGATTGAACCGACCGAATCGTTGCGATGCCAGACTACTTTGTGAAGCAGATATCCTCCATCTACTACGGCAAATGTATTTGCGCCAAATGTCACATTGTTGGGGGCTGCATTAAAAACTATGTACATTAAGGATTTCGTTCCCTTTTGCATGCCTTCATCCGTGAACAATGACAACGGAAAGGGTGCAAGTTCATATTTAAAGTATTCTTCTAACTGCTTATCAGATTGCTTAATGATATAGACTCTCTGAAAAAGTGCCAGCGGATCGATTTCTACTTTCTTGTTGCCTACTTTTACAGTGCTCGTAACGGCTGCAAGACTGGTCACTGTCCTTCCTTTTAAAACTTACTTTTCCAAAGTTGTTACCAACGATTCTGGAAATTCTTTTGTTGAGCCAGATGGCTGTTTATGTTTTTACCTCCAACAACTCCACTGCTGATCGAAATTATTTTATCAGTATTTGGAAATGGATTATGATTTGTAAACCAATTTCTCAATTTTTGCACATTTGCATCGTCTCTAACAATTCGAGAAAACCTTATATCTACATGTTGCTCGTGTTGTTGATGAGTTGAGATCACAAAAGTTTCAATATTGTCGCAAATGTTCATGCCCATAGTCCATCATGAAAGCACACTGTTTGTAATCCCACGTCCATGAGTCAGGCCACCATAACTTTTCATGAATTTCATTAGAACTTGCTCAATAATCATGTCTGACCAAATTCCCGTCCAGAACTTATCGGATCGGCCAATAGTGAAACATCCATTTGTAGTAAATTTGTGAAATTCGGCTGGATCCATTCGTTCTTTAAAGCTTAACATATATTGTAGGTAAAGATGTGCGCTCTTTGCATAAAGAAAATGGCATGTTCCATGAAAGAATGGCAGCATTTTACTGACTGTGGCGATATGCAGCTTCCAGTCTCCCGCATGTTCTGTCTGAATGAAATGTTTAAAAACACTGTCATTTGAATATATTGAATCCATAATTTCGAAGTGGGTCCATTATTTTTCAGATTGTTAACTGCAGTGCTAAACTTTGTTCAAAATATTTGGTATTTCTAATTTTTCTCAATCAGTAGAATCATAGATCTGTCACAATCGCCATGCATACTTTCAATGTCAGCTCGTTCGTCTTCTGTAAACTGCACCTCATTTAGGACTATGCTAACCAAAACCGCTTCCTGCCATTATATTGCCAATTGAGCCCATAAAGGACATCAATAAATGGAAACCACCAAGCCTGATTTCTACATTTCATTTACAACGGTTAGTCAAATGTTACAAAGCAGGTTTTTAATGAATGTTTGTTGCTCTTCTCTCTGGCAGAAAAAAGGGCTGTTAGTAAAGTATCAAGTGGTGATCTAATAAACGGGAGCAACACAATTTTTGAACGCGTACTATCAACATTATCAGTGACTTGCTTCATAAAACCGTTCCAACCGGGTAAATTAGGGATATTAGACCACTTCCCAAATAACCACATGAGGTCTGGCGCCAATGGCAATATATGTCTATCAAGAAGCATAACACTCTGCAAGTCAGTAATTGATATAGCTGACAAACCTCAATTTTTCTGTGTGTAACACGGTTTTATTGCAATGGAAGCGAAAGAGCTTACCGCATCGGCAGAGACATACTTCTTCAGTCGTGGAATGTTGCTGTCTTTTGATAGTGCAGTATGTGGAGTTACACACATTACGCCATCCGTTATGTGGAATGTATTTAGGCCATCAATCGTGTTAAAATTTATATCTACATTGTCACAAACAAACTGCAGAAATGCACCTTCCTCAATAATTGTGTGTCTCCGGCCGTAGTATAGCAGAGGCCTCAAGTTTTGCTGCTTTATTGTAGCTTGAAGCAAATCCTAATGCTGAGCAAAGTTTGACGAGCAGTTTCGATCCAAATTTTCGATACAGATAGGCGTTGATCCCAGTCAAGATCGAAGAAATGAAAGATCTTGACCTAACAGCAGAAATTATACAAAGTGCCAACGCTACACATTTATTTTTTCATGCAAGCACTGGACCCCGCTTGTGTTTTAAAATAACCGTCTCCAAAAATGTACGTAGTGAATCCGTGATAACAGAATTTGCGTCTCGCAAAAAGTTATCAGGTGGAGGGTGTTCAGAGTTATTGTAGATTTATGACCGGATAATCTTCCAATATAATTTTAGCTGCCGCTTTAACGGCTCTCAGTCGCTCTTAATGGGTATCATTCTTTTTATTTTCATATCATGAATCATTTAATATTTTATGTCCAACAATATCCTCACCATACTCTGCGTTTAGACAAGCTTTTACTGTCATGTGATCAGGAAGATATTCTCTTTCTACTACTTCCTTTAATTCGTCAAGATAAACTGGTATTCTTCACTATTATTTGTAATATACAAGAAAATGCTTTCCACGGCATGGTCAACATTTGTGGTTGGTATATAACCTCTTTTTTCACTACTTTTTGTAAGTGTCTGGTATAATTTTTGTTGGCAGCAGTGGTAATACCTTGCATCTGCCGCCACTAAATCGTTTACATTTTCAATTCGCTTTATTATACTCTGGGCCAATTCATCCCCTCGTTGTTCAGCAGCTGCTAGTTCACTTTTATGCAGATCCAATTTCTCAACCGAATGATCAGGATTTCGTCGAGAAATTGGAAGTCTAGCCTGAAGCTGGATGAAATCTTCACTTATTTTATCTCCACACAAAAACAAATATTTTTTAATGTTCCTGTCTGTCCACTTGACGATCTACGGGATTGTTTTTGGAAATGTGGTCCACAATCACCGCCACGACGAACAGAAGCTGAAATCATCTTTTCCTCAGTGTATTTCTTCCGGCAATTGTCATGGACGTGTACCTGTTTCTTACCTAAAAAAATTATCTCAGAAACTTATAGATCAGGCCTCGAGGGGTAACTTTTCTTTCAAGATTTTTAAATTTTATTTATTTGCTCATTTTCTAATACACGACGTTTCGACAAATATACAATCAGTGGGGTTTGAAGGTACATACCAGTTTTTTTGAAAACATGGCATAGTTTAGCTTTATTAAAAACTTAAGCTATTAAAATTGCCATACTATAGTATTTATAATATATTATTATACTATAATATTTTTAATTATCAAGTTTTGACCGTTGTCTCAAGTGGGAATTGTACAGGCGAGAAGTGTGTCAGAGAATGAGGAAATAAATAAAAGTTAAAAATCTGCCCAAAGTGACTATTACTATTGCCCAAATATTATAATGGCGCCAGTGACTATAACAACATAAACTTTATACCTACATACCTTTTAGGAAAGAAAAATTGTCGTAAAGTCCACGTTTAGCACTCTGCTACGTACCTAGACGTAGCCGGAAGAAAAGTAGATACCAGGCTAACTACTAGACGCGAAGGGTGGGGGATTCGCCTACATACCAAGAAAACAAAAAATACAGTACATCGTCCATGATTATCTATTAACACATAAAAATAAATAAAGGATTCTGTACAAACAAGCAAAAGGAAAATAAATTAGGCGTTACTATTTTACAGCCAACAATTATATTCTACGGACAATTTAGAAATTTAGCTACGAAGTGCGTATCTCGTATTTACACAAAATAAAATTAATCAGTATGGAATAAAAACTGTGAGAGCTTTTGTCAAGTGTTTTTAAATTTTTACCTAATACAAAATAATATTTGTACAATGTGACGTTTCTTGTCACGTAACTACACCAACCGTTGATGGAATATGCCCTTGACGCACCCAATAGAAAACAAGTTGCTTACCTGTAGGTATCCTGATATTTAGCTCGCAAGCCGTCTGGGTTGAGTCAGCATAGAAACGCCATGGTCGTCAGTCTACATTTACTCTACTACCATAATTGCAGCAGCAATATAACGAAAGAAGTTGTTTTACATAACGAAAGAACCCATTTGGCCTCCAGCTAAAAAAAACTAAAAAGAGCATCTGATTAGAATGGGTACGCGCGGGAAAACTCACCGAATACACGCAGGACACCTCTTAGTTGTTGAACAGAGACACATGCATCGCTTTTTGAAATACAGTGACGAATAAAATGTAGAAGCGCGTTAAAACTGGAAAACCCGGGTTTATATCGGTTTGTGCGCGATCTTATCTCAACAAGTCGTTACCTTGGAATAATAAAGAAAACCATTATACGGCGATCGTAAGATATACCGAGATAGTGGGTACCTAAGAACAGGATATAACTATTTACTTTATAGAATAAATCTTCGTTTTAAAAGCACAAAGGGGTTTGAGTTGAGGAGTTTATACGGGAGCGTGTTTATTATAAATTAGGTTGAAGGATTTAACAGATTTATGGTAAAACGGGCTTATGAAGTAACAAGTAAACTATATGTGGGGTTGTTGAAGAATTTAAAAATTGAAACGGAATTTATTCAAAGGAATAATGAATTAACAAGGGAAAAATTTTAAAGACAAAATTGGAACGTAACAACTCGCAGCATTCAAGGTAGCTATACCCTTTTCTTTAATTACTATAACTTTACTGCCATCCACAGTATTACGGCATATAAAACAATGGCCAGATTATACAACAGACATTTTACTTTAAAAAAATGGTAAACGCGTAAACTATCACTTGCTGAGAGCAGGTAGACTGATAAGTGAGATGGTGTGGACGAGACTGCATTCCACGGTGGTGGGAGAAGTGGCCATTGTAAGGGGAATCTGTAACGTGCATTTTTATAGCTTAACATTTTACGCTTTTTCCCAATTAGTAAATACATTTCTGTAACTACTATTTCTATATTTTATATTTATTAACTCCTTAGGCGAATGCATCGTATTATAATGAGTGAATTGCATCGTTCTTGTCTTGCCGTTCGTATAGATTTTGTTCCTTATGTGGATATACAAGTCTAGATAATAGACGATAAGAGGTTGGAATAGAACGAGTTGAATAAACAGATGAGTAGTTGTAGTTTGTTCTTGGTTCCTATATATTTTGACAATAGTGAGAATTAATGCGGTATCAATTTTCGAATTGTTCATGAACAAGCACGGCACGATTTTAGTTGTTTTTCTTGTGAAATAAAAGTTGTATATTAACTGTAGGAAGTGTAGTGCTAATTCCGATTGAAGTAGTATGGTTGATAGGCGAACCTGTTTGGTCGACGCACGTGTTTTACGGAACATTTTACGGACTTACTTTAGTGATACACGTGCTTTACTCATTGTGGTTTTTTTTGGTGCTTTTGTCTTTTGATACTTAAACTGTGTGTGCGATCTAGTTTCGCGGTCCTTTTTTTATCAGAGTAGTGCATACTTTGGATTATCCAAATACAGTTGATACTGTAGTTTCTGAATTTTCTAACCCCAAAGAATCTAAAACAGATCATTGTTTGCGCAATGTTTGTTATTTGCGAAATATAACAGATTACCGGTTTACAAAGGTATTGGTTGAAGTTTCTCACTGCTTTTTGGATGTTTATGAAAATAATATACATTTGGTCCCAGTTGAAATTAAACTAGTGCTACAAAATATTTCGAAATTATTGTCTCAGGAAATAGAATTAACAAGAAATTTATCAATGCTACATAGTTCCGTCGCGTGATAATGTCTGCTGCTAACACCAGTGAAATACGTAGGTGTGATTAGGGTAACGTGTGATAAGTTCCATCAACACCCTCCCAGTCAAGGGTGAAGTGCTGCGTTAGTGCCGGACATCGTGAATCCCACACTTCAATTGCAAGGAAGCGTTACTGAAGGACCTTTTGTAAGTTGAACTATTTCCTACTTATTCTTACTTTAAATATCTATCCGTTGTTTTGCCATATCTTTGTCGTTCTGATACCTTTTACCATAGACTTGCATGCTATTTGAAAAAAAAAGAAGAAGAATCAACAATACTGGATGACTCATATCAATTGTGCTTACCTATTTATTTTTTTGTTAAAATTTTGTCTGATTTATGTTTAATTGGTGTGTGAGGAAACGTTTCTGCTACTCCCCAATATTACCTCACTTTGTACTAAAAATTTTTGTATTGCTTTTACCGTTGTTATATTATATAGATTATCCAAACAGTTTTTTTTTACATTTTACAAAGTACTGAACAATCTATGCTCGATCAGCATGCTATGCTTTTTCTTTATTTCAGGTTTGCAGGACTAATTTTTTTGTATTGCAGGTTTGCTATTCTAATTTTTTTATTGCAGGTATTGTTACTAACTCCTTACAGCCGCGTACATTATATGTTGGTCTGCTTTCTACAACCCCCCCTAATCTCCGATTGAGCTCGGTCATTTCTTTGATTTTCTTCGTGTTACGCACGGCTACGAGCCAACGTAGCATAGATTTGGCGCCCAACGTGGCTGCCACGATAAACGTGACAAACCCTCTCCACTTCATAGCTTCTATTCTACAGAAACCAATAATTTTTTCAGGTAAAAAATGACTCGCTTTCTGCCAATGTAGTGGGTGGAGGATTGGAAAATCACGTGTAGGGGTATAAAAGGATCTTGGGGGTAATTCGTTATCTTGTTCTCCATCGGGGAATGTTCATCTAGCTGAATTTTTGAGGAAATTAATTAATATTTTAAATGAGGCGGGACTATCTGAATATAAAAAGTTTTCTTTCGTGGTAAATTGTTTAAAGGTGCCAATTGGTGATTGGGTAAAAGCTAAAGAAGATTCTTTTAACAATTTTCTAGATTGTAGCGACCGTTTTATGAATAGCTGCTGGAGTGCAGAGAACGAGAGGAATATATTTTTTAAAATAAAATATGGAAAATATGAAAGAGGTAGCAAGTCTGACTATTTTTAAAATTAGTGTGAGAGGCCACTTATTTGACGCAAAACGAAATTGATTGAAGCTTTGATATAACTAACATGGGTATATTGAATTTAGGGGAATTGGGAATGGACGAAGTTGAAGTATTTTTGAGAAAATTATATCGGACATACGAGGAAGAAAGGGAACGTAGGTACAAATTGTACAATAATAGGGGGAAATTGTTAGTGATAACGAAGGAAATAGGCAAATCAATGAGGACAGCCCGAACAGAGACATGCGTAATCAGGAGGGGTGATCATCAAATCTGAATCTACTGGAAACAAAGGACGCACCCATAATTTTTCAGTGGGAACCAAAAATTTAATGTCAAACCCCGAAGAAGTATATGTATGGCAGGTATCCTTGCCGTGTGTTAATGTAGAGATAAGTAGCGTAGAGGTTAAAAATTTAGTCGATTCATGTAGTCAGCTTAATTGTATGGCAGAGGTGTTCAGAGACGTGTGTAGCAGAAAGCCAAAGATACCCATTTTTCCTGTAAATAATATCAGTGTTAGCGAGTTAGGTACAAAGCTGACCAAGTTCAAATGCAGACATTATTAAGTGTAACATTTTGATTCTTTCAGTGTGAAGTACAGTTTATTATTATACCAGGATTAGCGAGAAAAATGATTTTACGCTGCGAATGGTTAGCGGAGTATCGTTTAAAAATTGCATTTTGGAAAATGACCGTGATGCATGAAAATAATTGCTGTCAATTAAATTTTGAAGAGGAGGCGTTTGGGTAATCTGTGTAACGTTCAGTGTTCTTCGGAAGTCCACGGATGGCCAGAAACGGCGAAACAAAAAAAATATTTATACTTTGGGTGATAGATAGGAGAGTGTGAGAAAAACGAGTTTTTTTAAAGTAACCGAAAAGAATGGGTTACTGGAAGTGTGCCGTCATGCAAAGGTATTTTCGGATCAATCGCGCTTGATTAAGGGATACGCGCATATTACTGAGGTTACGGGTAATAAGCCGTTTTGATTGAAAACTCATCCAATTCCAATAGCGTACAAGGAAGCTACGCGGGAGTAAATCAAGGAAATGCGGGGATGGGAGATCATTAAATCAGCACGTACCGAGTACAGTAGCCCGTTAGTATTAGCAATAAAGGAGGATAAGAGTGTTCGAGTTTGCATGGATGCACGTCATTTAAATTCGAGGAATGTGGGGTATCGCATAGTGTCACCTGATCCGCGTGAGTTTATCTTTGAAGCCAATAAGATTAGTTTATGACCATGATTGATTTGAGTTCGGCCTATTTTCAAATTTCACTAAGGAAAGATTGTAGGAAATATACAAGCTTCTAGTTTGAGGGTAGTCCTGCCAATTTTGCGTTCTTCCTTTTGGGCTTAGCCCATCAGTGACCAATTCTATAAGGGGCTTGTCAACAGTGTTACGGGAGGAAGTAATGCCTTTTGCTAGACTGTTTGTGGATAATATTTTGATGGCATTATCGACCGCAGACGCGCATTTAAAACATTGAATATACTATGCGGGTGTCTTTCATAAGCGGGTGTTACAATTTAAGAGAGGAA
Source organism: Platerodrilus igneus (assembly GCA_036346225.1). Classification (NCBI taxonomy): domain Eukaryota; kingdom Metazoa; phylum Arthropoda; class Insecta; order Coleoptera; family Lycidae; genus Platerodrilus; species Platerodrilus igneus. The sequence continues at coordinate 2,872,757 of JARFIW010000932.1, read as the reverse complement.
ATGCGAGTTTGCCAGTGAGAGTACAACATTTTTAGGACGCGTGTTAACGTCGGTGGACGATTTTATAGATCCCAACCTAATAAAGGCACTACAAAGCTTCCCGTGACCGAGAAATGTTAAAAAATTAAGACCCTTTCTAGGGACATAATTATAATAGGAAATTTATTGAAAAGTAAGGTAAAACCTTGCCTTTTTAAAACTTCTTAAAAAGAATACAAAATGGGTTTGGGCGAATGTGAAGCAAGTGAAAATACAGGAAATATTCATAAGTGCGTGTTTTCTGAATCATCCCATATTAAATGCCGGTTTTTATAACCAGAGTGATAGTTCTGGTTATGGGATGGGAGCATATCTTTTTCATATTGATACTCTTACGGAGAAGAAGAGAATTTTAGCTTTAGCCAGTACGATTTTAAATGGTAGTGAATTGAGCTACATAGTCACGGAAAAAAAGAGTTAGGGGTGGTAAAGTCTTCGAAGCAGTGGGAACGTACGTTTTGGGTCGACCGTTAAGAAGTGTTACGGACGATAATGCATTTTCGTACTTGTTGAAATGCCATCTACTAAATTCAAGATTAACGAAGTGGATGTTACTGATATCGGAATACGCGTTTGATGTAATGTATTGTACTGCGAAAGAAAATGTAATTGAGGTCTATCTTTGTTGTTATCCAGTAGAACTGTCCGAAACAAACGAAATATCAAATGGCATTAAAAATGTAGTTGTATTCCAGATAGACAAAAGTGAGGCTTCGAAGGAGACTGAAAAATTTGTCAAAATTAAAGGAGCTGCAACGACAGGATGCGTTTGTAGTAAGATAAAAGCAAGTTAGAAGTGGACGAGAATGCTGGTGAAGCGTCGAAATGGTATTTTATGGGCGAGGACATATTATATTATAAGGGTGTTAGTGACAAAGGACTGCGGATTTGTGTTCCAAAAGCGTATGTCACAGGTTTAATTAAATATTAGCATGAGGGTCGGGGACATTTCGGATTCAAGAAGTGCTAACTGGCTTTAAAAAATACTTCTATGAGCTTAAGATGAGAAGAGACATTTGCCACTGCAATACGGGACGTTTAATTTGCCAAAAATCTAAGAATGTCACCCATTTTCGTGGGAGATGTACATTGTGGTGCTGGAGAGGCCGGGAAAGTTAGTATGCATCGATTTCATAGGCCGTGCCTCGTTCGCGAAGTGGATTTATTACAAGGGCGGTAATAATAGATGCTATCTCTAAAGTGGTTCACCTGTATCTGTTACTCCATACAGCGACTCGAGCATTATTCTATAAATTAAAAAACTATTATTTTGACAAAATGGGAAATCGGATGCTATTTTGACTGATAATTGTACGCAATTTGGGAAAACGTGGGCACAAATTCTTGTAAACAAAAGTATTAAAATGGCGCCTACTTCTTTATATACCCTCCGGGTAATAGTTGCGAAAGGGTGAATCAGGAAATTGTACAGTTGTTGAGGACAACGTGCAATCATTCTCATGCTAAGTGTGTACAGATTGTAAAGCATATAGAAGGATGATTAAATGAAACTGTCCATGAGAGCATTGAGGCGACTCCAATCGAAGTGCATTTCTGAAAAAAGAGGACAGAGTCCATTTTTCAACAATTTGTTATTGAAACTTTAAGTGAACTCTACAGAGGGGTAGATTAGTCATAAGAATTCGTAGGACTACCTGTCGTTTAAAAGAAACAATGAAGTGACCCTTTTGTCAGGTTTAGTTGAGACATGTGGTTAATCCTTTTGCGGACGGGGATGAAATCGTTGGGTAGCAGCTTCAGAGTGCGTGGCAAGTCGATATGCTCATGTCACGAGAGTATAAAATCATGTTATTTTAATAATTATGATCTGCGACTGTACCGTTAATGGTAATTGAAAAACGAGCACTTTCGGGTTAATATCGTGGGAGTACTGAAAGAGGTTACGGTCGCTACTGTAAATCCCATTATAGTTATTGTAATACGTTATTGTGTGATAAAATTAATGATATCGCAGTTACTAAGTGATAATTATGGGGGTTTGGGTGTTATTTTTGTTATTGCTTGCACTTGAGCTCCGAAACATGTGCAGTGATTCTCTTTCGTAAGAGTTCTACAGAGGTATTCAAGTTTCCACCGGCAACCTCCGACACAGCTGTCTACGAGGGATAATTCAGTGTGCACCTGATTTGCCTGGGACAATACGATTTTGAGCAAATTCAATCGTGAGTTTTTTGAATGCTTTCATTTCATACTAGAATTAAGCACCAACGCCCAGTAAGAGATTAATTAGGTTAAGTTATTTAGCGGACAGTTATTTTTTTAATATTTAGGAGTACTAAAAAATTTCACTTTTAGAGATTGGTAAACATTTTCTTGATTAATGTTTTGCTTGTTTATATATTAATGGATGACCAAGTTTGTAATCTGATTTTGTCTTGACTGCTATAAGAACCTTTTCTCTGATTTAAAGTTAACCGGGCACCACAATAATAAACAAAATAACTGAAATATAAAAATTTTACGTTACATTAACGTTAAATCCGAAAAGTTTTTCTCCGTCAAAATCTAAGCACGCTAAAGTGTCAGTCCCAGCAATTCGTTTTATGATAACATTTCTATAAAGAAGACAGTTTTTCCGCATAAAACACCCTTGCTTTGGCATCTTAAACTTTATCATTTCGTATTTACTTTGTTCCATCACTGGGGTAGCTGAATATCCTTTACAATTAGCTGACTTTACTTATTTCGTAAATAAATTGAAATAAAATTCAATATAAACTTAAACTTAAAATAATTTCAATATAAAATTACAAATATATTTTCCAAAAACAAATGCGTAACCTTACATCTGGCCAGGTATTGCTGTAAGAAAAATATTCTGAAAAAACCTTAAATCTAAGCCATGGACAAAACTATTCGCCACTCCGCATTTTCCCGTTCCTAATATTCAATTAAACATTTGTAAATCCCATTTAGTGGAAATACCTTTAATAACATCACCGAAAACAGTTAAATACCAGCCTTTTTTAATCTATTCATATTCCTTTTCAAAATGCTTTAATATCAACACCTACATATTTCTTAATATACTAATAACGTTATTTATTCACCACTCGTTCCACAGGTAAGTTATTAATCAGTAAAAAAGATAATTACTGTTACGTTCAATCAATGTCCTACGTCATAAAATATCAATCATATTTACATCCAACAATCACGTATAAATTATACCCAATCATGAACAAGCTTATAATATTACTTATAGTTTGATTCACCTGTTATTCGGTTTAGAATATCTAAATCATCCAGCTTTCCATTTTTTAAATATAATTCCTGTTTTTCATCTTTCAAACGACAGCTACCATTAACCTAACACAACCGAAAATTCAAACATGCGCGATGAACAATTTCAGCTCTAATCTCTCTAAACGGTCACAACGACAATAATTCCACCCTCGGGTGCACGGAAATACTTCGTCCCGCTCTAGAGTAAGTTCACATATTTTATCGTATGCCGAGTTTCTCTTCCTTGAAACTGCGTTTTGTTCAATTTTCTACAATTCACTCATCTTGCTATATTTTTACATTCTAAACTAACTTTGCATAGTTTTTCTTCCGGGCTTTTATCTTGTCCTCATATCACCTCATATAGAGTAGACTCCCCCTTCCTTCGATCTCATGTCCTCATCACCCCATGCATTCGATGTTTTCATGTTAGTGATTCCTAAGTAACTAATTCTATTTCTTTTTGTCGCGCTCAACAAATCTAATTTATTCCCACTGTAAATTATATTAATTACGGTTAGCATCTGGCTATTACAATGTATCGAGTTTAATCTATGCTTCCCACACAAATTTTCACGCAACAGTATATGCAAGGTATTTATCTGTAGGAAATGTGTACGTAGTATTTTGTCATATTGCAATGTCTGCTTTCCGACTTAATAATGTTGAACCTTATTATCGGAATAATTTTTGTACAAACAAATTTTGAAATGTTGTTTAAGAATAATTACTTACGAAGTCTTTTATATAAAGTGCATCCATATACTTTGTCCCTTAAAAATACATTTTTTCTTTCACATCTAATTTACTGCTAGTGTAAACGCAACGCGTTACATAACTAAAGTGTTTGGACAATTATTCCGAGTCGCAATTTCGTGGACAGAATCATACTTAACATAACGCGCGCTGCAAGTTAAAGATGAAAAGGTATATATCCCAAACCTATTGACCATGTCGCAGTGATACCTCAAGGCAGTATACTAAGTCCCCTTCTGTTGAGCATATAAAATTAAGGTTTTTCTACAACATTGAAATTTTGTCGTTACCACTGCTGTGCAGATGATGTCCAGATTTATTATCACTTTTCCCATGCAGACGTATTAGAAGCATTAAATGCAGTTAACGAGGATTTATCTAGAGTTGATGGTTGGTGTAAAAAGAACCTGCTAATCCGTAAATTCAGCGAAATGTCAGGCTATGCTTCTAGGAACCCAGAGTATGATTAGTAAAGTTCGGTCCGTGGACCTTCCCATGTTAAAGCTCGGAAATTCCAATATAAACTCTTCCATGTAGTCAAAAATCTAGGTATCCTGCCGGATCCAAATCGGAGGTGGAAGATGATTAAGATATTAAACGTGTAGAAAATTTTTATTTACTTTACACTATAGCGTCTAAAACGCTTCCCACTTATTAAATTAAAACTAAAGTTAGTACAGTCATTAATTTTCCACATTTCAATGCTTGCTGAGATGCTTTATATACCAATCTTTCGGCTAATTTAAGTCTATGCCTGCAACGTTTGCAAAGTACTTGCGTTTGGTTTATTTTTAAACAAAGAATGTCACGACTTAAACTAAACAATAGGCTATAACTCAACTTAACGGCGCTTGTTTATAAAATTATTTCTAACCGAACTCCTTTTTATTTAAGACATTTCTTTTTTTTTCAAACCGCCGTTATAACAGTAGGCGGGATGTTTTGCTATCTATCCCCATATACCATACCCATACGTTCCACTCGTCCTTTCTGGTGTCCAGTTCCTTCTTGTGGAATACTAGGCATACGACGTTTCAGTAAACTCTTCTAAGAATATCTATTAAATCTTCAAAAGCAATCTGTTGGAACGGCGCGCTTCCCTAGACTGATGCTCGATAGATGTGTGGGTGTAAGAGCTCGTGTTGCGGAAGGCGTGTTGTGTGTGATTGTGGAGATGGTTCTAGGCGGGGGTGTGTATGTTATTGTGATTAATTGAAATTAAATTATTTTATTTCATGCGATAAACATACTTTACCGTTCCGAATGGACCTACACATTGAATCTATATTATTGGAACGGGTGGAATGGCTTGTGCATTCCAGTGATCTAAAGAGCCAAACTATAGGTTCAACCAAATTAGTAGGATCTTTAGTGAGGAACCAGACTAAGATAGGTCCAAAAATGGCAGCAGTTCTTTCGGTACTTAGATTGGCAGAGACCATAGGGGTCGGTATGGCATTTTAAGACAGATCACTGCGATGTGGTAGACAACGGGAAACCACCACATTACCGCCCTATTAAGTACACAACGTACTTGTAACCAAGATGATGGATTCCTCTGAGGTAAAAGATTCCGGAGTTAAAATAGTCCCCCATTCGGATCTCCAGGAGGAGACTACTTCGGAGGATGCCATCGTAAAGCTTAGAAAAGGAGTTGGGACCATTTTGCGAGTCGGAGCGTGGAATGTCAGAAGTATGAGGCAAGTAGGTAAGCTAGAGAACTTGAAAATTGAAATGGATAGAGTAGCATTAGACATAGTAGGGATCATCGAAGATCGGTGGCCAGAGGCGAGAGATTTTTCGAGTGGAGACTTTAGGATAATGCATACAGGATCAGAGGAGGGAAATTCTGGTAGGGGATAGGTATGCAGGGAAAAAATAGGATACTGTGTAGAAAAGTACTTACAAAAGAAGATTCAGTTATAATACATTTATACATGCTCATCTCTAGCTACAATGAGGAAGAGGTTGAAGTGATCTACAAAGATATCGAAGACGTACTAAGATGCGTAAAAGGACATAAAAATTTAATAATTACGGGGTTTTTTAATGCAGTGGAGATGAGGGTAGGGAAGGAGCGGTAGTAGGGTTAATTGGTTTAGGAATGAGAAACGAAAGGGAAATAGACGTATAATTTTGCGAGAAAAACAATTTAACCATCACAAACACATTATTTCAACAACATGCTAGAAGACGATACACGTGGAAGATGCCAGGAGATAAAAGAAGATATCAAATAGATTACATTCTTCTTAGACAATGGTTTAGGAATCAAGTAGAACACTGTAGAAACTACTCAGAAGCAGATATACACACTGACCACAACATCGTAATTATGAAGGCCGCTCTTAAATTTAAAAATTTGGAAAAAAGGAACGGAAAAGGGGCACTTTGACTTTGAATTAGCATTAAATGATTTGATAAACAGTAAGGCTCGGAGGTAGAGATAAGTTGCAAGCAGAAACCATAAAAGTCGCTCGACAAGCAGTAACAGAACGTCTTTTCCATCTTGTAAGCTATATGTACGAGACAGGCGAGATACCCAAATATTTTAAACCTGACATCTTAGTCACCACACCAAAAAAGAGAGGCCCTGATAGATTTGAATATTTTCGAACAATTTCGATCGCACACGTGTCAAGAATATTAACTAGAATTTTACAAAAGCGGACTGAAGAAATACTAGGAGAACATCAACTTGGGTTTAGGCTAAACAGGGGTACATTTGAAGATAGCTATTTTAGCTCTGAGAGTGGTAATGGAGAAAACAATAGAAAAAGGGAAAACGTGTATATAGGGTTATTTGGAAAAAGCATTCGAAAATGTAAAAGTATTTGAAATACTCAAAAAGATTGGAATGAGTTTTAGGGGTTGACGGATAGTACATAGCGTATACAAAGAGCAAATAATGGTAATAGAATTAGAGCAGTAACGTAGAGGAGTAAATATTAGCAAAGGGGCGATGCAGGGATGTGCCTTATCCCCATCAATTTTTAACTTGTACATAGAAGAAGCAATGAATACTGCCAAATGCAGGAAGACATTTGAAATTATTATGCAGGGACAAAAGATTGATATGCTTATATTTGCAGACAATATAGCGGTATTAACATCTAGCAAGGAAAAGTTAGAAGCAGCTTTTAATGAAATGGGAACAGTTCTAACAGAGAGATTCGGTATGAAAATTAACGTAAATAAAACTAAAGTACTAGTATGTAAAGGAGGCGAAAATAACTAAAAAACTAGAATACAAATATGTAACGAGAACTTACAACAAGTTAAGGATTTTTGATACCTAGGAAGTTATATAACGCAAAATGGGAAGAGCGCAAAAGATATAAAACCAAGATTAGCACAAGGTCGTGCTATATTTAACAAGAAAAAGCAACTACTGTGTTCAAAGACGACACACATAGAAACAAGGTAAAGATTGTTTATATCACATGTGTGGAGCACAGCACTGTGCGGCTGTGAAAATAGGAGAAGCAGACAGCAAAAGCTTTTTAATATGAGGTGCTACAGACGTATGATGAAGCTATCATGGACAGACACAGTTAAGAACAAAGAGGTACTAGAAATTATAGGGGAAGAAAGAAATATGTGGAAAGCAGTAAAAAATAGGAGAGATAGGATGATAGGTCACATACTTAGGCATGAGAGAATAGTGCGGAATATAGTAGAAGCAGAGATAGGAAAAAGAGAGGTAGATGTAGACCCAGGTTAAACTATTGCACACAGATAGTGAAATATGTAGGCTGTGGGAATTTCAGCGAAATGTGCAGGCTAGCTCAGAACAGAAATCTATGTAGGTACGTGTCCAACCAGTTCTAAGATGGAAAACCTAATGACGAAAAAAATAACTGTACTTAAATCTGATGATTATTATAAGCAACTAAAAGTATTGATTTTGCAATATGCTCAACTAATGTTAACGGTGCAACAGGATTTACTGGAAAACTATTAATTCGGCATACGTTCAAGTGTTGGGTGATCTTGGTAGCCGCAGGCTGCTTAACCCCCTACACATATCCCTACATGTACTCGAAAGTACTACATTGGCCAGGAAGCGAGTTTTTTTACCTGAAAAATTTTGAATTTTGTCAAATCCTTGCTGTTCCAAGCAAGGTAGGGATCTTTACCGTGCGTGACAACACTCACACACGGGACCTCCGTTTTACTTCTCATCCGAACGAGGGTGTATTTTTGTGAAAAATGATCGCTAACATTTTTCAAGCGGACTATGTCGGGATTCGAACCCGGGACCTAGGGCGTAGTCCCCTTTCACATACCACTGAATATCGGGGAAATAAGGTATATATTTGTAAAACAGTAGAAGGGGAACTGAGCTGCAACTAACAAGAAAGAGCAGCGGCTGTGTACCAAGACAACAAACGTAGAAACAAGGAGAAGATTGTTGAAAGCATATATGTGGAGCACAGCACGGTACATTTATGAAATAGACAGTAGGAGAAGTAGACAGAAAAACGGCAGAAGCCTTTTGGAATGTTGCGCTTTAGATGTATGATGATGTTAGCATGAACAGATAACGTTAATAACAAAGGGGTTATAGAAATGGTAGGGGAATAAAGATATCTGTGGAAAACAAAAAGAAAGTAGGAGAAATAAAAGGGCAGGATACGTTCTAATGAATTTTTTGGGGAATAATGCTGGATATTATTACAAGCAGAGGTAGGAAAAAAAAGAGGTAGGGGTAGAACTAGATCAGATAGTAATAGATGCAGACTGGAAATTTCAGAGAAATGTGTAGGTTAGCTCAAAATAGGAAACAATGAGGCTACGCGTCTAACCAGTTCCCACTGTATTTCATTTAATTTATGAATGTTATTTTATTTTATTCGAGGGTACTACTGCATGTAAGTTAGGTGTAAGACATGGCTTTGGACATAATTGCCCTTGATGCAGTCTGTATTAAAAGCTATTGTTCATAATGTATATTGATCTTAATAATAAAGACATTTCAATTCAATTCAATTATAATTTATGATAGAGGCTACTCTGTGACCTAATCTCTAATGCTCTTGTAGAAGGCATCACATTGGTTTTGTACGCGAAATTAAGTCAAGTTTTATTTTAATCGTTTTCCTTTAAATAGAATGGCATTAAATGTAACTAAAATTAATTTAATTCCCATTACGTTGATTTTGGATTAATACGCATAGGGAGGTACAAACCACTAAAAGCGCGACAGGAAGTGTTGTGAAAACAGCGGTTACATTTCAATTCTGCTAACCGCTGCGGCTCTTCGATCGATTATAACTAACCCGTTCTAAACAATATTAAAATTTCTAATTGTACGTTAAAAACTTTATCTTCTCTTACTATCAAAGCTAAGTAATTTCTCTTAGCATAAACTGCCGCAATACGGTATAATGTACGCATTCACTGCAATATTTGATAATTTTGGTAATAATTATTTTTTTACCTTGAGTATTTTGCAATCACATCCTTAGATTTTATACACTCGCAGACAATTGATAACACTTCACTCGTATAAGTGTCCTGGGGGTGCTTAGATCAATTAAATCACAGCTTTTATTTTGTTTTATACAGTTTATTATTTGTTTTATTTTTCAACTAAATTTGTTTAAGAAAATGATCTATTATATAGTTTTATTTTTTATTTTGTCATTCACCGCAGTTTATTTAATTTGGTTACTAATTGCTTGAGGATCTATTTTTTCGTCATTTTGGTGTCGTTGTTTTAATTTATTGGGATATCAAATGTTCCAATAATTGGGTGGATATGCGAACACGTAAGTGGTACGCACATGCACTCGTCGTTACGGACTCTCAGATTTTCTTTCTTTTTTTTGTTTTATGCATTCTCTTTACTTTGACTATTTTTAGGCCGCTGACACATCTTAGTTGTACATATATTAAATGAAATGAAATTTTTTTTGATAAGATAACTCAAAGCTAATAATTGTAGACTTGATTGACTGTAATGTGTTAATCAGTTGATTAATTTTCCAGGGTGGAATTTTTGTTTCTCCGATGCAGTTACTTCTTTTGTGTAGTCTCTTGAATTTTGTTAAATGCTTGAGTATTTTTGAGTAGCGCAGGTTAACGGTTAAGGGAGAAGTTATTATCGAGGATCTGGTGAAGGAGGTGGTTTAAAGGTAGTGCGTAATGTGTGACGAAGAAGCTCAAATCTGGAAGAGAAGAGCAGGGATCTATATTTATAGAATTCTTGAAGTTATTGCGATGGAGGGAAAGATTAAGGCAGTGATGGATTAGATTGTCAGAAGTTTCTGGGACGTTTTGGTGACAGGGACAGGTAGAGAGGGAATTAAGTGGAAGGAGTTGTTACGTACAGTTTTGGCCCCAGAAAATCTAGCCTCTTATCCATAGAAAAACTTGGTAAACTACCCCCAACATTTGACTTTCTAATGCTCTACCCGAGGGTACTATATTGGTCAGGAAGAGAGTTCTTTCTACCTGGAAATTTTGAATTTTGCCGAACCCTTGCTATTCCGAGCAAGGTAAAGATTTTTAACGTGGGTGACAATACGCACACTGGACCTATATTTTACCTGTCATACGAACGAGAGCATATTTTGGTGTAAAATGCTTGCCTAACATTTTTCAAGCTAGCCGTGTCGAGAGTGGAATCCTGGACTTTAGGATCAGCAGCGCATACTCGAACCTGTGTGATTCACTGTGTCGCCGGTGAAGTACTCCGCTAAAAATTCTGTGAGATAGTACCGAAAACTTCGACTGTACTAAAAAAAAAATGATTGACGACTATCTAAGTGGGACAGGTGCTGTAAGTGTTTGAAGAGGGTACCAGAATGCTCGATGGACAAACTAACATCAGGACGTGCCTGGTATGATAGATTTTATAAATATTTATTCTTAATTAAACATCATATTTCAAATCTTCTTTCTGATAATAAAGTTCAACATTATTCTTTTAAATACATTGTACCGTAAGAATTTAGAACAATGACATTATATACAATTCCTACAGATAAATACATTGTAATATACTGTTGTGTGAGAACTTGCGTATTAAGTATTGATTAAACTGGATACATTCTAACGCAACCGGGACGAAATAAAATCAATTAATCGTGACTCGGTTACAAGAAAACATCGAATATGTTGGGATACGAAGACAAGAGATCGCAAGAGGGGTGGGGTGCGTGAGGTGGTATGAGTACAAGTTAAAGGTTTGGAAAGTTCAATTAAGCGAAATTAATTTAGAATAAAAAATGTAGGAAGGTGAGTGAATTGTAGAAGTTTAGAAAGTTAAGCAGAATGCAGCTTCGAGGAAAAATAAAGATGGATGTTCTCGCTGAGGACAGAAACGCGACATACGATTAAAACTTTTGAGTTACTCGTGCATCGACCGAAGTATTTTTAATGCACTTGAGGGTGGAATTACTCTCATCGCGACCGTTTAAACGGATTGGGACTGGGATAGTTCATTCCGCCATTAAGTTGGAATTTTGGGTTATTATTTGTCAAGGTAGCTGTAGTTTGAAGGTTGCAAAATGAAAATATTTAAACATTAAATCACTGGAGGTTTCTGGACAATTTCGAAGTTTCGAAAACTGTCAGTAGAATGAGCTTTTATATTTATACTGTTTACTTTATGTATATGTAAGTTGGAATTTAAAGTCATTGGGATTTATAAAATAGGAAATTAATCGAACATGAAAGTAATTATGTTTCTAAATTAATTAGCAACGGATAGAGTGTATAGTGATTTCAAATATCAGACTTATTGGTAAAATTTAGGTCAGTTGCGAGCATAAAAATTTAGAATATTGGAATGAACAGTGAATGAATAGAACTAGAAGGTTGTTTTTTATGTGTTATTAAGTGCATTTCCAACCCAATTGGGATTTATAATGTCACATGATTCATATGGAAAACGGGAAAGGTTTGAAATGAATTATTATTGTTGGGTATAATTTAATGTTTTCTTGTTTTTTTAATTCAGTCATACAATGTCTTGGACAAGTGGCAAACCAGAAGTATATAACTCTAATATACTATTTTCAAGTTCTACAAAAAATGCCAGCATTTGCAAAAGGCCAACAATATGACCCACATGAATTTTTAAGACATCTGTTAGAAACAGTACGCGAAGAGGTCTTGAAAACAGAACAATCATCCGAATTACTACGACCCACTGAACAAGTTTTTCAAGGTACCGTAGTTAGTACATTGCAGTGTCAAGATTGTAAGAATATTTCACGTCGGATTGAATTGTTTTTAGATTTGAGTTTACCAATATCCGAAAAACAAATACCACCAATATCGCAGTACAAAACAGAAGAATTAGATGATAGCCAAATAAATGTTACAAATGACAGCACTACAGTAACAGAACACCAATATGAAGAAAGCCAATATTCCGTACATTCCTGCTTAAAGCAATTCTCAACATGTGAGTTACTAACTGGAAACAATAAAGTAAGCTGTGTTAAGTGCTCAAAAAGGCAATTTGAACTTGTCAAAAAAACTGTTAATACTAATACTTACTTCTAAACAACTTCTAGTCTACAATCTACCCGCTGTATTGATTTTACATTTAAAACGATTTGAGATCTTCAGTTTACGATCTACAAAAATAAATAACTACGTTTCCTTTTCCATGTTACTAGACCTAACACCATTCTGTTCAAAACAATGTGGAAACATTCCAACGTTTATTCCTAATCAAGCCAAAGTGATATACACATTATATGGTGTTGTAGAACACAGAGGTTCAATTGATAATGGCCATTATGTTGCATATGTTAAAATAAGAACCCCGTTAAAAAACAATAGTTATCGTTGGCAATTTATACTAGAAAATAAAAAAATTATGTTTTCAGAATGTAAGGACGTTGAAGCTAACATTGAAATGCCATCAGGCAAGTGGTATTATGTTAGCGCTACGCATTTCAGAAGTGCGAGAAAAACAAGTGCTTGAAGCACAAGCCTTTTTATTATTTTACGAACGAATTGAGTAATTTTTCATTATTGTGTTCTTTTTATTTTCGTTTTCATACAATACAATGTATTTATTTATATTTCATATACACGTGATGCTAAAAAAATTTATTTGGAATTTATTTTAGCAATACCTGGCCAGATTTGCGGTTGAGAAATTATTTTTTCGGAAAGTAAATTTGTATTTTTATTGATATTATTTTACGTTAATAGAGTTTTAAGTTTAGGTTAAATTTTGTTTCAATTTATTTAGTAACTAGGTAAAGTCAGTTAAGTGTAAAGAATATCCAGCTACTTCAGTGATGGAATCTTATTTGGAAATCATTTTATTTTACAAGTTTAATTAAGTATGGCAGCATTAATGTGTTTTAAGGTATTTTTGAGCAACGTAAATATGAGATGATGAAATTTAGGATACCGAAGTAAGGGAGATTTATGCAGAAAAACCGTCTTTCGTATAGATATATTATCATAAGGATTCTCTGTAACGGACGTATTGGCGCCCTCGATTTTGACAAAGAAAAGTCTTTCAAGGTAAGTGCCAGCCTAACGTAGTTTTGATTGTATTTCAGTCCGTTTCTTTATTGTTTTTGTATTTCGGTATTTTTTTTAATTTTCTTTTATAATTGTTTCATAGGAACTCACTCCCGCACCATTGCATTAACCGACGCATTTTTATATTCTTACGGGGTTCCCACGCCTTTAGAGCAACTCAAAATTTAATTATCTTCACGCTCATTTTAGCCGTAACATAATGCTCAGGTTATCTTTTTGATTTAAATTTGCTGTTCTTTCAGTTTACTTTGCTTTATGTACATAATACTTTTTCTTAGTAAATTGCATAAAGTTCGGTTTCGTAGTTATAGGATTTAGTTATTAATTAGTTACTTTTAAAGGCATTTACAAAGCAAGAGTGAGACTGGAATTTATAGCTAATTAAACAATACAAATAAGGAAAGACTATTTTAAAAATAACGACAATGTCGACCAATGCTCTGTGAACTATTGCAATATCCTTTCTCTGTGATTTATTTTTTTTGCAAAAATGTATAAATTCTACAAACTATATTCCATGTTTGTGTCTTGCATGTTACTAATTACATTACTATAGGCGCTAAAGACGTTTACATACTTTTGCTGTAAAAGGTAAAGATGATTAATTATTTATTTGGTTTCCCAATAAGTGTGTTTTGCTTTGAAAATATCGTGGGGATTTATTTCTTTTGTACAGATACAGATACTGTAGAACTTAGATTGCATAGTGAAATTATTGATGTAAAAATCATTTTATTTTTATTTCTTCTATTTATGGGATTTTTTTTTCCGCCTTTGAGGTCATTTAGTATGTGTTAGATGACTGTTAATTTCACAAACGTTGCTTATCGTGAAACAAACATTTATCTTTTTTATGTGAATTTATAAACTGAAGCTATATGATAAAGACTTAACTTTGCAGTTTGTTTTAAGGTGGCCTTCTTTGCTCATTGTTTCTCAGTTTAGGATTTCGTCATTTACGTGAAGAACTGCTAGTAATATACTTTTCGCACGTTTATCTTTTTTATATTTTCTACTAGGCAGGAGCGAATGGGCCATTTCGCGTACCGGGCATATGTCCGGTGCGTGGTTCCCTAATGCGCCGGACTTTAGCAGTCCGTTTTAGCGATTTGACGCGATTTTCTTGTTACCTGGTAATTATAATTTTACCTAACTCTTGACATACCTATCAAGGTAGTGATCTGTATTTTTCTCTTTTAAGAACCGTTATTTACTTGTCAATTTAAAATGGATGCTGAACGGAACGTCTACAAATGGAAGAATGATTAAAAAAAATAGATGGCACCGAACTGCAGCGAAAAAAAAATAGAAGATTTGGAACAGTACGAAAAAATGCCTCAGGTTAGATACAATGTTCAATGTCAATTAAAGGCATGTCATCTGAACTGGTTCTACTTCGAGTACAATTACTGATACAGGAGCCAAGTCAACCGAAGTTACTGAAGAAATGCAACTTAGTACGAGTCCCATTATTACGTCAAATACTCAACTATACCGATGATTGGTTTGCTCAATAAACGGCCTTCATTATCAGTAGGGAGAGTGAGGAACTCGAGCCTTATACCATACCAGATGAAAATTTGATTTCAGCACGTGGTGAATTCAGGCTATAAATGACAAAGCTATTGGTACAGTTAAGCCTGAGAATCTTGAAACTTCTGAGCCCGTATCTGCAGTATTTTCTAATGACGCTTCAGAAATGAATTTTGATTATTTTGAGGTTCCCACTGAAGCAAATCGTACATTATTTCTGAAATGTAATCCAAAACAACCATAAACTGAAGCATGTATCAATTGGAAAAAGATAAAAATAGAATGTGGCTAACTTATTCAAATGATAACAAGGCTTTATTTTACTGCATGTGCTTGGCATATGGCATATGGTGTTTACTTAGTAAGAGTTTGTTACATCGTGTGAAAGATATTTTAATATAATTCCCAGTGTTCGTAATAAACACAGTCGTTTTTTCGACCAATCAGGACGGTGTAAACAAAAGGTCGTCGTCGAGAAGTCAGCCGCCATGATTTATTTTTAACGTGACCTTGCTATCTTTCACTACTAATGCGGGGTGCTTTACAATACCTCTGACGAAGTGAACTTGTCGATTTTCCTACCTATCGTTAATATCGTACCTTTTGTCTTGTGTTTCCTGTTCAAGGTTTTAGTACAGAAAACCACTAACTTTGCCACAGGAATTTGGACTAAAGCGGCCATATTTATAACCCATGGCTATCACCGAGATACAGAATAAATTTAGGAAGTTTTTTTGATGCTTTATATATTAAAGATGAGCCAGAATAGTTAGAAATCACAATTCTAATTGTATTATTGCTTAAATTACGACTTTGATTTCTTCTTCCTTACCATTCAATTTGGTAGATTGAGATATAATTTTAATTGATAAAAATTCGGAATTAAATTTGAATTTTCTTGAAAACATTCGGTATATAGAATTACGTTTTATATTATCTGATGGATGGATATTTTACTGATATTATTTGTTTAGTATCAAGTGGAACCTTTTAAAAGGGCTCTGTGATTTTTAGCCGAATTATTATTTTTGGAGAATAGAAACTTTTCTGAACGCTGTTAATGGTTTTGGTTTGGAGTTTAAGGTATAAATACGACGAGTGTGCTTTTAAGGGTTATTTTCCTGTTGTTCTGCTGAACAGCGACGTTATTGAAAGTAAAAGTGTGATTAATAAAATCAGTGCAAAGTTTAAAGTATCTAGTACGTTACAAAGTGTTTTAAATTAATTTTTGTCAATTTTGAAAAATTGTAAGCAATCTGGCATTTTTTGAATAGTATAAGTATGGGGCAATTATTTTTAAGGTTTCGATTCTATTCAGTTTGATTCTATTTTATTCCTTTATTAGTTTTCTCGGCTTAGAGCTAGTGATAGTCTAGTACAATTTAATTAAAGTTAAACAATCACGTCCTAAAACAAGTTTTAGTAGTAATTTATGTGAGCAGGAGACACTTATTTATGCAGAAGTAATACCTTTATTGTTTGGAGTTTAAAGTATTGAAGGGCAGGCAAATCTGGAATTATCTCAAGGCATCAGAGAATAAAAGCTTAGAATTGCTGTTAAGCTTTGTGATTTATTATAAGAGGCTTTACAAAGATGTTTAAAACAGTAACTTGCATAGTGATTTAAACGCTAATTTTACGAATTTTATTTAGAAAATGTATTATTTGCACAACAAAAGGCAATTTACACGTATGAGGAAGAAAACGAATATTTTTAAAAGAATAAAAACGGTTCTGTGATTATACTCAGACATTATAAGTGCTACGTAAAATTATTCTTGGTGTAAACAGAAACTTTGACCAATAACGATTCGATAAAAGTGACGACCTAACTCAAGGACAGTAACGATCTGATAAAAGTGGCGACGCAACTCTGAGGCAAAAAGATCACAGCATTATTGGCGTTTCAACGAAAATGGCTCGATTCAACATTTAGGCTCGATATTTTTTGTTAAGGGATCAAAGACTAGGAACGTAACTTCAAATCATATTTTGCTATTATTAAATTGTGCACCGTATTACACGTATTGTTCGATTTTTAAAGGTATTTTCACATCTTGAAACCTGTGCTTATCACATTCTACGTTTATGATCTTTAACCATGGAATGGATAAAATTGATTAATTTCTTTTATACAGAATACTTTTTGCGCTCCGTCTTGAATTCGATTATCCGTTCTTTCAATGTCCTTATCCGCCTGATCGATATGAGGCTATATACCTGAACTGACCATTTCGTTTGGTTTTGTGTTATACCGGACTGCAATGATCCTAATAAACGAGCCCGTTGAACACTTGCTTCTATTACAGTTATAGTATAACTTGTATTACCATTGCAGTGTGTGTGACATTCAGAATTTTGTTAACCTGAAACTCCTCTTCAGTCGACACCCTCCTTCACTAAGCTGTATTAAACCTTGTTGTCATTTATTTATACTATTTTATCTTCAAGTTTTCAAACTGTCCCATTGCTTCCACGCTTCGACTCGAAGAGCGTCTCTTGTCCTTCGTAATTTCTCTATTCAGACCCCAAATCGTCCTAATCAAAAGTCCCTTACTTACGACCAATTGAATTCAGTTAAGTCTTACAAATGTAGTTTTAACTCATCATCATTAGGTCTTCATTCCTGGAACTGGTTAGACGCGTACCCTCATTGTTTCCTATTCTGAGCTAACCTACACATTTCCCTGAAATTTGCACAGCCTGCATCTATCACTATCTGATTTAGGTCTACATCTATCTCCTTTTTCCTATCTCTGCTTGTAATATATCCCATACTATTCCCCAAAAATGTTTTTGAACGTATTCAGCTCTTCTATTTCTCCTATTTTTTTCCACAGATATCCTTGTTCCCCTATTATTTCTATAACCTATTTGTTATTAACTTTGTCTGTCCGTGCTATCATCCTCATACATCTGAAGCACAGCATTCCAAAAGGCTGCTACCGTTTTTCTGTCTGCTTTTCCTACTGCCCGTATTTCATAGGCATAGTGTGCTGTGCTCCACACATATGCTTTCAACAATTTTCTTCTTGTTTCTGTTTGTTGTCTTTCATCAGAGGCGCTGTTCTTTCTTGGTAGATGCAGTTTGGTCCCCTTATATTGTTTTATAATTATATACCCTATTTCTCCGACATTCAGTAGTTGTAGGGGGGTAAGCAGCCTGTGGCTGCCAAGTTCCCCCAGCACTTACATTTACCGATTTAATATTTTTTCCAATATGTTTTTTCGCACAGTCAACATTAGTTGCCGGTATTTCACAACTAACACCTGTAGTTGTTTATACTAATCATCATATTTATCTGCGCTTATTTTTTCGTCATTAGGTTTTCTGTTTCAAAACTGGTTGGACACGTACCTGCACTTATTTATATTCTGAACTAGCGTACACAGTTCCCCTGAAATTCTCACACAGCCTATATACAATTCGGTTCCCTTTCTATTGTTTTATAATTTTAGCCATATTTCACCGAGATTCAGTGAAGGGGGTTAAGCAGCCTGTGGCTCCCAAGATCCCCAGCACTTAGAGATTTGCTGAATTAATAATTTTCCAGTAAATCCTTACACACAATTAACATTATTCGAGAATATTTTTTTCCAACCAATACTTGTAGTTGCCTATAATAATCATCATGTTTAAGTACATTACTTTTTTCGTCATTAGTTTATCCATCTTGGGACTGGTTGGATGCGTACCTCCATTGATTTCTCGCAAAATGTTCCCGACTTCTATTCTGGACTTTCCGATCGCATCCTCCGAAGTAGTCCCCTCCCGGAGATCCGAATGGTGAACTATTTTAACTCCGAAATCTTTTACCCCAGAGAATGCCATCATGTTTATTTCAATTTAAGTACGCTGTGTACTAGGGAGGTAATGTGGTGGTTTTCCGTTGCCTTCCACATCGCGGTAGTGTGTCTTAGACTGCCATACCGACCCCTATAGTCTCTACCAATCTAAGTACCCAAAGAGCCGCTGACCTCTTTCGGGGACCTGTCTTAGTCTTGTTTCTCACCAGCGACCCTACTACTTTGGTTGGACCTGTGTAGTTTGGCTCTTTAGCTCATTAGAACACGCAAACCATTTCACCTATTCTAGTAATCTAGAACTTCGGCAATGTGCAGGTCCATTCAAAATGGAGTTTATCTATGTCATTGTAAACTTTTAAAAACTACATAGGTTTCACGCTCTGATTCATAGCACCTTCTTCTGTAATAGTTACCTTTTTTCTGTCCCTTTTAGTGACTTTCGGTTCTTAGTAAGTATCCGAATAATGAAGACAGCCTACCGAAGTAAAATGCGATTCTGTCAATGTCTTATACTAATTAAAGTTTGTTGTTAAAATATCTTTATAAATTTGACTGTACAATCGCATCCACTCAGTATAAAATCCTGAGATTTTCGTCTACGCTCGAATTTTAGATGTTTCTTATTTTCACAAAACGTATTGGAAATCGATACTGGTAAGTTCCAAAATTTTGACATTTGTGTCGATTTTGTCTTTGCGTCGCAAGGGATTGCTAAAGTATGTTTTAAGTACTTCATTATGCTATTTGTTTGCTAATAGTAAAATGTACTCCTATGATGCTTAATATTTGACGAAAGGCTCACTACCTCTGGGAAATCTATGTAAAAACAATTCAGTATAGTACTTTAGGTCATAACAGAACTCTGACTACTGTAAAGTGCTAAAAATTCAATCGAGTAAGGAGTGTTTCGTTCTACATTATATTTATAATGTATTATGTAAAGTTTGTAGCGACAAATTAGCTACACAATGTGAGCTCGTTGTTTAAATGGATATCACGCTAACGTTACATGCAGGAATGTTTTAAACCATACCTTCACGGATTCTTTTTAAAACTGGGACACTAGCAGTTAATTTCTAATATTACCAGTGTTTTGATATTACACGTTCGAGATATTAAAATTTTAGTTATCAAATGGACAAGTTTCTTATTGAATTATTGTTTTATCATAAAATGTTTTCGCTTTTGGAGAAGTCATTTTTTGCGAAACGATTCAATAGATGTTAAAATGATTATGTTTCATATTTAATTTGCAAAAAAAGTTTTAAAAATAAAGTATTCGTACTCTGTACGTTCTTATAAATTAATAAACCATATAAAGTATAGAAAGTTCAGGTACTTGTTACAAAAAGCTGGCTAAAAATACTCACATTCATTATCGTCGTTCCACCATTGGACAAGTTATGCCATACATATGACCTTTGTTTAATCTGTAACCAGTCTTATTTTACACGTATATCTCCATAATTACTAACCTACTTCAAAATGCAACTCCTTTTCTACTATTTATCAATAATTTGTTCGATTTTTGCTTTTTGATGATGTTCATTTTGGTTGAAGATTGCTTGTTCTTTTTTCAATTTGTTTTCCACCTGCGTTAGATTTTGCGGGGTCCCTTCTAGATTACTGATCGTTGCAAGTTTGCGGTTAAGGAGGGTGTTCTAGGTCTACGCCAGCTAGTGGTAGTTTTTGGAGTAAATCACGAGTAATGGGGGATTTCCGTTCAACCTTCACCCCCCAAATAGGTCTTATTTCTGAAAGTATTGGTGTTAGCTATCAAATTTTGGCGGTAGCTGGTGCCAACTACAATTAAAACCTACGGGGAGGGTTTACGAACCTACACCTACACTTGTTTGTAATAAAACTTTGTTCCTGGAGCATATTTATTTTAAATAATAAAGTTCGAAAAGAATTATTGTGGTGAAAAATAGATTTAGATTCTTTTCAACATACATTTTTTATAAAATAGTCGCAAAATTATGCGAGGAAATACGCGTAGCTTAATAGCAGAAACGTCAAAAACGTTTTGTATCACTGTATTATATAAAATTTGCTATTAAATGCAAATACTAATGAACATAATGTTTTTATCATGATTTTAATAATCGAAGTCTTTTGATGGTTTACTTGCGTAATAATTCTCTTTCGTCATTTAGAGATTTTCTTGGCATGTATTGGCTGCCAGCTAGTGCTAGCTGTAGGCTATCTAGAGGTAAAAGTATAATAATATTTATGGGATACCAGTAGGGGCTAGCTTCACAGTGCATCCTTCCAGGTAAGGAATAGTGTTATATACGGGCAGTTTGAGTGGTGTTAGCTTAAGGATTTGGGTGCTAGCTAGTGCTAGGGGTAGGCTAGCTAGCACTAAATTTAGTTATATCAGCGGTAATTGAATGGTGCCAGTTTTAAAACTAGATTGCTAGCTAGTGCTAGGTACAAGTTATCCAGTAATCTACATAATTAGTATACGAGGGGGGGGGCTGAACTTTTTTGAAGGGCAGCGTCTAGATTCTGCGGTATTTTCTTGGAATTGTGTTAACTTCGACTCAGGTGAGATGTGATTATTTTTCTTAATCTGATGGTTGAAGCTATTATCTATTACTCGTTTTGTTTCTTGTATTTTTGTTTATTTTTTTAGGTGATAGGGATGTTTTAGTCAAATATTTTTCTCTATATTTCTATCGCAATTACACAACGTGGTTTAGTGCCGTGGGTTGCTTTGCCATCACCTCATACGGCGACTAACAGAAAAGAAAAGATAGATAGATATAGGAAAAGGTATTAAAAAATAGAGGTTTGAATCAGTTGGACGCCATTGTAGCTTCCGAGACGAAGAGAGAAAAAGAAGGGTTCGCATTTAGCAGAAGATTGTAGTCGAGGTGGATAGAAAAGCGCTGCTCAACTCGCCAAAACGGAGTCAGTAACCCGGAGTGAGGCAGCACTATTCTCATGTGACCAGAGGTGGTCTTTGGCACTTAAGGCAGACCCGTCAGAGGAAAAATAAGTCAAAAAAGAGTCAGCGAGACAAATGTTCTATAGCGGATAGGTGGGATAGAGGGGGGGAGGCGGTGAGAGAAATGTTAAGGACTCCCTGTCTAGCAAAGAAAACAAAAACAAAACCACGCCTTGCTATTCTCAAAAGTAAGTATACTAACTTAAAGACATCGAAAGTTGATAAAAAAATACCTGTAAATTCACACCACTATAATCTAGAGAGGTATACAAGATGCGGCAGCGTCTCATCCGTATGTTAGACAAAAAATAGAAAAAAATGCAATAAGATTTCTAGATCAAAAATAAAGGAAAAATCAGGAATAATCAGAATAGGATAATGAAAGAAAACTTGAAAATGAAAACAGACGAAACAGAAATTCTCTGTCTTTGCAACTGCGAATATTGACTTTCCAACATAGAGATGGTTGTAGACTACAATGTTTATCCCTAAGTGAAAAGCATCAACTCAACTTCAGCTCCGACAAGTCATACAAGTTTATTGCATTATCGTGTTCATTATATATTAATCCTAAATGGAGGGAGGGGGAAAAGTGTAGAGAAATGGTAACAAAAAAGTATTAGAGAAATTTGTGAAGATTATTTGAATATTAAAGGAGTCAAAAAATAAAAATAACAGTACATTGATCAGATGAGAAATCGAAGTCATGAGAACGAAAATAATTCGAGTAATTTTTCAAAAGAATAAAGAAAATATTTTATAATTCAAGATATATTTAAAAAGGTGAATAAAAGGTATTAATTATTGTGTAGGTACATTATCGATAAAATGTGTTGGGTCTTTTATATGCCACTTCCCTTGTAGTATACCGTCGAGATCTTCAAGTTCATAAGCATATGGACTAACAACCCGGTGTTGCTTTACATAAGATAAAAATTTTTGAACTAATTTTGCAGAAAATTTTTTAGGTTCAAACAAACTTCCTTCATTTTAAAATTTAAAATTTAATTTTTGAAAATATCTATCTTTAAAGGAGGTCAATTTACAGGTTTTTATTAGTAATTCGACGAATAAAAATCATCAAAAATAGGTTAATTCAATAAGTAAGTAAACAAAATATGCCAAGAGGAAATTTTTGCAAAAGTCTATCTAAATAAAAAAGTTTGCCATTTAAACAGGAAAATAACAGGAAAATAACGATTATTAAGCATCGAAATCTTAAAAGAATAAGTAAAAATCATTGTAATGTAAATGTTTTAAAAACTTCTCAAAAATTACGAGTATTTATGCTACGGAAATTTACATAAACGATAAGTATACCTTAATATCAAAAGAAAAATTTTTATTTGTCGATGCAAAATTGCTCAAAGTCATTTATTAAAGAAAATATTAATATAACTACCGTGTATTTCAAAAGTAAATCTATACAGAACTGATTTCGAAAATAAGTTATTTATAGGTAATATGCTAAACACGGAATCTGAAAGCGTTATGCGTATAATATTTAAAGTTTTACAATAAGGAACTGAATTATTATTGAATTAATTTTTCTAAAACTTTAAAAACACTAAGAAAGCTTTCAAATTTTATTTTAGTAGGTAAGAGAATTATTTAGTTACGAAATTAAAGATATTTTGTAGTCTGGTAGTAGAGTTGATGCTTTTTGTTGAGACGGTAATTTTTATCTTACACTAAGCAAGCATTTATAATCTGCCGTGTTAGCAAAGACAACATCCAGATTTTAGCATACGAAGAATAACGTTGCCCACAGTTTATAATGTCATTATAGGTTGATTACAACGCAATAGGTAAATTTTTATTATTAATACAAAGAAAGAAAGAAGCCAACCTTCACCTTTTATAATAGCAAGCAATATTATATCATAGAAAACTCCCAATTAGTTGAACAGCCATTTTTACACACTTTACTCTTAATTAAAGTTTAATTTTGCTAATTTTTATATACAAAATTTTAAAAGCTTTATAACATACGGTTTATGGCTATTTGCAGCGAAATCAACTTTTGAGGCAACTAAAACAACTTTTCAGGATCTCGTTGTTCGGTTTTCAGCAGATTTAATGACGTTATTGTCTCCTGGATTTTGGTGGGCCCTAAAGGAAATAGATAACGAAGGTTGGGGAGATAATTTTGGACACTACTTTGACACAAATGAGAACGGCTCTCGGAAAAACACAACTGCTCCGTGAATTCCGGTACTGAAGTAGTATATATAATTACTTTTATAGTCTCACCACTTATATATTGGAATTGGAATAAAGTACTTCAACATTTCAATAACGCGTGTTCACATTACATAACCCGAGTGCTATAGAAATTACCAAGGGTGTCATAACGTATTTATACGTATTAAAATCATTTTAATCTTACAATTTATTTAATAATTTATAAAATAACCAGGATTCAGAATTCAGGAAACAGAAGAAATTCCTTTACTTTTATACTAAATACCATAAATTTATTAAATATAGGAAATGGACACTTGAATATTCAGTAAATGAAAGGTATGTTACGGGTTAATTCACGTAACACGTTTCGTTTAAATGTTTGGATATGTGGTTTTGACTCAAATAGGGATTTGAATAACTGAGTCAATTATCGTAAAAATATTATTCTCATTATCAGTCACAGGTTTACTTCTAACAGGTTTTTTTTTTATATTCGTCATTTCAGTTTCCCTAAACTCTTTTAAAACGTTGTTACTAACTGTTGGTTTTCGATGACTTCTTTTGGGATATCTTTGATCATATACTCGAGAAACCAATAAACAATTGTCATGCCATTTACCCGATATCAGTATCATACCAATGCGCTCTTCTTTTTGGTAGACCTTCATATTATTAATTTTAGTCTGTAAAACAATAAAGCCCACACGATAAATTTGAATAATAACGACTAGAGTAAGTAACAATATCGAAATGTCAAAATAATTTTACCCTTCAAAGTTTGCTAGACAACTAGATAAATCATTACTTTTATTCAAAATTTAACTACGGTATGCCAGTAATTGGAGAATTCTGTGATAGCGTGAAGAGTTAGATATTGGACATCCTTATAGGATTCGATAGGGAATTAAATTCTGCATTTGGAAATGTATTAAAATATACAGGGTTGTATTTAAGTTAATTAACTTATAGTAACTTGAACTTCGTAAATTATTAAACTAGATTTCTGAACACTCTGTATAAAATATTTAAGTTTTATAATTTAAGTACAAAACACGATCCATTCTCGCACTTCACTAGAAATTTCCCTTAGGTAGGTCCAATTTTTGTGTTGTATTTCGTATTTTAAAATTAGGTTGCTTGCTTTTTGAGAAAAATTAAATTACTTCAAAAACCTTAAGGTTTATACCTTTATTTTGACCGTGGAATCCAAAAATGTAATAATACACAGGGGCTTTCATTTAAAAAAAAACAAAAATTTGTTATATATATATATATATATATATATATATATATATATATATATATATATATATTACAGTGAATAAGATGAAATAATAACTTAGACTTTTATGCAAAGCCCAAATGATCATTTTAATTCGAGCTAGTAATTGAAATATGGAAAATATAAGGTCTTGGACAGGACTTGAACCTGTGTCCTGGTTTTGCCGGAACCATTTGGGCTTTGCGTAAAAGTGTTGTGATATAGTTGCAATAACTCGGTGCCTTCTTTTTGTGAAATAAAAAGGTTAAAATTTTCTTTTTGTTAATTTGTAATTTTTCAATTTTAATTTTAATTTTAATTTTGAATACCTCGGCTAGCTCAGTTTTAACCACGCACGGAGCTTGCGACAATACGACAATAAAGCCTTTAAGTTTTTCTCCTACCTCTACTTCCTGTTTCTTTAAGCCAAAACACCATTAGGCACATTTACTATAATATTCTCAAAAATATTTACAATGTATGAAATGCTGAAGAATTTTCTAAATAGAACTTCTTTTTAATAATTGAAATAAAATTCTTTCAATAATTATCATTCCCAAAATTAATCAAACCCAGCAAAAATCACCCTTATTAATATTATTATCTGAAGCCCCATGAACGTTCATTAAACTTCCTATAAAATTTACGTCATTTATAACGTGTATATAAACGATCTTTGTTGACCCTCACATAAAATTTTCATGAAAGCAATTTGTACATTATTCAAATTAGAAATATACAACGAAATATTCATAAATAAAAATAACAAAACATACAGATTGGCTAACATGTTGTTTCAAGCTCGAATCAGTCCTTGTTCCAACTGCTCCCCTAATCAGCTTATTGATTTATATAGTCCCAACGTCGAATTTAGATATGGCGTGCATTTCTCTTGGTACAGCTTCTTTTAATTAATTCATGAATTATTTCAGTGGCTTTGCTAAACTCCCTGGTCGAATCCAGTGATAAATAATTGAGTTAAATATTTGCTAAATTTCCACATCGGATCCAGTAATTATTCAGAGTCCTTTTATTAATGTTAATATTAGAATTTAATTTAAAAACAGCCTTTAGTTACTTACGTTTTTAAAGGATTAAAACGACTAACCACGTTCAACTTTTCACAATCACCATTGTACTATTTATTACTTAACAATAAATCACTTCTAAATCTTTTCACCTAAATACTTTCTTCTGAGTGATATGGACTATGCCTTAATTCATGTTGAACTGATTTGTTTACAAATCCGGTCGTATTTAAAATGATCGCCTATCTATTGACAAGCACAAAGTTCAACGATTACGCTATGGTACGTGATTCCTACATACAAGGTTTTGGGTTTTCTATGGAATTTTGCTGTATACACAAAATTGATGCGCTACTTTCAGTAAGTATTATTTCAAGTTATTGCATTCGTTCTATTGGATTTTCCCATATCTCGTTCATGTAAATTTGTTATTTGTACAATAAATTTGATGAAGTTTGCATTTATCACCATGCCGTATTTATTTTGAATTTATCAGGTGTTGAATTTTTCCTTTCTGGTCACGTATTCTTAATATAATTTATGTATTAAATTATATGCGTTTTCTATTGGGCATTTAAACCTTCTTGTTCAATTGAGATTCTTAGCGTAATGATGATGCATTATTAATGTGTATTGTGTTTCAGCTTGCGTCCCCGTTGTTTTTATGACTTGCCAAATCGTTTATTT
The DNA here is from genome assembly GCA_036346225.1 of Platerodrilus igneus. Classification (NCBI taxonomy): domain Eukaryota; kingdom Metazoa; phylum Arthropoda; class Insecta; order Coleoptera; family Lycidae; genus Platerodrilus; species Platerodrilus igneus. The sequence continues at coordinate 2,845,738 of JARFIW010000932.1, read as the reverse complement.
AATTAAATCTTCTAAATTGCTTTTTATTTCTTAATTGAATGATGACTATAGTTTATATACAAGGGCGTTGTCATTTACCTTCCTGCCTAATCTTTGTATTTCTTATTTTCTTTGTAGAAATGTCCAGCTTTCTGAGCCCTCATGTTGTTTTAATGAAGTGCACTATACTAGTGGTCCTATCTACCCCTAAATAACGTTATTAACACAGCAATATATAATGTTATCTTACTTGAAACCTTCTTCTAGACTCAGTGAAGAGTTTAGTCGGTACGATTTTGCATGTGAATTTCTTGGTTGTGCCAGCACGATACATTATTAATCAAAAAAATTAATAGTAAAACTGCAATAATATTGGAATACCAAGTAACCATGATATCACTTATTATCCTTAAAAACCGTCATAATGAATTGGCAACCTTTGAGTTAGAACAATTTAAGATACAAAGCTAATCATTCCTTAAATCAAGAATGTATGTAACCTAAACATACTTTTTAAAGGAAATAACCTAACTCTATTCTTGGGATTTACCAATAAAGATTGTAAATAGTTCAAAGGAACGTCACAAATGTTGTGTGATGTTGTTCTCGATTATACGGAAAACAATGTGTTGTCGTTGGCTACGTTTCTGACTTGGGATTTTAAAGTCCATCTTTTGAATTATAAGACTGTTGTAATGTTTTTTATTTGTCTATAGGCTCTTGTAATGGTTTTTTTAGTATTATTTTTCGCATCACTTATAGATTTTAGTAATCCACTTCTCATAGTAAATAAATCCCTAAAACAACTGATACTTCTAGCTTCAACGTGTATTTCCTTTAGGAATTAGTTCATCAGTAAAAAGAAGTTTTTCTTGCAAAATGGTTAATTATTATAATTCTTATAATTATATTTTAGTGAACTGTAGTCAAGGTCCAAGTGTAGACACTACCTGAAATTGGTCTAAGCCAATACGCGACCTATTTCCATAGGTTATTCTGTGTTCTTTGCGATTGGTATTGGGTAACAGAATTTTTCTATCAGGATTATATGATGGATTTTTATAAAGCATGGTACGGAATCCGTGGGCCGAAATAAGCTATTCGAGGCTGAAATATGAATAGATCATTTCAATCGCCATCGGATTATTGCCTTAACATATATAAAAGAAGGTACAGCATGAACATTTTCCCAGCGCTTTTCATCTAAGAGCATTTGAAAAGAAAAGCAAGAACTAGGTTAAGTACAAGAATTTGGAGTAAAAGCAATATTTCAGTTCGCTGAAGTGAAATTTCCTTTTTTTTACATATTTGTAATTACAGAAGATTTTTATGTTGTGCATATAGTAATAAAGTTGTATTATATCGATTTCAATATGCCTCCTGAACCCCTCGATTTAGCTCTCTAGTTCGGCGCCGTATGTAAAAGATATTAAATGAAACCTCAAAATTGCTATTCAGACCGATGCCTATCGTGATTCATTCACAAACTTCATTCATTGCAAATCTGTTACTTTTGCGGCTCTAGGGGTGCTTTGATGAATCATTGTAATAGAAAATCACGCTCCCAAGTAAAAGCAATTACTGTATACAAACAATAGTACGCAGATGTACACTTTTTTTATAATACCTATATATTCTGAAGCTGAAATACAAATAAATGTCGGTAAAATTTAATGCTATATTTTGATTTACAAGCTTTTAGTGTTTTTGTAAAAAGGAAGACTCATGTTATTATATTTTATGTAACGTCTTTACTACCACTCTACATTTAAAAACCTTTCATCGGAATCAAGTTATATTTTGAGTTGTTATATAGTTTGTTACCATCAATTAGTATACGGATAATAGTATGCAAAAATGTACGCTAACGACTTTAAAGTGCGTATCATACATCGACACTAGTCTATAGAACCAATATATCAATAGTATAAACCTGACCCATATATGAGACATCCTTTTTAGTGAGATTATTAATAATTTTTTTGATTTGTTCTAAAAAGAGATGACTTTGACAGTGAAATAAATATTTATTCAAATGTTAAAAAGGAAAAATATAAATTCCGATAAATTCTTACATAGCACTTGTTGAAGGTACCGCGGGAGGAGGTTTTGTTACAATATAATGGTGCATCGGATAACTGCAGTTGCTATGGAAAGATTATAAAAAAAAATAGATAAATTCGAAATAATAAATAAAAATGATATATAAAAGGGTCGAAAAATCAAAAAGCCTACGTTACACAATCACTTACCCCGAAAGACTTTTTTTATTTGCCATAATTGAGGGACGCTAAACCGCGTATCACAGCAAACTCTTGATATTATCCCTACACTGAAGACGGTTATTCCGCATAGGCATCCCTTGCTTTGGCTTTTCACATTATTATCACCTTATATCTACCCCTCTTGAAAATATCGTAAAAACGCTTATTAAGTCTGTCATAGATAATGAAATTTCTTAAAATAAAATGCCCTTTCCAAATAATATTCCATCATTGGGGTAGCTGGATTTCCTTTACTTAAGCTCTATTAACATTAAATAATTTTAATGTGTACAGAAATATACTTAAAAAAACTTAGTTTCTTAACCTCCTCTGGTCAGGTATTGCTAAAGAAAAAAATCCTAAAAATACCTCAAATCGAGTTCATCAACAAAGCTTCCCATCTCTTCAAATTTTACTGTTTCTAATATTAAATTACATGACATTTATAAAGCCCAATATTTTGAAATATCGTTAATAGCAAACAGAGAAACAGTTAAACATCAGCTCTTCGTTATATCATTCATTATCTATTCCAAAATACTATTTTTTATGCCTTAACTGACACTAAATACTACTAATGATGGTTACATTTAAATTCCAATACGTACATATTTCTTAATATTTTAAAATGTTTCAAACTTTTTGCACCATAATATCATTCTTAAATTTAAATCAACACTAATTCCATCAGTAGTTCATCGTTCAAAAATAATGACTTTCATGTTCATTTCGTTTCCTACTCCATGAATACCAACCAATTTACATTTAAAAAACACATAAACTTGCTACGTACCTCGACGTAGCCTGAAATATAAAAACAAGAATGACCGCGCTCAATCGGCGAGTGGGTGGGGTATTACCAATATAAAAGTATAGGATAGGCCTGAAATAAAAGCGCACATTAATTTAGAACAAAGGAACCATGTAAGAGAGAAACGTCTAATTAGGCAACATGTTGCATAGAAATAAAGGAAAACCCCCCTTAAAAAAGCTACCCTTTTCCTTTGTCATACTCTTCAAAAGAATTTCTATAGTATAAAATAAAGGATATGACGACAACATTATTTAATACCTTCCTAAATTCCCCACTACTAATTAGATGGTAACGTCTCCCATGTCTATGAATCCAGAAAAATTTACACCCAAAATTAACTAGAATATATAAAAAAAATTAATTCGATACAAACCAGCAAAAGAAATAAACTGAGGGTTGCTATTTAACCACCCACAAGTATACTACATGGACAAATTAATAGTTTGGATACGAAGTGCGCATCTCGTATTTGACCAAAAAAGAACTAATCAGTAAAACTAATCAAACTAATCATAAAACTCGTGAGTTTCTTTTTTCATTTGTTTCAAAATTGCACATCGTACCTGTAGCACGATTCTAATATTTATGTATAGCAACCAACAATAGTCCTACGTTTCCAAGTTTATTAGCATATAACTACATCAAACGCTGATAAAGGGCAATTTGTTGATGTACATACAAAGCAAACAAGTCATATACCTGCACATATCTGGCTCCTTATCTTACATGCTAGCGGACGTGACTCAGCACAGAATTGCCATGGTAGTCTGATCCATTCGCCCAATTACCATAACGGTAACAGCGATCTACGAGAAAATGCACCAGTTGGCCTGTGGCAAGGAACAGTCGGGCCTACATAGAAAAACAATTTGACCCACTGTTAAGAGCTAAAAGATAATCTTATTAGTATGAGTAAGCGCGGGAGAACTTACCGATGCATCCACGATATCCGCCACTTGTCAACAAGAAAAAAACATTTATCGCTCTTGAAGTACCAGTACGAGTAAATTACCGAGCACGAGTTGCAGCATCAGATTCAATTCGTTTTTGAAAGGAGAATTCAACATTCAAACCTCTCGTTATCACAACATGCCAAGAGGTGATTAGAAACTCGAAACACTTTTCAAATAGTACGATACCTTATTTCGACGAGTTTCTAGGTCCTAGCATTTAGGAAGTAATTTTACGTTATCAGAATATGTAGCAAACCAGCGGACATCTAAAACAAGGTACAAACTATTTCATTTAGAACGGAAACTTTCCAAATTTGCAGCAAATGAGTTTCATTGGAAATATAAATAAACGGACTTATAGTAAGAAGGTGAAATATACAGGATGATGTTGGAGTATTGAAAAGTAGAAACATAATTTATGTGAATGGATAATGAATTAAGGAATACGGTGTATTTTAGTTTATGCCGAAAATAAACGTAACAAACTATAAAGAAGTATAAACATAAAAGCTTATTATATTACTCACTGTTTCATTCTAGTTCCTTGAATCTGAGAATATTCTGAGACCTTCGGTGTTTCAATTTTAGCTAACCAATTTACTTAGCTCAATACAAACCATTTATTTGAGCCATCCACGCAGGTAGATCTTTTATTACGGCACACGGGAGTTTTAAAATCCCACGCAGGGAAAAAACATTTCTTGCCAAAGCTGCAAGCGAAGCTATACGAAAGGTCGCGAGTTACATATCCCCCAAATTAGTATATTGGTATAATCAAACGGAACTATTGAATCTAAAGAATAGATTGTTACAATGTATAATTAAAGGACATATTACAAAAGGTTAATGGAAGTTTATAAATCAGACATGAGAACGGATGCAACTACTTTGTATTCCAGACGTAACATGACACTGCAGGTGCAGGTCACAATTATAAGAAACTTATTGTTAGAATTAAGATTACTAAGAAGTAATACTTTGTATTGAATAAAGAAACAGCAGACATGAGATCTGCGTTTCCCACAAGTGATGTAAGAGCAGAGATAGTATAAATACCCTGAGAACCCCAGGAGGATCAGTCTCGAGCTTCACAACTTTAACATGGTTGGTTGTTCAAGCTACTCACCCTAATTTTAGTTAAATTAAATAGCGATTGTCAACTTAGAATATTTTTGATTTCAATACGTTACTGAACATAACGTACCTGTTATTAAATTCATATTGTAATTTCTGTTTAAATAAAATTGATAGAAGAGTATTTTTGGAAGAAGCCTTTTTTTTTAAAAAGGCGCTCCAAGAAGCCCAAAACCTATCTCGCGCAACGTTTTAAATTTTCCCCTGAGGAGAAAACAACGTTACATACCTGAAACTGGTTTCGTTCAACGTTATTTTTAACCTAACCTCATATCAATCTATCATCCATGCGATTATATCCGCTTTATTACGTTTTCGTATGACTTTATTTTCGACATGTTGTTATTACTGATTTGAGAATAATTAGTTCCCATTCTCCGTCGAATGCACTTATTGCCGTTTAATTACCTCTTGTTTCTTATGTTAGCGAAGACTTTTGTAATAGTTCAGTCTTCCTATTGAATTTATGGAATGAATCACGAGAAACTACTTATGGTGTCATGTGATTTATTTACGTTAACTTTCATGTTTTCTTTTAGTTTTTGCAATATAAATCAATAAATTGTATTGTATCGAGATGATTAAATTATGTATGCAGTCTGATATCCGCGAGTTATACTACTCAGCATCTGTGTTTTTACGTTGGGGTTTCTTTAAATGCAATATTGATTCTACTTTTGTAAAAAATCTGTAGAAAAGCTTTCCTTTTTTTGGGATGCATATTAATGAATTTACTATTGCTTTCTTAACAATTCTAAAGCACTTTTAAAAAAATGATATGATTCCGCTGTGAAACTTTACTGAAATAAATATTGGGTTTATCTTTTGTGTGGTTTAAACTAATTTATGACCCTTAGTTCCGTCCTGATTTGTATATAGCAGACATAAAACTACGTTTTTGTGGTTTGTAAGTTTATAGTTTGAATAGAAAAACCAATTTAATTGCAATAACATGCTTACTGAACACTACTATACATGAAATAAGACTTATACAGGGTACCTCAATTAATGTGTCCATTTAAAATTAATTTTTCTCTTTGTGTCTCCGGTTTTTATTTATTGTAACGTGTTATAAATTATGTAAATGAAATTTTTAAAAACAAAGAAATATAATTTTTAAATATAATATTTAAATGAAATTGTTTAAAACAATTTTTAATGCATGTGTCAATTAGTTCTGCTGAGATATCTGTACATATTTCATATGAAACTTAGTAACACTTCTTTCCGTTTTTTCTGCACATTCTACACATCTTCGTTCTTTCTTTTTATTTTCCTTGGGAAATATTGGTTTTGGAATTTAAAGCTTGCGGAAGAACTAGGTTCATTGTTCATGATGTTCACCAGGGTGAAATACAGGGTGACCAAGATAAAAAAGGACCGGTATTTATTTAAAAGTAATAAATACAGAATATTACGAATAAAACATACTAAACATTCAGTAGTTCACAGTAGGTGTTGAAAGTGTTCACCATGAACTTCGATACATTAATTAACGTCTCAACATTTTTTCAAAAACTTTTGCCAGCTCATTTGGTGTGATTTCCGCAATTGTATTGTATTTGTTTTCAACTCTTCTAGTGTACGCGGGTTGGTAGTGTACACTTTACCCTTTTAATTACCCCACAAATAAAAATCGTAGACAGACAGATCGGGTGATCTGGAAGGCCATAAAAATTGGCAAAGTGTACGATCCTGCCCGAAAATTCTATGGACGTGTGACATTGAAAACCGTTAAGTATGCGCCGTTTCATCATCATGCTGGAAAAATGCATGCTCTCGTTCTTTCTACGTCAGCTGGGATACGAATGGTTGAAACAATTCTATTACGTACACTTCAGAGGTCACTATGTTATTAAAGAAAATGAGGCTAACAATCCGTTGGCCGGAAACTGCACACCAAACACATATTTTTGTCATCACGCAGAGGCAGTTCAAAGGGTTCATTTTACAAGGTTAACTACTGAATCTGTAACACTAAATTTAGTAATAATTTTCTTCATAAAATTTTTAGGAGCAGACGTTTGTGAATATTTCATCGCGAACCATTCATTTAATGTTACAAACGATTTACATTCCAAATAAGTTTCAAGAATAAACACTTTGTTTGATTGACTACAGCATTATGGAAAACTCTATTCACAACCATTAGTAACAACTGAAAACGCACAATGCACATGACCGTTAACACGAAATGGTCGCTGGATATCATGTGACCCCTCTCGCGTGGTTGATTCAAATATTATGTAGAGTACGACTCTGGGCCTCTTTTACATTTCCCACTCCGTATATTGTATCTCTATAATGATTAGCATTTCCTTTTTAACATTGACTTCTTTGTACAACCAAATCTCATTCCAGAGTCCAGTAAATGAAATAATACTTTTAAATACCACCACACATATTTTCGAGTGGTTGATTTATATGATAACATATGATCACATCAGTCCATCCCAGACGTGTTGTAATTATTAATTATTGTAAGTTTGTGGTTTTTTATTCTATTCATATTTTTGGCTTTTTCTAGTAGATCAATGTTTTGAAGGTATGCTGAAAACTCTTTTATGTTTTCATTTTACGACTATTACCAATTTTTCCAAAAACAGATTTGTCTCATTTTTGTTTTGTTACTACAGTTTTTGAATTACCTGTGCGGTTCTAGCGAAGAGTTTTGACAATATGTGTATTATTGTACCTAGATCTCGCTAAATACTATTATAAAAAATGCCTTTTACCGAACTAATTTTTGAGAAATTTATTCACAACCGTACCACGACCATCTGTAACCCTCTTGTGTCTGATAATATAATAATATTTAGTGAAAAAAACCATGTTGTGTTTGCAGTTCATAAAGCGGATTTTCATGATTGGCTGTTTCTTTGATAATATATTATCTTTTTTACGTTCTATTTCGTATTTGTAGATTTTCTGCCTCATTAATTTAAAAACCATTTCAATTTCTACTTATCTGAATGTACGGGTTCGTTATACTTTTATTATTTCCAGTCAGTTCAGTTAGGCAGCCTACTGTGTTCGTTCTTTATTTACTTTTATCATTTCAAGTTAGCTCAGTTAGGCAACCAACTGTACTTGTTTCTGGTTTTTTTCTAGGCATGTATTTCATAGTTATTTCCTAAATGTTGCTAGGTTGATTGTAATTAAGTAAAGTGACTGTGTTACCTTTGAAAGATAAACATATTCTCAAACTTATTCCTATTCTATTTGGAATTTCTGTGATTATTCTCTAGAAAACCATCAGTTTACTATATTTCTAGCGCTAGTTCGCGTTGTTTCTTCTATGATAAATTTATAAACCTAATCGTGTAGTTACAAAATTCTTATGATGAAAAACCTTTTTTTTTTCATGTGACTGGTAGCTAATTGAAGAGTGATGTTCTTTTATAGAAATTTTAATATGTTCAGCCCGGTTTGTAACTAATACTCTTCGGATATTTAGCGCGGCATTCGGTTTCTTTCTTTCTATCTCTTTGTTTGTTACACGTAATTCGGTCGAGCATGCTGTTACTGGTGTCTTTTTTTCCTACGGTCCTGCTCGTATTACGGGTATCACCTTTTCGTAGTAAAAGAACTTCATCTAATAATAAGTTTTCTCCCGAGTAATATACTTTCTGAACATTTAGCTAAATTTGGTTAGGAACTTGGTTAGTTTTGTAAAGAGGCAGTTGTTGACTATTCTATCGTTACAAAAGCAAATGTAACCAAGAGTGCTTTTATAACTACTTGGTACCTGCACATTACCTAAGGTAGTGCAGGGATCAAAAAATCGTTTTATTTCTTCAGATGCGGTTGTTTCCAACGTTTCTGGTTTGAAGAACCACTCAAATTAGGATTGGCCAATAATGAAGGATTATGCACGGTTGTGTGTTCACTTTCGAATTTTGTCAATTTGGAATGCGAATGTTCAAGTCGTTAATATAACTTGAGGAGGCGACCTGTTTCTTTTAAGGTTGGCGATCCTGTTTAGAGAACTGGCACTTTGAAGTGCCAATGATAAGTTTGCTACCAAGTTGGCTCCAAAGTTTGTACTTTCTCGAGTTAGAAAAAAATATTCAAGTTTGGTTTATGAGTTGGAAAATGTGATAGTACTCGTGCAGGTAAGTGGCATGTGCAGACGAAGCCGTTTTCTGCCATAAGTTCTGACCATCGTGATTCTGCTAGCAAGAAATGTTCCAAATTTAAATTTGTCGTAGTAGTTAAGATGGCTACCCTTATTTTTCTTCTTAGTTTGAGTTTAAGCAGAAATAATTATCCTCGTGTATGGATAGTTATTATAGATACTATGTTATTGAATTTTAGTTAGATTTATGTTAATAATAAAACTGTAGGATTACTTTGTAGCAGCCCTTATGAAAATTTTGGAATTTATTGCTGATTCCTATTTGGCGTTTAAAAGAACTTTTGAGCTATTTGAGACCTGAGTCGATATTGCATTGATAAAGAGAAGTTACGTAAGTTATTATTCTCTGTAGATGAAACTAATTTGAGATTCATTTTATAGTTTGTTAGTTGTGTGGTGTCGATTTTTTTTTAGAATGGCCAAGCAAAGTTTATTCTATGGAGACGTTTATGTAGCTTGGACCTGTTGTTGTTCACTATCTATAGAGACCTAGCACGGTCTAGTAGTTTGAAAGTGTTTTTACCACGGGTCAAACGGAGTTTAATGACGGCCAGGTTGGGCAGATGTCTTATGTAGTTTGGAGTCGGTATGACCTTTAGTTGTGGGATCCAGTTTATTCTGCAGATGATGTGGAAAATGCCGCATCGGGTTTTTGGTTACTGCTTAAGTGCAATGGTGAAGGAAGGTGCTTCCATTTAGTTGGCTTGAGTCCAGTTGTTGTGCGTGATTGATCACGCCAGTGGCGCAATGGACCGCGAATATAATGGAGTATGGGTCTTGGTAATGTAGTTTCTTTTTGATTAGATTAGTTTTTTTGAAAATCCAGTCGATGTTAGAGCTTCTGAATTCTCATAGAGACATGATGTAGGTTAGTTAGTCCTTATAGATAGTTGTAATGTTGGTATTTTAGTGTTTGAGATACCTCATTATATTTTTAGAAAATATTGTTTGTTTTCGACATATCTGTGTACGTATCAGTATGTTTCGTTTCTATTTTTAGAAGATATTTACTTGTTAGGATAGTTACGTAGTGATGCCTGTTTCGTTTTGTCACTTTTATGCGACCGAGTATTTGATTACTGGATTAAACCATACCTGTTTTGATCCCATATCGAAATATATCTTTTCGAATTTGACTTCCACTTGGATTTTGCTGTTTGTTCTCACTGTGACTTATTTAGTCGCTCATAATTTTAAGTAGTTATAGTGTTGCAGATTTAGTTTTATGTAGTCATAATTAAATACAACGACGATTTGTAATAAAATTTGTCTGGTGTATGAGTAAAAAAAAAACCTTTTTCATTTTACGTTACTGTGTTTTCTTGTATAAAGATTTTTTCATTTTGAAAAAACGCTGTGTGGCATGTATAAATGTCGCACTGTTTATTTTTGCAGTATTTTTGGTCTAAAGTTCTCATAATCGATTACTTTACATCTTATTAGGTCCTATTAGTAGTATTCTAGAAATTAATAACCATTCAAGCTATAAAGTATTGTGGGTTGCGTTATATTCATGCGTTAAAATGTATTTATTATAAACATCTGTACTTGATTTTTAAACATAATAGTACATGTGTCTCTTTTCGCATGTGCCTATAACGAAAGTTTGCCGGAAACGAATATTAAAGAGCATTGTGTCTCTTTCTAAGGCTTTGTGAATATGCTTAAATTTTTTCGGAGGGCGTGTAATCTACGAATTGCTCTCTAAATTTTAGTAACACGGATCTTGGTTAGTTCCGTAAGTGATGTCTTCGTTGATGGTTTGTAAGAAGTTTGCTTTTAAAATACTTTTTATCTGCAACCCTAATTTAGGAACCAAATAAAATGATTAGTTTATGTTAGAATAGCTATTGGTTGTAATGGCGTTTTATATACATATAGAAGATCAAGTACATACCTGATTATTAAAAGAAAGCTTGAAGATATCGGTTGTAAACATCATTAATCAAACAGGATTTGCATTTGATATTTATCATTACTGTTTGGTAAAGTAGTTTCAACGGTTATCGTTTATTCCGAGCAAAGTTTTATGGCTGCTACTGTCTTATTTACGATCTGAATTGTTACAAATGTGTTGGTGCAGGTTTAATGCGTCATTAGTGTACATAAATTCAGGTACAAAATTAAATTGTAGATCTTTTTTAATTTTATACAGAACTGCTACCAAAAATCTATCTTGCAATGATAAAATGGTTGAACAAGGAACAAAAACAAGAATAAAAAACATATAAAATAGCGAAAAAAAATCAAAGCCGCCAGAAGAAAATTTGATGTGTACAAGACAAAGTAATGGTTTTTGCAAAAAAATAATACTGTTATTAACAAAATCCTTAACTTGAAAACAACAGCAGTTTAAAAATCTTAGTTTATTGGTGTATCGTATACTCTTAGCACTAATCACATTAAAATATTAGGGTTTTTACATTTACCATTTTCTGCGTCTAATATGCACCTTTATACGTCCTATACACCATGAAATAAAACTTGAAAACTTTTTAAATAAAACGCGTGGTGCCTATATCAGAATACGTTTATAAAAAGGATTGTAGTTGAATTTATGCCGATAGATATGTCTACATACTAATTTGAAATCAAATTCTCCCTATAGACTATAAATAGAATTTCAATTCCAAGTTTATTAACTGTAGTTTGGGCTCTTACATAAGTTCATAAAATTATCTATTGATCCAAGAAGTTAGCTTCTCTTAATGAAGTTCATGATTAAAACAAGTTAATAGACACCCGACTTTGGCAATGTGACACATATAAAATTAGACGACATCTTGGTAATTTTGTTTACTTATATTGAACGATTTCGTTTCTATGAAAACGCAATTTATTTGTGCATATTGTTTGTACAAGTAGTACTGACGCATCTGGGAAAAATATTTGCAGCTTCTTGTGATTAAATAAAAAATGGCATTTAGTATAGAAAAATCATGCAAAGGTAATCTGCGTGCTGTTGTTCAGCTTTTGGCCGTCAAAGTAATGTTGACCGTATTTTTTGATTACCATTGTGTGCTGTTCTTGGATTAAGAACCCGGTGTCAATATTTAACCTTGAACACTATGCAGTCACTTAAAAGACTTATGTATCACCATCAGGAATAACCGTCCCCGGATACCCAAACTGTCAATTTTCAACATGATAATGCTTAACCCCATATACCGATTTAATATCCACGAGCTACTGAGCTACAAGAGCTATTGTAAAATGGGGAGTTTTGCAACATTCAGCTTAGAGTCCTGACTTGTCCCCATGCGATTTTCATATGTTTGGTCAGTTAAAACAACCCTTAAAAGGAAGGGGTTTAATTCGGATGATGAGGTAGAGAATACTATTATAAAATAGATCCACAAACAGCCGTCGGAATTTTACCGGCGGGGAATCTATAGATTGGTCCATCAGTGGGACTCGTACCTTAACGATAATGAAGACTTCTTTTAAATTCATTGAATAAACACCACTTTACAGTTTCTAAACATGTTTCCATTGAACTATCATCGTATTTTTATTGACTCATCATCAATAGGTCTTCAGTTTTGGAGCTGGTTAGACGCGTACCCTCATTGTGTCTTATTCTGTGCTATCCTACACATTTCCCTGAAATTTCCACAGCCTGCATCCTTCACTATCTGAGTACAATAGTCTGATTTGGTCTACCTCTACCTCTTTTTTCCTGTCTCTGCTTGTAATATATCCCGCACTATTCTCCAAAAATGCCGTGGAACGTATCCAGCCCTTCTATTTCTCCTATTTTTTTAATTTTACACAGATATCGTTATTCCCCTACTATTTCTATAACCTCTTTGTTATTAACTTTGTCTGTCCACGCTATCATCCTCATACTTTGAAGCACCACGTTCCAAAAGGCGTCTACCGTTCTTCTGTCTGCTTCTCTTACTGCCCCTATTGCATACTGTGCTGTGCTCCACACATATGTTTTCAACAATTTTCTTCTTGTTTCTATGTTTGTTGTCTTCGAACATAGCCTCTGCTCTTTTTTGTTAGATGCAGTTAGGTTCCCCTTCTATTTTTTACAACTATATTCCCTATTTCAGTAGTATGTGAAGGGGGATAAGCAATCTGCGGCTACCGAGATGCCCAATACTGGAACATTTGCCGCATTAATAATTTTCTAATATATCTTTTCGCACAATCAACATTAGTTGAAAATATTTCAAATCCAACACCTGTAGTTGTTTATAATAATCATCAGATTTAAGTGCAATTGTTTTTTTCTTCATTAGTTTTTTCGCCTTGAAACTGGTTGAACGCGTACCTTCACTTATTTCTATTCTGAGCTAGCTTACACCGTTCCCTGAAATTCTCACAGTCTAGATACAGCTCGGTTCCTTTTCTGTTGTTCCCTAATTATATACCCTACTTCACCAAGATTCAGCAGCTTTTAAAGGGAGTTAAGCAGCCTGTGGCTACCAAGGATCCCCCAACACTTAGACATTTGCCGAATTAATAGTTTTCCAATAAATCCTTTCGCACAATTAATATTAGTTGAGAGCATTGCAAAACCAATACCTGTATTTGCTTATAATAATAATCAGGTTTAGGTACAGTTAGTTTTTGTGTCATCAGGTTTTCCATCTTGGAATTGGCGAAAGTTATAGGAGTATTTTTTGAATGTTAGTAAACGTGGATATTTCAAAGTCCTTTCTTTTGTAACAGAAATGTGGTTCACATAATTCCATAGAATGGAGAGGTCAATGGTTATTTTTAAAAGGGCAATTTTGCGTCCAATGATAAATATATAACCGCTAGCTGTTACAGGTCGTGACGGAGACTATTAAGAAGGTATGAAAAACTGCTGTACAAAGAGTATCACAAAGATATGTTTGTATAATACTTAATATCGTGGGAACAAAGAATGACATTGCAAAGGCAAGATATGGAGCAGATTAGCGTGTTGCTAGAGAGGGGAGTAACAGAAACCAAATGAAACCAGCAGTTTGTTACGAAAAAGAGTCTGAATTGTGTCGTAAGGCCAATAGGTTACGGCACGAAAGAAAAGACGACGCAAAAATTGGATCTTTTGTTTAAAGTAATGGCTTCTATCACTCACGGACTCATGGAAAAATATTAGTCTTGACCCAAACTTTATAAAGACATGCTCAGAGTAAACAGTAGTGAAGGAAGGTTCGCCCCACAAGTATTCTTACAATTTTTTGGAGCAAAATTTGAAGTAACCTAGGAGCAGAAGCAGAAAATGAAGTTTTAAAAGAATGCACCGATGTCTGTAGATTTTCTCTTACGCGGATGTCAGATTGTGAGTTGAATGTTATTAATTGACTACTATATATTTGAATGTTGCTCTACACTAAAATAGGTGTATGTTTCAATAACGGTAATTACGGGACTCCGGTGCTTTAGAAGACCCTTTATCCTTTTACTTGGCTAAAGTTTTATTTAGTTTCTTTCAAGCTGGAACAGGACATTTCTTTAATTAACATGGTAAATAGAGGAAAAAAAGACTTAGGAAAAAAATGTGAATTGTTAAGTGTCAGAGGGTTAGAAAAGCGGGAAGCAGACTACTTGAAGCAACCACCTTTCGCGTAAGGAGAAACGTCGCAGGGTCAGTTTGCGTAAAATATTGATGGATGCGCGACCTATCGATACTGACCTAAAAATTCGAAGCTTTTTAAAACAATAAGTGAACCAAAACATCAGCCGATATTTTTTCTTGTATTATAAAGTAGTTTTCTGCTAATCGTATATCCCCACATTGATCGTGCTTTGTAGAAACATCTCCCACGTCACTGCAGCTGGTCGACGTACGTTGTTTATACTGTAACAATCTCCCCATTCCCTTAGAGTAAATTAGTTTCAAAATTATAATCATAGCGTAAAGCTGTAAACTAAAATTCAAAAAATTGAGAAAGGGTAAAAGAGAAGGATGGGATCTAGGTAAGCTTAATGATAGTAGGGTAAAAGAGGAATATAAACAAGTATTAGATAATAAGAGCAAAGAGATAGCTGTAGGAAGGAACGTAGAAAATAGATGGAAAGAAATAAAACTGACTGTACATGATACAGCAACACAGACTATAGGTAAGAAAAAAATAGAAGCGAGAAAACCGTGGGTAACAAAGGAGATATTAGATTTAATAGAGAATAGAAGAAAGCTTAAACCTTTCAGAGAAGTGGATAGTGAAAGTAAGCAAAATATAATACAGTTAGAAATAAGATAGTACATGAGTGTAGAAAAGCTAGAAATAAATGGATGGAAGAGAACTGTAAGGAATACAAGATGATTTGAGAGTAGGTAAGACAGACAGGGCATACAGGGCAGTTAAAAAGTTTTTGGGAAGATAGGAAAAATATAATGGTATTAGAGACGAGAATAATGAGCTTCTAATAAATAAAGTTGAGGTAGCAGATAGATGGAAAAGATATTTAGAAGATTTATATAAGGGAGACGATATGGATGAGTTAGAGAACGACCAAGAAGAGGATGTAGAAATAGGGTTCTCAATATTAAGAGAGGAATTTAATAGAGCTGTTCATAATCTTAAACTAAATAAAGCGCCAGGGATAGACGATATTCCCGCAGAATTAATAAAATATGCAAGTCAGAAAACTTTAGATAGATTATATGAACTAGTGAAATTAATATATGATACAGGTGAGGTTCCAATAGATTTCGAAAAAAATATTATTATCGCAATCCCAAAAAAGTCAGGAGCTGATAGGTGTGAGAATTTTAGAACGGTTAGTTTAACTTCTCATGCTTCCAAAATACTAACAATAATAATTAAAAATAGAGTAGAAGCTTTGACTGAGAATTATTTAGGCGAAGACCAATATGGTTTTGTAAAGACAGAGGACTAGAGAACCGATACTAATGATTAGGGTAATTATCGAAAAAGGTTACAAAAAATAAAAGACTCATTTCGCATTTGTAGATTTAGAAAAAGCATTTGATAGGGTTAATTGGATTGTTATGTTCAGGGTTTTGCAAAAGTAGGAATCTCTCATAGGGATAGAAAAATTATTTACAGTCTATATAAAACCAAAGTGTAGTAATTAGATTTGATGAAATAGAAAAGGAAGCTAAGATTAGAAATGGTGTTAGACAGGGTTGTATACTGTCTCCCTTGATTTTTAATGTTTATATTGAGGAAGCTTTAAACTTAGCTAGAGAGAGAAAGAGATAGGTATTAGTGTACAGGGACAGAAAATAGACATGTTACGTTTTGCAGATGATATAGCCATTATAGCAGAGTCTAGAAAAGAGTTAGGAGAGTTTTAAATATTTTAGATGAGATACTACGGAGTAACTATAGTATGAGAATTAACTCGGTAAAGACAAAGATAATGACAAGTGAGTTACAGCCTAGTTATAAACCAAAATTAAAAATAGGTAATACCGAGTTAGAGGAGGTAGATGAATTTTGCTATTTAGGTAGTATAATTACGAAGGATGGACGTAGCAGAAGGGATATAGTAGCTAGAATAGCTCAAGCTAGAAAAATGTTTTTAAAAAGAAAAACTTACTAATAGCTAATAGTATTAGTTTAGATAATAGAAAAGTTTTTAAAGTCGTACGTATGGAGCGTTCTACTATACGGTAGTGAGACTTGGACAATTAAAGAAGTAGATAAGAAAAGGATAGAAGCTTTTGAAACTTGGTGCTATAGGAGAATGTTAAAGATTAGCTGGACAGATAGAGTAACAAACGAGGAAGTTTATAGAAGGATAGGTGAGGAACCCTGTATGTGGAAACAATTGAAGGTCAGGAGAGATAGAATGATAGGGCACCAGTTAAGACATGAGGGACTATTTAGTAAAGTCTTAGATTATAGACTACCAAATAAAAATAGAGTAGGAAGGCCTAGACAAAGCTATATTAGTCAAATAATTAGAGATTTAGGTTGTGAAGGGTATGTGGACCTTTTAGATTAGCTCAGAATAGAAAAGAATTTAGAGCTGCGTCAAACCGACTTTAAGTAAGTTCGAAAACAAAACAAAAAAAATCAGTTAACTAAATGTCACCAGGACATAACTCACAATTAGTTAGAGGTCTGGCATGTTGGTAGCGTTTCGTTGCTTAAGCCTTACCATAACATATAATTTAATAAACGTCACCATGATATAGCTCACAATTAGGTAGCGGTCTGGCATGTTGGTAGCGATTTGTTGCTTAAGCCTTACCATAACATATAATTTAATAAACGTCACCTTGACATAACTCACAATTAGGTAGCGGTCTGGCATGTTGGTAGCGTTTCGTTGCTTAAGCCTTATCATAACAGATAATTTAATAAACGTCATCATGACATAACTCACAATTAGGTATCGGTCTGGCATGTTGGTAGCGTTTCGTTGCTTAAGCCTTACCATAACAGATAATTTAATAAACGTCATCATGACATAACTTACAATTAGGTAGCGGTCTGGCATGTTGGTAGCGTTTCGTTGCTTAAGCCTTACCATAACAGATAATTTAATAAACGTCATCAGGACATAACTCACAATTAGGTAGCGGTCTGGCATGTTGGTAGCGTTTCGTTGCTTAAGCCTTACCATAACATATAATTTAATAAACGTCACCATGACATAACTCACAATTAGGTAGCGGTCTGGCATGTTGGTAGCGATTTGTTGCTTAAGCCTTACCATAACATATAATTTAATAAACGTCACCATAACATAACTCACAATTAGGTAGCGGTCTGACATGTTGACAGCGATTCGTTGCTTAAGCCTTACCATAACATATAATTTAACACTTTTCCTTTTTGAAGCGGATAACCAAGTTATATTTCATTTCCCTATAAATGGTAATCATGTAAACATGTTAGAGTTCTTTAACAACCATCAGGTTTCTAATATCTATGTAGAGCCAGCTGGATAGGAAAAAGATAGAAGGATATAGGAAGACCTAGACCAAACTATATTAGTCAAATTATTAGAAATTTAGGTTGTGAAGGGTATGTAGAGCTTTTTAGATTAGCACAGAATAGAAAACAAGTTAGAGCTGCGTCAAACCGACCTTAAGTAAGGTCGAAAACAAAATGATGATGATGAAAGCTGTTCCCACAAGTAACACATTGAATTATTTGTATTCGTTCGCGAAGTTTATATTGCAATTAAAACATACTTTAATTTTTGTTATTTTAAGGGATCCAAAAGACCGACATAAATAAATCGCAACACACCTTGTTTGAAAATAAGGGTCTATAGTTTGTGTTGGAACGTTTCTATTTATCTTAAGCAAGTTATGAAGTAAGGCAATGTAGATTTCATCAAGTTTACCTACATCCCTAAATATTTATTGTTTCCCGCAAGTAGGGTCCAGTTGTTAAACAGGAAAACTGTAACTCAATTTTCGTACCCTAAAGTTTCAGGGCTTTGCATTAGAGTCGGAACTAGAATCTGATTTGTAAGGTAACGTCAGTACGATGCCCTTTCAATTTTGCTTGTACAATTGGTATATAACGGTAAAAAGTTGCTTAAAGAACAACTCTAAAGTGAATTAATATTCGTAACTAAACTCTAAATAATTCAAGTGATTTATATTTATTATGTATGCAACTTTTAAGTTTTTTTTTTAAATTTTATACGATACTCTATGAAAGAAAAACTTTAACTTATGTGATATAAACACTGATAAACAGTCGAAGCTTTACTATATGGTGGAAAACAAACCTACTCGTATTTGAAAAATGGACGAAAGTGCAGTACTATAGAAATGTTTTTGCTACCTTTATCCGAAAAATCGTAAACTGATAATAATACTCAAGGCACTTCAGAATTACGATTACTATTAACATTATTATTGTTGTTGTTGTCGTTCTTGTTGTTGTTGTTGTTTGCTGTTGTTGTTGTTGTTTTTGTTAGTGTTATTATATAGTGCTACACTGCCTAGTTAAATAAAATCTTTAGCAGTATAATTAGTGTCGCACGCGACACGCAAGAAGTCTCATCTCGTCTCACAGTCTCGCGTGATTTACGAGACGAGACTTACTATTTTCTCGCGAGACGAGACTTGCTATATTCTTGTGAGACGAGACTTTATACGGTCTCGCGCGCGAAGTCTTGCGAGACTTCTCGCGCGTCGCAACATGTTAGTGCTATTCTCGTAATATATACTGTGTAATATATACTTGTGTTTACTTGACATAATACTAGACCTAAAATATTTATCGGAACCCACAAACGCAGCATGATAGTAGGATTGTGGATTAATCAATTGGTTTTTATAATTAGCATTTATTGCGTGCTGGTATAGTATAAAATTATAATCAATACATGTATTGTGCCCCGTGAATACCACGAATCAAGATTTATAAATGTGTGCCATATTATAAATATTCTTCCAGTAAGCTATGAAACAATATGTTATGTTACCTACATCTACTTAATTTCACACACTATACTTAAATCTCAATTATGTTCTCATTTGAAAAATAAGTAGATAATGCCAACATTAACGTAAGAATATTATGTTGCTATTTTTCTATACGTAAATTAGAAGAAGAATCTTGTTAATCATATCGTACTTGTACTTTGATTGAAGGAAGTGCTCCTACATTAAAACGCATTAAATTGTTATTTTTTACACTCATTTGCATATCATACATATAGAAATATACAATTACAGACTACAGATATCTGAAAATAAAACGGCGCACCTAGTCCCTAAACTGTATTCGGATTCATTTTGTAAAATTTTATTATATTTCTGAAATTTGAAACTTTTTTTATTAAAGTTAATCTAAATATTATGCTAGCACTTTATTTAAATATAAAATTCATATCTATATATACACAATTCAAGTATTTAATTACAACATTCAATGGTCATCTTTATTCAAGAATTTAGGTTCATTAATGGGGCAATTTTCTCTAACTGGTATAAATAGTAGATAGCTAACCACAATGAAAGAAATGACACTGAGATTATGACAATACAATCATACCATAGAATACAAGAATAAAACAAGTATTATAAGAAATTCAAGTAATCTACAAATAGGGGTTGAAGCGTCTACATTCCTACAAGGTCCCTAATCACTATAGTGGTTGTATTATTAAAATGGATAAACAAAAGGACAAAATTCTAAGAAACTTTAAAACCCAGGTTGATTAGTGTAATACATTTGTTCTGTCTCCCCATCATTTCATTGTGGTTGTTATAATAACATGCTGAATTTTACCTAAAAACATTTAAGGTTTTTGTGTTTCTTTGGTCATAGAAATATAGCAAAATGCCGAAAACAATAATCTATTTGTTAGTTCAATGCCAGGTATAAAATTTAGTTCTTTGCCCTTTCTTCAGTTATTTTTCCGTTAGGATTGGAATTTAAAATTTTCGAATTGTATATAACCAACCAACTATACCTATATATAGAGTATTATTGAGTGTAGAGTATTCATATTAAAGATTGCATGAAAAGCTGGGAAACTGATAGCTAGGGCCTAGTGCGTGCAGTAGATTTTAAAATTAAAGACGCATTATTTTCTTGATAACGTTTCTAATTATTTTACAAAGTGAAATGAAGCAAATTAAAGAAACTCCGAATGGATTTGGACTATAATAGTGATCATAGTATTCTAGACCCAAACTATTCACCGCTAAGTGAAACTAGCAAACGTGATAGTAACACAATGGAATCATTGTCGACAAAGACAAAACTATAGAAAATATAAAGATTACACCATCAACTTTTAGTCTAACGAAAAAGAAAAGTAAGTCAACGAAGTGGAAATATGTAAATTATGTAAAACAAAAAAAGCTGGAAATAAAAATGCGATCACGAAATACTTCGGGATTAAAAAAACATTTACAACATCGCAATAGAAAGGAATATTGACGAAGGAAAAGGCTGCGCAACCGACAGTTGCATTAATGTTGTTGCATACCAGCTACTAGTGCAAAACTAGGTATAGAGTATGTCCGAAAATACACCTTTTTTGAAGTATGTAGTGTCAAAGTTTCAGAGCAAAATAAGCTATTTCTTATTTCTTAATAACCTTGGATTAGTGAGGTATTTTTATCTAATATTTTTTAACATCATGGTGGACAAATATATGGCCTTATTTTGGAGTAGTCGAGACGAACTACAAGAATCCTATATCTTATTTTAATTACGTTCACATCGCTTACCAAAAATCTTGCAATAGTACAAATGCATTAGAAGAATATTTTTATACCTCAAATTTCTCTAGAACAGGTAGGTTTATCTTATATTAAAAAGTAATCAGTGTTTTGTTTAATATTAAAAGAAATGAGGAAGTAAAAAAACTTATCAGTAATTAGTTGAACGGCTTTTTAAGAACCTAACCGATTTGATGTGAAATTTTAGAAGGTATCGTACTTACATATAAGGTCTTATATTAGTGTAACTAACACTTTAAAGTTGACCAGAAGGAGGATACACTGCACTGTTTCTATATTTTAATGCCCATGTACTGATTGGAATAAATAATTTCATTAAATTTCTTTTCGCTGACTCGATATGAATCGGAACGCTAGACTGGTCTAGTTTGCAAATATGTTTTATATTAAAATCTAGAATAACACGTTACATATAGTACAATAAATTCTAAAACACCAAACTGAAATACCAAAAGTTATTTAAAAAGGAACTTATTTTCGTTAGGGTTCTGTACCTTATAAGTTATAACGGAACCTTTATAAGATCACTCTCGTGTTCGTCCGTCCGTCTGCCACAGAGGTTTTTCTCGAAAACTATGTAACGTAGGAATTTGAAATTTGGCTAGGTTTTTATGGCGTGCACATATATAGACAATCAGAAAATAGAAAAAAATATTTTTAGATTAAAATGGCGGGGGTTAATTCGGTCAAAAGAAAAAAAGTTTTACTAAATATATCGTGTGAGGTATCATTTGAAAGAGAATCTTAAAAGGCTTCTTAAAATATTTTTTTATAGTTTTCGGTCCGGTACTTTTCATGATATAGCTCGAAATATACCAAAAACGATCGTTCCCCTTCCCTGTTCTCATACATTTCCAAAGCCAAAATTTTGATTTTAATAGAGATAGTAGCTATTGAGTCATACATTATCGGAAAATTGCAGATTTTTTGACAGTGCAATAGTTGCTGGGAAAAAAATTTACACACAGTAATAGACAACGTATTTACTAATGTACCAGTTCTGCTTATAAATAAAAATTATTTCCATTCTAGTGCTTTCGAGTTGTAGGGAATTCCATTCCAAAGACTACACACCTATCTGATGTAATTTTCTGGGAATTCCTTGTTTTACTACTTCATTAGCGTGATTTATTTCTTAGTGACGTACGCGGTCTCGTCCTTCTCTAACACATAAGGTTATTGTGACGTTGCATACTAATCCAGTAGTATTGCGAAAGTTAATAAATAATTCTTTTTGATTTTATGGTTTTTTCATGTTCCTGCGGCTTATTAGAATAAATGTTTATTTATTAATTAGGTATTTACGTATTGCAGAGGACGCATTTCTTTCTCTGTTCCTCTGGAAAATTCAAGAACATGTTTTATTTAAAATGTTATATGGATATTTTACACAGGTTAGTTATTACATAAACAACCAGTGGTTTTGATTGGTTTAAAATGCAAAGAAAACGTGTTTTTAATACACATAATTATTTATGTTTATGCACGGAAAGTGCATTTTTATTACAAACGAATGGCTTTGTATTAATGGTTATGGATTTACAATATGCTTATATTGGGTGAATTAAATTTTTGGAAATTTCTATTTTTTCCGGTTTCTTTTGTTTTTTGTGGGTTTTATTTGTAGAATTTGGGTTTCAATGATCGTTCGTGACCCCTTTATCACGTGTATATATAAATATGTATATATAAAAGTGTGTATGTGTGTGTGATGATGAGGTCGCGAGAGGTCAATGAGGATCGAATTCTGTGAAAAATTTGACCCAAAACGGAGAAAAGTAAACTTTTCCAATATTTAATTTTTACCCTGTATAAACATAGAAGCGTATTCCCTTAGCACATATAAATGTATTGCCATGTTAAATGAAACAACTTAAGGACACATACTATTTAAGAACAACGCCCAATTTTAAAATTAGTGAAAAAACAAAAGCATTTATTCAAATCCGTGTGTAAATTATTCTATTAAAATAGCTTTTGATAACAAGTTTTTATTGCATCGTAAAACTAGTATCATTTACGTTAAAAATACTAAATGAATTTCAATTCATACTTTTCTAAAAGATTAATTGCATAAAGTATTCATCTTCGTTAAAAATACCATTTTTATGAGCGAAGAACTTTTCCTTTCAAAGAAGCCATTAGAGGTTTGTTCTAGCATAAATTATGTCATTTAATCCAAAACGAAAATACAATATTTATTTGCTTATACAAACTATAATTTCGAGTCTTCGAAAAAGTCATACATTATCTACGTCAACGAGCTATTTATTTTTTATCAATGAATATATGTCGATTCAAAGAACGCGCTACTACTGGAATGGCTATAAAACTGATAAGATAATGCGTTTTAATATCTGTAGTTAGAATACAGAAGAGATATAAGAGCGGTTGGTTTAATTTGCTACTAAAGAATGGAAGACTTGCATAACATAGCTCGAAATGGCGGTGGATTGTTACATCATGCGTGACTATTTCTTCGAGTAATTTGTAATTAATTTAAAATTTGTAATCCATTCTGTCGACGTTTCACGTGTAAAGCAGAAGTTTGAATATAAGTTAGAAGACATTATTTTAAAGAGTACAACGAAGATTTATCGCTTCAATATAAATAATCTTGGTACGAGTCAACTGCTAATTTTAATCTATTAAAAATAAATGTACGTTTAAATATATATACTTCAACAGATGGAAAATTAATTTAGAATGGAAATTTGAAATAGAACTGAGAATTTTTCAACGCTCTGGTAGGATGAGAGAGAAAATGTAGGTCCCGTGTCTGGAATAGCAAGGGTTTGGCAAAACTTAAAATTTTCAGAAAAAAGTCGTTTCCTGGTAAATATAGTACTTTCGGGTGGAGCATTGGAAAATCTAGTGTAGGGGTAATCCTTCTCACTTGATCTTTTGCTAGCTCAAAGATATCATGAAGTGCATGTCGGCAATGCGACGCTAAGTTTTTTCCTAATGTAAAACGTCAACATTTCCTTGTAATATGGGGAAGCCGAAAAACGAGCCTCAGCACGCCACTGATATTTGCAGCATGAAACCACCTTGATTTCTTCTATCTTTATATGCATTGAGGTTTGATGAAATTTATGAATAACCTGGTCCGTAAGTGTACAATACTTGAAATCCTTTGATTTTGCATATTAGAACTATTTCCCGTGGCCACCCGTAGGAAAAACGCGGTTACTAAAATGCGGCGGCTCCGCGTATCAGATAGGTTCGCGTATGACTGCTGATCCCTAAGTCGTCCCGGGTTCGAATCCTAACACGAGCTGCTTGAAAAATGTTAGGTGAGCTTTTTTCACAAATATACGCCCTCGTTCGGTAAAATGTAGGTCCCGTGAATGAATGTTGTCACGCACGTTAAAGATCCCTCCCTTGCTTGGAACAGCAAGGTTCGGTAAAATTTAAAATTTCCAGGTAAAAAAACTTCGCTTCCTATTCATTGTTGTACCTTCGGGTTTAGCATTGATAAATCAAATGTAGAGTTTGTTGATTTGACATGTCAACGGAGAATGATCCTGTCAGCGATCTCGAATTTTCCCATGGTTAAAGCATGGAGTCAAAAAGTTCCCCAAATCTAGCTTCAAACCTTTATCATGATCCATAAATATTTGTTTAAAATATTGTGACTTTCATAGGTAGTTTATATGTCTATTATAGGAAGAAAGTTTTATGTAAGTACATAGGTTCCCTCTGGGTTAAGTGAATTATTCCATTTATAGCAACCCAAAATTTCGGTCACTGCCTGCTTAACTAGGATTCATTCTCGTGGATCCCTATTTATATTTCATGTACCCCCAATTTTTGTTTTCACTGACAAGGACCCCTTATAGCTAGGAGTCGACCCCTAGGATTCGATAGAGACCACTTTCGTGATCATAAGTCTAAACCATTGGTATATAGATCACGAATACCTCAATTGGTTGCTGCAAGGCTACCCCAAAAATATGTTTTATTTATAGGTTAGATTAGATTGTAGTTTCTATCATTTGATCATAACATGCTTTTAAAAAAAATATTGGTTTAAATGGCACTAATCGCCGCAAGGAGTCTTAACTTTAGTTCGTGTTTACTTCTTATGGATTTGTTCAGTTTTGCTTCTAAGTAAACTCAATTATTTGAAGCACAAGAAAATTACTTTCTCATTGTTTGATAATTGGTAAATATTTCCGGCTTAATACAATAGCGATACAACAACAGAAATTAAACGCCCACGATAGTGCTAATAAATCTTGATTATTTATGTCAACACATGCTAATGGAGCCTTGCCCTGTTGAAATACTAGTTTATAGTTATCCATGTTTATGTAATGTAGGTCAAACGAAAATTGTTAGTCTCACCAAACTCGTTGATTGCATGTTATATGACAGACTAACTAGGGTGTCTACTCTTTTATTTTAGGCGGGTATTCCTAGTTATTAAATAGGATAGTTGTTCGTTTATGTCCTATTTTATCTAGAAGATCTATTGTTTTAAGTAGGATATTAACTGTTTTCTTGTTTACGTTGTTTAAAAGCCTATTGTCTATAACTGAAAGTTTAATACAAAAGCATATCCTTATACCAACAGCTCATTAAAACATTCGAGTTATTTGTAATTTATAACTAAAAGTCTATTTAATTTACCATTTTATGAATTAAGGAAAAGTGATACCAAGAAAAATTGAACCATTTTGTTTGACAAATGATTTCGTAATATATTTTGGAAAAGTTTCTATCTATATATTACATAGTAAGGGGCTAAGTGGAGTTTACGATGATCTAATAGGTTTTCTGTTCAAGCGAGCGAGAGGTTGAGAAAGTAGAGAATCCCTTACACTCTGCGGTATGTACTCTTCATTTCAAATAGTAGGAAATTTGCAACATAGCCATATTACTCTCTTTTTAAGAGTTTGATTTGAATTAGCCGAGTAATTCTTGATGTTGCATATATGCAACACATCTTACTATTCAAATACAGTATCAGTTGTGTTAAAAGATGTCGCAATTTTTAGAATTTTTGAGTAACAGTAAGGCTTGACATTTATAACCTCTACGAGGGATGTCTTTTATGTTTTGCATACTGGCAGTAATCAAATATCAGCATTAAAGATCAACATCCATCTTTATTTAACTTAAATTCAAAGTTTAAGTGCGACACGTGTAGTGTTGTAGCTACAACGAACTGTCAACGTTAACAAGTTATGCAAAAAATGGAATTACAACGTGACAATTTTCGCGCAATAATTTTTGTTAATTTTCGAACACAATTATCGTAACTAGATGCCTCGTCGAAGTAATTTCCGTTTTCGGTAATAAAGTAACACATCAGTCAACAATTTTTCGTTGGTATTGAGTATGTGCCCAAGCTCATCAACGGAGATCGGAATGTGACATATCACGAAATTGAGGCATCATTGGGGATTTCAAAGACTTCAGTAAAAAAAATTTTGCATGACGATTGTGTGTAAAAAAATTAGGTTCTTGTTGGATACTGCATCTGTTTACCGAAGAACAAAAGGCAACTAGGGTGAATTTGTGTTAAAAAGATTCTAGACCGCTTCAACTCTGGAAACTCTAAAAAAAGATCGTGAGTGGTGATGAATCTTGGATTTACTCATACGAGCCAGAAAATAAACACTAGTCGTCTGTTTGCGTGTTACAAGGTGAAGAAAAGTCGACAAAAGTCATACTTTCTGAAAGTGTCTCCAAAAAGATGGTCGCAACATTTGTCTCGAAAGCAGGTCATAGAGTAACAATTTTCTAGAAGATCAAAGAGCTGTTACTCCCGCTTGGTATAAAACCATTTGTTTACTGCAAGTCATTTCGAAGCTTCTAAAAACCAACCCCAAACGACGAATCGTCTTCCACCAAGACAATTCAAGTTTGCACACAGCTCGCAAGACAATTGAATTTTTAACAGAACAAAATGTCAAATTGTTGAACCATCCTCCGTACAGTCCCGATCTAAGTCGCAACAATTTCTATACCTATCCGAAAATTAAGGACTGACTGCGTGGTCAAATGTTCCAGTCGTCAGAAGAAGCAGTTGATGCCTTCAAAAATGCAATTTTGACTTTTCTAACAAATGAGTAGAATAACTGCTTCCAGAATTGGTTCGAACGCATGCAGAGGTGCATTAATCTTCGTGGAGAATACTTCGAAAAACAATTAAGTCTTCAAAAGCATCTACTGTTTTATTCCAACTCTATATGCAAAACTTAAAAGTCAGCCCTCGTACAAGCTCTGTAGTTACATGCCAAATAATCGAAAATACTATTAAACTTGTTACGTTCAGTTTTGACCCTAGAATGTCTAGCCCGTAATTCACAGAAAACTCTGTGAACTCCGCTGAAAATCCTGTTTCGGTAAAATACCGAAAACCTCAACTTTACCAACAAAAGTGGTTGGCGACTAATTCAGTGGGACGGACGGTGTAAGCGTTTGAGGAGGGTTACAGAATGCTTACTGGGATGAAATATGTCTTGATCGGGAAAATCTTGTACACCACCTAATCTCGCAGAGTTCCTAGGGAAAGCCTCACTAAGAATAAAAAGAGGGTGCCAAAATCGGAGATCAGGAGAGTGACTCCGGCTTAAAAATGTACCTGAGAAATCATTAAGTACACTATTACTTAAATATAAAATGAACATGAACCCTAAGAATACACAAACCTATTTAAAGCTACTAGCTGAAAATAACGTTTTTAAAATGACCTGATATAGTTTTAGATGGATTTATATATGTCTTCGTCATTCTCAATATGTTTATATTCAACATAAAATTGTTGATTTGGGACTGCTTTCAACCTTGTTCGATGACTTTGTAGTCACAGGTATCTGTCCTACTAAAATGGCACGCTGATTGTTTGGATGTTAAATACGAAACGTTCTAAAAGAAATGGAGCTTTGTTTCATAACATAATTTGAAGCATATTCGGTAAACTTCGGGCGGATGAATTAAGACTGAAAAGAAAGTATCTCGTGTCGGTCGTTTTTTCTATTTAATATATATGTATAATCAACTTACGGATAGTTTAACTTATAATCAGAAACCGAAACTTTTTATTTATACGAGTCAGCACAAATTTATCTATGAAATCTTCATGTCCAGCCGATGGGATCACCAGCGCGCCAACGTAATACATTATTAATCAAAACAAATGAATCATGGAATTGTACTAATTTAGGATGAAATTACGAAAATCACAACTTTTATAACTTTAAAACTGGGATAATGAATTTGGCAACCCTGGAGCATGAATCATATACTATACAAAACAATGTTACCTTTACCTTACATCATAATTGTAGTAGTCTAAAAATTATATTTCTTAAAGGAAATTGCCTAATCCTATTGGTGGGATTTACTAATACAGAAACTGTTAAAGAGACATAATTATAAGTATTTCAAAGAAACGTTACAAACTTATAGATTATATAGATTTTCCATTCTACAAAGGTATGTATATATGTATTTTTAGAGAATAATTGAAAGTTTCTGTTTGCTAGATCTATTAGAACCGTCATTTGAACTATGTTGCAAATTGGCAATAATATGAATATATTGTGTGAATATTGTATTTTTTAAAGACAGTCTTACCGAAGAAAAGGTCCCAAAGGACCACTTGCAGACCAAGAATAAGCAGATACTTGGAGGCATTGGGATTGTAAAAGTGAGGATGATTTCGTCGATTTTTCGGATACAGATAATACAGCAGGTCCAACGTTAGAACCCGATTTAGATTCCGATGGTAGTGATATCAAACCTGTAAATGAAAATAATTTGATAGAAAATGAAGAAACCAATGGAGAACAACCCGAAGACTTAATTGAAGGAATTACTTCCACAGCTTCTAAATCAAGAAGGAAAAAATTCACAGAAAATATTTTGTGGCGCAAAAAATACTTGGTAATTGATGATGATGCTATAAGGTTCAAAGGCGATACGATTCTTCCAAATAACATTTTGGACTTAGATATACCATATGATTCTTTTCAAATACTTCTTTACTTACGAGCTGATTGAAATCATAGTAAGTGAAACTAATTTATACAGCGTATATCCGAAGGATAAGAAAAATTCATGGGAATTTGTATATATGCATGTATCAAGACTGCCAAGAAATCGTTGTTATTGGATGTCAGACTTTAGCATTAGAAATACAATGAGTATAAACTAGTTTACGCGATTGAAACCCATAATTCATTTCAATGGATACAATAAAATGTTTAAAAAATAAAATCCTCCAAAAGACAATATTTATAAAATTAGACCACTGTTGGTTTACCTCAATCAGCGGGTTTTTCACAATACCCATGGCATTTAATTATCGGTATATAAATGAGTAAATGTGATCTACAAAAACGAGGTACCATTTCGTGCAATGTATCCCCATGAAGCCACATAAATGTAGCGCAAAATTGTTATGATGTGTGATGTTTTCGGATTTTCGTACAATTTTGAAATTTACAATGCATCCAATTACCGACTGTTGAACCCGTTTTAGGCGCCAGTTGTAACATTGTAGTTCGTTTGACAAGAATAATTTCACGAAATATGAACTACCAATTGTATTGGGGCAATTATTATACATCCACACCATTGCTTCTATATGGCAATTTTGCTTGGAACTCGCACAAACCCTGTGCTGCATTGATACTCAGGAAAGCAACAACGTGGTAGACGAAGTAATGAGATTGAGCTTACAATAAACGCTATAAAGAGCCTACGACGAACGCTTCTCCCAAAAATGTTCGAATGGGCCAATTTGCTGATTGAACCAAATACGACGAAACAAAACAAAGATGCAAACTGCCAGACTTCAAAGGATATACGCATCTCAAATGTGAAAACTGAGGTGTTCATTTTTTTCTAACAAAGGTGAAAGACTGTTTTCATATGTATCATTTAAATTAAACCCAGTTAAAATTTATGTTAATTACCATAATGTTCCACATTTGCAACATATAGTATTTTTATTTCTTGAAAACATATTATTTTACTCCAGGTTCCCAAAGTCAATAAAATAATGTTCGACTTTGCTTTTGTAAATCATGAAATGAAGGGCTGTTTTTTACTTGGTCTAAGTCATTCGAAATTGTTTCAAGTTAAGTTTAAAATTCAAATATGAACTAAAAAATTATTTAGTGTTGGCTTAGGCACAATACCATTCGTTTGTAAGCATGGCTTCTCGTTAGTAGTCAAAACGTCCCAACAGTAATTGTATGTTCTCTCCATCACAAAAAGTCCTAAATGATATTTAATAATAGAAGGTGCTCAAACTATTGATAAGGCGGCGAAATTATGTAGACAAGAATTGTTTCCCAAAAAATCGAAGTTAAGATGCGATTTAATATGAAAAAGGTTTAAGAATTGATATGTGATGATTGTAGAAGGAAATATTTCCGATTTTTTTTTAGAAGATCTACACAGATAAAGTTTCTGTCGAGCTTGGGGAACGAGTTTTCGATGCCCAAGAGCACGATATTGATATGCGGCAACGTCAATACTTCATAGTGTAGAAAACTACATGCGTTTTTAAAAAGAAAATTTCACGACTACACACTGAAGAAGTCTGAGATGTTTATGATAGAGAACATCAGTTGTTTTATAGAGGATGCGCAAGACGAGGGATATCTGATGTTTAAGGTGTTCAGTATTTTTCAATTAAACACGACATTTTATAGTGGGGTTTTGAATAGTGACTGTGATTGGTTTGCCCAAGCATTGTGTACCGACGAACTTTTGAAACTGAAATGCAATATGTCTAAAACAACCTCATTTGGTAATTACACACTTTCATGGAACAAGAATCGCCTTTATCGTTGTTTGCAACGATATACTTGGAGATGGGTATCTTCAAATTGTAAAGAAGTGCCCTAATGCTAGGAAAATGTTCGCTCTGCAAAAGCGCTGTAACAAAAAACAAAAATTTCCTTCAGGAAAATGTTTCAATCAACCTGTAGGAAAAACACTTTTTTAGATTTTGTCAAACATGTCTGGCTACCTTTGTAAATCTCACGGAAACAGTTATCTATGCAGGTCATGCTTTTCGACAAACATCGGCCGCTTGATGTGAGGTGGGTGTACTTAGCCTAAAGCGGTATAGCGAATGGAAATCATTCACGATGACAGAAGGGTACGTTTTAAAATTCCTGGATAGCCACCTGCAGAGGTGCTTTATATTCATACTTTATTCTTTTGATAAAATTTTTAAACTGTCAGTGGGTCGATAAGCACAAAATTCGACTAGGATTAAATATCTACCTCGTAATTTTTAAGTCATTATTGAACCACTTAATAGATGGCTGATACAGATTGGAAAAATGTCTACACCATTCACTAGAAAAACTAATTAAAACCGCCTTTTGAAATACATTCACAAACTTGTTAAACTTTTCATTAAGATTGAAGTCAATATTCTTGACAAAATCCCAATTTATGTTCTTTAAATAGTTCTAAAATTTAGATTTATCATAGGTGTACATCATGGTCGATATAGTTTACTTTGATTGGAAAATCGAAAACTAGAATTGCTTAAACAATATTGTACAAACATTCCTAAATAGTCAAAAAAGACCCGTATTAATAACGCTGCAAGTCATATTCAATAAATTTGTGAAGACGCTGCCAAGACAGTTTTTATTACGAGTAGCCGCGAAATTAATAGGATGCAGACCCAAAGCTGAAAAAAAATCGTTGAGAAAACAACATGTACCATTCGTAGTTCGTACCACAATGGAAACTGAAATTACCATAGATAATTAAGTTTGGTTAATACTGATGGAGGTTAATATTTGTATTATCGTTCTAACGCGTATTAAGTTCAACAGATAACTTTGAACGTTTTACTTTTGTGTAGTCACTGTTTATAAAGGCTTTCGTACTCGTAATTGCATTTCAATTAGTATGTGGTTTTACTCGAGCCTACGCTAAATATGATTTTTTAGGATTTTTTAATAAGTCTGCATTTGACTTATAAGGTAAAAGTTAATTACTTTTAAATTATAACTGATAATTAAGTCTGTAAGTTAAACTAGTTGTCAAACGCAGTTACTTCAATATCTTGGTTTGAAAAGTAATCTTGCTTTAATCGCAAAAATAATTTTTTGCTGAATGGTATTCCTAACAACTTTATTTTAAAATTGGTTAATGTGGTAATAATACAAATGATTTTACCGCACTCTTTTTTAGATGATCCAGTCCAAAAAAATCTTTAAACTATTGTGCAATCGTTAAAAGAAAATTGTCGGAATTTTTACATTCATTGTACATATAATTTTGTTGTGTGCATTTCATACAAAGAAATTGTTCGAAATTTACTAAACCTGATTGAAATAGATGAAACACAACAAACATAGAACAAGAAGAAAATTGTTGAAAGCATATGTGTGGAGCTCAGCACAGTATGCCTATGAAATACGGACAGTCTGAAAAGCAGACGGAAAAACAATAACAGCCTTTTGAAATGCTGTGCTTCAGATGTATGAGGATGATGGCATGGACAGACAAAGTCAGTAACAAATAGGTTATAGAATAGTAGGGGAACAAGAATATCTGGAAGAAAAAATAGGAGAAATAGAAGGGCAAAATACGTTCTAAGGAATTTTTGGGGAATAGTATGGGATATATTACAAGCAGAGATAGGAAAAAGGAGGTAGATGTAGACCTAGATCAGATAGTGATAGTTGCAGACTGTGAAAATTTCAGGGAAATGTGTAAGTTAGTTCAAAATAGGAAACAATGATGGTACGCGTCTAACCAGTTCCAGAACTGAAGACCTAATGATGATGATGATTGAAATAGATAAATTGTGTATCTTCCGGAAATTTTACTTTTATTCTATTATATTATTTAAATACAAATACTTGCGATTTATAGTGTTTGCTGTATGGTCACGCAGTCATTTGTGAAATTACATTGTTTGCATACACCGCTGAAGTCGATGGTTCCATGACATCGTTAGTGAAAATAACTACACCCAACTCGCATGCACCGCATTTGTTTGGTTTCTTCGTGGTTGAACATGGTGTTCCTGTAAACGAACTTAGCTTCTAAGCGGTTTGTAGTTACAAGTTTACGTCGGTGATGGTGATCATTTCCTTACATGTGTTCAGCTGGTGGTCAATTCGTTAAGTTGAATTTGTTCACTGCGCATGCTTTGACCCGCATATTCTAATCAGACACCATGAATCATCAAGTCAAATACTAAATTGCATGACAGCCTCAACCCACTATTAGATCTAGTTGCTGCACGTAGATTCTATGTATTGCTTAACACTATATCTTAATGGCGTTCGAAAATAGAAATAGAAATTAATGGAAGCTACTTCTGCTCGTGAAGGTTTAGATTCTTAACGTGCATTGTAAACACAAGCATCTTATTATAATTAGAGTGTAGGTATGGAGTCCGAAAAGCTTTCAATTTTTTGTAGTGTAGAAATCAATAATTTAAGACCGATATCAACGAGGGTGAATGATTAACGGATATTCTAAGTGTAAATATTCTTTGCATGCATCTTTATTATATTTTAGTAGGAAGCTTTAACATTTGCATAAATTTCAAAGTTATAGCAGGAGCGAAATGAATATTGTTGAAAACAAGTTCTTAGTAACAGTTTATTTCAAGGTTTTCTCGATAGCTTGGTGGTGTTGAAAATAATCGTTGCTAAATTTCTCGGTATGCAGACACAGGACGTGCTCAAATAACATTTATTTTCTGAGAAAGTAGTGACGGGTGGAACAGGTAGGGATCGATATAGGATAAAGACAGATTATTTCTAGCGTGCATTCTAGTGGGATAAAGGATATCATATGTTAAGGGGTTGTTTGACTTTGTAAGAAACTGTGGGACAAGGAAAGATTACAGTTTATAGGTACGAGTGAGAGGCGGCATGGGTGTATAGACATCGTTTGAAATATGTTGAGTAGGGAATAGATATCGAAGTTATAGACAAGATTGCATAGGAGGAATGGAGATAGATTATTGGATCTCATATATATAGAAGGGGGATAGACGATAGTTGAGAGAGGGAAAATGCTAGAGTAATCGTGATTGTTAACAGGGAGTAAAAATGGAAAGGAGATGTTGAATATAGGTTAGACAAGAATACAGCGAACGGGCAGTAGGAAAAGAAAATATAGAGAGGTACAAAGAAAGAAATAGAAAATTTTCGTATGTGAGTTATACTAAGACAACCTGAATATGGGTATTTTGAAGGCGTGCTTTAGAGTGCAGAACTTGTGTCAGTTGAAGTGAGGATTTCAGCGAATTTAATATCGGTAGTATATTTTCGTAATAAATCGTTTATTCATTTTGAAAATTTCTTAGATTTGGAGACGGTTGGTGCACAGCTGCGAGTTCTAAATTGAAATAGTGAATGTTATTGGAGGAATTTTCAGAATTACCTACGGTTGAAAGTTGTTTGTGAACGTGTGGTTTGTAGAATCATCTTGACGGTTTGAAAATTTACCAAGAAGGTCTATTTGTTTATAGTGGTGTGTTTTAAGACTTACAACTAGACAGAGGGGCAGGATGTCTATATAAACATTGAGAGGCAGTGAGAGTTTCTTTTACTTCTCATCCAAACTTGGAGTAATATTAGTAAGCCAATTATGTAACTAGTGATTTTAATAAATTAATGCAAGTTAATTAAATCATGCACAAGTTGGTGTATTGTTGTATAAGCAGTTCAATAATTTTATACAGTACATTTGAGTATACGATACTTACTTCAGAACTGTAAGTAGAGATTGCTTGCTATTTTCGGCTGTTGGTGCAAGATAAGCACTTTTATGGAGTAGTAGGCATTAAACGGATCGATATGATGGTGTACTGAGGCTAGTTGGATCCGTAGATGAAATCTAAGGTTTCGAAGTACCGTAATTTGGCGGACGAGAGAATTGGATAGAAGGTCGCCGTCAAGGGGTGTATGATTCAACTCGGAGGTTGGTTCCTGAACATGTAGTCATAGTCGAGGGCAACGTCATCGATGGTTTAGTTGCAGATCCTTGTCATGTGGTGTTTACCAGATAACCCTTTTTTGGTGAAAGTTTATTCTGTTGTGTGCATTTGGTGCGTTATGACATTTTGGTGCCGTATTGGCATAATTTTGAATATATTGGGGACAAAAGAGTTTACTTTTGAACTGTTATAGAGAACTTTTGACCATATTTTTATGTGAGGATTTATATTTATAAAATAATTTTTCAGTATCTGTTTATGTACAAAGTAAAAGGGTTTATTGGTGATTTCAGTGCAAAGATTAGCACATGTGTACAAAAATGGTTTTTACTATGAGCTCATATTAGACCTGTCGTTCAAGTAAGGGTATGGTTAAGCCCAGCTACTTTACAGAGTTTATTGATGAGTAAAGTTGTAGCGCAAATATTGGATTGAAAATGAGTTGTTGTAAAACGAGGATTGACGTAATTTAATCTATGTCTGAAATAATTATTAGATACAATTTTTTTTTGTTGTGTAGAATTTTCTGTTGGAATAAATTATGGTGAATGTTTGGTAGTCGAGTTCTCTTTGGTAGAAAATAGGGTAATAATTTTAGGTATTAGTAGCAGAGCAGCCGTGGCGAACTTCACTGAAGAGAATAAGTTTTGGGCAACCAGGAAGGTTGGTGATCTAGCATATGCTCTGGTAGACTTCAGAGAATTTATGACTCCCAAAGTGTGAGGCACGAATTTACCAACTTGTTTTCAGGAGAACTCCGCAGCAAAATGGCGCCCAACGCGGGCGGTATCGAGTTAACAGACTAAAGACTTCAGAGCAATATATACATATAATATGTGTGTATATTGACGTAATAAGGATTATAATATAAATATAATTATAATATAAAAGTATCCGAAAAAAATAGAGATTTCTGTAAATTTATGGTTACGCCTTGTATAATACAAGCGTACTTTTATTCATTTTTTGCCAACCAAAAATGTAATTGCGCGTGTATAAATAATTATCCTGTACGATATAAGCGTATTGTAGATACATAGCAAATAATGTAAGCCGCATATGTAATAAAAAATGCCCTTTCCGTGCATAAAAAATAAATAATTTTGTGTATTTAAAACCCTAATTTTAATCTCAAACACGTTTTACCATGAAAGCAAATATTTTATATAGAATTGCACCTAGGTTGCATTATAATGCTTTAAATTTAGCCTTTATATGGAATAAAACCATTTTAAATAAAACATGTTTTTGAATTTTTGAGATAAATACGTCAATTTCACATGAACTAATTCATAAAGGAAAGTTTATTCCAATAAGCGACTGGAACACTGAAAAACCCATTAAATCTATAAAATAATCGATAACAATTATTTATTACCTTTCACAATTACTGAATTAGTATGCGACGCCACAATAGCCTTGGCCGTTAAACAAAGACGAGGCAGCGCGCGCCACAATTGTAAAACAATACTAACCAGGTTATAAAATTCAACGATTTTGAACGCTAATGAGGATTTCCAAGAATATTGCGTAAAATAGGTAAATAGATAATGGAATCACGTAAATACTACTACATTCTAGAAAATAGATAATTTTTGAATGTAAATGAGAAATTTTATTAAATAGATTCATTCATGAATTCGATCGCGAAATGTTGCTTTGCGAAGATGATATTTAACATAAGTACGCATATCTTAATTTAATAATTACAATATTACAAATGAGTAAAGTGATGTTTGAAGTTTTAAACGTAACCTGCATAAAAAATGGAAATTATTAAATTATATTATATACAATGAAGATGATAAATGCTTCGATATAAAAAGCTATTAAAAATTTTATTGAATAATTCCGAGGATGCACAATAGTTTCTAAATGAAGATCTAAATAATATGTAAGATTTTGTAAACTGGGATTTGAACGTCAATTTAAAATAAAGCTAAGAAGCCAAGGATATTGAATTGGAAAACCCTTCGTGGTTTTTTGCAAGTATAATTTTTTTAAATATTGCTCGTAATGATAGTTGAGTATTTGTTATTTAAATCTAAACTAGAATAAAAGTTAATGATATAATATTTTATTTTTGTAAGGATTTTTACCAGGAAAGTTGTGTTTAGAGTTCGAAACACTCTGGCCTTTTTAATAAATTATCTGCCAGGGATTTGTTGGCAAAACAAACCTTACAAGCGTGAGAATCATAACCAGGTAAACTATTTATAAGAGAAGAAATTTAGTTCTGTAAATTTAAAATAAGGTAAGGAACATTTTTAGAATTAAGTAAATAAGTACTGGTAGAAATAATTTGTTGTTTGAAAGACACGATGTTGTAAAAGTTCTATATGCTTTTGTATGAGAGAAAATATTTCATACTGTATAAATGCTTTGCGATATTGCTGTTTGATTTCATTTTGAAAACTCCAACATTTCCGTTGAGCTAGTCAGGCAAAGATAAGTTAGAAGGGAAGATAAGTCAACAATTTCAAGTTTTACAATTTGCTGTATCTGTATCATAGCACTCTTGTAGGGGTGCATCAAAGCGTTACGTTGTCACAGTACTCTTCTAGTGACGCACCAACGTGCGGCGTTGTCACAGCATTCTTTCAGCGGCGCATCAACGCGCGGCCATTTTCATATCAATATATATATATATATATATATATCTTGTATATATCTTGCTACGATATCGCCGCCCGCCAGATGTATAACGACCAACTGCCTACTGCTCGCCACCTCTCTGTGAATTCAAAGTAATTTAAAATTTAACACAGTTAAATTTATGCCCCAACTAACTCAGTGATATCCCGCACAGAGTGAACGACGATATGATAACAGAGAATTTTTACCCACTCCCCTCTAACACTCCATATATCTGAATAATACAAGCCAAATTCACCGAAATTTGTATAAAAAGCTAAGAAAATTTACAATTTATAATTATGCGTTCTTTTTAATATCATTTACTATTAACAGAACTGTTGAATCAAATTTAAAATGAATTTTCCTATGAAATTTGTTCAGTACGAAATCTATACCTTTTTTAAATCTTGTTATCTCAATTAAAGCCAGCAAAAAGAATTGTATTTTACTATGAATGGTTTCGTTGAACGTTCAAAGAACTATTACCCTTTTTAAACGTACTTTTATGTACAAACAAAATTTTTTTGATCTTTTACACCAATTATCTAAATTACATGCAAGTTTTAAGTTCATCAAATATTTAAAATAATAAATCTAACGTACTATGAATAAAAAAATAATTTTGATCCGATATGCCTCCTGCAGTTTTTTTAATTAGAGCTTCCTGATCCAAATCGGTTGCTTATTTAGTGGTTTCGAGTCGTTGACTTGCCGCTTGGCGTGTACCCCATTACTTAGAACTTGTTTTCCAATATATTTAGAGTTTTGTTCCAGAAATTTATTGTTTTAGCGTGGTAATTTAGTTGATTATTTAGTTTAATTAGTTGATTATTTCAGTTACTTAGTTTCTTAGTGAGTTCTTTGGTTTAAATTGTTCTTTAGTTGATTATTTAGCTTAACGTCGTTCTTTAGTTCGATGCTTAGTTAATTCCTTAGTTTGTTGCTTAGTTAATTCTTTAGAGCCCTAAGTTAATAAATAGTAAAGATTTTGTTTACATTAATTAAATTTAGAATTAAGTTTTTATTCTAACGGTAGGGTTTTATTCATACGTATTTCAACGCGCATTTTTACTGTGTACTTCACTTGAAACTCTTTAATTTCAATTATTTTTATTTTATACCACTTCTACTTTCACTCAATTTCAGTTTCGCTTAATGAAATTGACTTGACTTTTACAGTCTGCGCGTCGTTCATGGAATGTTCTTTTTTTTTGTTTTCTCCAATCGGTTTTATAAACACGTTCCACGTGCTCGTATTGGTTGATAGCCCGCTATCTTGTTATTAGCCTATTGCAGAGACGTTGTATTTATGTGCTATCTGCAACCAGCTGGGTTTTATTCAATGTTGTTTACTCTTTAGACGTTTGAATTTGCACGTAGACTAAAACTTTGTATTGGAATTCGTTAACAAGTGTTATTATGTATGCTTGAAACGTCACGTAGTCGTATTTTTGTATAGGGACTTATTAAATATTGTTTTCGATTCTGCGCGTATACCAGAACTATAATTCCATATTTTGTTTACCTATCTTGGGTTTTATTAAAATGTGGCAATTTATACATTCTAAACATCACGTACGCTTTTGCCTCAATATCTATAATTTATTGCGTTATGAAATATGCTTGTTTTTAAAAATTTGTTTATACAAA
Source organism: Platerodrilus igneus (assembly GCA_036346225.1). NCBI lineage: Eukaryota > Metazoa > Arthropoda > Insecta > Coleoptera > Lycidae > Platerodrilus > Platerodrilus igneus. The sequence continues at coordinate 2,806,079 of JARFIW010000932.1, read as the reverse complement.
CCTGTGCAGATTATATGCGTTTTATTTACTTTTATTTCTTACGCAAATGCCTTGAATTTGAAAGAAGTTCCATTTCACGATTATTTTACTTTAAATATGCCTAATTTGTATTTACTTTGAGCTTATGAATGTTTTAAATGGATTGAATCTCTTTCAAAATTATTTATTTTGTTGAATGTGGTTGAATTATTACTGAATGTGCTTCCTTTAGTTAACTGTAGCTTATTATTGATTTTATACAAGGTGATTTGCATCTGCTTTTGCATAATGAACGAATTATGTACTTTTTGTGATTTAAATGTTGGGTTTTCTTGATATTTATAATATTTACACGAAGTATACTTCTCTTGGGACCTTATATACCTTTAAATAACTCTATTATCATAGTAATATATATATATATATATTGTACATACCTATATTTTGTGTGTGTGAGTGTGTGTGTGTATGTTTGTGCGCGTGCGCATGTTTGTGTGCGCGCGCATGCTGTCTAAAAATAGATTAATTATTAATCCTTTTCACGTGTTTAATAAATTTGTAACACAGTTGATTTTTACAGTATCCAAAACATTTGATACAAAATATTAATCCAAATATACTGTAATGTCTTATTCCAAAATATTAATGCAAACTTATCTTCAAACTAAAAATCCAAATACATCTAAATTTATAATCCTAAAATATCTACAATTGTTTCTATATAAGTTGCTGCCTGCGATCTATGTTTTGAATTTACCTTAAGCTACATATTCTCTTAATATTTGATATAACAAAAAACTCCACAACGTGAAAATATCTGGAAGCCGGAATATTTTTTGATGGAATCAAATAGTTTGTAATTGCCAATATTTGGTGGCCCAGATGTTTATCTATTTAGAAGTTGAAAACTTCGTTTTGTAGACGAATCGTTTGACATAGGCCAGATGTTTTTCTGCCGAACGACAGTTGGAACTCAAAACAAAATACTAAAACAAAAGTAACTAACTGGGATGTTTGCAGCTATCCGTTTTGCTATGATTGTTTTTTGTGTCAACGATAGTAATATTCTAACCTAACGTATTATAAATTTCTAAACTGTCTAAGTGAATATTCACAACGGTGATTTTATTTTTTGCTTATTTTGCATTTAATTAAAATGTGCTATGAATATTCATTACTGCTTATTGCCTAACTCTGTGAATATACAAGATTTCATAAAATTTTTATGGCTAAAAGGTTCTCAAGCAAATAGTGTAAATTTTAGTATAACTATTTGATTTGTCTTTACAAAAAGCTTTATAAAAGCTTTATAAAAACATCATGTTCAGACTGCGATTTCCTGATTATTTATCGTTCACTTTTTATAGAAATAATTGTTCATATGCTGATGACTGAACTTTTAATATATAAATTTAGTATTTTTCTTGTCTCCACTTACGTTTAATTTCTAATTCTCTTCTTCCTTCTCCTGAGATCCGTCTTTTGCAAACTCCGCAGCTATCAAAGGCCACTGCTAGCTCCTCCAAAGTATATTTATCTTATACTTTGTAGTACAGGTACCCCTTATATCTCCTCGGGAAAGGGCATGGTGCAATAATTTTACAAAAATATTTCTAATTGAAAGCGTATTACCTTTTCAGAAATTGCAGGCGTATTTTTGACGAGGTTGTAGTAGTGGTCATTGGCGAAATGATACTACAAATCTGACTGACATGTAGCGTAATTTTAACAAGATGGCGCACTAAATGTTCGTGTCTATTTACTGTAAGTGGATTGACCGTGGTGGATAACTGCGCTAGCCCATACAATTCCCAAGTTTTAGTGGAGTTATAGAATATTGCTAAAGAGGGTCGAAATATCAATGATTTAAGGAACCAGATTTGAGTTGAGATATCATCCGTTCCCTGCGCAATGTGTGTACAGGCTTTACATGATACTTGTTAAGCGTTGCTACAGGACCTCAACGAGACGAAAAGCCGCTCGCGTCTCACTCCATAAGTTGGCGACCTCTGACGGATGAGTTTGAGTACACAAAAATGTGATATTCTTAAAACTGTTGAGCATAAGATTTAACTAAAATAGTTAGTAGTTTTGATTTAGTTTAAATACATCTAATTTTTCTCTTTTACAGTGCAACAATGTATAAATTAATAACGTTTCTATAACCACATTTTAGTAACAGCTTTTTAATAACCATAATTAAATAATTACGCTTAATAACCACGTTTCCATTTTCAACTAGTAAGGATTTTTTATTCTATAATCTACTGGTACAATATAAAAAAAAGTATGCAAAAATTTTTATCTAAGTTTGAGACATGATGGTTTAGTTTATGACACTCCGCTGTTCGTTTGATGTAACTCGAAGAAATTCCATTACTTAATTGTTTATGGAAATCCAGTAGTATTTTTCTGCCGACATTTGCAGAGGCGTGGTCTACTCAAGAAGGACGGTGTTCATTTAAGTTTGTATAACTCTCAAATTACACTTCACAAATTTTCTGGTAAGTGTTGTTTTATTGTTTAACAATTTTCTTTCCTGTTTTCGCTCTTCCATCTGTCGAAGGTTATAAAAATTAGTTTAGGTCAAATTAAATAACTTCGTGTTTATAGTCTATAAAAAAAATCTAAATTATGTTACCATAAAGAGATCTAGTTTTGTTTGATGTAATACTGAAGTGTGTTTAATGTAGTAGACTATACATTCTAAAGATCTAACAACATCCTTATTGAAACCCTTCTTCATTAATAAATACAGTTAACATAACTTGTAATGTTATAGTTCAGATCTGAAAGTTATGCAAATTCTTATCAACCATGGTTGTAAGAATTTTAACCATCCAATCATCTTAAGTTGATAACAAATGCATAACCTATTTTCATTCTATTAAAAATACTTGATATTTTTTGTGTAAATTTCCAAAAGAATGTAGTTATCGTTATTTAAAGAGAAATTAAAATATGATTTTCGTTGTTCAGTCTTATGATTTCACTAGGTAACTATGCTAAAAGTATGACGATCATCTGTCTATCAGATTCTCAACAAAAGTGTAAAGTTAATGATAAAAAGGTTATACTAAAAGTGATGAGTAACCTTCCTCATAATAAGTAGAGCGTTCATGTAGACGTGGGTTCAAGTATACATGGTCAGTAAGTAGATCATTTTGGATGTATTTGGAACAACGCCACCGCCACCGCGCCTCCGCCGCCGCTATCTAACCTAGGTTTTTACATGTAAAAACCCACTATAAAGTCTTATTTTTTAAGAATCTCCTCCTGCTCCGCCTTGCTCTCCGCCTTGCTCTCCGCCTTGCTCGGACACCCCCCAACCATTTTGATTACGTCACACCCGCATTCTTTCCACCCGCGAGATAAATCTTTTTCCACACTTCCACCCACGAGATAAACCTATCTTGTTTGGTATCAATTAATATTAGAATTTTCTCAGCTACCCGAATTTCTAAGAATTTTTTAGATTGCATCACCCCCCAGAGAGCTACCCCCATTTTAAAATTTTTTTTGTTTGCTGGTAACGATTTCTGACGGTCCTTATAAATTTTTTATACATGCAATACATCTTGTTAGTCTAGAATTTTATGTAGAATCCGCATCTGTAAACAGATTTAAAATAGGCCACCCTTACCATTTTACACACTCTCTAAATTATAAATTTCCTGGTAGCGATTTCTGACGGTCCTTATAAATTTTTATACATGCAATACATCTTGTTAGTCTAGAATTTTATGTAGAATCCGAATCTGTAAACAGATTTAAAATAGGGCCACCCCTTACCATTTTACACACACTCTCTAAATTATAAATTTCCTGCGGCTCATACCTAAAAGAAAATCTAAAACTATTCTTAAAACTTTTATTACAGATAATTTTTACTAATACAGTTTAAATTTTGTAAACCACATTTCTAAATACATATTTACAATTTTTTATTCTTAACCTAGAACTTCTCATATCGGCTTATACTTATTAATATTTATTTATAAATAGAGCACCTTTTCCAAAGACCAACCGGACCCACATGTTTCAAATTCCTCTGATTTTGTTCTTATGGTTTCGCTTAAGACTTCGTACATATTTTCCAGATTACTAGAAGACGTTATATCCATATTTTTTGTGTTAAAGGATTTCACATCGGTAGTCTCTTCCCCCATTTTGGTGTAAACGCCGTAGAGTTCGCAATAGACTTTTACTGCTGTATGTTGTATTCTTTTTTCATTAATTAATCGAATAAATCGCTCTTTCTGCTTCCAAAGAAACTCGGACACTCCATCGTCGACACTGGCGTTCTTTATGCGATAGCTAGCCATACGTTGTTAAAACGCTGTACTAACCATTTCTACACCATCGTCGTTAGTAGCGGTAACTGATGCATTTTTATGTCTGTTGCTCCTTAAGTGTGCAGCATAGGTAGTCTTTTCCATTTCAAAATCGCATACTTTACACATAATTCGTGGTTGTTTCGTACAAGGCTCTTTAACAGCTAGCGGGGCTGAACGTTTACGGCAATGACATACCGTGCTGTTTTCCTTGTGTCGCTGTAAGCTGTCCGTTCTCGTAAAAGCGATACCGCAAGACCCACAGTTAAAGTACTTTGCTGCGGACGGATGTATAAGCAACCCTGGACGATGTTACACCACGACATTTGTTCTGGTGCCGTTTGAAACATTTTCCAGGTATAGGAAGCACCGCAAGGTTGCATTTAAAAACGTTTGCAGATACCATTTTAGTACAAAACAAAATTCGCACTATAGCACTTTGGTTAAACTTGTAAGCGAACTAACTTATAACTAAAGAGTTTACTCTTGCGCACCTGCTTTATGTACCCTATAGAATGCAAACCGAAGGTTTCGAACACCGAACGAAGAAGATTGAACGGTCATAATCCTTGCGCTCGTCCAATACATTTAGCGCCAATGCATGCACCCGGTTCGCATCGTCGATGGTGCGAATGCCGTTAGTAGAAACATCAAACGTCTTCCATGTTATACGGATTGCGTGCATATTAAAAATCCAAAAGGGTGATAGCACACGCACACAAATTGTGTGCAAGTCGTGCTATGAAGATGCAGTGCTACTATAACCAAAAACTTAATAAAAACACTTTAAACCATTACTAATGGAATACCAAACTTGTTGTATACAGAATACTTACTAATAAAGCAATTTAATTTTAAATAACTTCTACACCATATTTTTCGAAAATGGCATGCTTGAATATTTTCTTTGGAAACAATCGAAGATTGCAGAAGACACTCGAAGAGTGCACAAACGGTCACTAAACCACAATTAATAATCGCCTTTATAGGTTTAACATTTCTACCATTACCCAATAACTGGTGCTACGTACATGGAAACTTTAATTTTTATTTGAGAGAATCCTTATTCTCCCACGCACTGTTGCGTAGCTGGATGCCCACCCTTTTGGGATATATGCTCGTTATAGGTTGTAAGACCCTCGGTTTTACTTAACTACACTTTGTGAGATCCCTTTAATCTTTTTTAATCGTGTCCTTCTCGCGCACAATACAGTAGGACTTAGCCTTACTACCTACAAATTCTAACACCAAGTCACCGTTAAACTTGTCTTTAAATTTCCCTACAACTTTTTGTTAACATGCGGTAAATTGTGTTTATTATTTGCGGGGTACACCACTTTAAACCTAAAAATAAAAACAGGATAGTTTAATACGTCTATTAATAATTTATGGTAATGTTGGCGATACAAATATGTAAAAACAAACTTTATCAAGAAAATATAATGTTTTAATAGAATACATACATGTATTGATAACATCTATAAACCGCTGTGGTAACCAGAGTCTGGCGAATCTGGGATAGCCAAATCTCTAAACATTTGCTCAAGCGATTGCCTTGCAGTTGCATCTTTTAAGTACTGAATGAAACATTTAATAATTTCCAACACTGTCAAGTAATTTAAATTGCTGCAATCATTAGACAGAGAAATAATGGTACTGCTCTCTCCCTCTAATAACGTTTGACCCTTTCTTCCTCCGTCGTATTTCCACATACTTTTTTATATCACCAACAAATTTTCATAAAATTCTGGAAAGTTTCTACACCTTAACTCTACCATTTTATAACAGATCAATTCTCGCAAATTTAATAGCTTGATGCACTCGTACGCAGGTAGCACAATAACATTCCCATCTTTCGTAATCACCATATTATATAAATTCTCTTTTCAAAATTGTTCAACAACCATATACTTCTATTAAAGGCTGTGCTCAGCTGCAATTTGAAATTTTGATCAATTGTATGTCAACAACATCGTTTCCAGTAGTCAAACCATTTAATCGGACTTGTTTTGAGTCTTGAGCAAATTGGCGAATTTGAAATTCCACTTGAAAAGTACACAATTTCTTCCAATCGAAGTAAGAGAATGTTATCGTAGAATCAGCACACATACCACTACAGCAAATCACTTGGATGACAGGTTGAAGACCACCATATAAATCAAAACCAACTTCTAATATATGGTGGTGATAATTTGAGAAATTCGCCTAACCTATAGGTTGACTTACCAACTAGTTGGTTGATATTTAATTGTGGTACTCGCACATCACTTGTAACGTCAACACAAGAAAAATCCATCTTTAATTTATAATTTTAATCAAACTCGACTATACTTTGACGACTAATGCACTGGAACATGGCTCTCGCCTTTTATGCCGATGGTCGAGCGTGCGCAGCTCACTTATTATATTAGTTGGTGTTATATGCAAGTCTTGACTGGAAAAGTGACGCGTATAATTGTTTTATAGTGGGTTTTACCTGTATGTATTTAACCACCAACGCCATTTTAGAATTATTAAACAAAATTACTCTTAACAGTATTTTAATATACCATCGTGTAAGATTTCAATTATTATTATGTTTTCCTCAGGTTCTCAAATCCCTCGGAATTTTTTTCAAATCGAATGACCCTTTACTGATTTGCAGATTAACCTTTTGCAAGCACCGTATATAATTCACCTTTAATCTATTTCTAAACCGTATCGCTCTGTCTTTTGAGATAAACCCTGGTGTGTCCCACAATCGACTTCCTTTCCACCCCAAACACGTTGACACTGATGTTGTTTAATTCCTCGAACCGGGGTATATCCTTTATGGATATCGGGAACTGCAGTCCTGTCAAATTGAGAATGGTGCTGTAATGGGGTAGCTACCGACCCTCTGCGGATTGTGAGCACTGGGGTGAGCGCAGCTATCACGCACCAGGCAAAGCATGCGTTGTCATCATTTTGTATATTAATAACAGCTCTGGTGTTTCGAGCCCATTTGGGAGCTCGATGTATGAGGATCCACGCAAAGGGTTGTACTTGTTTACATTAATCTCCAAGTACAACGCCTGTTTCAGACTCCATCCTAAAACTTACAAATTAGAAAAATCAATAATTGTGAAACTAACCAGAATCACGTTCCTGGAACTCCTCTGACTTAGCTGACATCCTCTCCACAAAGGTTGTAGATCTCCCAAGGTTACTGGAGGAGGTGACCACAACATTTCAGTGTTGAAAGATTTAACATCCTCTACACTGTCCATCTTGGTGTAGCCACCAAACACCTCAAGTTAACCTTGAGGATAGGTGATCTTTAATTTCTCACCAACTAATGCGATGAACCTCTCTTTCTGCCGACGCAAAAATTCTGAACTGTCTAGAAATAATTAGGTTAAACACTCATTCAATGTTTTAAAGTATACATACCACTAGTATTAGCATTTTAATTCTGTATGTAGCTACTCTTGTTTTAAAAGCGGTAGCTACAACCACCACACATCGCCCTTCAAGACGCGACTAGCAGCAGTCTTGTGCACGTTGGATCGCTGGTGGGTTGCCAAGTTGGTAACGTCCACATCACTAGGAGAAACCCAGCGTCGTTTAACCTTGAGTAACATTTCATACCAGTCTATTCACGTCGGTGAAAATCAATTAACTTCTTGCTTACGCGCTACATCTATAATTATCGGATGTATCGAGAACAAAGTTAGACGGGGTAAATATTTATACATATTTTTCGAAATTGTGAATGGAATAGTCTGCATTTGCATTTTGATAAGTAAAATCGTAATAAAAATGAGCGGGGAAAGAATTATATCTTTAGATGCTATAAAATTTTAGAACAAGTTGTCAAGGAGATGAAAACAAGTTTATCAAACAATTCAACTAGCCAACATTTGAATGGTATGTCTAATGAATCTCTGGTAAATACTAAAATAGTGCAAGATAAACCTACACATGATAATGTTGATGCGAAAGATCAGAACATAGACTCCAAGTCAGACGTTTCTGACAGAAAAAAAGAGACAACTTAAATCGTATACTACAGAGGATTTAAATAAAGCCCTTGACGAAATAAACAAAGGATGGATTACTGGTTCAGAAGCATCCGAAATCTACAATGTTCAAAAGCTACACTCTATACGAAACTCAGATCAAACGAAAATCGTGTGCAAAATTTGGCAAATATGTATACTAACATTTGCCAAATAAAAGGAGGAAAAAGTGACTTTTGTGTGTGTGTGTGTGTGTGTTAGTTTTAATGAATAAAATATATTTCTA